>JANBPO010000881.1:0-581968 GCA_024336825.1 Amorphophallus titanum
CGGCGACCGATGGGGAGGATCTATGGGCGAGGTGGAGGGTGACACGAGTGACAAGCGACGAGGATCAGAGCGCGGATAGGGAGGAGGCATCATGGCGAGGAGTTTTAACAATTTCGAGAAGAACTGGTCATGGAATGAGGAATTTTTGGCGTGAATTGACACTGGATTCTTGTGGTTTCTTCAGAAGAGGTAGGGAGACAGATCCCTAATCTTTGTACTTTATTTTCCCATAATTTTATGCCGATTAGAGTGAGTTTGAGCGGGTTTCCCTTTTTGGGTTAAAATGCTTATTTCAGGTTTAGTGACGATTCTGCCAATTCGAGCGGCGTTCTTTAACTTAAATACTAGATTTCAAGCTAATGGAATGTCGAGGTCTAATTTCCTTCAATTTGGTCGAGTTTTTCTCACTATTTGAGGCCCGGATGAGGCCGAATGCGAAATGTGGTGCAACATAGATGTGTGTGTGGGGAAATTGATGGAATCGCCCATTTCTTTGATCTTTTTTGCATTTTTTTGAGTCCTTCCGGCATGTGGAAGGCATATGAGGTGTTTTTGTATGTTTTCCCCTTCGCATGAGACGAATGGGGCATGGAACGGATGAATTCACACTGGTTTGCAGAAGTCTGGATCGAAAATGAGAATGCAGTCAGCTCCCCAATTGCCTTCAGCTTATGGATAATGAATGCGGCCGGAACAAGCATCGCGTTCATTTGAAAGGGCCTTGAGAGGCGGTCATGGATGCGGTCGGACGACCCACCGCGTCTTGGGTTGATCGCAGTCCTCAGGTAGACCACGATCACCTTAACACGGCTGGGCCCCCAACTACATTCCTAGCCGGTCGACAGACCCATCCCTGGCCGGTCGACAAACCCATGCTTGGCAGGTTGACTAACCTATGGCCCAGGTCGACTGACCAGTGGTCCAGGTCGATAGGGATGAGGGTTTTTCAACCCGTTTGAACCCCGTGACTAGGTTTTCACCCCAGAACATAGAAATTAGTATTTTATTCACATAAACCCATGTAAGTTGGGCCATTTTGCCTTTGTAAGGGCGGTGGTCACCCAAGAATCGATTCACATAGTACGAGGTTCATGGATTCCCTACGGTGGGTTTGACTGTGCACGCGTAGTTCAATTTCCACGTGGCTTGCATGCCCGTGTGGGTTATATACCGCACGAGTCTTGTGACCATAGAGGGTCATATCTGCATGAGTTCTATGATCACAGTGAGTAGTCCTTGTGTGAGTTAGTGGGCCGGTACACACTAGTTCCCGGCATCTGGTCGTGGGTAGTTTTCTTAGCGCCCCATGGTGTCATATCATGGTTTACGGTGGTTTGCGTGTTTGTGTATGGCATTCTCGAAATTCCCACGAGACCACGGATGATAGTGTTATATGGTAGATTCCCGTGAGACCACAAATGATAGAGTTTTGATGGGTTTCCGTGAGATCGTAGAAGATCCTAGTGGCCGACAGTGGTTGAACCAGGCGAGACCACCTAGTGTGTACGACGCTCCTTGTGTAGAGGCGAGACTGCCTGAGCATATGTACCTTGGTTAGGATGAGTGTACATCATTGACGGGTGCAGTGGCACATACACCATGTTAGGTAGTAGGACACGGCCGTGCTATTA
Source organism: Amorphophallus titanum (assembly GCA_024336825.1). Classification (NCBI taxonomy): domain Eukaryota; kingdom Viridiplantae; phylum Streptophyta; class Magnoliopsida; order Alismatales; family Araceae; genus Amorphophallus; species Amorphophallus titanum. Next base: position 1,632 of record JANBPO010000881.1, read on the forward strand.
GGCGTAGTGGCACAGATCCTAGCCAGTCCTAGGGTGTGGTGTGTGTGTGTCTCCTCTACTTCTCTCGAGACCGGGTGTGGGCAGTGTGCACGCATATGAGACCTTGGCACAGTATAAGATGTTAGTGGACGCATCTAGCCTTGTTGTGTAAACATGAGTAGCGGACCTTATGTCGATGAAGGTTGAGTTACCGATAGCATTGTCGTGGCCCTTTCGGCAGACGGCTTAGTGTCACCTTGTGTATAATGCATGGTTCTCTCACTGGTCCTAGCTTGAGACCAAGGTTTACCAGTGTATGAATATCCTCCCAAGGGTGGAGGTTGTGTGTGTGTGGCCATGTGGCCTTGTCAATGGTTCCATCAGCAGGGACGGATTGTTACGACCATATCATCGTAGGGTTTTCTCTCAATAGTAGGACTGTGGTTTTGCCTTGGGTCTGTGATTTCGACTAGTGGTTGCAATTACCTTATTGAGAATTGGGCTAGCATAGAGGCTCTGTGGTTCCTCTGTTTATCGTTCTTGTTGAACCAACCATTGTCGTTATTTTATTATTATTGTTATTCCTGTTATTGTTGTTACTACTATTGTTATTACTTCCTGCTTTCGTTTCGGTGGGGGATCTGTAGAACCCGTCGGGAGGATCATGATTCCTGTGGCCTCCTTTCAGGTGGGCTTCCGTATTCCGATCCATCTCTTCATCGCATCTGTCCTCCATTATTATGGACGGCATCCTGTGGAAATAACCCCCAATTCTTATAGCATCATTTGTGGGTTTGTCTATTCCTACCATCGGGCGTCGGTGGAGCCAACCGTCGATCTGTTCTGGCACTTCTTCATTCTCCAGAGTTGTCCGGCTGACACCTACTTCGTCTATTTCAAGGCTCGTTCCCATCATCATTTCATCAAAGTCTCCCGTGTCGCCTTTAACCGCAAGGGTTGGGCGGAGCGGTATGTATACCTCATCAAGTTGGAGGACTGGGAGGGGGCTTCCAATAGATGGATGCGCAGGGGCACCTGCCGCACTTGGCCTGATAGGAGGCCTTCCCTCAGGGCCAAGGACCGCCAGAAGTTGAAGGAGATCGAGGGGTATCCTCTCGGTGATGTGGATTTCATTTTGACTCCGACGCTGCTCCGGGAGCTGGGGTTGTGCCCCTCATTATCGCAGGGTACTTCCCCTTTTTTATTTCTCAGATTACTGTAGTCGTGATGGGTGCTTGACCGATTTTGTTCTCCTTTCAGGGGCGGCTGAGGTGCAGGGCTAGACCTACGAGATCGTCCGGCAGCCGTGGAATGTTCCCCGCCCGGTGGATCACGTGGCACTGGGGGTCGGCCAGGTGTCTGTCGTCGCCCCCCAAGCTGAAGTTGTGTTTGCCCCGGGGAGGTTGCAGTACCCGATCCCGGTCGGCATTCCTCTGGTGGGCTCGCCAGCAGCATCTGTGGCGAGTGGGGGCCCTAGTCCTCAGAGGAGCTTCCCCGAAGGAGTCCCTGGTTCAGCTGGTGAAGGGTCAGACATGGCCGGTGGCAGTCGCGTCGTCTTAACCGACGACGACCTGGCAACGCTGGACACCCGACGTTGGTCGCGGAAAAGGGCGAGAACTTCCCCTTCGACTCGGAGTCGCACCCCGTCACCTCCTTCATCTGAGTCATTGTCTGCTAACCTTCCGCCACCACCGTTGGCCCAGGGGCCAGTGGTTCTGCGTCAGTTCCCGCGGCGCAGGGGCAAGATAAGGGCAAGGCCCCGGCGGTGGAGGGCACTGATGCTCCTCCCCCGCTGGCATCTCCACAGCGTAGCTCAGCTTCTCCCCCTAGGGGCTCAGCCTCTGGGTTGATTGGGATCGCGTCAATCATCGATCTCATGGGCAGGACTGGACACTAGCTCGAGCTCTCCAGATCGACCTGCCCTCGCACCGAGAAGGAGCTGGCTGTGATAGCCGTGAGGAGTGCGCACCTCGTCATTAGTGCCTTCGGCGCGTGGAGGCATTATTTCCAGAAGCTTGACTAGACGTTGGAGTCTAGTCAGGCAGCTTAGGTGGAGCTTGAGGGGCTCCTGGGGGAGTCCGAGGCAGCTCGTGCTGAGGACTGGCAGTAGTCGGTCCAGCTGGGACAGGCCCTTGCTGGTATGGAGCGCGATCGGGACCACTTTCGGGCACAGGCTGACGCCTCTGAGGAGCGGGCTGCCAAGCTAGCGGTGGAATTCTAGGCCATGAAGATCCGCGCTCAGGAAGCCGAAGCGGAGGCCTCCACCTGCGTTCCTCAATGTCGGCGGCGGGCGAGGAGGCAGTGGAATGGTTCCGCTCTTCTTTGGCCTACCGAGATGAGCTAACAGAGGTGGCCTTGGAGTTCTATGGGCCAGCTTGTGACCGTGACTTCCGAGAGGGATGGAGTGCCACCGTGAAGGCTACCGCGGATAGCCTCGGTCGCGTGCCCCCCTCGCTCCCTCCCCCTTCGTCTCCTTATGGCCAGGAGGCTGACGGGGAACCTGAGGACGCTGGAGCTGAGGGGTCGGTGCCGGTGCCGAGCACTGAAGAGCGAGCACCCGCAGACGCCTCGGAGGCAGGGGGCCAGGTGGCAAACCTGCATGAGGACTCACCTCCCACTAGGGCTGCTAATGCACTTGAGCCCGATGAGACTGGGGCACGTGACGATGTACTCGGGGTGAACTCTTAGAAGGGTGCCCCTACTTACTCATTTTGATGTTTTCCTCCATTTCTGCCTAGGTGGCAGTTTCCTTTGTGTAGGCTTTTTGCTCTGGAATGAAAATCTTCCCTTTGTTTCACAAATCTCGAAATCTCTTCTGTGTACCTCCCTCCTTTTCGAACAGCTGCAAGATCCTCTGGAGATACGAAATGGTGCTTCTGAGGGGACTTTGAAAGGGTGCAACTTTCGAGGACTTGTGCATCAGCCACGTCTTATTAGTTTTAAGTTTTTGGCCTGCACAACTGGGCACTTATTCGTCAATCAGTTCTTCAATTCATCCACTATTTCTCAAGAATGAAACGGTGTTCTTCTCCATTACATGCAATAATCCCTTTTAGTAACTCAATTAATTAACTGAGAAAATTGTTACTATGGTAGAACTATATCCATATATCTGTGGTTTTCTCTTTACATGATTACTTAAATGTCATACCTTTGCAGAAAATTGATGGATTGTCGTATTGCTTTTGCTATGTATGGTGGTGATACTGCTTTACTCGAAGCGCTTTATCTCTCATGTCTTGATGTGGCGTCACATGTTTCTGTGTCAGGTGTTCGGTTGAATCTGGAGAAGAGTGAGAGTGGATTGTATCGTGTGAAGATATCTGCAAATGGGACGAAAACCATTGCTGAGTTGCGGAAGCCATTGGAGAAGTTGATCAAAGGCAAGACTGTAAGTCATCCAACTCTAACACCATCGGCTGTCCAACTGCTTTTCTCTCGTGATGGTGTTGCACTCATGAAATCTCTGGAGCGAGAATCAAGGACGCACATTCTTTATGACAAGCAAAATCTGAATGTCAGAATATTTGGCTCGCCAAGGGAGGTTGCTGCAGTTGAGAAGAAGCTAGTTCAGGCCCTGGTGTCTCTTTATGGAAATAAACAACTCGAAATCTGCCTCCGAGGTGGCAATCTCCCACCGAACTTGATGAAAGAGGTGGTTCAGAGGTTTGGATCAGATCTTCATGGGCTCAAGGAGCGCGTACCGGGGGCAAACTTTGTTCTGAACAGCCGCCGACATATCCTCTCTATTCAGGGAAGCAAGGAGCACAGAAAGAGGGCGGAGGAGATAGTCACCGATGTGGTGAGGTCGATCGACGCCGGCAGACGGGTGGAGCAGCCATCCGAGGCTGCATGTGCCATATGCCTGTGTGAGCTGGAGGAGCCTCACGAGCTTGAAACCTGTGGGCATGTCTTCTGTCGGGGCTGCCTGGTGGAGCAGTTTGAGTCTGCGATCAGGTCGCGAGATGGGTTCCCACTCTGTTGTGCCCGGGAGGGCTGCACCAGTCCCATCTTGCTCGTGGACCTGCGCTCGTTGTTGACGAGTGACAAGCTGGAGGAGCTCTTCAGGGCTTCATTGGCCGCATTTGTGGCATCCAGCGGGGGAGCATACAGGTTTTGCCCCTCCCCCGACTGTCCGGGCATCTATCGGGTTGCGGAACCCGACGCGGCGGCGGGTCTCCATGCCTGTGGTGCTTGTCTGACGGAGACATGCACCAAGTGCCATTTGGAGTACCACCCCTGGGTGTCCTGTGAGCGGTACAGGGAGTTCAAGGAGAACCCAGACATCTCGCTGGAGGAGTGGAGGATGGGGAAGCCCAACGTGAAGGACTGCCCTGCCTGTGGGCACACCATCGAGAAGACGGATGGGTGCAACCACATCGAATGCAGGTGCGGGAAGCACATCTGCTGGGAGTGCTTGGAGCAGTTCGAGAGTAGCGATGATTGCTATGCCCACCTGCGCACGGTACATCAGTCTTTAATCTGATACCAATGCCCCTTGTACATCTGTACGTGTATGTATGCGTATGTAATCTATGTGATATAAATGATATATATACATATATACGTATATATAGTTTCTTGATTTCTAGTACAGAAGGAGTATTCATCGATGAGGTAAATTTCTCCGGAAAATAGAGTTCTTACATGAGCCTGCATTATCAGTGACGGTAGATGAGATTAATCCTTAATTGTTATCGTCTGCAGCCGGCGGTATGCGAACATCCGCTCGTGAGTCGTGAGGCATGCCTTTTTCTTTTTTATTTTTCTCCTCCCCTTCGAAGTTCGCACGGGTCATTTGGTCGGTCAGAGGGAGTCGGATCCGCCACATTAATAAAAGGAAAATATCTTTATTTTCACTCTTTTCTCACCGTCCGAACATTTTCCATGACGGAAAGGTGATGAAGCGACACGGTATTTAAGGGTGCAAGTGCAGTGGAGTGCACGGTGTGCTACTTTGTTGTGCGTTACATTCCATTTCTTGTGCATGGTCCCCCTTTCTGGGTGGTATGGCATGGTGAGGTGGTATAATACACGAGGGATCGATATAGTGGTACGTTATATTAACCCCTTTCTTCCTTTCTCACTCGTCTTCGTCGTCTTCTTTCCTCTTTGCTGTAACCCCACCTCATTTTATGCATGAATAAAACCCTTGATCTTTTGGTCACCCCTGACAAAACCGAAGTTGTTTGGTTTGCTCTCGTTTCTAATTAACTCGGTTGGGTTTCCCTCGGTTTTGGTATGGGTTGAAATTTTTTCCCTTCAACTCAAATCCCGGGTTACTACGCTAGCTACGAGGTTATCGTTAAGATCATGAAACCTGTTTTTGCGTGCCCTACCAGCTTCCTAGAAATTAAAAGATAAAGAACGCTTGCACACAGGTACCGTACCCCCCTTCACATGTGGCCAAAGTCTCCAAAGATTACCACCGGTTGTGACCCAAAACCTCTTCCACTTTAACCGTGCATATAATCCATCCTATGACCGCATTCTTTAATCATGCACATCTGGTTCCACCTTTTTTTTATTCTGAACTGAGCCATTAATCTATTATTGCCACCAACCTTTACCCTTTCGTGGGTGTCTTGATGGTGACAAGCATATGTAGCCATGAAAAGGGATTATGTCAACTCACGGTAGAGACAACGGGCATCGAAGAAAGTTGAGAATAACACTAGATCACCTAGCTAATTTCACTAATTAATTAACAAAATTGAGCTACACAAGAAAAGAAAATAATAACATTTTTATATCATACTAAGTTAACCTCCAAGAGGGTTAGTGCTACCTGGTGAGAAAGACTGTCGTGGGCTTACCTTCTCAGCAACACAACGGAAGTGAACGGACACGCTGAACTTGCTATTCTCCACCTTGGCCCCTGGGATAGGCTTAATTTTCTCTGTCAAGGCCCTGTACACCTGAAACAGACGAAGAAGAAGAAGAAGAGGAGGAGAAGAAAAAAACAATCTGAGATCCCGCTTTTCTGGACCACTCATTCGGTGAAAGAAATTTCCTTGTACGAATCTGACCAATAGTAGTGGGACATCCCAACTCTGAATAATTTGTTTGATAGGTTAGCCCAAGAAGATCATGGGATTCTCGATCCTATTGGGCAAAGATCACGAAGACTAATTAAGGGCGACTTTTATAACCAAATAAGGGCCGGTTAGAGTGAGTTATAATTCCACCTACTCGCTTTAAACCGAGTTTAGTAACAAGGTTACGGCCATAGGAGAGGGTGTGGTGCTTTCTCGTTACCTCATCCATCATGGGCAGGAACTCGCTGGCAGGCTGGAAGAGAGCTGATTTGTTGCCCTGAATTACCCAAACATCACAATGAGATGTGGGAAGCCAAAATATTAAATAAATGTCGATATTATTCTTGTTCCAAAGAAAAAAATTGCCCGTGCACTGGGATGCATGTGTGTACAACTCGTGCTGTAATCTGATCTCGCTCACTTCTATTTGGAAAAAAATTAGAGCGGAATCGAGAAGTGGCATAGTTTCTAAGTGCCCGCAGGTAATTTCGTTTCCCAGTTTGTGCTCCTCACATAGCCATCACAGAGGTGATGGACACATCAATTCATGGTGAATAGTACTTAAGCATACACTTCTGAGGAGTACAATCAGCACTTTACTGTAGGTACATACATGAAGAGAGAGAGAGAGAGAGAGAGATTTCATTTGTTGCTTTCTTGTCAAAAAAAAAAGGGAAGAAGATGTACATACTCTGGTACATTTGGGACCTTTGATGTCCATGCCATGGCTTCCTGCATAGTACAGCTCCGCCAGTCGCACAAAGCTATACACCTTCACAAAAGCAACACAAACATGTCACCCTCTTTGCCAATGCAACACTGCAACTTATCTTCTGAGATTTCTTTATATATGCTTCTTTCAAATAATACCCACTACTTTGATCTAGAGATCAGCACCCAAAAATAAAACTTATTTGGTTAATAAGATGGACCGCGAGTAGTACATGAAGAAGGTATAAGAATAGCTATATCCGTCTGCAAAAGCCCATTTTTCTTCTCCTTATAAATGAAGTAGAAGTTGGAGAATCACTCCTTTCTTTGTTTTCCCTCCATTGATCGGATAAGGGAGAAGAAGAAGTCGCAGAGAGGCCGATGGTGGAAAATGTACCTTCCGTCTGCACCTTCCAGTGACGATTGCCGTCGGGAAGTACCGGGCGACGTCTCGCACTGCGGCTCTCATCTGGGTGTGGTCAGACCACTACATGTCGTTAGCATGCGATAATGGCAATCCCAGAGCAGAGCAGGGAAGCACCGTGAATAGCAGAGGAGGAGGAGCAGGAGAGTATGATACTGACAGCTTCCGAGATGAATGCCCGGTCGGGGTCATCGACGATGGGCGACAGCGTGCCGTCGTAATCCAGGAACATCACGATTTGTTTGCCCCTGCACTGGTTGGTGATCTGCTCGAACATGCCCAGCGCCGAGGGATGATCCATCTGCGACGTCAGTCCGAACAATACGTCAAATTCCTGTCTTTCACCACGGCAATGCCGGAGAAATCGGAGGAGATAAGCAGGAGGAAGGAGCCTAAACAGGAGCGCTCACCAGCCAGGTGCTCCGCCTGTTGTCCCCACCGGCATCTGGCGCCAGAACGGGCGGCGGCCTGACATGGGGCGGCGAAGAGGCCCTCAGGGCCTCCACCCACGCGCTGACGATCCCACTGCTGGCCCCGGCGGCGCCGGCCTCCAGCTGCTTGAGGAGCTTCCTCCCTAGGGGTAACCCCGGGGCGGTCCTCGGCGGGGTGTAGGGGTAGTAGACAGGAGAGGAGCTAGGCACAGCGGCGGCTGGCGGCACCGCCATGGTCACCGCTTCAGGCAATACCACGCGCTGCTTCGTCATGGCTGGGCAGCAGCCGCGTGTTGCCCAAGAGAACACGGTGTGCGCCTGCGTTGAGAAGAAGGCCGGGAAACGAAGAAGGGGATGAAGAAGAAAGCAACAGATGAAGCTTTCTTCTGCAGGGAGCGAGCGAGAGAGAGAAGGGTGTAGAGAGAGAGAGGAGGAGGAGGAGGAGGAGGATGTTGTGTCGTGTTGAAGGGGATGTTTCGGTTGAGGTGGGGAGGGGTGGTGGCGTGAGAGACGGAGGGGTGGTCGTTTTATAGTTGGGGTGGGAGCACAAGTGGACAAAATCGGGGCGGGGCCCACGCGTCTGGAGGCAAAAATCCGGAGAACCCACGTGGGGCCATTCTTTCTCTCCCACTAAAGCCTCGGCGGTTTCCCCTGCTCTATCCTGTCTATCCGCCGTCACCAACGTCGCGGACGCCGATGCCAGCTGGCTGTACAGCAAATCCGCCATGGCAGTCGACACACGTGTGAGCGCATCCACGCACGTGTGTCCCACATGGGCGAACCTATCGCTCCTCAACTATCTTGGATCGAACCCGGGGGCACGCCACCAATTGTGATCTCTCTCTCTCTCTCTCTCTCTCTCTCTCTAATATAAGATTGATATTCAACTTAAGGCAAGCCAACCAAGAATTGGATACAGGGAGGGAGACGAGGGGGGACCAAGATCTAGAAATCTTGGTGCGAAAGCCCTCTTGTACAAGTGTGTGGACCGCCACATTCGCAGTCCTGGGTAAAACACACTTGAACTAAAGAGGGAGACAAGGACTTTTACAATCTTGGATAATGGGGTAGATTCTCCACGGGAGGCTAGAAACTCCATTGATGCAGCTGATGATGTCGAGGGCGTCGCCTTCGACCTCCACCGACTGATCTTGGGCAGCAACTAACTTGAGGGTTTGTGGCATGGCAAGGGCTTCGGCCATATCTGGGGATTGAGCTTGAAAACAGGTGCATTGGCAGAAGAGGGTGGACCCGAAGGAGTCTCTCATGACGATTCCGGCTACACCTTGGCCTTCTTGAAAGGTTGCATCTGAGTTAATCTTCAGGCTGTGAGCATTGGGGGACACCGGGTGGTGTTCCAGCGAGGAGTAGGCTTGTTGAGAGAATCTCGATTGACATTCTAGCTGTCATGGTGTATGAGAGCAGAGGCAAGTATTTGCCTTGGATGGTCTTCAGAGCCTTCGAAGGCTTGCTTATATTTGGCGACCCAGAGTTGCCACATAATAGCAAAACTCAAGGTGATTACCTGGAGGTCGTGCTTCCCTGCAGAGAAGGGGGGCTTGGTCCACTCTAAGATTCGGTCTTTCAATTCTTTTGGGTCTGCATCCGAGTGGTAGTTTAGGGGGGATAGTTTCCAAGTAGCTCTAGCTCTGTTGCAGGAGAAGAAGAGATGATGGAGGGATTCTTCTTGGCTATGGCAGACTGGGCAAAGTGGGTCTACCTTCTTGCTGAGATGGGCAATTTTGGAGTTTAGAGGCAGAGCCCCTACTAGACACTTCCATATGAAGAAAGTAATTTTTGGAGGGATGAGGTTATAGATGTTGGGATGCCAGATGACATTCTAAATGTCTTTGTGTATGGAGGTGGATGGTGGTAAGGACTTCTTTGCCAGCAATCTATAGGCAGATTTTATGGAGAATTGACCATCTCTGGAGTGGCTCCATATAGTACAGTCTCCCTCAGGGTGGGGGAGCTGAGGAAGGTTGGTGTTGAGTATTCCCTCCGCTGTGTCCTCCTCAAAAATTCCTTTGATCAAGTTCTGATTCCATTGTTGCTGTGAGATAAGTTGTGATACCAGGTTGATGGAATCCGGAGCACAGCCGATCATGGTAAGTGGTGGTCCAGGTCTGCTTGGAATCCACTTGTCATCCCATATGTGTGTAGTCCTCCCGTCTTGGATTAGCTGAAATATTCCGGCCTTGACTTTTTCCTGACAGACAACATAGTTGTCCAGGTATGGGAGCAGTTAGTTGGTGTGATGTCTCGGACCCTTTTGGATCCTTATTTTCGAGTCTCGGATCTACTTTCTCGGAGTGTCCAACTCTGTTGTGTCTGTGATTATATTTCGGATATCTTTCGTGTTCGGATCGGCGCTATCCGGAGTTATTTTGGAGGCTCGGAGACGTTTTGTGACTTTTTCCGTGTGTTTTTCGATTCCCGCGCGCATGTTTCGGCAAAACCTACATAACCCTGTAGCAGGCAAACCGGGTCATTCATCTACCCGCGAGTGGTACCGTTGGGATCGGCGCGTCGCGACGATCGAACAAATATTGCACTGTTATATTTTTGAAATTGTGGCATGGTATTTTTAATGACGAGTGTTTGTGTGTCTCAGTGGTAGATGAGATATGAAGGTTCCATGGTAGGTTTGGGATTTGAGGATGAGCATTGGCAGGTGCCGATCGTGGTTCGTGTTGTGGCTCTTGGCGTGGTGGTCAGTGTGACAGCAGCTCAAGGGATGGATATTTTGAGAACCTGAGAATCGAGAATGGATTTGGTCTCAGTAAGGATAGATTCAAGGGAATGATCTCCGGTGGCTAGAGGTGTAGTGGCCTTTGAGCTTGGCATCTTTTGGTGGTTTCTTCGGTCCTCGGTAAGCGTTTTGACTTGTTAATGTTTTTGGGATCAGAGGCAGGCATAAGTGAGGAGCATGTGGCTGTGGCTAGCTCAACCGCTGTGGCAGAATGTGGCTGGCGATTAGCAGAGTCAGTGCTTGAGGCGTGGTGAGTTACAGTTTAGGGAATTGTAGCGGCGGTGCATCGAGGGATGCTCTGAGTGTGGTCTGATGGGACACTTGGGGACTATTGTTGGAGGAGCTGACCTGAAGGTAGCAATGTTTTTTTCTAGTGCTGGAGGGTGCGGTTTCCAACGTGTGCATGAGGTTTGAGGTCAGGTCAAGCATGAAGACCTCCTGCTTTGTAGGAGGTATGCTAGTTTCTCCTAGGGTGGAGAAGACCACATTTTTGCTAAGCTCCATCATCTTGCATCGCGTGTTCGGATTGGTTGGCCTCTTGTGTGCCATGAGGTCCGTGCAAGACGTGTTCTGTATTTCGGCAATGTGGTTGCCTATGAGAAGTGATGCCCATTCCCTTGATGTGTAAGGGTGCATTGGCATCATTTTGGATGGATGAGTGCTAGTTGGGCAGTTCTTGCGAGAATTTATGGCTGGCATTGTGATTCGTGATGTGTCGTAAATCAGAGCCTACAGAGCTGTAGGAGGGTTACCAGACTAAGAGAGAGAGTCTGTGCTCTGGGTTCGAGGTAATGGAGCTTTCCTCACCCTATTTTCTGGAGTTAGCCAGCCAAGTTAAGAATTGTCAGGATGGTGGACCCCGAGTTGTTGTGATGTTGTGCACGTTGATCAGAGTGCATAGCAGAAGCTTGGTGGGCCCATAACCCATAGGTCCAGGATCTTGATGATGGTAGGCTTTGGAAGGATCTCAGAGGATTAGAAGAGCATTGGAGGATTGTTTCCTCGATATGAGAGTGTGTCTAGCTATGTGAGCCATGTCGATTGCTGTGCCATTGCAGGACACATCGTGGTTTGTGACATTGACAGGATGGAGAGTTGGGAAAATATGACGGCAAGTGTGTCGTATGAGTACCCTATTCATTAGTTGGAAGATGGGCCCTCAGATGGAATCGTAGTCCTAGAGATGTGATCTCTGAGAGATAATTGTGGGTCCCAATTGGTGGCTGCGAGTGCCTGGTGGGGCTAGCCAAGTGGTCAGCTGTGGTAATGCCTGGTAGAGGCCGAGTTGAGTTTGAGAGTTTCAGAATGTTGTGAGAAGGACCCAGCTGTGATAAGAATCTGTGATGTTTGGAGATCCGTGTGCATTGGTCGTGGCGTCATCATCCAGGTTGCTATGGTAGCAAGCGACACTTGTCTGTTCTGGGGATATGTGTCATGATCTATTGAGATTGTGTCCTGTGGCTGGATAGAGAGAGCAGAGCCGAGGATTGGCAGGTGTCCATTTGGAATAATTGTGATAAGATGGGATGAGACTATGTAATGGACAATGCCTGCGTATGGAGGTCCCTGGAACGATGTCATCAGATAAGAGCCTTGGTCTTCTGACCAGCGTGGGGGGATATCCCTATAAGCCTGAGTCTAGAGCTGTTGTGGACTGAGGATGGAGGACTCTTGCCATTTAGTTTTGTCGTGCTCCCCTAGGAGGGTAGAGTTGGCATGAGGATCAGGATCAGATACAGTGTCTGAGTGATGATCGGCTCGAGGTGTAGTAATGGTCAGTGTAAGAGTCAACGGATGGCCTGTCGAGAGTTGGAACGTGCTTATTGGGTTTGGTGAGGGAATAGAAAAGAGGAAGTTGAGCATGTAAGGGTTTCCTGTTGACGATTAATTGGTGACTGGTGAATAGATTTTCACAGACAGAAGATGCCCGATGGTAGTAAGTCGAGAATGGCGAGAGTCATATGCAACCAAGGCCTTGGGTGGCTGATTATGAGATATATTGTAGCACCCCAATAAAATGTAGAAGGAAAATCCATAGATAAAAAATAGTAATATGTGGCCCGGCCACATCAACGCCGTGCATTATGCTCCCTCAGCTTTGGCCTGCATTTTTGGTAAGGGAGTTAGGCTTCTTGCCCAATTGCCAAGTGGAGATGCCAAATCTCATGCTCCTGATGCCCAGCAACAAAACTCCACAGTTTTCTGATAGTCATCCCAAGGAGTTAATTGTTCAGGAATGTCAGCCCATGGTTAGCACCCCGTGTCTAGGGGCAACTACCCCAGTAAAGCAGTATATTCATAACCGGGCCAGGCCATCTATCGGGTGGGCCTGTTACCTAAGAAGACACGGCAAATCAAGGAGCTAGAAGGCTCGAGTCCACGCCAAGCGGATTCATTCCAAGAAGATCTTGGCTAAGAAGAAGCAGCGGCGTAAGTTCAAGGGCCGCCAGTTGTGCATTTGGGGGTCCACTCCACCTCCTTCTTCCGTCTGCTCATCATTTCTCTTGCTCAGTTCCTATCCTTGGGTGGTGTGTCTTCCACCACCCGACCATGTTTCTACCATTTTTTCCTATCCTCACCATTCTAAGTTTTGACCTATGTCCTCCACTTTTCCTAATCCAGGGGCTTCCTCTAGTTGTCCTCCCCGGGTACGTCCAATTTCCACTTCTCATCCTTTCCCCCTGACCCTATCGGGGGTTCCTCATGCTCATTCCCTGACCTTGTCGGGCAATTTTTCTGATTCTTCCCCAACTTTGTTGGGCAACTATCATTGTCCTTCCCTGACTCTGACGGGTGATTTCCATGCCTTTCCCCTGATTTTGTCGGGCGATCATGTCACTTCTTCCCCACCTTTGGCGGATGACTCTCACACTCCTTCCCCGACCATGTCGGATCATTCTCCTCCTCCTCTTCCCATTCTTTCTTCCTCACTCGTTCGGGGTTCTCGCCCTTTTTCTTGCTGTTCTCGAGACTTTAGCCCACCTTGATTACAGCTGATCTTGATTTATTTTGTATCTGGTTCCTTGTTATCAGGGCCTCAGCGCCTTAATGAGGGAGTTCTAGCCCTCGTCTCTCTTCCTTTTTATCCCTTCTTCGTCCAGTGTGGTGTCTGACGCTCCTCCGTGTTGAGGAATCTAATCCTTTGCTCTCCTTTCATCTTTCATCCTATCAAGCAAGGAATAAAAAGCTCAAGCTCTCACTTCTGGACGCTACTTTCACGCTATGGATGTGCAAGGTATCTTTATTTTGTGCAAAGAACATGCTACTATGGTAATTGCTTATGTTTCTTAATGCACATGGTCATAATGTTATTTCCTTAAAACATGGTTGAGTGGCTTATTTTAGGTTAAGTTTAGTCAAATGACTTTACTTCTGTAGCATCTTAGGCTGGTGATAGCTCTACATTGAGAGTCTAGTTCTTTCCCCGGTCGTTAAGGGTGACCTTTTAGACATGAATTTTTCACACACTTCATGGCAAGCCATAGCCGATCTCCTCTAAGGCACATCGTTGTTGCTTAGGCCATATTTGGGTATGCACAAAGGCCTTTTCTCTTCTTTACTCGGCCTAGTGCAGGGGCATGAGATTGATGGGCAAGATGACCAACCTAGGTATTCCCCAATACGGGAGAGGTCTCAAATAGAGTATTGACCCTCAAAAGAATGAGTGTTTATAATTTATCTAGCCAATAAGGGCTCCCTAAATCGAAAAGAGAATCAATAGCAAAAATATGTGAAAATTAAAGGCATGGCAAGAGTGGCAAAGCCCTGCGGGACGTCATGAGCCTGGTCGTATGCGTGCCTAAGGGTCCTAAAATTTAAAGACACAAAGTCTCGACGCAACAGACTAACTCTTTGAGGGGTGATGCCCTGGAGGAGTTCAAGTTCAGATGTCTCTCATTTTGCATAAAGCTTATCTCCCAATTTTTTTCTATTCCTCCCTCTTAGGCTGGGTTGTATCCTAGGTATGGCCTTAGTAGGGGCACCATTTTTAGAGGCAGTTAGTTATGGTGAGTCATCCTCATATACACGCCATACTTAAGGGAAGTCTTTAATGGGAGGGGGAGGAACGACGATCCCTAGCCAGTAGTTTGAGCCCATCCTTGGTTTGCACACTGCATCACTCTAAAAATACGTTCCGTTTCCCTGAGCCAGTGCTCAGCATCATCTGGGTCAGTCGACCCCATGAACTTTGGAGGGTTCATGTTCCTAAAACTTTGTTGGAGATTCCCTGCTCCACGCTGAGCACCTCCCTGGGTGACTTGTTGTAGTGCTTGGGTGAGGCCCTAGACGGACCTCTGCATATCACGCCACTGAGCATGTTGCACCTATCCCATCATACCAATCAAAGTATTGGTCCATCGAAACCTCCCATTCTAGATATGCACCAGGGTTGTAGGATCCCTCAAAGGTGGGGGTTTTGACTTTCAAGAGCGCTAAGAGGTGGTCATCTGGATTTTTTCGGGGGTAACTCTCATTCTTCCTTGGTGCGGGACTACTTCCCTTAAGTTTATCGAGTTGGACAGTGATATCATCAAGTTGCCCAAAAATGTTGGGCATAGCCTCCATGAGGGAGTGGATGCAGTCAACCTTGTTAGCCGCGGGACTTCCATGGGGTTTGGGATCCATTGGGAGAGGCAAAGGGGACATGTGTGATTGGTGTGAGGTAGCCATACAAACGAGGATGATGCATGTGGGGAATAGATGCAAACGCCCTAGGACTAGACTTGTAGAGACAAGTCTAAAATTTACTATGATACCATTTGATGTGACATGGCCAGGGGTGATGCGGGGATGGCTTGACGTGCCTAGGACCTAGACCCACAAGCATGCACAGACGGGTGATCGGACTCACGTCAATGGGCTCACTCGCGCTGCGTACACTATCTCTTGCGGACAAACCGGGGATGGTGGCGAGGGTTCAGGGTTGGACCTTGACGTTCCTGGGGACGTGGCTTTACTTGGGCTGTACCCCTTAGGGGATGGGATTCCCAACTTGTGGACGACCGGCACGCTGTGGGCGTTGGTGTGCAGTGGCTCTCGACTTTCACTCCGCGGTGGGCACACAATAAGTGGAATATGGAGTGGGCGCTCACCTCACCGTCCGACAGGCATTAAGATGCGATACTAGACAAGTAAAAGTCAACCAGTAGGGGGGGACCAGATGCTCACCTGATCAGTGTGAAGACACCAATTCTGATCAGAGACGAAGGCGAGTGGGGAAGCATGGGAGCACAACCCGCACGCTACGCCGATGCCGCTTGACCTGCGATAATTTTAATACAAACTACGCTTCTCGCTGGAGGGTTGGCTTAGGGGTGGGTAAATTAAGTTTACAACCAAAATTTACCCCCACGCAGGGAGGGGTGTTCAGCCGGCCAGGCGAGGAAGGGAATCAGACGCGAGTACGCAACCGGATCTTCAGTCTGCACTGCCTGGTGCTCTGTTTGGCCTACTGGGCAGCTGCGGCTTGTCAATGACGGTACTTCCCACTCTAACGGTCACTGGAGACAAGGTCAGTGCTGTTGGATCGTTGCTCGACTTGTGAGACACCAGGAAGAAGAATCGCCTCGCTCAGAGCTCGGACGAACCGTGGACGCTGAATCACGCGGGACTGTGCAGACTGTACCTGCTACTAACTAGAGAGCTTTTATTTGGGGCAGTACTCTGGGCTGGGATGTCAGATCGAGGCGGCACCACTTTTGACTGAAAGAGTGACGAGTCTAGTGTGCCTCCATCAAAAATATCTGTTGAACTTGCCCGAACAACTTGGTGTCAGATTTTGGATGTCGATCGGGTCAGACTGAGTGGAGGAACATGAAACTAGAATCGACTCACCCAGGCTGGATCTTGCTGGCCTAATGCCGGATTGGGTGGGGGCTGAAGTCGACAGGAAGAAGGATGCCTCAGGAATGATCCAGATCTGGAATGAACACAATTTGAGGTAAGGAGTGCCTGTGCCATCTATTCTCGCAAGGTTGCACAGTCTTGGTCACCGACAGGACATGAGAGCCTTGTTGGGGTCGGTCCTCTGAGCCTTGGTACCAGAATGAGACAAGACTAGAGCTGAGTCGAAGAGGGGGCTCTAGGGTTGGCCTACACCGAAGGTGATGAGCTGGAGTCACCAGGGGACGAAATGGTGGCTCCTGCAATCCGACAGCTATAGAACTCCTGGGGCTAGGGCGAGCAACTAGTGCACACCGGGGAAAGAGGCCAGATAGGGGTGCTCCAGTGTCTGAATGGAGTCCTTCTTCTTGGAGGTGAAAGAGGACTCTCAGGAGAACACCCCGGCCTAAAATCACGACCAGACTCCTGAGGAAGAAGGCGGGAGGGCTTCTACAAGTCGCCTCTGTCTGTAGCCGGTGCCAATTTGCGCAGCTTGACGGGAATAGGTCTCCCAACCAACTCTGACCTCGGATGGGGGTGCACGACCACTTGTTGGAAAACTGGCTTGGAGTAGAATCCTTTGATGAAGTCCTTGTCACCAGGTGGATCTCAAGAGCACCGTGGTCATCGCTGCAGCTTGGTCGACGGCTCTGCTGCTGAATTTGCTTGGGTGGCAGTGGAAGAAGAGGATGAATATGGTAGGAGAATCGTCGATCCACTGTCGAGTTGATGACTAAGGCCAACATCGAGGAGTATCCTTCTCGGATGGTGAAGCCTCTAGGTAAGGGCTTCAGGGCCGTGTACTGATGTTGGGGCGGATTAGCCAGTTTCTTTTCTAATGGTACTCTTTTGTCTGCTCAGACTCGAGGCGAGTGGCTGATGACAAGACGTCACCGGGTGAGGTGGTGATCCTCGACGAGGAGGAGACGTCTGCTCCGGGCGGACCTCAAGCGTTCGGGAGTTCTTCCCGTGCGCAGGACAAGGGCAAGCAGCTTGCTTGGGATGGATCTTCTGTGCGTCGCGGGGCCAACCGCAAGGACCCCATGGAAAAGATGTTGTGGTCCTCGATGAAGGCCGTGACTGTTGAGAGGAAAAGGGTGAGAAGGGCAGAGGCCGCTCGCTCAGTCGAAGAGGGCGCATAGCTGGCTCTCTCCATCGTCAAATCAGAGGTGGCCGTCACCGTCGAAGGAGTCGCGATCGAGGTGACTGCGCTCCATGCAACGGCGGGTGACACAGGGGCACCTATTAGGGTTGACGGGGAGTAGGGTGACAAATCTCGATCCTAGCCGATCGAGGTCGAGGGGTCGCAAGGTGAGGCGACCCAGACCCAGTCGACCGAGGCTGCAGAGGTGCGGGATGAGGTGGCCCGACCCGAGCTAGCCAGTAGGACCCCAAGATGGGGAGTACTCGGGGGGGATACCACAATCCCGATGGTTCCAGAAGGGACCTTCCCTCCTACGGCAGGTGCCTTTGCCGTCTACGCCTCCTTGTACCGTAGATGCCACTCTGTGACCTCGCGGGGCAATTCGGGGAGGTCTCGGGTGTAGCTCCCCTTCCGTGCTTCTCGAACGAGTCATGGAAGGTGGCTTGATTGTGGCCCAGCTGGGGGCTTGAATGACTGATCTGTTCACTTGGGTCAACTCGGAGAGGGAGTCCCTGGCCTGGGCTCATGATACATCCGACTGAAAAATTCAGCACTTGACCCACGACCTTGAAGACCTTTGGCGGGAGGTGGCCTCGCTTAGGGCGCAAGCGGAGTTGAGCCAGAAAGAGGCTCGGGAGTCAACTGAGCAGCTGAGTCAGGCCCATTATATGGTTGAGCATTAAGATAAGGTCCTGGACGCGGAGCGTAAAGTGCAGGCCGAACTTCCCAAGCGATGAAGACCGAGTGTGAAGAGCTCGAGGGCCGAGTCTAAGAGGCGGAGCGACAGTGGGCGGAGGCCGAGGTCACGTGAGCCGAAGCCAAGTGGAGGCAGTCTGAGGTAGAACGGAAGGCGGTCGAGCTCGAGACGAAGGCAAGTTGGCCGGGTTGGAAGTGCTCGAGCAATACAAATGCTCGGAGGGTTACCAGGCGGCGCTCCAGTAGGATACCTTTGCTTACTACGAGCTGGGTTATCGTCGGGGCCTGCAGAAGGGGTTTTTCCAAGGCTACCATCGAGCGACCTCTCTGGCCTATGAACAGGCACACGGAGAGCTCGATTTTCCTTCTGGGCAATGCTATGACTCAAACGAGGATACTACGGATTCTTTCATTCAGTCACTGAGCGAAGGCAGAAGTCAGGGTGCCTCTGTTTCATCGGAGTGATCGCCAACTCCGACAGTCTCGGGAGGGCACACGATCGAGACAGTTCCCACACTGGTGGGGTCAATGTCTGGACCGACCGTCACCGAGGGTGTGGGGGGTGAATCGTTTGCTACTGAGGATCCTTCATCTACCGAGCTTTGTAGTGGGCCCGAGGCCTGATGTACATTTTCACTTTTTCCTTTCCTTTTCTTTAGCATGACCATGTAAAACTTTCCTTACATCCACAAGTTTTGGTAATAGTAAATGCTGAATTGACTATTCCTTATCACCTTTGGTGCAATTTGACTGCTGTATTTGTAGTTATTGGAAAGGAAATGATTCTCTCTGCAGATATCTTGCGTGTCAATTGGTTGGCGTAGCGCTGGCGCCTGTCCATCTTCCCATGCTTTAAATGACTTGCCACTTCACGTGTTTCCATCGGAGGGGTGTTGGTAGAAAATGAGGTAATCGCCTTAGGGAAAAGGGTTTCAGCCTTTCGTGATTCTTCAAGGGGAAAATCTTTTAAGGCAACAACTCCCCTTCAAAGGCTTCGAAGGGCGCTTCCCCCTCTCTTCACCGCTTAAGGCCATCCCTGTAGCTTCTCCTCTCCACGAAGTGTTGTGCTATTAGTCTTGGTGAAGCATGGAAGACGTTTCAGAGGATGAAGATGCAGACGCTGTATGCGGGTGATATCCCGGATATTGGCTAACTTTGCTTCTTCGGCTTTATTGTGATTTCCATGCTCTGGTGCTAAATGAGTCAGCGGGGAAGATAGTTTGTCTTCATCTTCGGGGGTTGCTCCATCCCGACACACCTGGTCGGCTGGTTCCTCTATCTGTACGGGCTGAGCTGTGTGGGTAGCACCAGCACCATCTTTGTCCGCTGGGGGTGGCGCCTTCAGGGCCAGGGTGTAGGTGTCATTGGCCTTTGGTTTGGCCTGCTGAGCCGACCATCTACCATCCCGCACAAGCAGGAATTCAGCAAAAGAGGGAGCCACTTCACGTGTTCCATCTTCATAGTATAGGCCTGATGGAGGCAGGATCCTTGCGCCCTTCACCTTAGGTTCGGGGACATGGTATGGTCGCTCACCCCTAAATATCATATTGTGATTGGCTGGGGGAGGATGCCTCCACCTCCTCCCAAACCTAGTGATATGTAGGGAAGTAGAGGCCTCGGCTTCGTTTGCTTCGGCAGGCACGAAGCATATTTCTTCTTCTTCCTCCTCTTCAAAATCCTGGGCCATGTTGAACAAGCCCGACATAGTATTGCAGGACAAAATGCTACATTTTTTTTTATTCTTCGGCTTCATCTTCTTTTTCTTCCTCTCTTCCTTTACAACTGGAGGCGATTCTTGGGGAAGTTCATCCCATATGTCGGGTTCTTGTGTTTCAGCTTTGGCTTCTTCTGATGTGACACCAACTTGGGGCTGATGGCCACTAGACCGATGCACCTTGGACCTAGACTTGCCAGCAATCAGCCTTGAGCGGTAGACTCACTCTAGTGGACCAATTAGCGTAACACTCAAGGTTGCTCATAGGCAAACCAATGAAGGTGGGAAGGGTGCGAGGTGGGACCTCATTGTTCCAGGGGTATGGCTAGCTTGGGACGGACCCCAATGGACCAGGGATGCCCAATTCGATGGGCAGCTAGCACGCCGAGGGCATGGGATGTAGGGAGCTCTCGCCTCACTCCGTGGTGGTCACTCGCATTATTGAAGTCAAGATCGAGCACTCAACTCTCCGACCGACGGTCCACTAGAAGTAATACTAAGCTAAGAAAAGAGTGAACCAATAGAGAAGTGTGGTCAGGGGCTCACCTGATCGGCATGAAAATGTCGATCCCGACCGGAGACGAAGGTGAGCGGGGAAGTGTGACTACCCGCACGCCGCACCGATGATACTTTGGTCGACAACCTTCTAATACATGCACTACTCCCTCGCAGAGGGGTTGAGCAAGGGGAGGGAAATTCAAATGTTACAACTAAACACTACCTCCCATAGGGAGGGGCTATAAGCCGGCCAGAGGCGGGGTGGGGAACGGAGGTGGTCGAAAGCCAACCAATCTCACTCGGGCAAGCTGGCCTGTTGTCCTTGCTATCTGCCACAAGTGACTTGTTGGGGAAAGAGCTCCTAGATGGAATGTCCGATGGGTATGGGGCCAGAGGCATTGGAAAGCTTCACGCTTTAGCTTGCCCCAGGAAGAAATGCTGTCTCGTTCTGATCTCGGATGCACCGAGTATGACAGATTCGGTATAACTACGTCGGGCTTCTCTACTGCAATCTAGAGAGGGATTGGACGAGGTCGTACTCCCAGCTGTAGTATCGGATTGAGGCGGGACCAGAGCCGACTGAAACAGGACTCAGTCTAGTATGCTTACAAAAAAATACTCTACCTGAATCACCTAATCACGCCAGTGGTGTCTCTTGGATGTTGACTAGGTCGAGCTGGTTATAGGGATAGAATTCTGGACTCGATTCTCCAGTGGTGTAGCTATCAGATCCGAGGCTGGAACATGGCGGGGCTGGAGTCGTTGCAAAGAGGGCTACCCCAGAGATCTTTCAGAGCTGGAATGGCCTCGTTCTGAGGTGGGAGACGTAGGTACCGATGATTCTTGTGAAGTCGCGCTGCCCAGGATGCTGACCAGATAGGGGAGGCTTGTCTGGGGCATAATTCCCAGTGGGAAGATCAGAATGAGGTGAGACCAAGCTTTACTGACAGCTAACTAACCTCTGATTAGCTGATCTTAATTTCTAGGGTAGAAGATGACGATAGAGATCGAGGTGCTCCCTGTGGTGGACTGCTTGTTCTAGCCGCTGGTGACTTCGACTGTAGGATAGGCTTGGGTTGTTGACGCCAGTCCTCTTGACTGGGAACTCTAAATTGGTCGAGACCAATTTTGGCTAAAAGCTGGATGACCCTAGTGGGGTTCTGTAATCCGGACTATTCAAGTGGCGGGTCCGAGAGCGAATGAGAGTCGGATAAAAATACGAGTGAAGACATAGGAGTCTTATTGTCTAGATTGAGTCCATGTAATTTTCTGATCTATTGAGTCCAGCAATTTGTTAAAGGATGAATTAGTGGTTGTAATTGAATGTTCTGATTATCAATGAAATAGAAGATAAATTTGAGCAAATACTTGTGCAATTGCATCTTATGCGTGATTGTTTCGCGCTCTGATCATGCTTGCTTGCGATAGGCTTACCATGCCAGCTGTCCGCGTTCTCCTGGGTGAGTCTTCCGCTGTAAATAAAGGCTCGGGGCGTGACAAAGGATCCTAAAGAGAGGGTGCATCTAGTCTCTGAACGATGATAGTCTCAGTGCTCCGACTAAGAGGGAAAGATATAGAGGAAGCAAGCGACGCTAGTGCATCAGCAAGAATGTTCTGAGATCGAGGAGTATGGATATAGATCAGTTTACAGAATTGCCTAGCTAGGAGTGTGACTAAATCTTGATATGGCTTGAGCTTTGGGTCACAGGTGCGGTAAGTGGACAGAACCTGCCGCAGAACGAGCTGA
The DNA here is from genome assembly GCA_024336825.1 of Amorphophallus titanum. Taxonomy (NCBI): domain Eukaryota; kingdom Viridiplantae; phylum Streptophyta; class Magnoliopsida; order Alismatales; family Araceae; genus Amorphophallus; species Amorphophallus titanum. The sequence continues at coordinate 23,649 of JANBPO010000881.1, forward strand.
GAGTCTCCTATAATCTTCAAGTGGCGTGCACCTAAGAGATAGGCATGCTTCAACCGGCTAGGAGAGCCTCATACTCGGTGATATTATTGGTAGCAGGAAAGCGGAGCTGATAAGCAAAAGGGATCGTCACCCCTTTCGGAGTGAGGAGGACAGCGTCTATCTCTCAGCCGTGAGAATTTAGTGCACTGTCGAAGTGCAGAGATCAAGAGGGATAATGCGTGAGGGTAGAGAGATGCTCATCAGGGAAATCATCCTGAATAGAATCAGTGCAGGGAATAGGAAGGTGGGCAAGATGCTCAGCGATGGCATATCCTTTGACTGTCTTCTGAACGACGAACGTGATATCGAACTGAGAGAGGAAGCTCTGCCAGCGAGCTAACCTACTAGAAAGGACAGGCTTTTCTAAGAGATAGTGGATTGGGTCCATTCTAGAGATCAGCCTAACTAGGTGAGCTAGGAAGTAATGCTTCAACTTCTGAGCTACCTAGACTAAAGCAGCACAGGTCTTCTCCATGGCAGTGTACTTGGCCTCTGTCGGGTTAAACAACCTGGAGAGGTAATAAGCCGCCCGCTCTTTGCGTTCGTCATCCACTTGTGCTAAAACGGCCCCTAGGGAGTCCTCAATGACAGAAATGTATAGAATCAGGGGTTTCCCAGGGATAAGAGGTTGCAAAACTGAAGGATTAGATAAATAAAGTTTTAAATCTTCATAGTCCTTCTGGCAATCTTCATTCCATTCAAATTTGACACCCGCCTTTAGCAACTCGTAGAATGGGCGGCACCTTTGAGAATGTTGGGATATGAATCCTCTGATGAATTGCAATCGTCCAATCAATCCGTGAAGCTCCGTGATATTCTTAGGCAGGGGCATGTCTATGACGGCCTTAGCTTTATTAGGATCAATCTGAATCTCACGTTTGCTAACTATAAAGCCTAGCAACTTCCCTGAAGAGACTCTGAAAACACACTTCTTTGGATTCATTTTTAGCTGGTACTCCCTAACTCTCTGAAGCACCTTAGCTAAAACAGTGGGGTGTTCCTCTTTGGTCCTCGACTTCACCAAGATATCATCCACGTAAGCTTTCATATAAACATGCATCATATTGTGAAATATAGCCATCATCGCCCTTTGATAGGTGGCACCGGCATTCTTCAGACCGAACGGCATTACCACGTAACAGTATGTGCCCCAGGGCATGGTGAAGGAGGTTTTCTCTTGATCTTCAGGAGCGAGACGGATTTGGTTGTAACCTAAATAGCCATCCATAAATGACAATGCTTCGTACCCGACCGTGTTGTCCACCAATACGTCTATATGAGGCAGTGGGAAGTCATCTTTGGGACATGCTTTATTCAGATCCCTGAAATCGATACAAATACATACCTTTCCATCCTTCTTGATGATAGGGACTATGTTCGCCACCCACTGAGGATATAAGACAACTCTAATGAACCTAGCCTTATGCAATTTATCAACCTCTTCTTTCACCCTCAAGGCCATGTGGGGGTGAAATCTCCTTAGCTTCTATTTAATGGTGTTGCCCCTTGTTTAAGCACTAATCGATGTTCTATCAAGGAGGGGTCAAGACCCAACATGTCCTCGTACGACTAGGTGAAAGAATCGCTATACTCCCTCAGGACCTTGATCAACTCTTCTTCAACTTGTGGAGGGAGATTAGCAGCTGCACTGACCTTATATGCAATGTGATGAATGTGCATCGACCCTTATATGCACTGGGATGAATGTGAACATACATCGACTTGGTATGCAACCATTGTGCACATGCATCAACCTTAGTATGCAACAAGAGGGATGTGCATCGACCTAATGATGTTATAATGCAAATTTGCATCGTCCTGATATGTGGACAGACCTGGTTGTGCAAAATGCAAATATGCACAGACTTGGTTATGCAAAATGCAAATATGCACAGACTTGGCATGCAATGGTGCCAATGTGCACCGACCTTGCTGGGCGTAAATGCAAATGTGCGTCGACCTTCTTGACCAACATGTAAATGTGCATCGACCTTATATGCTGTCTAATATAATGTACACCGACCTTGTATGCTTATATGCAGACATGCACCGACCTTATAGCAGTGATGGCAAAACATGCATCGACCTTATATGCAATGATCAGAAATGTGCATCGACCTGTTAGACTATGTAAGTGCACATGCATCGACCTTGATATGGACAAAAATGTGCATCAACCTTATATGAAAGGAACAGGAATGTGCACAGACCTTCTAAGACTTAGACAAAAATGTGCACTAACCTTCTATGAAGGAACAAGAATGTGCACAGACCTTCTAAGACTTAGATGTACATTGACCTTACTTGTCAAAGAGCTAACTTAAACTTCTGAACAGTTGACCTATTATCAGTTCTTGAACAATGGCGTTGACCTATGTTGACTTGCGTTGACCTTACAGGCTCTAATGCAGATGTGCACTGACATTTATATGCCACGATGTGAATGTGCATCGACCTTACTATACAACAGACTGAAATGTGCATCGACCTTACTAGTCCAGAATGCATATGTGCATCGACCTTTGTTCTTGAAGTGTGGCTCTGTACTGACCTGACTGCATGGACTTTTGTGAACCAATTGCCTTGATTTCTGTGCACCAGTTGCCTTGATTTCTGTGCTACCAATTACCTAGATTTACGTGCCAATCTTGATTTCTTATACTTTGTATTGGCTCTCTAGTTTTGATGATCACACACTATGTATCATGTAAGTGATAAAGTACTTGTTCATATGATTCACACGCTTGATATTATGGATATGCTAGGTCGAAGTTAGTTGCATCTTTCTTCAAGTAAGGTCGGTGCTAGTTGTGATTTTCATGAAGTGAGGTCGGTGCTAGTTACCTTAATTAAAAGGTCGATGTTAGCATATAGAGTCATGCATTATAGTCGATGTTAGTTTGCATTATTTTACATCTGAGGTTGATGCTAGCAGGCTAAGTCACATGCACTAAGGTCAATACGAGTGTGCATCATCGTGCATATCAGGTTGATGCTAGCTGTGTTTCATGCATACCCAAGGTCTGAGCGAGTCTACTAAGGTTGACGCTAGTGTCAAGCTCGTTGCGTACAGGGTTAATGTTAGTTCTTATATAAGGTCGATGCTAGCTGGACATGGTCGATCCTAGTTTATGCAAATGGTCGATGCTAGCACGATAAGGTCAACGCTAGTATAGCATGCTGTGCATGAAAAGGTCAGTGCTAGTCTACAATTATTCATGTCTGTGCGCATGCCTATTAAGAATTGCTTATGTTAGTACATTTCATCAAACAGGTAATGCCTCAGTTTACTATTTAAATAGGTCAGCCATATGATTGAGCATTTTACTGACAACCTGTGAACATATCTCATGTGGAGTTTGAGTACCAGGTTATGGCACGTGATCCGAGGCAAGGAGCGAATCAAAGATTCTGACACGTGGAGAGGAACAACACCTTGATTTTGACACGTGGAAAGATAGGGATCATTTGGTAGGAACGTGGTGAACACATGCCGATCGCCTGATCCCTACTCGCTATAAAAGGAGGCAGAGTAGAAGATAGAAATGCGAGATAGAGACGGATAGAATGCCAGAACGGAGAGCAATTCAGGAGAGATCAAGCAGTAGAGAGTTCAGAGAAGAGGGGAGCATTTCGGCGTGAGTCTGTGAAGATCGTGAGAGCCTACCGAGAAAAGAAAGAGGGAGATGGAACTGTAGAGATCATGAGAGAGCTAGGTGGAAGAAGGAGAAGAGAGTGCAGCAGCAAGATCCAAGGAGGAAGAAGAAGATCTGTAGCCTCTGGATCTGATCTAAGCTACACTGCTCCAAAGCGAGCTATATTTTTTTGAGTTTTAGTTCCAGCTTCTTGTTGCTGATTTGTATCACTTTTATTTTTCATTTTTACCTTCTATTTTCAGAAGTTGTTGATAGTTATTTTTTAAAATTGGTCAAGATTTTTTAGAGAGGGATTCATTCACCCCCCTCTGAATCCATCGCACCTAGACCATCAACTACAACCAGCACAAGAACATATCGGTCGTGGCTGAGGCCGCGGTCGTGGATGTGGCAGAGACCATGGAAGAGTCCCTGAGCCGCCTCTTCGCCCATCTCCCTTCAACCCCGAACGGGTCATCCTCCTCCGAGGAGAATGATCCGCCCCGATCCCGCCAGTGGAGATCTGGGGGCAACCCAACATCTTCGACTCGACAGGCGCCGAGGAGATTGCCACTAGCATTCCAGTTCCAGCACCAATTTTGACCTATCCAGCAGAGCAAGCAGGGCCGTCCGGCAAGGATGGGCCGGCCCTTCAGCCTCTCTTGAAAGAGTCGTCATTAGCCTCCCTCTTCCAAGAGTTCGCGGCTGGCGATAGTCAGCCTGACCCCAGTAACAAAGGCAAGGCGGTGCAGCTCCCCGGCGAGGAGCGGTGTGGCAGCTCACAGCAGATCCAACCCGATATACTACTGTCACTGGGGGACGCTCAAGCTCGAGCTGACCGAAAGGTCCTCCACTAGATGAAGCGCTTCCCTACCAGCATCACAATCTAGGAAGCCATATTTTGGAGTAAAGATTTAAGGAGAACCCTTATCAAGATACTTTAAGAGCCGAAAGTCTATGAAGTGCACGTGGCAGAAATGAAAGCCGCCACATACGAGGCTTTCACGGCCACTGTCACCTTCATGGAGAAAGACCTTCTGCTCTCTCCTCCGTGCCATAATTGACCCCTCTACATGAAGGGCAAAATCAGTGGGCATGAAGTGAACCGGATTCTAGTGGATGCCAGTGCAACTGTCAACATCATGCCCCTCAAAACATTCAAGACTTTATATCTGACTCCCTACCTCCAGAAGGTCCAGGCGGTCAAGATATCTGGTTTCAATCAGAATACCGAGGAGGCCCTTGGCCGGGTGGATGTTGACTTGGCACTTGATGATTTTGCCTCTAAGGTGACCTGCTACATCATCGATTCCAGCACATCCTACAAAGTGTTGCTGGACAGGCCCTGGCTCCATGAAAACTGGGTCGTCCCCTCAACCCTCCATCAATGAATCAAGTATATTATGGATGGAGAGTAACGTGTAGTCTTCACAGATCTGTCTCCATTCACTCTAGCACCATGCAACCTGGCTGATGCGGCTCTCTATTTCAAGGGAATCAGCCCTTTCCCTGTGATTAAGAGCAAGAGCAACGGCTGGCTCTCCGAAGAAGAAGAGGATGACCTCTTCTCCATCGACGAGGAAAAGGTAAAGCTTCACCAGCTATGCCTTAGCACCAAGTCAACCATAGACTGCCCTGAGAGGCGCAAAGTTGATTTCGAGGCTAACCTCATTAGCCGAGCGATCGACAAGAGCATATGCCTGCCACCGAACTACATCTAGCTCATGTGTGCCTCAGACGAGCACAGGGTCGAGTAGCTAACGACATTTATCGTCACTTACAAACTGCAACACCGGTCCAGGAAAAGGGCTAGGAGGGACAAGTCCATCATCTTCCACAAAGGAGACATGGTCCTTCCAGCCCTACCAGAAGATGATTTCGGCTGGCCCAGGTGAGTCGACAACACCCCTAAAGCCGTCCAGATTCTGGGTGACCTGTCACCTCGCATCCAGGAGATGTGACTCAAGCAGCACATTCCCATGTGGCAGAGCTCCGCATAGCAGAGGTGCTTCCAGAATCTCTGAACACCCTCACAAGTCTGGGGGTAACCCCCGTTCTCCCAGAAGGACACCAGAGGTCTCGGCTATGATCAAGACCCATACTTTTGCGTCTACCATGCGGTCCACGTCGTGGGACCGATGCAACTAGTCATTGTCGCCAACACCAAGTTCGATAGCTCGGGAGATGAGGGAGAGGAAATTTTAATTCCACTCTCAGCCAAGACCAGTACCCCAGTTCCAGCACCTGACAAGGCTTCCTCGTTCGTCCACGAGGATGTTGAGACGAATGAGACCCCCGCGGCCTCCTAGCCAATTGAAGAACTTAGTTCACCGCACTCCCCCCATGAGGAGGGTCTCCAGAACGAAGACCGCGAGGCATCAGCGACGTTGGCAGACAACTCCGACCAAGCCTCCAGGATGCCAACTGACAACTACCAGTCCAACATGGACGGCCAGGGATAACCTCTGTCTGGACCCAATAGCGACAGCCTTCCGGTAACATCCACTTCAACTGTTGGCTCCGAAGACCCAAATGATGATATATGTGTTAATTTATTTTTAAAAATAATATAATTTACTATTTAACCTGTTACAATGGTTTCTGTGAAAAAACTCTATATTTTGCTCAAAGCTTCGGTAGAAAGATAAACCATCCAACCCCATCAACAAAGCAAACAACATTTCGTGTGGGAGACATCGTTACAGTGTATAACTTCGCAGTCAAGAACCTTATCCACAACGCGTTTACGTCAGCCCGTACACCCACGCCGGGCCCACACCTGCCGCGTTATCCGGATCGAGGGTGGCCACTATCGTACGCCGCGTCTCAGATGCGCCGGGACGACGTAGGTGGCGCCTTTCTATGGGTCCAACGCAGGACTGTTGGTGCAACCGAGCGCCACGTGTCAACCCGTGCTCTCAGCCGGCAGTATCACCGGAGGCGACGAGGCGTCGAAGCCCACGAGCCGACAGTTCGCGTCCCCTCTACCCGGCCCGAAGGAAGCCGCCGAGGGCGTCGCTGCTTCGCCAGCGGACGACGGCGAGGGTGGGCCTGTGTCAACGGTGCGGCGGTAGGGGCCGAGCCACTTGGCCTGCATGTAGCGGCTCTTCCGCCATGGCGGCACCGGCATTCCCCGCGACCGCAGCGACCGCCTCGCCGCCTCGGCCAGGACTCCCAGCAGTTGCCGCAGCCGCTCCGGCCTATCCACAAACACCGCCGGCAGCTCCGCCGCCAGCTTCCTGTACTCCGCCGTCGGCCGCGCGATCTCGAACTCGCCCGCGAAGTCCACGTCGACGACGTACCTACACGGCAGGGACGCCGTTGTCGCCGGCACAAGCACGTCGATGTACTCGTAGGTCCCGGCGACGAGGCCCCCGCCGGCGCCCTCCCATCTGGACTTGCAGATCCCGGCGTTGTACCCGATTTCCCTCAGGGATCCCATCACCGCACACCGGAACGAGGCTGGGCTCGGCCTCAGCCCCGCGAACCTGGCCGCTGCAGCCTCCACGTCCGCCTCCAGAACCCGCCTGAAGCGGTCCTCCGCGGGGGACGCCGCTCTGGCCCTCACGAGTTCCCGGATCATTCCCGCGGAGGGGAGGGCGCCGTAGAAGGAGCACCTCCCCTTCGATGGGTCATCGTCGTCCCCGCCGGGCCTTTCATCTCCTTCAGGTTCCCCTTCCTCGCCGTCGGACGAGGGGAAGAAGAAGCCGCAGACGAAGCCGGAGAGGTCGGCGGCATCGTGCTCCCCGCGGCTGCTGCTGGTGCACCCGGCCGCGCCAGGGCAGTGCTCGTCGTCTCCCCGGAGGCGGGCCTTGGCCTTGTCGTCCAGCGGGTAGGTGACCCTCTTCGCCCGCCCGAACGCCCGCAGGGGCATCCCCGCCCCGCGATGTGCTTCTAAACACGACTTCTGTCTGCCCTAGCTGCGGCAGCGACGAGATAAACAGGCACGCCAAGCCCTTTCCCCCTTCATACAGACATGACCAGCGGCTGATGTGTAGGGCAAGATAAACCAATGCCGGGCTCCGCCACAGAGGGTGTGCATGGAGTGATGGACACACAACAGAGATCCGACACGACAATGGCGGGCGAGTGGCCAACGCGGCAACCCTACCTGCGCCCGCACCCCGCTGCCAATCCAAGCCCACCACCTTAACCCTGTGTCTAGTTAATGCATCTCGTCTGTTCCACGGCGGATCGACAAGTTACAATGACCTACAGCCAGATGATGAAGAAGAACAAAAGCAAGTGGAGCTGTAGAGACGAACAAAGGGAGATAGAGAGAGAGAGGCGTCGGACTTGCTGTACGCGTGCATCAACTGTTGAAGTAGATTATGCTGGAATGACGGCAATCGCTCGCAACACGGTCTTGCAAGCTGCATCCCTTGGTCCCCCGGTTGCTGTGAGCTGGCTCGTGCATGGGGCTTGATGCAGCGAGACACGTTGCGAAGGGTTTCGTCTCGTTTGGATCTGTGCGTCAGGGGGCAGTCTGGCTGCAGCTGCAGTGGGGAAAACTGCTGTTCGTACTGTTGCCGTCCGGAGGGGCAGAACGCCAAACTGGGGGCTGAGTTCCCGTGGGTATGCCGACAGGGACACGGGGGATTGAGGTGGCAGCGCCTCGGCGGGCCTCCGGCCACGCAGGCGGCCCTCGGCGGGAAGACCGCACGCTGGGCTCGTGGCGGCTGCAGGCCGAGCCCGTGCCCGCTCGCGCCCCGGCGTGGCCCTGCTAAGTAGTGTACGGTGCCAGCGCGGAGGGAATCAAGGGGAGGGGAGTGTGTGTGTGTGTGTGTGTGTGATGAGGAGTCTCTTATGCTTCAACAGTAACAACTGGCTAACCAGAGTGGAGATGTCTTGCATTACTGGAAACAAGACCCCCTCACAGCCAGCCTACCTTGCTGGGAGTTGTACTTCGATGGTGCTTCTTGAGGTACTACCCGGAGCAACCTCACCTCAAGCATTACGGCAGGTGCCGAAATTATCTTCCCGACTCCTCAGGGCGGAGTTTTATACAACTCCTGCGCCCTCATGAAGGCTCTGACCAATAATGAAGCTGAATATGAAGCCCTGATCATCAGACTCCAGATGGCCCTCAACATGGGCGTCAAATGCCTTAAAGCCTATGGAGATTCTCAACTGATAGTCTGATAGGTCCTTGGTATCTACGACGTGCGAAAATCAGAGCTGGCCCCATACTACGTCGCCGTCACCCAGCTAACCCAGAAGTTCTATTTTTTTGAAATAGACCACGTTCCCAGAAGTGGCAACGCCGAGGTGGACGCCCTGGCAAAGTTGGCTGCGGCCATCAAGCTACCGCCTGAGGGTGAAGTCGACATCACAGTCAAACATAGAAGATTGATGCCTAGCTCACTCGAAAATAACTCCGGTCTTACAGTTTACGAGGTCCAAGACTTCGACTAGGACACTCCCCTAGAAGAAGAAGATTGGCATGAGCCCATTGTCAAATTCAAGAGGGGGTGGCTCCCCCCTGACCGGGCTCAAAGGGTCCAACTACTCCAATAGGCAATGTCCTATGAGTTGATTGGCGACTCCCTGTACCGACTCGTCCACGAGAAGGACAAGTCCATTCTCCTGAGATGCGTCTCCCCAGCAGAGGCTCGAGCAATTATACGTGAGGTTCATTCTAGGCTGTGCGGCACACATCAGGCTGGAGATAGAATGAAGCACAACATCAAACTTAAAGGCTTCTATTGGCCTACCATATACGCAGACTGCATCCAGTATGCTTATACATGCCATCAATGCCAAGCCTTTGGCCCAGTACCTAGAAGGTCTCCTAACCCACTGCGTCCCATAGTCCCTACCTGGCCATTTGCCGAGTGGGGTATGGACATCGTGGGGCCTTTCCCGCCATCTTTCAAAGGCCATAAGTACATTCTGGCGGCCACCGACTACTTCTCTCGTTGGGTAGAAGCCCTTCCTCTACGGGAAATCACTGGCGAGGTGGTTGCCCAGTTTGTCTGACATAACATCATCTATCGATTCGGCACTCCCAGTCGCATAGTCTCCGACAACGGGACGTCGTTCAAGAACAAGGTCGTATACCAGTTGGCAGCCAAGTTCCACATCGATTGGAGAACTTCTTCGGTCTACAACCCATATGCCAACGGTTTGGCTGAGGCCTTCAACAAGACTCTCTGAGGCATTATGGGCCTACTGGACGGTCTACAAAACCCCCACGGGATGTTCACCGTTCTCTCTCATCTACGAAGCGAAAGTCATCATCCCCATCGAAATTTAGCTAGCATCTTACCGCGTAGCGGTAGACACTGGCTTGGCCAGCTTTGATGAAAACAAATACCAGAGAAGACTAGAAGAGCTTGCTGATCTAGAAGGCAAGCGACTCGAAGCCTATAAACACCTGCAGATATACCAGGCCCGTATGGCGCGAGCCTACGACAAGCTCGTCAAGCAACGAGCCTTCAAGCTTCTAGTGGCAAGTTTCAGCCGAATTGGCGAGGCCCGTATATCATTTGCGATGCCTATGATGGTGGGGCCTACACGGTCGTAGACCACAAGGGCCACAAACCCTTCCCACCTCTCAATGGCAAGCGCATGAAGCTGTATCATGCACTAGAACATGAGTTCGCACGCCACGTTGACTAAGGTGCATGCTCCCAGTCCCAGCCAGCCGAACTGATCTTCGCCTCACAGAAGACCAAACCAGTCACCTCTCCCGGTTCTTCTCTCCAGTCTAGCAATAGGGCCAGCCGAGCCCTCCCAGAATCACCATCAGACGTTCTCGGGAGCTAGTTTCCCGCCTTTGTCCCCGCAATGACAAGAGCAAGGGCACCACCGCGCCAACCATAGCCCAGCCATCAGGCTCTCAGGTAAGTAAACATAAAAAAAATAACAAAAAAATAACAAAATGGGGCTAAAAATAGAGGTGTCTCGATGGACCCAGTCGTCCCCCTCCACGAGGAGGCGACTGGGGGTAAAAGGCCAACAACCCGGCTGAGGTGAAATCCCGAAAGGGCGCCTCAGGCAAAATTGAGAAACCCCTCGACTTGAAAACTCACAAGGGCGCATCAGAAAAAGTAACCCCTTAACCCCCTCTCTTTCTCTCATTCTCTCTTTCTCACTCTCTCTCTTCTCTTTCTCTCCCCCTCTCCTCTAGGCAACCGACGGGGGTGATGGTGGGCGAGGCAGGGACGACATGAGGGCGAGGAGCATGAGGATGGGGTGAGGATCGAGGTAGTGGAGGCGCGGCGAGCTCGGGAGCCCATTCGGGTGCTTGGTGAGGGTTTCACGGGCGTTTCATGATGGATCGGCGTCCTCGATGCGCGAAATCTTCGGTGGAGGTAGGGGGACGGATCCTTAGCCTGCGTACTTCTTTTCCTGTGAGTTTTGTAGGCCATGGTGAGCCGAGTGAGTTTATTTTCATATTTTGGAGAAAAGAGCATATTTTGGGGTGTGAGTCGAATTGAGCATTTCGATCACATTTTTGGGGTCTAAACGGGTCCTCTCGATGCTAGAGAGGTAGGGGACTAGTTTCCCCTTGTTTTGCCCTTCACATGGGTGTGAATAGGGTGTGGAATGGGGTTTTCTATGGTGTTCACCGATTTCACACTCGAGACGGCCTAGCGGTCCTTCCAGGGACCGCTAGGGTATGAAGCAGTCATGTGGAGACCGCTAGGGGTCCCCCTATGTCGGTTCGAGCCTTCCGGTCACACGATGGACCACCAGGTGAGATTAGCGGTCTAGTGAAGACCGCTAGGCAGTGTCATGCGGTCTGGGGGTGACCATTTTCGAGGTTGGAGTTGTTTTGAGGTCAGTGGGGTAGCAGCCTTACGACTGACCGCTAGGCTACGCCTAGCAGTCAGGCGGAGGACCGCCACCCTTCTTGGCGATCCGGGAGTGACCGCTTGGGGTTCACTTTGCCTTCGGCCTTGTGGTCCTGGCTAGACCGCTAGGCCGGGCCTTGTGGTCTGGTGGAGACCGCCAGAGTCCCTAGTAGTCTAGAGAGGACCGCTAGGTGGTTTCTCGTGTCGCCGTGTCCATTTTGCTTCGTGTTGGTCTCCGGTCCGTCCGGTTGAGACCCAATGACCGACCTATGACCCCGTAAGTGTCCCGGATGCCCCGTGGGGACCGTGACCTTATTTTGGGGTGTCCGAAGGTACTGTATTAACTCGATTAGTATGTCCGTGGGTTTTAAGGGTCTGGGTGACCCTCTTGTGTTCTGAGCTTTCGCGATTGCGTTAAATCGAGTCGCCATGAGTCAGCATGAGTACGGAGGTTCTTCCCCATGCGGCGTGAGTTTCTCCAAAAAAGTTTTTTCTGAATGGGCCATGTGTGTGTGGCCGTAGACTATGAGTCCAGTTAACCAGCCTAGGATTAGAGGTTTTTCGTGTGTCCTGTGGATGAGAGATCCACTCGGTTGCTTGCGAGCTACCTTGAGAATCGTGTCACCATGATTTCAGACCTAGGGATTAGGCCAGATTGATGGCACTATGCCGTCACGTGCAGCGGTCTTGACTAGAGTCTCGTGACTCAAGGACCGTTGGGTTATTATGTCTAGTGGGCTGTCTAGATTTTGGTGGCCGTGAGCCACCTGTTACTCCGTGTTACTCGTGATGGGTGCATGCATGGTTTTCAGTGTTCACGTTTAGTGAGCCCCCACTAATCTTAGCTTTCCTGCACACGCGGGTGGGTACCCACTTGGGAGTGGTGGAGAGCGTGACCCAAGTGAGAGAGTTTTGAGGCTGGTTACCATAGGGCCCCCACTCACAGCCTGAGTCCAGGCTTCGGGGGAAGAACCAACTAGAGGATCTGACCTAGGGTGCATGGTCTATGTGTGCACACGTGGCTGGGGGCGTCGGACCAGCGCTGACGAGCATGACCCCAGTTAGTCCTTGTTCTATGTTCCTGGTTAGTATACGGTGTCTCAGTCTCTGCCTGGGGCATCGTAGCCAGACACCTAAGGCTGCGGACTAAGTCGTTAGTGAACGCATCCAGTCTTGCTTCTGGTGGGCGTACTCCCGTCACGTGACTTGAGTTGTCATGTCGTGGGTTTTCATTTATCGTCTGTGAGATGGGGCTTCGTATGTAGTTCAGACGTTTTTCCATAGCTGAGGTCTAGGGTTTTCGATGAGCATCACTGAGGGCTTATCCCTAGACGGCGTAGAGTTTATAATTGCGAGGTCGTGACTGTGTTTCCAGACCGTGTGGTTTCGGTGTGGGCCCTTGTCTGTGAGAACAGGTGATGGGGACATCACTTACCCTCTCCACATTTTTGAAGCCCGGTTGGATCGTCATCAAGTGCCATCATGATCTTACATCTCTTTGAGTCATGTCATGTACCATTGTGCTCTATTTAGGGAGTGTTTCCCTATGCTTAATTCTCAATTAATTTAGAGAGAATAAGCGGATGCCAACAAATGCCCCCCACGGGGTGTGCGGCGGAGGCGAAGACGACGACGTGCGGCCCGTGAGCCCTGTAGGCTTGATTTCTCCCGACCTTATTGACATTGTGGGGAGTTAGTTGTTCTAAGGGTTGGCCCTCCCGTTGCTGTCCTTCATGCGATGGTGGTACATTTGTGGAAGACTGTTAAGCCTGGGAGGTTGTAGAACTGGATCCCTGGTGGGCATTTTGTCGAAGCCACTGAGGGCGTAGAGCTGGCGGAGATGGCGTGTATCGAATACATGCATGGTGCTTGAAGTTGTGGCCCGCTATCGGCGACTTGGGAATTCTGTTCCCATTTGTCTTACGTGTTGGGCTTGCGGCAGAGGTGTGCGGGGCTCGGCTCGCGGGAGTAATCTGGTTTGGATTCTGAACTCTCCATGCAGGTGGTTGCTTCGGCGGTTGATGATGTGGCTGGGCTGGACGCCAATGCCGATGGTGAAAAGAGGCCAATGGAGGCCGGTGTAATAATGCTTCTGGCTTTGTCACCTGTGTCTGAGGCCCTCTTTTGTGCGGCAGGTTTTGTGGATTTTCTGAGGAGAGGCAGCTCAGGGGAGGTTCAGACTGTCGAGTCCATCAAGCCTCATAGTGTGGCTGGCGAGTGGTGGGAGGATAGTTGTGACTCCCTTCCATCATCTGAGGACGCACTGGTGGGAGCCATGTCTTGCCCCCAGAGGTGGACTTGTGGACAGAGATTTGTGTTTTCTCAGGTTTTCCACCTTGTCTATGTCAAGGAGTGCCATGATTATCTTTCACTGCTTGGCCTGATCCCCTGTGAGCTTGGCTGTAGCCGACGATACGGCATAGGGGGTTTCAGACTTCCTTGTCTTGGGAATCCGAGGACCACCTATCCCTCAGCTTCTAGGATTGCTGGTTGGCGATGAGATGATCGCCGCTCTGACCGGGGCTTTATGGTGAAGCCTATAGTTGGCTGTTAGTGGCCCACCATTACTGTGGTGGTTGATTTTTCTTGGGCAATGCTGGCATCATTTGTTGACCGTCGGTAGGGGTGCATAGGCCATGCTGAGCATTGACCGCCTTATGTTACAAACTTGTCACACCTTTGAGGTGCTGTGACTGGAGTCGTGTCGTAGACTTGTCTCGATGAGGCGTACTAGTCCATCGGCGGTGAAGACCTGGCACACCTAGATGCATCGGCTTGGTGTTGCTGGAGATCAACCTTGGTGAGGCGCATTGACCGGGTGTTGCTGAGGGTCGGCCTTGGAAAGGACCGTTGACCTGGTGTTGTTGGAGGTCAGCCTTGACAAGGCATGTTGACCGACTGTTGCTGAGGGCCTGCCTCAGGGAAGCATGTCAGCCTGGGGTTGCTGTAGATCTGCCTCGGCGAGGCATCTTGATCTTAGATTACTTGGAGACCTGCCTCAGCGAGGCACCTTGATCTGAGATTGCTGGAGACCTGCCTCGGCAAGGCGTCTCGGTCTACGATTGCTGGAGACCTGCCTCGGTGAGGCATCTTAGTCTGGAGTTGCTGGAGATCTGTCTCGGTGAGGCGTCTTGATCTGGAGTTGCTGGAGATCTGCCTCGGCGAGGCGTCTTGATCTAGAGTTGCTAGAGACCTCCCTCGGCGAGGCGTCTTGATCTGGAGTTGCTGGAGACCTGCCTTGGCAAGGCATCTTTATCTAGAGTTGCTGGAGACCTCCCTCGGTGAGGCATCTTGATCTGGAGTTGCTGGATTTTCCCCCAGAGAGGCGTGTTGGCTTGAAATCCTATTCGGCCAACCGTTGCGGCGTATGGCCAAATGTTGATGCTACCGACTGACCGTCATGGTGGAATGATAGAAGTCGAAGCGTATGCCCCCTGAAAAGTACAATGACCACAAATTATGTTAGACATATAATCATCAAAGTGTGGTGGATGGTACCTGTTAGTGTGCTGGTTGATCTCCGAGGTATATCGACTGGGAATTTTGCTCGACTGATCGCTGAGGTATGTCGACTGGGAGCCCCGATCGGCTAGTCACTGAGGTGCCACTGACGGGATTGTTGCTAGCCAACCATTGAAGCGTAATGATCAGAGAGTGTGATAGACCAACCCTCGGGGGTGTGTTGGTCTAGGGTTGCCATGGACGGGCCTTCGAGGGATGTCCATCTGGGAGGCATCTTGACTGGTTTATGTGGTTGTTGTTGTAGGTCTACTTGCGGCACACCCGCTGGTGTGCCTGGCCGGTACACTCGCTACCCGGCACACCCCTGCTGCCCTCCACGGCACACTCTGGCACCTTCACCGGCACACTCGGCCACAACACTCCACTGGCACACCCAGTTTGGGTGTCTTCAGTGGTACACACCCTTATGCACCCCTTCAATGGCACGGCATGTAGAGGCCTCCAATGGCATGCCTGCAAGCTCCTCCAACGGCACGCCCTCATGGCTCCTCAGCGGCACACCCTAGCGGCCTCTCAGTGGCACGCTTACTATGCCTCCCAGCGGCACAACATTCTGGCCCCTCAATGACACGCTTGGGCATGTTCTCCACTGGCACCTCCGGCAAATCAAATCTAACACGATCCCCTACAAATCCTTGGCGTGTAATGGGTTCGCTGAGGTGTCGAATGGAGTAGGTGGCACGCAGGGTACCCCCTACCACCAAAGGATGCCAAAGTCAAATCCCCATTAATGCATTCACGTTCTCGCGTCTGCTGTCCGCATTCGAATACTCCCGCCGTCGGGAGTATAAAACCTCTTCTTCCCCACAGAGAAGGGAGGACACCAGTAGAGGGAGCCACGACGGTGCTGGCGGAGAAGAGAAGAAGGAGAAGAGAGAAGAGGAAGAAGAGAGCTCCAGCGTGAGGCCCCTCTGGTGACCACCCACCAGAGAGAGTAAGAGAGAGAGAGAGAGAAAGAGAGAGGTCTTGTAGTTAGGAGGCATTGAGGGGAAGCGGGGAGCCGTCGCCCCTCCTCAACTACCAACCCTCCTTTCACCCTTCTTCTTCCTCTCACTGTTGTATCTTCTACCCCGTTGTTTTGAAGTGTGCATGGTTGGTCATGGCCCTTATCTTCCATGAATAAAAATCCCTTTCTTGAGGTTTCTCATTGTCTCTAGTCATTTTGAGTCTTTGCGTACATTTGTTCACTCTCGTCCTCTCCTCCGGCAATCTAGCCTCTCTACAGGGGCCCATATCTTCACCCTTTTCCTCCCAGACTCTCCGAACATGCAGACCAACCTTCCCTTTCCCCCAACCGAAGCTACCCCTTTGGACAAGCCAAACCAAGACCCCTAGTTCTTGCCCTCCCGTTGGCTCCGTCCCACTTAGCTAGCCTTCAGTCCAACCTCCTTAGCCCTCAGGCAGTACACCGATATAGCCCCTAGCCGATGCACCCTCAACCCCTTGGAGCCTTCCCCGACGCACTCTCAAGAACCCAGCCTGGTACGCCCTTGAGGCTCCAGCCCGGCACACCTCCAGCCTGCTTATCCGATACCCCTGCTCCCTTGCTAGCCCGGTACACCCCTCCAGCCCCTATAGGCTCCCTGGCTGGCACACTAGTCACCAGTCCCTCCCTCTAGCCCGGTGCACCCTTGGCCAGTCCTAGAGCAGTCTCCGGTCCATCATTTCTTCCATTTTTTTTTGTCTTGAGGTTTTATCAAAGGTGTCATCACCCTTGGCACACACCTCCAATTGTCGGGTTCTGCCACTCCATGTGGGCGCATTCCCTTTATCCCCCTTACAACTCGGGTCAAGGGGAGATGCTGTCGAATTTTCGTTAAACATAACAACATGTTAAAAGATAAAAAGAAGCAACAAACAAATGGAACAATAACACGTTAAAAGATAAAAGGAAACAACAAACCAATGGAATGAACAATGACGGAATGCTACAACCAACGCAAAAGGATTGCGGGCAACATGAAAAGGGACCGGACTGTATGTCAATCAAGCAACATGAACCCTCGCTCCACAAGGAAGAAAGAAAGGAAAGCGACTACAAGAAAAGGAAGAGAAGACCCACACAGACTGCATAAAATCAAGGAAGAGAAGAAGAGAAAAGCACAAGAAGTTGAGGAGTGGGCCCCTCACTGCCCTTGTCCCGGTAGACTCCCTTCGTGCCTTGCCCGGCACACATCCCTAGCACCCTCAACTGGCACACTTGCCCTCGTCTCTCTCTGGTATACCCTTAACGCCTCAGCCCGGTGCACCACCCATCCCAGCCTCCACCGGTACGCCCTGGCCCGGAGCTTCCCCGGTACACCCAGCCACCCCTTTGCATCCTAGCCCGACACACCTAGCTGTGCCCATCCCCGGTACACCCCCATTCCCTTAGCCTGGTACACCCCTTCTCTCAGGCCTTCACTGGCACACCCGTCTTGCCTTCCCCGGCGCACCCTTTTGGTTCCTTTGCTGGTATGCTAGCCCCAGCTCGCCCGGTGCACCTCTTCAGCCCTCCAACGGCCTGCTCCTCCTTGAGGAATTAATGTAAACATTTTGAAGAAATTCTTAGAGCAAGCCTTGGGCGCCCCTCTCTCCTTCTCCTCTCACCCCCCTTCTGCAGCTGGGAAGGCTGTGTTTCTGAGGTGAGACGCCTCCCCTATCGGTTCGTGAGATCGCCGTCGCCGCCGCCATCGTGCCGCCATCGTGCCGCCGTTGCACCACTGCTAACGTCACCGGAGTTCTGTCCACTCAGGACAGCCCCTTGATCTCAGAATTTCTGCTCTCCACCATGCGCTCCTTTGGATCTAAAACTTTTTTGGTAGGTTCCCCACGTCCTTCTTGAAATCCACAAGAAAACGTCGCCCTAAAATCCTTCGTTTGCTATTTTTAACATTTTTGTGATCACACCCCTGCGAATCTATCACTGTGCAGATCACAGAACCAGCAAACCACCAAAATTCCCTTTAGCCCCCTCTAAACACCTCCACATGAGCTGAAATTTTTATTGGGAGTTCTGTCCACTCCAAATGTCGCCCCCAAATTTTCTTGTGAATTTATCACCACATTCAAAGTTTCTTAAAAATCCTATCATCTCCCAATTTAGATCTATCTGCCACTTCCCAGATCCGACCACCAGTCCTTAGAAAATCTATAACAAATCGAAATCTCCACAAAGGCTCAAAAAAAAATACCCTCGTCTTCCTTACATCCATCTCTACAACTTTCCTGAAGAGCCCAATCTCCAGATCCGAGGTTTACCCTACGGTCAACGATAGTTCTCAGGAAACGTCCCTACTACTCTGAGATTTCAGCCACTGTCCAACAGAAACTTCAAAAATAGATCAAGGCTAGATCTGTGCCGATCCAGTTTCTCCCTCTAGCCTTAGATCGAAGTGCTTCGAAGTAGCTTTTTGACGGTACCTTCTGTGCTTCGATCCGACATCTGGATTGAATGCAGCAGTCGATCTGGCCGGAGCACGCGCCTGAAACAGAACCTGCAGATCCATGAGCAATAACTCCAAAGCTTGGAGATCGGAGCCGATCGGCCTCCGACCGGTGTTTTCGGCCGACCGTCATTCCGGAGAACACGCCACTAGGCGTCCCCATCACAGCGAGACCCATCCCAGCCGATCCGGAGTACTGAGCGGTCCATGGGACCCACAGACCCATAGATCGCGCCGTCCGGATAGCATCAAAACGCGGGTTTAGCACCGCTGGGACGCCATCAAGATGCTACCCGTCAACCTGATCGTCGCGACTCCCGGGCCCCACATGTGACCTGTTACCTCCCTGCTCGGAGTGGGTCAAATTTTGTACCACTGTAAAATTTTATTAACCGGGAGTCTGAGATTGGCCGGGGTTCTCTTCCCCACGCCGGGAGCGTGGAGGTAATGATCTTAACTTCTTGGCATTCATTTGCTTAGCTAGTATTTGGTCGTATGCCACTGCGAGAGCGTTAGATCCTAGCCCATGAGTCCATGTCACCGCTGTAAGTGTGAGAGTGACCCATCCCGTGACTCGATCTGAGTCTGGAAGTGAGTCAACTACCCTTGAACTCTGCCAATTTCTCAACTATGCACGATCCGCGTTTCCCTCGCTTGGGACGACGAGTGAGCTTACATTTCTCTTAGCGACGTATAGCCCTTAGGAGCTCTTAGTATCGGGCCTAGCGTCTCTCATGCTCGTATGTTGCTGGTCGCATCTCCATTTAGAGTCTGAGGTCCATTGCACTTAGAGTCGGTCCCCTTGTTCGTCCCGCATCAGTTGGGTATCAGAGCGAGTCGAGTCTAGGGTAGTCTTTGGTATTTTAAAAAAAAAAGGTGTCTCAAGTCTTAAGCCTCAGGTGTGTCATTGCATGCCCACCCATCGAGGTACCCACTTCTCGCCACCACCACCTATGGCGGACTCCCGAGCCCATAGTTCCGATGAGCCCTCGATGGTCGAAATGTTCCGTGCCCTCATGGATCATTTCGATACGCGTATGGATGGTCTTAGTACGCGTGTATACGACATAGGTTCATGTCTAGACGGTGTAGGAATGCGTTTAGAAGGGAGGATGAAAGTCCTCGAGGATCGGGCCGAAGCTTTGGACCAGTCCATCCAGGGTCTTGTAGGGAGGATTGCCGTCCTCGAGAGGGCCCTAGTGGCAGGGCAACCCACACCAACCAATGGTCAACAGGAGCCGGCTCAGCAACCTGCTTCGCCAAGAGCTCAGGCAGTAGATGTTGGGAGGCAACAGGTGCATGAGGTGGCTGACTATGCATCTGATAATGAGCAAGGGGGATATGGTCGTCGAAGAGTATTCATGATAACGACGGTAAAAGTAGAGAGATGTATGTGTTAATACGAACATTTAGAGTGGCGTACGTGAATGACAAAAATGCATCAGGAAACATCGAAAACTCTCAAATGTGAAAGATTTATTTCCTTCTATGCTCAAGTCTCCTCGTATTCTATCATCCAAGGGGATAGAGGTGCGGTTGATCATGTTTTTGACCTTGACACAAAACCAGCTGGTCCAACCAAATGCAGCAGAATAATCTGTGGTGCACGAAGTTGGGGCAGAGGATCCCAGTCCCCTGAAGGTAGTTAAGCATTCGTTAGTCTTTCTTCTTCTCACTATACCAAAAAGGGGGAAGAGAAAGAAAATCTGGACAGAAGTGATCGGCTAGGTTAATTGTTCATCGTTGACGGTGGGTGTTTCCTCCTTGGTTTATACTTAAATTTGCTCACAGAACTAGACGACTGATGAGAGTTTAGTTTGTTCTTTATCACGCGTGCATTGATGTGTCCAGGAAGTTAGTACGTATTCACGTGCATGAG
This sequence comes from Amorphophallus titanum, assembly GCA_024336825.1. Taxonomy (NCBI): domain Eukaryota; kingdom Viridiplantae; phylum Streptophyta; class Magnoliopsida; order Alismatales; family Araceae; genus Amorphophallus; species Amorphophallus titanum. The sequence continues at coordinate 43,948 of JANBPO010000881.1, forward strand.
CTAAACCAACTAGACGTCCACAACTGCAAATGGCTTCGCCAGTCCTCCCATTTGCATGCATTACTCATCAAGCACTTAATGAAGAAAACAATCAAATAAAGTTATAAAACTACCTGCTATTGTCCTAGCTAGCCTCCTAGGGGTACACAAGATATTTCAATATTTGTTGTTCTGAAGCATTCGATTCTCTTGACCAAAGCGGGGAAGAACAGTCTGGAATGCGGAGGAGGACACTAGCTAGCTACAATTGATCAGCTCTAGAACAAGTGCCGCCTCTCTATATATCAAAGGATTCAAGGGTGCATGCATGCATGCCCATGGCAGCATTATTAATGGTGAACAGGGAGGAATCGAACTGATCACGCGTCTGCAACGGCCTTCTTGCAGATATGTCCTGGAACTCGGAGGCGGGGTGCTTCTCTGAGACGCGCCCGGTGCCGAAGAGGATGGTGCCGTCGCCCTTGCCGGCCTCGACGCGGCTGATGGGGAACCAGTGGTAGAACTTTCTCACCTGGATGCCGGAGAGGCCGGAGATGACCCCGTAGGGGATCTTCCCCGTGATGGTCTTGTCGTAGTAGGCCAGCACCGAGAACTGGCCGTACTGTAGCAGGGCTCCGAGAGCTCGACCGTGAACCGCCCGTCGTCGGACTTGGTGTAGCTGACCACGTTGCCAGGGAGGAGACCCTTGGGGAGCACGAACAACGGGAGCACGTCGTGCGCGGCGCCGTTGGGATCCGGCGTGGTGGGTTTCGTGGGCGCCGCAAGGTGGAGGGAAACGAGGAGGAGGAGAGCGAACAAGATGACGGAGGGGGGGATAGCAACGAATGGAGGGGAAGAAGTTTGGTGGGACCCATAAAAATATTAAATATTCTTATATTTAATATTTTACTTCACTTAATGTGGCCATTAATAGTTGACTCTGCAGTAAATATTAAATAATAAAGATATATCATCATGCATCTTAGACTCTTAGGGTCGCTTTGATAGCGGGATTGTGGTGCAGATGACGTTATCGGTGAGAGAGAAATTTCCAGTGAGTCTCGCCTCTCTCTCACACACATTGCGTTAACTAAGATCGGTTAGTACAATCGACTCTCGAGAGTCGCTTGCGCTAACCGTGCCCTATTAGTAAAATGACTATTAATCACTAAATGATAATTTCTGATTGTAATTTGGGGTGGGACCCATAAACATGTTCTTGTATTCTTATTCCAAATAAATAAATTCTAGTAAGTTACGGCAAGGGGAATTGAGAAGAATATTAGAGGGTATTAATTGTAATTAGGTGATGAAATTCTCAAAGTCACTAGAGATGTGCATCATATTCTCAAGGTGTACATGTCCCTAAGCAGGCCTCCTCGTCCATTAATTTAATATATCGAATCACGGACGAATATATACAGACCAGTAGTTATTAATTTGTAAGGAGATAAGACTCCTTTTTTGTTGGTTTTCATTCATTAATCAATATTTTCCTTCAGCACAAAGTATGCTACTTACCTTAATTTATATGGAGCCACATGTATGCATGTACACGCAAACATTAATTGTCGACGTGTCATTGTCATTGGATAGTATCTAAGAAGTCGTAAGCATAATTAATTGGGACTCTTCCCCTCAAAGCAAGCTTCGGCCTCAAGAGAGATCCCGTCATGTCTACATTCTCTACTACCTATTAATTACCTGCGTATCTGGTAATTAGAGTTGCTCTACTATTAAGTATAGACTCTAATCTTACACTCTTTCCTCCCCTCCTCTCCCTCTTGCTCTCTCTCTCTCCCTTGTTGGTCTCTCTCTCTCTCCCTCTCAAGGGAGAAAGGCCTAAGGAAGAAGAGGGGGGTTTTGAGCATCGGTGGTTCGTGCGCGGGGGGAAAGAATGGGTGGACGCCGTCACCACGCGAGGATCCCTATGGATCAACTCTAGAGGCCGTACATCTGTGCGGCTCGGCGCTCGTGAAAATCTGCATCGGGCTCTGCAGACAACGTCATTCCGCGCAAGGTGAAGATCTACAACCCGCTATTTGGGGTTGGATAATTTTATTGCATCGATTAGAGCATGATTCTAGGATGCCAAAAGGGCCTGGGTTTGGGATTGAAAATTTTTTGTTATCTGCTACGTTGCTCGAACTAGGCTGATCGAATCCTTACAGAAGCGGCACGAGCTGAGGTCGAGGCGAAGCTGATCGAGACCAAAGCGAAGGTGGCCGAGCTTGAGGAGAAGGCAGCCGAAGCAGGGGCAGTGGCAGTCGAGCGCTATCGGGGCTCGGAAGAGTACCACGAAGCCCTAAAGCAGACCGCCTTCACTTATTATGAGTCGGGCTACCGGCAGGAGCTTCGGAAGGGTTTCGCCCAAGGCTTCAGGCGGGCAGTTAGACTGGCCCAAGCGCAGGTCCTCGACGAGCTTGTCTTTGACCCCAGGCAGCGCTACGACTTAGATGGGGACGACTCACATTCTCCTTCCTTAACGTCAAGCGGTGGAGGGGGGAGCAATGATGCCTCTGCTTCCATGGAGGAGAGATCACCAACTCCGGCTGTCTCGGGAGAGCACGCGGTCGAGGCAGTTCCCACACGAGTAAAGTTAGTGCTTGGGCCAACCGTCGCTGAGGGAACCGGGACCGATTCGCCCAGCGTCGAGGGTCCTCCGCCTGCCAAGCTTCAAGAGGGGCCACGAACTTCCAAAAGTTCCCCTATTTCCATACACTAGGCTCAACTGGCACTTGTTTCGCTGGCCTTCTCCCCACCTTTTTTTCCACTTTTTTTATTTTTTTATTTTGCTGGCTATCTAGGACCTCTCAGTGTACCTCATTTTGTCTCTAATATAATAGCTGTAATGTTTAGTGCGACTTTTACTGCTCCTTGTCGTATTTAACCAGATCTGACCTTTTGTATCCGTGAGTGTCAGTAAATCAGAGATCTCGTACGATACTCTGTCGAAAAATCCGAACACGCGCCATTCAGTTGAATCGCTAGCGTCGATCTGGCGTCTTTTCATCTCCCAAAGCTTTGAGTGGTCGGTCTTTTCGTGTACTTCCGTTGAAGGGTTCTAAGTGGCTCTAAGTGAGGTAGGTGACTTAATTGCTCCTTGGGGGGGGGAGGGCGTCCACCTCTTCTCTGAAGTCCCTTTGCGTATGTTCAAGGGGAGGATTAATTAAGGCACAACTCTCCCCCTTCAGCCTATAAAAGGTTCCAAAGGGCGCCTTCTCCTCTCCATGTTGCATAAGGGCTTTCACTGTACTCTCCGTCTTTCTCTCCCTCTCTGGTGAAGCATGGATGCCGACTCTGAAGACGAAGGCTTTAGCGGTTGTTGGGCGTCCAGGTTGCTTCAGCATAGAAGAATGGGGGACGATCGGGCGGACGACATGGAAGAATGGGGGATGCATGGCGACGTGTTCCCTCCTGACTTTCGGACTGCCGCCCACACCTGGAGGGGGGGATGGCTCGGAGGATAGTACGAGAGAGAAAGGCATTTAACACTATGGCCTCGCCTCTCTTCCTCTGTTGCTCTTCTCTCCTTCCCTCTCACTCCCTATACCCCAAGGGAGTGTTCAAATCTTTCTCTCTCTTCTGTTCTTCTTCTTACTCCTTCTTACCCGCGCCCTCAATTCTAGAGGGAGCTATTTCTTGTTTCCTATGAAGTTGGTGGCCGAGTGAAGCACTCTTATTCTCTTCTTTCTTCTTGCTTCTTCTTTCCAGCACCACCAATCTTTGTTGGGGCCTTTTGTGTTTTCTAGAAAGCTGGTAGTCGAGCCTACCCCTCCTATTTTTGTTTACTGATACCACCTCTTCCGAGCTTACCTGAGCAGACTAAGTCAGTCATCCTGTTACCCGAGCCAGTTTCCACACAGGTGGAGTCAGTGGCTCGGTTTGAAGCGGCCAACTTCATCCGCACTGAGCTACCAGCTTATTCTGTATCAGTGTTTCTTTTCACATGCATTGTACTGGCTGTGGCCTATCTGATGTACAAAAACTTTTGATATAATAAAAATGAGAGTTGCCACTAAACTACGGGTGTTACACGAACGCTCGACACTTGATAGCATCGGAACTCCCGTGCAGGGTCATCAGGGCGTCGAAGCTGTCATAGTGGTTAGTCAGGTCTCCCTGGCCATCATATGACTTGAAGGTTGGCAGTGAAACTCTGGGGGAGATCTCAGCCTTCATGATTTGATCGGAGAATGGGGATTGCTCCTCGTCTTCCTTGGTGGAAGTCTTCTGTAAGGCACGGAGGGCACACTCCTATTTCATGAAATGTCACTCGAAGTCTCACAGTTGGAGGGATAACTCCGATTGCCGCTGGGTCGAGGGGCTATGAGAGCGTCCTTGCTGGTTGCCTCGTCATCCCTCGGGGGCATCAGTCTCCAGGAGCTGCTGGTGCATCCCGGGCCTTTCTCTCCTCGGGGTGTAGGAGGCTTCATGTTCTGAAGGAGGGGCTTGTGAATGTCCTTCCGCCCTATTGCGTACAAGACATCGTCCCTGGAGGGTGAAGCTGCCTCTGATTGTTTGCTGGGAAGCTTCTCCACGAGGAAGGGGGGGCTATCCCGGGGAAGTTGTGACCTCTCCTCCCTAGCCACCTGAGTTCTCATTAATTCTACAAGGATATCCAGTTTTGCGTTGAGGGTTTGGAGAGCGTCAGAACTCCCGTTGGGGGGTTGCACCCCCGTGGCTGGTGGAGGCAGCTCGTTGGCTTGGTTGTTACCTTCAGAGGGGGGCTTCCCGTGGAGTGGGGAGGCACAGGCTCTCCTTCCTCTCCCCCCACGATTTTTCCCTTGCCGCTGGCGGTCCTCCTACTAGAATTTCTTCACACTATTATGGCTCTTTGCTCGTTTTCCACAGACGGCGCCAGATGAAGAGGCGTGATCTCGCCCTGATCCTGAGTCGTGGGATCCTGAAAGAATACTTGATCACGATCACCACATGTATATGACCTACAAGGTTGGAAACGGATCAGGGGTGCCCAGGGATAAGTCCCTAGGGAAGACCCTCCGATGCTTAAGTCAGCGAATATAGTAAAGCACAGATGCAAGGGGAGGTGGTAGAAGAAGAAGGGGCGTGAGATTGCTCTCCACCAAGAAATGTTGTGGTTCTCACTCAGGATTGTTGCTTATCTCTTCGGAGAGTCCCCCTAGGGCTTATTTAGCGATTCGTTTAACGTAGGAGTCCAGGGAGTCGAGGGGATTCAGGGGGGGTTATATCCTCGTTGTAGGCTCTTTATGGCACAAGGACTCTTGCTCTCCCCTATCCCTTGGAGTTCCTCGCTCTTTAAGGGTGCGTAACGGATGCTTGGATAAGCTTCTAATAGTCGGTCCGAGCTTAGGGCACTTGCTGGGAGTCCTCTCGAGCGATGGGCACATAGCTCAGACAGGTTAGACTAGGTCCTCGTAGGGGCCTTCCCGACTGATCTGTCGGTTGGACTTTCGAACCCGAGGGTCACTTAGGAAGTGCTGGTCCGAGTGAGTTTTGGGCTTGGAGAAAGTGGGCCCAAAATGGGGCTATCACTTTGGGGAGCTGGGCCTTGTTCGGTCAAATTGGACCTAGTTGGGCCGCACTCTCGGGCGGTGGATTTTCCCCTTCTCCACTTCTCCCCCTACTCCCGAGTGAAAATTTGGCTCGGAAGAGTAATATTCATGGGGATGGCATTAGTGGCTTGAATTGGGTGGGGAATTTTCTCCGATAGGGGCCATCTAATGCGGCTATCCTGGGAATACACCCGTGATGATGACTCTTTCGAGTCGAGCAAGGAGTCCCTTTTAAGAGTTTAGAACGTCGCGCCGCCTCCCACCAAACCTCTGGGAGCATAAACATTATGTGGTCTTGCGTTCCACGCCTCTTTCGTCTAGGGTTCTATCTCCCCACCACTTTCGTAAAAAAGGCTCGTGCGTCACGAGGGGAGTTAGGAGGAGCAAAGAATCATGGAGGCCTTTGAGAAGTTAATAGAGATCACGACAGCAGTGGCCCGGTAGCGTCCACCCCCTCCTGAGTTGCCCGAGTCGGCGCCCCTCTCCTCGTCCTGCTATTCCTCTCATCCTGCCATAGCAGAGCAATGCCCCGCAACCGAGGCCCAAGAGGCCAATCAGGGCACAGGGAGCTTGGCACCACAGCCTATGTAACATCCGTAATTTAGTGGATCTCTAGCGGGTCGGATCTAGAAGTTATTCTGGTGAATTCGTGTGATTTTTATAGATTTTTGGGCTATTTTTGGGTATTTTAATGAATTTGTTAAAGTGTAAAAAGAATTAAAGTGGGCATATTTACAATTTGCTTCAATCTTACCGACTTGCTCCTGTCTAGTTGGTTTCCAACTCGTATACTTTCATCTTCTCCTTCATCTTTCTCTGTCGCTCGTGCAGGCTTCACACTTCGCTGGACCTCTTCCATTCCTTTTTCGAGTTGAAGGAGCACACCCATACGGGCAAGGGCTTCTTCTATCTCCAGGCGAAGAGGGGGAGGAGTTGTGTGACGCATTCTGCCAAGGATTCTTCTCATATGGGGTGGAAGACCCAATTCTTCTAGGTGGGCTCGTCGAAGGGTGGCATCTCTTTGGGTTTCCTAACGAAGCCCAACTTCCATCTGTCTATCCCTCCGAAGCAGGTGGCTGTTTCTCCGGAGCTAGAGGAGGAGATCAGGATTCTCCAAGAGAATTACCAATCGACCACCGACTGATGACGGTGGCGAACATTGAGGAATATCCTTCCCAGACACTGTCCAAACATCGTAAGATTGTTGGTGCCCCGCATTATGCTTTTGGGTCGGGTAGGGGGGTTTTTTCTAAGAATTTGACTTCTGTTTATTAGATTCTAGGCGGACGGCTGATGAAGGGGAGCAACCGTTAGAGTAGGGGGCCGCTGACTTGGAGGAGACACCTACTCCGAGTGAGCCTCAGACCTCTGAGGGTTCCTGCCGTACCCGTGATAAGGGCAAGCAGAAGGCTCAGGATGAGGTCCTCAAGCAACCTGGGTCCAAATGTAAGGACCGTGGCGAGCCATTGATGTTGTCCTCGATGAGGGCCCTACTCGCGGAGAAGAAGCGATCAAAGAAGGCCGGGGCTGCCCTTCCAGTCGAGGTGTAGGCATGCCTAGTGGAGGGGGCCTCAGTCAAGGAGGTCCACCGCCCAGACCTCCCATCCATCGGGCCAGAGGTTGCTACTGCTAGTGGGGAAGCCGCCGCGAAGCTTGTCAGACAGAAGGTAGAGGTGGTTGGTCCCAGAGTCCCGACCAGGTGTGAGGGAGCACAGGTGAGGCGTCGACCCGACCTGAGCCGAGTGAAGCTGCCTTGAGAATGGGGACGCTCGGAGGGGATGCTCTAATCGTGGCACGCCTAGAGAGGACTCTCCCCCCTTCGACTGGTGCCCCAGCTGTCCGGGCTACCCTGTACCAGAGGTGCCAGTCCTTGATGCCTTCGCTGGTTCGGGAGGAGTTCAGGCGTGGTCCCCCCTCCCTACTGTTCGAGAAGGTGATGGAGGGTGGCTTGATCATGGCCCAGCTGGGGGCCGAGATAGTCAACTATTTTGGATGGCTAGAAAGTGAGGAAAGGTCAGTCTCCCGGGCCCATGTCGAGTCTGATCGTAGGATCAAGCAATTATCTTCTGAGCTCGAGGTCCTTCGGCGAGAAGTAGCCTTGTTTCTGGCACATGCTCGGTCGAGCTAGGAGGAGGCTCGGATACTAGCTGAGCAGCTGGCCCAAACCCATTATATGGCCGACCTGAAGAGCAAGCTCCTGGAGGAAGAGCGCAAGGCTCAGGTCGAGCATTACGAGCAGTGGAGGGCTGAGCGGGAGAAGCTCAATAGCCAGGCTCAAGAGGCCAAGCGAGTGCATGGGGAGGCCAAGGTTACGCTGTCCAATGCCGAGATGAAGTTCCTCGGAGCCGAGCAGAGGGTGGCCGAGCTCGAGGAGACAGCAAAGCAAGCCGGGGCAGAGGCGGTCGATCGATATAGGATCTCGGAAGGCTACCACGCAGCTCTCCAGAAGGCTACTTTCTCATATTATGAGCCAGGCTACCGACGGGGACTGTGGAAGGGGTTCACCCAAGGCTTCCATCGAGCGGCTGTTGTGGTTGAGCAGCAGGTGCTTGATGAGCTCACTCTTCCTTCTGGGCAGTGCTACTACTCGGACGAGGACACCACAGATTCTCCCTCTTCGACGTCGAGTGAAGGGGGAAGCAGGGAGGCTATTGTTAAAGCAGAGGAGTCACCAAGTCCGGTTACCTCAGGGGGGCACACGATCGAGGCAGTTCCTATACAAGTGGAGTCAGTGCCTGGATCGGCCGCCGCTGAGGATGCCGGGGGCAGATCTCTAGGTGTCGAAGATTCTTCACTTGCTGAGCCTCAAGATGCCCTACTTCAAGGAAGGCCACCGGCCTCTTAAAGTCCCCTTATCTGCATAGACTAGGAGGGGCATGAGCTTGATGTACCTTTATTTTTGTTGCATGTAAAAACTTTTTCTTTCCATATACAATGGCAATGATTTCCAAAATCTGAATTGTTAATTTCTTACCGCTTTTAACGTGATTTGACTACCGTAACAGCAACAGCGTCCCGGCAGGGACGTTGAGCTGCAACGTGCACCATGTACACCAGGCTGCCAGTCCATCGCACCAGGGGTCGGCATCCCATCGGAGGAGGATCCGAAGGAACAACGCTGGTGCTACCACGGGATGCCAAATCTCCAGCATTGGCAAGTCTATGACTGTCGGGACCATTCAAGTCCATTTGAATTGATAGAGGTCCGAAGTGGTTTAGGACCGCATCGTGCCAGCTGTTCCAGTCCGCAACTCCTTCCAGGGACTAGAGAAGATGAAGGAAAAGATGGTGCCCGCCGTTCCGACCATGGTACCGAAGGACACGTCGGCTCACAAGCTGGCCAGATTGAAGCAAATTTGGGTTCCCAAGGAAGTCCAACCCACTGCACCTGCCCAGGCGGGGCCCAGCTACACCCACCATAGAAAGGGGTAAATAGATGAAGGGGCCAAGGAAACGGCCACGACCCACCAACCGGCAGTTGCTGCACCAGCGCTGCCTGAAAATGCCCACCGTCAACGTTGTAGGCATCATCAACATGCTGACTGCCCGGCGTTCACAATCTACACTCACCCTGCTGTCACCATCGACACGCAACCACTGGCTGCTCTCCCCAACTAGGAGTGGGAAGGGATTGAGCAAGCCATGAGAAATTACCTCCGAGGCCTGGGTAGCACCCCTATGGGTCGTCAGAGACTGCTAGGGGCAGTGGCCTCCGCCTTTCAAGGAGAAGAAGAAATTCAACCTGTGCCTAGTGCAGAATCAAGAAATCGATCAGAGGAATGACACCAGTCCCCTGTGCGGGAGGAAGCGCCACCCCGACGATCAGTTTTCGACAGACTAGTGTTCCCAAATAAGCCGTCAAGAAGGATGGTGAAAAGAAATAGGAATTGGAGAGTTTTCACCTGCAACATGGTAGGAGTCCCTAGTCGGTATGCGGCTTTGCCTATCAACCCCGAAGAAGTGGCCCGACTCGTCACCAGGCCCGGTCCCCTCACCATGAGAGGAAGAGCGGCAGGTGAAGCGATGCAGGTGAGCGTCGAAGAGACTTTCTCTGAAGAACCTTCAATGGCCCTGGCAGCCAATGTTGTTACCACCGGGGGCATGAGTGGCGGACCCTCCACATCATCCGAGGATGCCCCGGCCGAAGAGACAGGGGGCATGCCCACTCCCTCCAGAAATGACCCCACTATGCTATACATGATACAACACTACCAGCGGGAGATTGAATCGCTGAAGAGACAACTGAACGAGAGGAATACACAGCCCTCGATGTCCTGGCAGACCGAGGTTCTACTGGAGGCGCCCAGGGGCAACTTGCAATCTTCTGAAGCGACTCTGCAGGCTGCGGCATTCCCATCAACCCCCAGCTTCCCTGGGGGCATGCCCCTGCAACAAGCACTGTATCTGGCACTGGCCCCGCCACAGATCTCACCTCCCCAGGGGTCTCCCATGGCCCCTCAGGTGACTATGCTGACCACCCTGGATGCGCAACCCGCCCATTTCTATCCAAGCCCGGTCGACCCGGTAGAAGTCAATCAGTTGATGCTGGAACAAATGATAGACATGAAGCTAGCAGAAAGGGGCGACGAAGATCAAACGCCATTCAACGTCTACCGAGTGCCCTATCCGGCTCATTGTGCTGCGAATAAGCTGCCGGTTGGCATCACCAAGCCGCTGAAGTTTGAGAAGTTTAATGGGCAAGGGTCCCCCAGAGAGCACGTTGCCTACTATGTAAATGTTATGGGGGACTTGGCTGCTGACGAGGCCTACCTCCTGAAATTTTTTGGCTCAACACTTACTGGGTTGGCCTTTGAGTGGTACTCCAGTTTACCTCTTGGGTCTGTTGCCGATTGGCCTGATATGTAGAAGAAATTCAAAGAGAGATTCTATATCGCCAAGCGAGAGGTCACCGTGGTGGAACTCTACGCCACAAGGCAAAGAAATGATGAGTCAGCATTAGACTATATCAAACGATGGAGGAACCTTAGCATGAGATGCAGACGTCCTCCGCATCAGGAGGATGCCGTGTAGATCTGCAAGCTGAATCTGAAGAAAGAAATCCTGGAAAAGATGATTGGCGCTGAGGTCAAGACATTTGACCGCCTGAATAATATAGTGGCTGAGATCGAGGCATTCCTCCCCTGGTACTCTTCCACCCCGGCCGCATCAAGCCAGAGGGCGAGACAAGTCGAGAAGAAGCCAATCCCACCAGAAGTCCACACATTGGACTTTCAGGCTTTTGAGAAGCAGAAGGAAAAGGCGTCTAATCACATATCTCTGAACGATGAGAGGAAAAAAAGGGGAATCCTGCCACTGGCGAGAGCACGACACGCTTGGTGTTGAGAAGCAGAAGGCCGGTACTTTGCCATTTTACCTGGTTAGAATGTCCAATGAAGCATAATAATCAGTCCCGAGGATTCACTGCGTCGTCAAGGATATAATGTTGATCTGAATTATGAGATATAACACTGCACCGCTTACAGGGTCCTCCCGCTCGTGTCTACGGAAATTTCCCATGGAGGGGGCCCAAATGACACGAGGAGGGGGAAGAGGGGGACGAGGGATGGAGGGAGACAGGAAGGGCAAGTTGTGTGTCCTCTGCTTCGAAGATCAAAACCCATGGCTGCTGGCTGTACTACACACACACACACACACACTCACCGCTGAAGCCACAACCATATATATCGCAGGCTCACCAGGACCGGAGCATGACCATTTAGAGTTTTAGTTGTTGGGAACTCAGAAACGTTGACGGCTCCAGTGCCAGGACTATTTTAACTCTTCGGCTTTTTTGGAGGCAATGGGGCGGCGGCCATGCTGCTTGAATCACCCTTGCGCTTGATGCCCAAGAAATGCTCCACCTGGAAATGACAAAGGCACTGCTGTCATCCCTAGTTTGCATCTAGAAACGGGGCTAAAAATTATGGGAAAAATTTAAGAGGGGAAGGTCATATTGATCAGGAGCTCAGGAGATGTGCACACGTACGTATATATATATATGGTCTCAAGTATCACCCAAAGGGATTATACGACGCCCGACTGAAACTTCTTCACTACGACTCTTTACAACAAAGGCAACCCAATCTCTCAAGAACGGCAAGAAGCAGAAAAAGGCTCAGAGCCTCCCAACACAAAAAAGTAGTAATGCATGAGTTGGTGCAAGACGATCATGAATAAAGTGACGAAATGGCAACCAGCCGAGACTTTTTAAACGATTTGGTAATCAATACCAATGGTCTCGACACTGACCTTTCTATCGCCCAGCATGGGTGTCAAGCTCCCGAGATTATCTTTCTCAACCGTTGCAAACCCGCTTCTTGGATCACTAGTTTGCCTGCAATTCAGGTTTACAAGACCATGTTTGAGATACAGCACACCAAAATCTTCTACAGTGCAACTACACATATACACACATATATACGTATATATATATCATTCTGAACACAAACATGTGTGGCGGTCAGTGAGTGCATATGCAAGAGTTCGCATGGACAATCACATGCCTGTGATAGTATTTAGGATCAATTTATAAATCACATCCTACATGCATATATTCCAAGTGATTCTAATAGATGCATCGACAGAAAATCAAATTTTCAACAAAATAATAGCAAACATAATTCCAACGGAGAGCAACGAGAGAGAGAGGGGGGAACTGTACCCTAAGCACAAAGGATTAGGACATTACCCTGGTTTAACATGTCCACTAAGCACAAGATAGGGAGTCTTGAGGCGAGCTTGAGCCTCCCTCATTCTTTCCACTGACATTGAGGGGGTGTCAGAAGCTTTCATCTGTTTCAACTTCAACTCTTCTTGATATTGCTTCATCCTTTTTTCTTGCTTAGCTTTACCTGGTCCCTTGCCATGAAATTTGTGCGAAAGCATCCGAAAAGCCTCTTTTGGAGTCATCTGTTTGACAAAAATAGGCACCAAATATTAGAGCTGAAGATTAGAATAATCCCAGCGTATATATATATAAAGACAGGGTCAATGGGCCAGACCTCAGCCGGTCCAGAGGAGGCCCAGCCACAGTCAGAGACTGGCCCAAGACCACGTATAACCCTAACTAGCTTCATAGAGCCCAGGCCTGGCCCTCTTACATGGCCCACCCCTGCCCAACCTTTGCATCAAAAGATCCTAAAAATGAGATTCAATCATTGACTTCTAATTTAGAAAACAGAAAAATGCTTGTCAATTTCTTGGAAGGACAAATATGCAAGCAAACAATTTCACTACAGTCACAAGAGGATTAAAGGAAGATCACAAAGAATCCAAAGCCCTGAGGAGAAGAAAACTTACAATTCTACCAAATTCATCGGTCCTCTCAATACGTATTTCCTTTGCACCTTCGCTGTTGAGTAAACCAACAAGTTTACTTTTTTTCTTGTCCATGGTTCTGCCACCCCACTCTACAGTCTCCTTCAGTGTTCCTCGTTCTTGAAGCAGCTTAAGAGCCCCGGATAATCCTTTTCCAACTACAACTTCGTGCATTGTTCCATCTGCGGCAACATCCTCTTTTTCCTCATTTACAGATGATTCATCATCAGCTGTTTCCTTTAACTCTGACCAGCCAGCAGCCTCATCTTTTGCATCCTCAACAACAGGTTTTAGAACTTCATCTTCATCCATGAATACATCTTCTGACTCAGGCCTATGAATATCTGAAATAATCGAATGAATACAATGTCAAACATCCCAAAACTAGGAAAATAGTAACATTGAAATGGACAAAAAGGTTTTAAAGCACAATCAAGATACAATTTCTAACATAAAAATTTTCATACCAATGTATGCTAAGGGGAAAAGTCAAAAAGAAACATACCTTCATTGAACTGCAGACCTAATACAAACTCCTCCATCTCTGTAATGACAACCTTATTTTCCTGTGGTTCCCCAGGTGCATTGTCAGCTTCCACACTTTTGGATCTCACTTCAAGCGCAATTGCTTGGGGACCAGAGGGTGCAGTATCCTGCCTATTGAGAGCAAGTTTTCTTGCTTGTTCCAATGACCTTTGTAGATCTTCATAGTCTTCCCCAAACACAGGGCTATCATCTTCCTCAGCTTCAATCATTATAGTTTCTCCCTGCTGAAGAGCCTTGGATGCTTCCTCAGCTTTAGCAAAAGCTGATTCATATGCATCGCTCCTTGTTTTGGCCTCAATTTTCTCCTGTTCCTCTTTTGCAGACAGCCTACTACGATCACTCCTGGAACCAAGATCACCAATTCCCAAACCGGCAGATTTGGCTTCTGCTTCAAGTGCATCCAAGTCTAACTTTTCTTTTTTCCTGAGTGACTTCTTTTTCTTAGGCTTTTTAAATTGAAGCATTTCTTCAGGTGTATAATAATCAGATGAGAACTTTCCAGAAGAAGTGAGATCTTCAAAATTCTTGCTTATGGTATGACCATGTATTCTCCTCCGCAACTGTCAATGAAAAATAGCTTGCATAAGGAAATAATGTAGAAGGATTCCTTATTAAAAGGAACAAAAGAAGTCCAATAAGTTACCAATATTTAGGAAGCTATTTTGTTGGAAATTATGGCATACATGAAGAAAAGAAGATATACCTCTTCGAGCTTCTTCTCCGCCTCTCCAGCAAATCGTCCTCTTTCATCCAAGGTAACACCCTAAGGGGAAAAAAAATTATGAGAAAACACATATAATCCTGTTAGCAAATGTGCACATATAAATATTAGAAAGAGGACAAACCTCATCCTTAGCTGGCTCATCATATTGTGGGAGTATCGTCTTCTGAGAAGCTGCCCCTTCACTGAACCTAGAGTTGGAATGTAGGAAGTTGAAAGACTGTCAAACAAATCATAGCTAAATTTTCAAAAAATTCCATTGACAAGTAAATAACTTCTCTTACTTGTCATCATATAACCCAGTTCTTTTCTTTGCAGCCTTGTAAGCTTCATCTCTACGCTTCTGCTCTCCAATCTCCACATTTTCAAGCATATCAACCTCTGCCCAAGCAGTTACTGCTTTAAAAAAAGAGAAAATGGGAGAAAAAAGAGGTATGATCAGTTCATATCTCAACATATATTACCTTCATTAACATCACCATCTGCAAGTATGTTCTGATCCTTGAGAGTCAGAACTACGGTTCCACCCTCAAGTACCTTATCAAGCCCATGAAGAATTTTGACTCCAGCAAGATCCTCTGTTAAAAGTACAGAAATGTAGGGGTATCAAAAGTCAAATAAATTTCCTTGTGCACAGAGAACTTGCATGTAAATCATACATATTGGGAGTGAAGTGAAAATTCAGTGATTGGCTGTAAAACAAATTTTAATCAAATATGGAGAAAAAGGTTGAGAATTGTTACTTCCAGTGCGTTCAGAGGCTTCCTCCTCTTCACTCTCATCATGGATATTATCCTGAGATAAAGTACAGAACATGAGTAATTCATCATATTTTTTGATGACTGACATAAAAGAAGGTGAAGATAACCTGTTCCTCTAGAGCCTTCAGGAGCCGTGAGGCTTTCTCCTTCTCAGTAATCCTCTTTTCCTCAAGTTTCCTGCTCTTATTAATCCAAGATAGGATATCAGATGCATCATCTGACTTCTTATTCAATCTCTCTTCTTTCATTCTACAGACAACAACCGAAAAATTCACATGCTTAATGCACAATGAATGTTAATCAAGTACATCAAAAGCACAGACTACCATGATTTTCACAATCACAGAGACATTGTACCATTATCTAGACAACAATCAAACAAATACCAGCAGCCAATTGGCCAAAATGGTAATCAATTTATTGCAATGTCATTGATGGTTAGAAAACATCAATGTGCAAAACTAGAATTTAAAATGTTATCATATACTTTCATTAGTTTGGTTTTCTAATAAGCAATATAAATCCCAAACAGGGTTACCTTTTCTTAACCCTCTTTCAGAGATGTGAGCAATCATTAGTCAACAAACAACAAATGAGAAAGAGAGAATTCTTAAAGCAGGATGCTGGTATCTAGGGACAATGTCCCATGTCATCAGCAGATGAAACAGACAATCAGAAAATGATAGAGCATCAAGAAATAATAGAGAAAAACATGAAGACCTAGTAGAGAATTCATCATATCCTACAACCACTTTAAGTGCACTAATAGCATTTTGCTTGAATAATAAGGCAGCCAAAAGATTCAAAGCCACCATCATGAAAATAAAGCGAGTAAACATTTACAAAAGAGCAAATATCTATTTGAATCAAAATTTAGACCCCATGAATCGAATACTATGATCGGCAACCCAAAAATTGGAACAGAGACCATAAGTCAAGTGAGGTCTCTCCCTCTACTATCGCCACCGTGTTCCATCAGCGGTTAAAACGCTCTAGCAGTGCCTGCAGTAGCCCAGTGTAGCAGGGGCACGCGTACAACGTAGCAGTCACTGCATACCTGATCCCTGCTCTATCCAGTAGCACCTAGTAATGGTGCACAATCCCCATCAACCACTCGGTGGCCCCCTGGCGGTACCGGTGTGAAGGGATCACCGCCCAGTAGTCGTACTCGCTGATAACAATCTGCCACATAACTCTATCCAGAATGCTATGGTCGTCATAACCCTCCCCAGCATATTGCAGGCCGATGGGCTCCAACACTAGCCCGGTTGTCCCCTCTGTCTCAGTATGGTGATGCCCATGCAGGTCCCAAGAAGCAGGGCCTATCAGCCCAACTCTGACTCCAAACTACTCTGCTCTGCTAAGGAACCCCAGGCACTCAGCACTAGGAAATTGGTGCTGTCTCCAATAGTCCTCAGAAAAGCTTGGATAGCTATAGAACATCACTCCATGCAGGCTGTCCCTGCATACTAGAATTGCCCGCTCGAGCTGACGACGGGCTCCGGTGACCTGCAAGTCATCCTCCTCCATGCCAGGAAAGATGTAGCTCCTGATGAACTCGAAAAGGTGGTGGTCCAGGGGAAACTCCACAGGGTAGCCTCCACTCCGGTCATAGGTGTACAAGCTGCCTGCCTCCAGAATTTAGGCCACCTCTACAACTCCAACTCCAGCTGCCCTCTCACCAACTGGGCCCTCAGCCACTATCGTACAACCCAGATCCAGCTACTCTGCACTAGCCACAGTGACCACTGGTGGACCTAGAGGGGGCATCGGTCGCTAAGCCCGTCGCACCCAGTGGTCCTCCTTCTGAGCCACAAGCCTCGGGACCTGCTTATCTCTGCCAAATCGTGCCATGGCCACAAAACAGGGCACACAAAAATGGTCAGCACACCAGAAACTCAATATATACAACATAACAAGGCAAAGACACATGAAGTGTCAAAATACAACTACAACGGCTCAGAACAGAGGACTCACGGGCCGCACGCCCTCATCTCCGCCTCCGACGCATGCCCCGTGGGGGGCGTTTGTTGTACCTGGATAATTTCCCAACAAAATGCCAAGAAATAAGGGTTCGGGAATTTTCCCGAACACCATTAAGGCATAAGCTACCCGGCCATTCCTACAACTCCCTGGACCCCACCGGGGGCCTCAACCAGTTTGCTGTAACATGCGACTACACAGACAACTAACCGGGACCAATCCTGGCCACTCAACTACGGGCTTTGCCCCCACTTCACATGGCCGCCCGGGCCAACCCGAGGGCGCTCTGACTCTAAGTCATGCCACTCGGCACCCAGTGAAAAGATAAGGAGCTAACCCCGAGATGCCTTCTGCCAACCCTTCAAGGTCAAAGGGAGACCCAATTAGGCCAACCACAAGCTTTGGAGGCCTACAGCATGCGTAGATGGCTCACACACGTGTGTTTGGCATTTTCCCAAACACCTTGTGGGCGCATATATTTCAGCCCTCCTACATTAAACCATGGGCCAACCCATAGTTCCAGCACACTAATTGGGTCCTGGAATGACCACCCAACAATCCGGGGCCACCCCAAACCCTCAGACACGGGGCGATGAGCCACCTATCTTTAGCTCTCGGGCTAACCCGAGGCTACCCTGCCAACCCGTCGTGTAATGTGGCACGTAGCTCGAGGCATGACCCGTGTGCCTAAAGTGCCCCTCCTTAGCTCCCCCGAGCTCCCATCCACAACCCAAGGCCCACCTTAGGGCCCCTCAGCCAGCTAGTCAAGCCGTTTGACAACCCGAGGTGTGTCGGGTATTTACCTGAACACCTTGCGAGCGGCTACTACGACACGAAGCACAACGGCCCCCACGGGCCCATCCCAGCACCCCGGAGCCTAGTGTCCCCCAAAGGACACTCCCAGATGATGCCATCCCTCGGGTTGGTGACCTGCCCGGGACCCATTCACCCTAGGGCGCGGCTGCGCCCCAGGGAGGGTGAACTCCCTGGGGGCCATACCCTCTCCCCAGTCTGGGGACCCCATGGCCCCGTCCAGTTCCAGTTCGTGCAAATTCTTAGTCCTACGGTGTAGTTCGTGTGCAAAAGTTCACTCACCGTACCAGTACGTGGGAGAATCCACAAAGAGTACGCAACGACGGTACAGAGGGTTAGCCCTCAAGTTAACACACAAGCGAGAACCCATTAATTAAATAGGTATGAAATATTTTCGCTACACAAAGTGGACCTTCTTTCAGCCAGCGGAGTTTTGGAGACAAAAGGTTATCCATTTCCACTTGCAACCTTTGTACCTATGCATTAGTGAAAGCATAAGCATTAGAAATTGAGGAGGGTAAATCCGGTAGCACACAATTACGGCCAAATAATAGCAGGCCCACGCCAAAATGCTCTTTATGGCGTGCCCAGAAGGTCCCCGACGCACGCGGCCCACCAAAGTGCGGCCCAGCCCAAGTTAACATCGGATTCTACAACGGATAACCTCTACGGCCCAAGCGCCATTATCACTGGAGGACTCTCCGATGACCGACCGTTGCCCTCATGATGTGGGCCTTGACCCCATAACGGGCGAGCACGTCCCATGAGTGCCCTAAGACTCACCCCGGGACCAGCCGATACCGAGGTAATCACCCTCCAACGAGAAACTCCCGCCAATATAGCGGGAAAGCATTACTCCACTTCTTACGCCCTTCCCTATCAAGGGATGAGGCTCCTACCTCCAGGACAACCCCCTATAAAATGGTGATCGATAGAGAAGAGAGACACAGTAGTTCATTCTGTCAAACTACTATGCAAGAGGATAGAGCTACTTTCCCTGCTACACAGAGAGAAGAAGGGGGCGACAGCCCTTACTCAGAGAAAGGTTCCTCCCGGCGACCTTACCGACCAGCGAGCACTCACCGAGTGAGCACTGGGGCTAGCGAGCACTCGCCTAGAGGATCTCTATGGCTCTTTAGCTTTCTACAATGATCTCTCTCACACACACACATGCTCTTCTCTGTACTCTATTTTCCCGTTGCTGACTTAAGCATCGGATGGTTGTCCCCTGGGGTAACACCCAGGACTCCTTCCGACGCCTCCTGTTTCCTGGTGCTTGCAGGTCTCCACGGGTGCAAGATGACTTACCTATTCAATAAATAGATAAGGTGGTACGTGGCGTAGAAACCAGATTTTTGCCTCTACACTTCTTGGCGCCGTCTGTGGGAACACGAGCAGAAAGCTATGGCACCCCGTGGAAGACTCCACAACTCCAGTCACCGGGGGCGTGGTTCCCACCAGAGACCCAACTCCCGCCGGGGGTCACAGGAAGCTTCTTTCGGCCATCCCCGAGGAGAGGTCACGCCAGGTGACCTAGATGAGATCCGCAAATAGATCCGGGCCCTGATAAAATTCTGCCAGGAGCTTCGGAATCAACTAGTGGAACCCCGACGAGCCCTACTTGAACGGGGGGAGGACGAGGGGGACCAGATGGGGGAAAACGTCCACCGAGCACGAGAGGCATCCCACGCCTTGGTTGTAAGGACCCGACCATCGCACAGCACTCCTGCACCAAGGGTGCATAGCCCACTACACTCCAACCCGGAGATGGATCGCCGGCTCCAGCGCATCGATGAGATAGAGGACAAAGTTTGATATCTAGACAACGTCCTCCTGGCCACCAGAAATCGTGGCCTCATCGACGATGACCAAGACTTCCATGCTCCCTTCTCCAAAGAAATCATGGAAGTCCTTATCCCGCCGAAGCTCTAGTTGCCGTCATTCACCTTTTACGATGGCACCACCGACCCAGCCGACCACATGCACAGCTTTGAGTCTCACCTGGTGTTCCACCGAGCCTCAGATACCGTAAAGTGCCTGGCATTCATCATGACCCTTCGGGAGAATGCCCGAGCCTAGTTCGAGTCCCTGTCAGCTGGGACTATCTCCTCCTTCTAACAGCTCAAGAAGCTGTTTAAGAAGAACTTCATTGGTTGCCGAAAGGTGGCCAGATCAGCGGTGACCCTGCTCACCCTTAGATAGGGAAAGGAGGAGACACTGTGCGATTTCACCTCCCACTTCCATGCGGATGTGATGCCCTGGATCCTTATTGAGTCTTACTGGATTCCTTTTAGGTATTTCGGATCCTTTTTGGAGAATTTCAGATCGCTTTTGTGACTCCCGAGTTGAGTTTTACGATCCGTGTAGATTTTCTCTCGTACAAGTTATGGAACCCTGTGGTGAGTTTATTTCTCAGTTCATCGACTCACGGACGTGATAACTGCGATATACTCTTCGAGAGGATCGTTTTGATTATTTTTACGTATTTTTCTAAATTAGTGTATTTTTAGAAAAAAAATACGGATTTTTAGAATTTAGGAAAATTTCCTAATTTTCATTCTATTTAAATCACCTCACTATCTCTCCTCGCTTATTTTCAACTGTTCTTTCTCTCTCTCGTTCTCTCGACGAGTAGGTCGAGGTGGTACCCTCTATTCCGCGGTTCGGGGAGTGTGGAGACGAGACGGGTCGAGAAGAGTCGTGACGTCCCGTCGTCCGATCTGCACTATTTTGCGGGCTTCGTCACGATCGAGGTAGGGGAATGTGTTCCTCGTCTTGCCAGGAGCATTTTGACGCCTCATGCATCACCGATGGCAGACATTTTTCTCGTTTTTCATGTAAAACTCTTTTTGAGAGATTTTAGGCCTAATTTTGAGATTTTTTTTTCTCCTCACTCGATTTTGATTGAAACGGCCACTGATCGAGGCACGGGAGGCGCCGTTGGGAAGGTCGTGTCGCGAGGATCACGTGGACATCTTTCTTCCCTCGATCCGAGGAGCGTGGAGGCGCGTGGAGCCGGGAGGTCGCTGTGGCCCTCGTCGTCCGTTCGGCATCGGATCGGCTTCCTCGTCGTGTTAAAGGTAGGGGGATGGATTCACCTCCTCGCTAGGATCATTTCCAAACCACTTGCACGTCCATCCACGGCTGTTTGGCCTAGTTAATGTTCATTTTTAGATTTTCCTAAAAAGTGATAAAAATGTGTTAATTAGTGTTTTTAATTACTTATGGGCATGTTAATTACATTTTCCAGCTCCTATTGGCTTGCATGGATGTATGGCATAGCAGGTTTTACGTTTCTACAGGTTTTGTAAGCGAACCTGTCGGTTTCTATCGACCGGGGCATGGTTTGATTTCAAACCGTACCCACTCATCGCCCAGATCGCATGGCGGTCACACCAGTGACCGTTATGTGTTTAACGCACCGCTTCTGGTGTGTTATGCCCACATAGCGGACCACCCCAGGTCCGTTATACTCATGCTCATCGTAGATAGGTGGTTAGTATGACGCCCCCTTACCTGACCATTATGGTCATGGATTTTCTGTGGATTTTTCATGTTCGGGTGACTTTAACGGATCCCCATTGGTTCGTCATTTGACCATTGACCAGTTGTTGACCGTTGACCAGTAAGGCGGTTAGCATAGCGGTGTAGAGTAGATCCGTTATGGTCATATAACGCCCCAGATCTAGTGCGTTATATTATGCATTAAAACTGTGATTTTCTGTTGATTCTTGGCGTTCGGGTGACTTTAACGGACTTGGACCCATGCGTTATAGTTGCATAGCGCACCAGTCTAGGTGCGTTATGTTCTGTGGTTTCTGATTTCAGCTCGAGTGAGTATAACGGGCCATAGGAGGCGCGTTATACTCGGCATAATGGCCCATGCTTGGAGCGTTATGCTCTGCGTTTCTGGTTGCATTGCATCATTTAATTGAGTATAACGCATGGGGGTAGGTGCGTTATACTGAACATAACACCCCAGTGGTGGTGCGTTATGGTCTGCATGTCTGTGCGTCTGTGTTCACCTGAGTGTTCGGGTGAGTTTAACGGATGGAGGGAGGCGCATCATGTACTATATAACGCCCCTTCTCTGATCCGTTATGCCAGATAACGGTTCCAGCTTGGTCCATTATGCCTCCTGACTTTCTAAAAGGACATGTTTAGTTTCTAATGCATTCAGTAGTGCATATTCGCCATGTTTAAACTATTTTATAAAACTATGGCATTATTTTATACCCCGATAGAGCAGCTTTCTCTTTCCTTGTGATGGAGCCACTAATCGTAGCCCTGCGACCAGGGGTGTCGTCCCACCCGGGAAAGGTGGAGGGGTGATTCCCGTTGACGATTTTTAAGCTAGCTACCGTGGGCCCCTGTAGTTACCATTGCGTCCTACGGGAGGGAAAAACTAGCTAGAGATCTAGCTCTAGGCAGGGGTCAGTGTGTGCACACGTGGTCGGAGACAGTAGGACTAACAATGACGAGTGTCACTCTGACTAGTCCTTGTTTCGGTACTATTTACGCCTCTCGTTGGTTGGACCTGCGAGTTGCCTGAGACGCAGTGTAAGTCGTCTGTGACGCGTCTGGTCTCTCACTTCTAGTGTGTCTCTTCTTTTTCCTATCACTGGGTTGGTAGAAAATCCTTCTATTGGTGGGGTTAGTTTTTGACATTATATCTATATTGTATTGGCATATAGATTTATTGGCATAAAGATTAGCTATTTAAACTATTTAGATAGGTTTACAGCTTTGATATATCTGTGTTTAAATGATGCCATCTGCCTACGTATTGGTTAAATGCATGCCTTACTTGCTATTATATTTGCATGCCTGTGTGTTTAGTTGCGAGGTTGGGATCCGCGTGACCCCTACTGAGTCTGACTGTGACGGCACGCATACGACTAGGCTCATGACGTCCTGCAGGGCTTTGCCACTCTTGCCATGCCTTTGATTTTCATAATTTTGCTATTAATTTTCTTTTGAAATTTCATTTGATACTTGATTAGACAACCCTTATTGCCTAGATATTGCAATAAAGCTCATTTTTTGAGGGTCAAGACTGCCCCTTTTTGAGACTTCTCTCGTATTGGGGTTCACCTAGGTTGGTCATCTCATCTATTAATCTCTTGCCCCTGTACTTCATCGAATAGAGAAGAGAAAAGACCTTTGTGCATACCCAAAGTATAGCCAAAGCAGCAACGGTGTTACTCTAGAGGAGATCGACTATGGCTCACCATGAAGTGTGTGAAAAACTCATGTTCGAAGGACACCCTCAACGATCGGGGAAAGAACTGGACTCCCAGCATGGAGCTCTCACCAGCCTAAGGTGTTGCAGAAGTGAACTCATTTTGCAATTTTTTTTTATCAACTAAGATCAAACTAAGCCACTCAAACGTGTTTCAAGGAACCAACATTATAAGCACGTGCAGGAAGAAACATAAGCAATAGTAATGATAACATGTTCTTTGCACAAAATAAAGATACATTGGATATCCATAGTGTGAAAGTAGCATCCTAAAGTGAGAGCTTGATCATCGAGCTTTGAGGAGCACGAGCTTTGTATTCCATGCTTGATAGGATGAAAGATGATAGGAGAGGAAAGGATCGGATTCCTCGACACTGAGGAGTGACATATATCAAACTGGACGAAGAGGGATAAAAAAGAAGAGAGACGAGGGCTAGAACTCCCTCATTAAGACGATGAGGCCCTGATAACAATGAACCAAATATAGAATAAAAAAGGATTAGCTGAGATCAAGGCAGGCTCAAGCTTCGAAAATAGCAAGAAAAAGGGTAAGAATCCCGAAAGGGTGAGGAGTGAGTAGAGAAAGAAGAAGAAGAATCATCTGACATGATCGAAGAAGGAGAGCAGCGATCACCCGCCAGAGGCAGGGAAGAAGAAGCATAAACACCCGACAAGGTCGGGGAAGAATCAGAAGTAACACCCGGAAGTCCCGGGGAAGAATCAGAGGAGACGCCCGGAAGTCCTAAGGAAGAATCAGAGAAGACACCCGGAAGTCCCGGGGAAGAATATGAGAAAACACCCGGATGTCCAGAGGAAGAATCATAGAAAACACCCGGAAGTCCCAGGGAAGAATCAGGTGATGTCCCGAGATCGGGATGGAAGGATGACATAGGTCGAGACCTAGAATGGCAAGGATATGAAAAATCTAGAGGTACCAGACAAGAGGAGAAAGAACGAGTGTTAAAGGGCCTGGGAGGGGAGGAGAAGATGATAGAAATAGGATCGGGTGATGGAAGATACACCACCCAAGGGTGGGAGCTGAGCAGAAGAAACGAGGAATGAAATGAAGAAGAAGAAGGAGAAGTGGACCCTCGAGTGCACAACTAATGGCCCTTAAACTTGTGTCGCCATCTCTTCTTGGCCGAAATCTCTTGAACACAGACCCACCTGGCGCTGGTTCGGACCTCTGGCCTTCTTATCTTGCGACATCTTCTCAAATAACGAGCCCATCTGACGGATGGCCTGGCCCGATTATGAATATGTAGCTTTATCGGGGTGGTTGCCCCTAGACACCCAGTGCTAACCATAGGCGGACATTCTTGAACAAATACCTCCTCGAATGAATAAATATCAGAAAACCACGGAGTTTTGTCACTTGGCACTAATAGCATGAGATTTGGCATCTCCACTCGGCAATCGGGCATGAAGCATAGCCCCCTTGACAAAAGTGACGGATGAAGCTGAGGGAGATCAATGCACGGCGTTGACATGGCCGACTCACTAATAAACCGAGGGAGATTACATAAAATGTGCAGAATATCCTTGAAAAATACTGGAGATATGGCTAATTGCCCCTTGAATATAAAATCCATCAGGTTATTGGCAGCCGTATGGGTTAGCACAGTCCGAATAGAGAACCCTTATTGGCCAGTGAATTGAACAACAATTGAGAGAGAAGTAATAACAGCGTCAATAGTGAATTTATTGGCGAGCAAAGAGATTGCCACTGGCCTCACTCTAGCAGAAACTGATATTAGTGCAAGGGAACTCTTCTTTGCAACCATCTTCAGAAGCATAGGCTCATCAGTCCCAAAGTAGCCAGAAACCAGGACATGGATCGGCATGCAGTAGATGAAATCGTGAATCTTGTATGGAACAGACGGCACCGAATTACCCTGACTCGGTCACCAAGCTTCTCAACAAAGATAGGTTTACCACATAGAGAAGGGAGCTTGGACTGTGTAGACTTCATGATCCTATGTGAATGAATTGTTGTGTCAAACTACTCTTGATGATGTGCCCATTTGCTGCGATATCACTATATTGAAATCTTGCTTGGTTATATCGAAATTGAAGCACATGATCCAAGTTGACTACTTTTGCTAAAGGGAAGCTTGTACATGTAGTAATAAGTCTATTGCATTACATATCAAGTACCTTTTAGTCTATGTGCATTTAGAGTCATTCTGCAGGACAACCTTGCTGCACATATTGCATAGAACCTGCATGGTTTGAGGGGGAGTGCTCCATGGCTGTGCTTGATGAAAAGTTTGTTTGAGGCACCTACTCATGAGGCTATGCTTGCTGATGGAGGTTTGTAAAGGTCACTTGAAATGGTCAGCCAATAATTGGTGAATAGTGCCTAAGTTAGTGTTACTAGGTAGATACAATGCTTCAACGTAGGAAGAATCCGTGTCAACACGATGGGTAGTCTCTTTGTCAGTAACAGGTTTTGAGGTTTCTGGTTGAACAGAGGGTCGATGCGTGTCTGGAGTGTGTCGACACCGTCAGCTGTGGTGGATTTCCTGACCAAGATTCACTCTACCTTCGCCAGATGTCTATGGATATTTGTGTGAAAGGTGGATGAGATGGAATATGGAGTGTGATATGTGTCAAACACAAGCAATCAATAACATCAAATATGTAGCATGTGGGCATGTCATCTTAAAAGTGCAAAATAGTGCAAGGGGGTGAACTAAACACACGCCGTGAGTGTGGAGCAAAGAAGGAAACAAAGCAAACACACATCGTAGGTGTGGAGCAACTAAAAGGAAAGGAAATAGGAAGAAATAGAGAGATGTGATGACAAATACCAAAATAGACAAGATGTGATCACCACCAAAGCAAATAATGTAGACAGAACCACACTACGTGCCTTGGAAAGAAGTCGAGTGAAGCACACTTGCCTGTGGGAGAGAAAGACTCAAGTGCAGATGTGAAAACGATCCTCCTGCGACCGCAAGGCAGAGGCAAAGATTTCCCAGATGATCGCAAGGGAAGTCAGACGGTCCGGTGATGACCGCTAGGCGCATGTGAGACCTATGATTTACGGATTCTTATCGGATCTTTAATTTGGAAAATTTCAGTGAAATTGGGCTATTTTGTGGGCCTTTTTCATGAGCTAAATTGGGCTTAAAACCTTTAAAGTAAAAAGATATTAACATGAAAGGGTATTAATGCAATTTTGGTTCTTTGGAGCCTTTCTTGTAATTGGAGGTTTTAAAACAAAAAAAATGTGTTAAATGCATTTTACCCCACGTTGGAGAAGAGAACCCCACGGTTCTCTCTCTCTTCACCACTTCTCTCCCCCTCTTCCTCTTGTTCTCTTGGTGAGCATCTCCCCTTGGCCATGGCAGCGTGGAGGAGAAGACTCCGGCGAGCACGAGGTGACGGTGGAGCGTTGGTGTGCTTGTGACGGAAAGCCCGTGCGGTGTGCGGCTTTAGCGTCGTCGTGGGAGGCGATTCTTGCGTGAAGAACGGCTTCCTCTCGTGTTTACAAGTAGGGGGATAGAATTCACCTCTCCTTTCCGTGTTTTTCCACGTGTTAGAACGATACAATGCCTGTTAAAATGCTAGTTTCAATTCAATTTATGCATGAGAATGGTTTTCATTTTTACCCTTGTGAAATGTCTAGTATGGCCATTGTTATTTACGTTTTTGATGTAATTTATGTGTAAAACTAGGAAAGGACAGGTCTAAACAGATTGTTCCCTTGTTTTCCCATCAATTTGAATCGATTGGGAGGAGTCTTGACCAAGAAATCTTAGGCCCGGAACCCTGAAGAGAACGTGGTACAAGGGAGCGCCGCATTCTCAGTAGGTCACGCTGTAGGTGTGCATCGCGTTCTAGTCAACGCGGCATATCGTGCCACCGCGATCTGAAACTTTATGGTTTTTCGGAGGCAGTAGATAACGCGGTAATGGGAACCACCGCGTTCATTATTAACGTGCTGTAGGCTTCCACCGCTTTCCTGAAGAACGCGATTGCAGTGTCCGCCGCGTTACTGAGGAACGCGCACAATGCGTCCTGCGCGTTCTCAGCAGAACCAATTAAGCCCTTGATGTTGATTGGCCATCCATCTAGGTTAAGCTATTAATAGTTTTGCATTAATTGCTGCTTTGTATCACGTTTATATCATGTTTATTTCCCCATGTTGAGTGATTTTGTTTAACCATCCGAAAAAAACATGTGGGTTAAATCTGGAAGTCGGTAGGCGAGATGGGTTTGCAGCCTGAAAGGGGCATACATAGGCCAAGCCCGGTAGAACGAAAGAGTGGATTTGATAGCCACGTGGGACATGAATCAAATTCTCAAGTCGATAGGCAAATAGGGTTGGCAGCCTGAAAAGGACATGCATAGGCCATGCCCGTGGGGGCAAAAGAATAGACTTGACAATCCCAGTGGGGTGTGTGAGTCAAACCTAAAACCAAGAGGCGAGATGGGTTGGCAGTCCGGGAGGGACATGTATAGGTCAGGCGCAAAAGAAGGAATGGAGGGATTTGACAGCCCTGGTGAGATGTGAGAGTCAAACCCGTAAGTCAATAAGCAAGATGGGTTGGTAGCCCGGAAGGGACATACATAGGCCAGACCCGGTGGAAAGAAAATGATGGATTTGATAGCCTTAGTGGGAAGTGGGAGTCAAACTCGAAAGCCGATAGGCGAGATGGGTTGGCAGCCCAAAAGGGACATGCATAGGCCAGACCCAAAAGAAGGAAAAGATTGATTTGACTGCCCTAGTGGGACGCGAGAGTCAAACACAAAAGTCAATAGGCGAGATGGGTTGGCAGCCCGAAAGGGACATGCATAGGCCAGGCCTAAAAAAAGGAAAAGATGGATTTGATAGCCCTAGTGGGATGTGAGAGTCAAACCCAGAAGTCGAAAGGCAAGATGGGTTGGCAGCCCGAAAGGGACATGCATAGGCCAGACCCAGTGGGACTAGAAGGACGGATTGGATAGCTCGGAAAGACACAAAATTCAAACTCGGGGAATCCAAAATATGGGTGGAGCTGACATGCCGAGGGACGTATGAGTCAGCTCCTGGAAAGGAATGGACAGATTTGACAGTCTGAAGGGACGTGAGAGTCAAATCCGAAGTTTTAACATGTAAGTGGGGTTGACTGGCCAAAAGCCGTATGAGTCAGCCCTCCAAGAAAAAGAGGTAGACCTGACAGCCCGGACGGGGCATATGAATCAGATCCAAAGGTCCATGTTTGGTGGTCCTGGTGGGACAGAGTACGACAACGTCGGGACGCCCTAGCGGGACTGGATGTCGTAGAATGAAGCGGGAGATAGAGCCAAAGCATCATTACAATGCCTTCGCCATTATAGGGTGGAGTTGCTGACTTAGAACCACCCATAAACCATGTTGAAAGAGGATTGTTGTGTTTTTTTTTCCACATTACCAACCTCACTGCCTGAACTCTGTTCAGCGGTTGGCTCTCTGAGGAATCTCTTGATTCATCTGGAGGCGAGGAGCCAAAGAAGTTATATTCTTTCCCTCGAGAGAAGACCATGCACATCTTCTTCGCATGTCGGCGAGAAGGCCTATTAAACCTCCCGACGTCACCCAGCCACTAGGCACCAGGCGCTGCATTACACCAAGGCTATTGCCCATACCACGAGATCATAGGCCATATTATCCATTATTGCCAACCCTTCAAGGACCTCGCTGAAGACCTGATTAGGCGAGGAGTGATCAATATGGGAGACTTCTTGGTCAACCGGCCGCAATTGCATGGACAGGAGAGCTTAAATTTCTCCATCAATGTCATACATGCCTCGGCTACTTTTCAGGGAGGAAGGAGTCAGTTCCCAACCGCCCCAGTCCACATTGTCGTATCCAGGGTTGCAACCCTCCCATCAGTGCTCTTTCCCTAAGGAGGACACTGAGAAAATTTTCGACAAGCTCTTGGAAGAAGGTTAAGTGATGGCGCGTGATCCGCCGTCCTACTACAATGAAATGGCCAAGAGTCATCCCTGCTATTGCAAATATCATTCCAGGGTGTCCCACCCCACTGGGAAATGCTCGAAAGTTCGGGATTGCATTGAGTCCTCATCCAAAAAGGGGAGATCGATGCACAAGGGAATTCAACAGTGAGGCAACGTCTTAAAGAGGTCGTTGAGAAGATTCTTCGGCAAGCTCAACAAGAGTAGACCAAGTGACGGGAGACTAAGTCTACCTCGTAGCACGTCCAGCCGGGCAAGTCTACAGGCAACGGCTCTCAGCCAAACCCTAAAGGCAAGGCTGCGTGCGAGGGGTCTAAGGCCCAAAGCCCAAAAAGTTAGGCCGCAGAAGGAGATTCCAAACCCCTTTCCAGGCTGAGTCAACCTGGCACCATCATAGGGAGAAACCCGGAGCCAGACAACAAAGGCAAAATCAAGGTGAAGGAGTCTCAAAGTCAAATTTCATGTCGAGCCAACAAGGTCGTTAAACTTCTATGGAATGCTGTTCAGGGTAGCTCCTTTTGGGCAAATTTTGTTCGCAGTAAATACCTAAAGGCTACAAGTACAGTCAAGTAAGGAAAACGTATACTGTCCCGGGGCACACCCTGGTAACCTGGCGAGTAGGCAACCAACGAACCTCTGCCTGGATCGCCCCACTCTGAGGAGAACGGTGCACCTGAAAAGCAGAGGGTGAGTCTCATCTCATTGGCTCAGTAGGGGTCCCGCAGAACCCCACTGTAACGAAATTAGTAAACAGGAGCAACGTAGGAGCAACAAGTAAAGAACAACAGTGGTAGCAACAGAAATATAACACCAACACAATGATGAGGACCAGAACCAGAAGACGGTAATTGGGGAACCACACACAAGTTGCCAACACAGCCCCGACTCATGGTTGGACAGTCCGTCCTAGCCGACAGAACCACAAAGAAGACCACACGGCTACAAGTTGAACCAACGCCCTCGGGAGAATCTCTCGATCCCGAACTAGAACTAGGGAAAGAACCACGCTCGCCACACAAGGCGACACCAGCCCCTTTGCTGGAAGGGCCACGCAAAATGGAATGGTCCGAGCCGCCAGTACAGTAACTACATCGAAGAGAAACCCGCACTGAAACCTGTCAGGTGACAGGAGTACTACCTCAATAACAATGAGACCAGAAGCATCCTTTGATAACTTACACCGCAGCCTCATGGGTGTCCCTACTCGCCCCAGGCGAAAACTGAGACACTGTACATAGTACCAAAGAACAAGGACTAGCTGGGGTCGTGCTTGTCAACACGCGTCCACTGCTCCCAACTACGTGTGCACACACAGACCATCTATTCTAGGTCGGGTCTCCTAGCCGATTTTCCCTCCAGTCAGACTCAGACTGCAAAGGCAAGGGGCCCTCAGATAACTGGCCTATAAACCTCTAAACGGGACAAGCCTCCACCACTCCCAAGTGGGTTGGCACACAAACGTGCTCAGGTCAACTACGTCTAGTGGGTAGAGTCACCAAGAGTGAGAACTCATCGTAACCATGAAAACCACTGGAGTACCACCAGTCCGTACCAATCTATCACGAGGTGGCTCACTAGCACGAGAACCAAGGACCACTATCCACGACTCCTACAAAGACACCTAGTCGCGATCATAGCCCTCACGTGGGAACACCCTCCGCAGTCACGGGACTCTCGTGGGGATAGTCGATACACGAGCAGCCCGACACCAGGAAGACTATCCACACTCTACCAACAGATAGGGGTGGCCCACAAGGACACTCACCAAAATCCCAGATCACAAGGAATCACTCGGTCACCTCTTCTGTTAAATTGTATCATGCACGAACACCCAGGGCCAAGCGGAAGGCAAAACACGGCAGCCCAGGGCTGATTGGGCAGGGTGGCCAAACTCTTGGCCGCCTAGAGGCCTAGGAGGCCATACCACTGGCTGCCTAGAGCAGGGCCACCCTGGGCCCTGGGCGGCCACCTCTTTGGTGGCCCAGACCAGGGCTTAACAGAAGAGGGCAGCCAGGGTCCTGGCCGCTCAACAACTTGGGCGGCTAGACCCTTGGCCGCCCAGTGACCTGGGTGGCCAGAGTCATGGTTGCCCAGGCCAGGGCACAAATGGCCACACATGTGGCCACCTCCTGCCAGAATTTTAGAAAATGCCTGAACTCCCTGTGGAGTTCTACCCACGCCCCATTCACCCCACCGCGAAGGAAAAAACAAGGGAAAATCATCCTCGGACATTCCACCCACTGGAAAATTAGATTCAAACCACAATCGAGGCCCCAAATCGGCCAAAACCATCACTCAACCCCAACATGCTCATTTTCCCCCGAAAATGCAAAACACCCACTCTCGGCCTCACCAGAACATGGAATCGAAGGGAAATCGTGGGAGGAGAGTAGGGATCTGTCCCCTACCTTTTCGGAGCTTTACCGTATAGAAACCTCGCGAAAACATCAATCCCACACGCGGTCACCTCCCAAGGCCGCGAACGCCTCCTCCTCGCTACACACCACACCTCCTGGGTTCATCCTCACCACATGCCGCCGCCATCGCACCGCCACGCGTCCCCTCGCCACCTCCTTCAGCCGCCGGAGTGAGAAGGGAGAGTGAGAGGGAGACGGGAGAGGGTGAGGGAGAAGAGAGACACAGGAGGGGGAGAGAAGGGAAAAAGTTTTAAATTTATTTTTATTATATAATATTTATTTTTCTTCTTTTCACCTCTTTTAAAAAACATAGTAACTCTGAAAAATGAGCTCCACTTTCAAACCATTCATGAATCTTCTAGCTCTCATTTTCTCCGTATTGACTAAGTGTGGTGTATATCAGGCCCGTCTAGAAAACTTTGCTTCCTACTCTGCTACGGATAGACCACTTTGTTTTAATGCGGAAAATTCCATAGCCTTCTTCTCACGGATTCTTTCTGAGAAAGACTTTTCATTAAAGTGTTCTAAGAACTCTTCCCAGGTGACTTGTTCATTAGGCAAGATTGCCTCCACAGATCCCCACCAAACTCGAGCATCCATCTCTAGTTTGTAGGTTCCTAGTAATACCTCTTCTTCATCAGTACATTGTATCACCTTAAAGGTTCTTTCCATTTCTTGTACCCAATTGTCTGCTTCATCTGGGTCAGTAGATCCACTAAATTTTGGAGGATTCATCTTTTGGAACTTCCGATGCAAATCCCCAGCACCATGTCGGGCTCCTCCTTGGGCAACTTGTTGTAAAGCTCTTGTTAATCCTTGGACAGTGCATTGCATCTCTCTCCACTGAGCTCGCTCGGCGGCCATTCTAGCCTACAAAACATGTTTTTAAATTAATGATTACTCATAGATCAAAATTAATCTAGCGTAGACGGATACAATTTTTTTAATTAACCCATAGCTCTACCCAAATCTCACAGGGTTCCTATGGGATGACTGACAAGAAAACTCATTCTAGGACATGAACTAGATGACCTAGGGATTTAGAAAGCCTAGGCTCTGATACCACCTTCTGTCACGCCCCGAACCGATAGCAGCAGAATGTGTTCCTCTGCTCGGAACGTGACTGTTAAACAGTCGTGTCAATCAGAACATAGTCAAGACCAGATGAAATTTGAACAAAATAGAATCTTATTTCAAATGTAAGTATATTACAAATTGGACCCAAATAAAAGAAAAGACTCAATTAAGGGAAAAAATGACACTCAATTAGACTTAACACAAGATAACCAGACTAGGCGGTCTCTCTAGACGTCGAGTTCTCTTCACTCTTGCCCTTGCCCATCATGTTCGGTCTCATCGTCACTAAGGTCGTTACCTGAAAAACATTGGAAATAAACTGGATGAGCGGATCGCTCAGTAGGGATTACATCTCAAGAATGAGCTAGCTTTAAGTGATTAACAATGTTATCATGTTTATGCAAGTCATGCAAGATATATAGAAATCAGAACTTATGACTAGAAGCGATGATAAACCGAAAACCATAAAGACGAGTAAGCAATAAAGTGTAGAGACAATGATATCAAGAGAGTATATCAAGACAGGATATCAAGTACTTCTTATGGTAAAGCATTCACGAAATAACAATCTTTTCTAAGTATAACAATCTTCTCTCCATGACTAGCAATATCACGAGAGTGGTAACAATACTAGTACAATATTCTCTTTATGACCACAATATCACAAGAGCTTTTTATGTAACTAGCACAATGAAGGATTGGCCTTACGTTGAGGGGTGCTCACGACTATATGATAGCCCCTCGTGGATTAGCACTAGATAGTAGTTGGTCACACATTTAGGAGTTCTCACGCCGATATGATTGCCCCTAGATGCCGTTAACCGTGTTGGTGAATGCCAGCACCCGATCATCATAATACCGGTCTATGTTTGGACTTTGCCTCGCCCGTAGGATCAGATCAGGACCCCATAACACTAGCATTTAATGTCATTTATTTGGGACCCATAGCCCCTGACATCTGACTAGACTAATTCCACTTCAATGGCCAAGAATTTCAAGGATCATTCATGTAGGAACTATAAGGTAGATTCTTTCGAATTGGATTTCCAGAATAGAACAAGATATGACGATAATAACGGTATAAACACGATTCTGATAAAACTAGGTGGAATGTGGCTCCTTAACTGGGTGCCATGACAATAAGAATAAGCTTCCATATCTCACATGGATACTCACTCTTGTACATGATAAGGTAGATAGAATTAGTGTCCACCAGTATGGCACACAATTCTTTAAGGATATTAACGGCATAATCTCATGCCATTAACTTCAAGAATAATCTCATGACAATTATATAGCATATCATGAGGGCCAGTATACCATGTTTCTTTAGAGTGACATGGCAATCAAATCGTGTCATGGGTTTTAGTGGTACAACCTGCTCGGCTACCTTGAGGGAATCCAAGGCTAGAGGAGACTAACGGAGGTCTCTATGACAAACTCGCTAGTCCAAAGGGGTCTCTCACGATCGTGGACTCCAATCTTGAGCCAATTCCAGGTTTTTAGCAACCATGACTCTTTGAAATAGAACTCTTTCCCAAATTAGAGTCCTTCTTTCCACAAATTCATTGTGGATATGCAAGAATAGGGAAGAACACCTTAATCAGAAAACTGCAGTTGCCATTTCTGGTTCAAATTGAAATAGCGCCCAATTGACGGTCGTCTTTTATAGAATTGACGACCCTTCAGCTGTTGCTATTTCATGAATCAACACCCGTGCACAGGGGCGTTCATTAAATAACACCTGGATCTGGGTCGTCATTTCTTTTTCCCTTTTTTCTTATTTTTTTTCAGCAATACAAATTGACGCGTAGTCTTCAGTCGCTTCTTATTAAATATGCGCCTCCTCAAACGGGCATTGATTAAATAACACCCTAAACTTAGTTGCTATTTCCTGAAATTGTAACAAAAAAATTTAAAATATCAATGTAATTCATCCAGAAATAACTTTCAATTAATTGTGTAAATTCTTGAATGTTTCTCACATGACCATTTTAGCTAAAAAAATATGATAAAATACATGAAGACTCAAATAATGGTGAGAATGAGATTTGTTCATGTTAATGCACAATTTCATTCATTTTAATGCACAAAGATGATCAATGTGATGCAACTTATGATGTAAAATATAGCATTTATCACCCTTCCAATGGAGAATTTAAAGCCGGCACTGGTCCCTTTCTGCCATCTTCGGCGGTGATCACATTTACAATTATCGTGATCAGATTTGCACTAATTTCTTTGGGAAGAGCTTGTGCTATCTCAGCTATAGTCTCTGTGGATGAAGTCCCACAGCGGCCCGTCACTCCAACTGTGTTGCAAGTGAAGGCTTAGAGGCTTCCATTATTCTTTATTCTTCTAGCGAGTGGTCTCTAGAGGACAACCAGCCTCTCGAAGACTGAAATTCTTGCCCCCAGCTTTTGTAGGGGTGAAGAAATGTTGCAGCAGCATTGATGGCCCGTCGACCCTACTCCTGGCGGAGTGTGAAGTTTGTGGCCCTCTTGGATATTTTCCATGGCCTGTAACAGCCTCTGCCGACTTGAGGGGATGGTCCCTAGGCCCTACAAACAGCTTCTAATAGCATCACTTTCTTCTTCCCACCCTTGTGAAGTTGGGAAGGCATGTGATAATGCTCTCATCTGCACTGGGAGCGTGTGGGTAGAGTGCCTTAAGCAGGTCCTCCTGCAGTGATGTTTGTAGTGGTATGACACCTCTCCCAGCTGGCCATGAGTAGCAGATGCTAGCGAGGGGTGAACTAGGGCTGCCACCTCGGCCCGTACATCTTTATTTGGTCCTCTTTGACGGACCCTTTCAAATTCTCCTCGAGTGACGGGGACAGCGTGGGTCCCCTTGGGCACCTAGATTTGCATGAGCTTGGTTGGCTTTGGGACCAACCCTCCCTTTGGCTTGGACTCAAAGCGGTCCATCTTGATTTGGGCCAGTGCTTCAAAGGAATTGCACATCGACAATATTGAAATCATCCTATCTGATGTAATTCTGACCTGTCGGCCATTCAAGAATACTTGGACACCTCCGATGAGCACGGATTTGCCCGAGGTGGATAGCCGTCTTAGTAGTGTACCGGCTTTCTTCTGGGCCGCCCTCTTGGTAGCCAACGTACGCCTCTTGCTATTAGAGGGACGGGAGTCAACTTGGTTGACGAAGCCACCCACCGCTTCAACCTTCTCAGATGTTGTCAGTGTAGTGGCGACAAACTTCATCTCTTTGGTGTCTAGGAGTCCCACAAATGCGACCCCCAAAAAATTGGGGAAGCCAGTGATGGACAGGAAACTGTTGAATTGGATCAGCACCACCAAGTGGTCGTTCTTGATGTGGCTCTCCACCACGAGGGGTCCAAAAATGATGGCCATCATAATCGTCAAAGTGTGACCTATAATTGCAAGTTAAGTAGTTAGAATTTCAAGAGGAGGTCGTAGGGCTCATAATCTCGGTGAGGAGATGAAGGGTGGTTTAGTCCCACTGGGTGTGCCAGACTTGTGGACACACTTTGGGGTGTATTTTATCTATTCGTTTGTTCATTTATTTATTCGTTTATTTAGTGCATGGGTGTGCCAGTCACAAAGTGACGGTTTCTTCGGGCTCCGAAGATGCCACTGGTGCACACTGTCTGACTGATCAGATGATAGTGGATTGCATGTCAGGACCAAAACCCGCCATGTCGTAAAGGCCATAATGTTAATTACATCTCCCTAGAGGAGAGAAAACTCTTGATTGATCGCCAGGAAAAGGGGCCATACGGTTTAAAATTGACATTAATGAGATGAGATGATGAAGATCTAGAACTATATTAAAATTCCCCCGCATTGGGGTGTAAATATTTGAATCATGTCGATCGCTTATTGACCATTTCGTGTTCGTACGGAGGTCTGTGGTGAAAGCGTGGTGAAGACGGAGGTAAAACCTGTGCAAGTGTCTGCTGAGCATACGACAAGTTTAATAAGAAAGTAGAATTGGATCCCAGTGAAAATCGGTCAGGTTTAGTGAAATATTGGCCAGGGGTAGTGTCATGTCATGGCCATGTTAGGGTGGTCCTTGTGGTACAAACACGACTTGCCGAGGCGTCGTTTATATTCTCTTCACACTGGGTCCGGGGAAGCGGGGGTCGAGAGCAGACATTAAGATAGTTTTTTTATTGCTTGATTATTCGATTCCCTTTTTTTTAGGTGCATGGGTGGATTTTTATTATTATTATTATTATATTTTTTGTCACCTATCTACTGTGATAACACTAGTGCAATAAATCCGTCTAAGAATCCTGTTCTACATTCACGAACCAAGCATATAGACATCAGACATCATTTCATAAGAGATGAAGTTTCTAATAAAATTTTTGAATTAATCCATGTAGGCACAACACATCAAATTGTAGACATATTAGAGCACGTGGACCGTGAGTCATTAAGTTCATAAGCTTCAGGTTAATACCAGAAAGCCAAACACAAAATTTTTCAAGTCATGATGTAAAATCAAAACCATCAAAGACAGGAACCGAATTCACACTAGCCATCATCATAGATCTTTTCTCCTAGACCATGAGGTCCACTGAATAAAAATCAGAGACTGGGCTCTGATACCAATTGTTGGCCCAAAGTAGATGGCGAACAAGAAGGCGGGTTGAATTGTCCCCTAGTCTAGATGGCAGATTTTAAAAATAATCTAAACTAATTACAATGGAAATCAAGTTAACTACGTTAATTAGATTAAACTAAACTTAAGTGAGATTAATGTTCTCTCAAGCTAACCAATCTCACACGTAAAATCTATCTAACCAGATATGAACAATGACAGATAGTAGATAGCAGACATAGCAATGTGTAGTAGTGTAGTGAGTAAAAATCTATCAAATAGACTTGTGAAAGGAGATAGAAGAAATGGACAATCACACAAGTATGCACAAGGAACACAAAGATTTTTAGGTGGTTCAGGACCACAATGGGCTCCCTACGTCCACCCCTCACCGAATTCAGTGAGACTTCACTACCACGCTACAAATGTAGTAGCCACGAGGACGAGTCCCAACACCACACACGCTGCTTCCACAATAAGCCACACACACGGGGCCTGGGCCCCAAATCGCTGCCACTGCAGCACACAGATACACACTCTGGGAAGTCACCCGACACTTAATCCTCACACGGAGACACAGCTCCGTACACCACACAGAGAAATATTTCGATTGTTCAGAAACACAAGAGGATATACAATGTATGCTCAAGCTAGATTTAGATCAAGAAAACCATCACAAATAAATAGGTAAAAGATATAGAGTGTTTCCCCTTCATTTTCCAATGGCCGTATGAAGATCTTCCTTGAAGTTCAGGTCGGAGGGAATCGAATCTGCAGGATGTCGGAGCAACCGTTTGTCCTCCTTGAGAATCCAAGATGTATTCCTTCAAATCCAAGCTCCAATCGCTCCTGCAAACACCAAGAACAGATGAGTCCTTCAAAGCTCTTTCCTCTCCACCTTGTGGCCGAACTCCTCCTTCTTCTTCTACAAGAGAATAGAAGACATTAGCCCATCTTGTTGCTTATGATGAAAATCACAGCACTAATAAAAGGCTACAAATAGATGAACAAAAGAACATATATATATATTGCAACTCTTAGATAACCATTCGAGACTTTAGGCAAGCTCAAATAAGAGCATGGAAGTGAAAGATCAAGATATCTCCCTCGGATCTTCAACGAAATACTTAGATAGGAAAGTAGGGTGTGCTGGGAAATTGATTCACGGAGTGGGAAGAACTCATCCTTGTAGAATGAGACGCCAAAGATAGCAAATCGCGAAGCTATAATAGGAGCAGCCTTTGGATTGCAGCTGGGGCTCGTGGATGGCCTTTACAACGGCTTCTACATCCTCCTCCACCAGGGTGTGACGCCTTTCCTCCTCCTCCTGCAAGTATAGAAATAATTGCCCTCAAGGATTGTTCCAACGAATGGAAATCACAGGACATAAATACAAAATGAAATAAGACCTAAAAAGACATGAAAGCCCAAGCTAAAAACCCTTCACAACCTCACCCAATCGAAGGGTGAAACCCTAAGGGTAATATGGTAAAAGGCCAAGCAAGATGGACCAAGAAAATCAGAGTTTGAAACCAAAACGACAAACCCGACTCGGGTCGCCCAGAAGAAGTGTTGACTCAAGGAGTCGACACTTTCTTCAACCCATTCTGTCCCGCTCTGCCAAACCTCAAAATAAAGAACGTAGGACAAAAGTGTCGACTCACAGAGTCGACAGCCTTTGTCGAGTGTTCTGCCAGAAGATAAAAAACAACACACAGACGAAAGTGTCGACTCTTGGAGTCAACACTTTTGGCCATGTGTTCTATTTGCGTTAAACACCACACAACCACCTATAAGTGTCGACTCTTAGAGTTGACACTTGCAGTCTTGATGGAGGCATCACCGCTACTTCTCTTTGGCTCGGGTCGTCCACACACCCGAGATTGGATTGAGTTCGAGCATCTGATCAAATAATTCATCCATCCTCGGTAGTGGATACTAGTTCTTGATAGTAAGATAGTTTAACTGTTGATAGTCGATGCAGAGTCTTATAGATCCATCTTTCTTCTTTACAAATAATACGGGCGCTCCCCAGGGGGAAGTGCTCGGTGTAATAAACCTTTTCTTTAAAAGCTCCATCAATTGCTCTTTTAACTCCTTGAGCTCGACAAGGGACATCCTATAAGGTGCCTTAGAGACTGGACCAGCACCAGGGACAAGGTCGATGGTGAAGGCCACTTCTCTTTGTAGGGGTAATCTAAGTAAATCTTCTGTGAATACGTCAGGAAACTCCCGAACTATGTGGATGTCTTCTATCTTGGACTCCTTAGTCTCTTTTATGGTGACAAAAGTAAGGAAAGATACACACCCTTTCTTTATTAACTTACTAGCTCAGAGAGCCGAAAAAAGAGGTGGCTTGTTCCGACACTTAGGACTAGTATAGATAAGTTTCGAGAATTTCTTAAAAGTTACCTTGCCATCACAGTAATCAATAACTACCTTGTGTGTGGATAGCCAATCGTCTCCTAGTATAACATCATAACTTTTCAGGTTTAAGCATATTAAATTTACAGGTAGATTCTTTCCTTTCACCTTGACTTTACAATTCATATAATGGTGTGAGAGTTCAGATTCGTTTCCGAGAGGGGTTGAGATTACTAGATCTATCCACTCTAGTTCCATAGGAAATGGCTCAGCAAACTTTCTGGAAACAAAAGAATGCAATGCACCAGTATCAAACAAGACATGTGCAGACTTGGAACAAATCTTTAGCATACCTTCCACCAGTCCTCCTTCATCTTGTTCTGCCTCTTGAAGAGCTTGGAGATGTGCTTGCTTCTTCATCGGGCGCTTCTCTTCTCCAGCTTGTTCGTTTAGCAGAGGACAGTTGGGAATTTGGTGATCACAACTTCCACAATGGAGACAAGCACCTAGTCTCCTCCAACATTCCTCGGTCCTATGGCCGGCCTTGTCACAGTGTTTGCACACCTCTTTGGAAGCTGCGGTAGTAATGGAAAAGAGTCTGCTGTTCTTCCAGGGTTTCTTTTGGGAAGAAGCACCTCCATCATTGGCTCTCTTCTTCTGAAAGGAGGGCTTGAAGGTACTAGAGTTGGTAATAGGCTCCTTCTTGTCCTTCCCATCGATTCTGTCAGATAGCTCCGTGGCATCTTCTAACAGTTGAGCTTTACGAACCATCTCCGAGTAGACTTGGATGCCCATCGGCGCTAGTTGGGTGATATATTGAGGCTGAAGCCCATTAAGGAATCTTCTAGCCTTCATCTTCTCGGTACTCACTAAGTGCTTCGTGAACCTTGATAGCCTAGAGAACTGGGCCTCATACTCGGCCACAAATAATGTCCTCTACTTCAGTGTGGGAAACTCCGTAGCCTTCTTCTCTTGAATATAGTCTGAGAAGTATTTGTTGTTGAAATGCTCATCAAACTCAGCCCACGTAATAGGATCTTGTCCCAAAGTAGCTTCAGCAGACTCCCACCAGAATCGGGCATCCCTTTCCAATTGGAACGTAGCTAGTGACACCTTCTCTTCATCCATGCATTGCATAACGCGGAATATCCTTTCCATCTCTATAAGCCAGTGCTCGGCATCATCGGGGTCGGATGAGCCAATATACTTTCGCAGGTTCATGTTCCAGAAACTACGATGGAGTTTGCCAACTCCACAGTTTGCTCTGCCTTGCGCTACTTGCTGTAGAGCCAGTGTAAGGCCTTGTACAGTGCGTTGCATGTCATGCCACTGGGCCCGTTCGGCGGCCATGGTCCTACAAGATTTAAATAGTGATATTAATACGTGATTAACCAAGAGTCTAAGTTCCTAAGTTAACTTAACCCTCGGTTCTACCCAATCTCACCGGGTAAAGGTTTAAACCTATCCTTGGACTTGGTTTCCTATGAATTGAATATCCTAAGCTCCGATACCATAAAAACTATCACGTCCCGAGTGCGGAAGGAACCCGGTATGCATGACGAGTTTATATCAATCATGTCAATTAGAACATAAGCATATTCGACACATAGACAGAGTGCGCAAAAGTAGAGATAACCAAATCCTTTATTCATGATAACTGTTTAAGAAAATACATTACATAACCTCATACAGTTACTAAGGACACATCTTGACTCAATATGGAAAAATTACAATGATTGACTCAATAAAGTGAAAAAAGGACACGACTAGATCGACGCTTCAAGAGTCGGGTGGCACTAGCTAGCAAGCTCATGAGGTGTGGTGGATCAATCACGTCGCCGAGCTGCGCCCCTACACGTCTCCAGGAGGGAGAGAGTTGCCGAGCCAGAGGGAATTATGGGTGATGTCCCCATCAAAAAGATCATGTGATATTTGTCAGCATGATGGATTTAAATCTAAGTGAGGGGACAATTCAAAGCAGAAGGATGTGCCTTATAAGTCACTGCGATACTTCCCTCTCATGCCCAGATTGCAGCGGATGTATATGTCATAAAAGATAGCTCAGCATATGATATGGTACATGGAAAGAGTATGTCGTGTAGATGATATAATGAGTCATCCCGCCGATGGTGAAGCTTGGGCTCATTTCAATCGTACCTATATTGCTTTTGCTCACGAGCCACGGAATGTTAGGCAGGGTTTATGCATAGACATCATCAACCCTATTGGAGGTTTAGTGGCATCTTACTCATGTTGGCTAGTGTTCCTATTGCCATACAACCTTCCGCCGGGAATGTTCATGAAGTGAGAGAATCTTTTCTTAACTTCGATGATTCCTGATCCAAAAAATCTAGGAAAACATTTAGACATATATCTCAGGCCGCTGATTGATGAGTTGAAAAACTTATGGAATGATGGAGTTGTTACTTATGATGTATGTATAAAATAAAATTCACTATGAAGGTTGCATTGATGTGGACAATAAGTGACTTCCCGACATATGGAATGCTATCTGGCTGGAGCACATACGAGAGGTTGGCATGTCCTTACTGTATGGCTAATACCAAATCATTTGTCCTAAAATAAGGTAAGAAATCATGCTAGTTCGATTGTCATCGATGGTTTATACCAATTGACTATCCTTTCTGAAGGCAAAAGGAATCATTAATTAAGAACACAGTTGAAATGAATGAAGCAGACTTGGAACAGATGTCTGGTCGACAAATGGCGGCACAGGTGCAAAACTTACCAAATATAGTACAATTGTCGGGTAGTACACAATATATTCGTTGAATTGGAGAGGATCACAACTGGGTAAAGAAAAGTATCTTATGGGAATTGCCTTACTGGTCAGCCCTTTTGATACGGCACAGCTTGGATATCATGCATGTTGAGAAGAATGTCTTTGATAATGTGTTCAACACCATCATGAACATGAAAGCCAAAACAAAGGACAATGCCAAGGTGCGAGCAAACTTGAAGATACTTTAAAAATGACTAGAGTTGGAATTACGACAGGTACGGGGCAAAGTTGTACAACCTAAAGCAGCTTACGTGTCGAGAGACACACAGATCAATGAACTATGCTAGTGGCTAAAGCAATTAAGATTCCCCGATGGATATGTGTCAAACATAGCCCGTTGTGTTAATGTCAATGCGGGAAAAATATAAGGATTGAAAATTCATGACTGTCATGTGTTCATGGAGAGACTTCTACCCATTACATTCCGTGACATATTACCAAAGCTTATATGGGGAGCATTGACTGAGTTGAGTCAATTTTTTAGGATTCTATATGTATCAGAACTTAAACTTGGGGACGTGTAAACTATCAAACAGAATGTGGTCACGATGGTATGCAAGTTGGAGAAGATATTTTTCCCTGCATTCTTCGATTCCATGGAGTACCTGATTATCCATTTGTCACACGAGGCGAAAGTTAGAGGATCGATACAATTTTGATGGATGCATCCATTTGAGAGGTAATCATTATGTATTTATAATTTATTTGACAGTTGTTACATACGCCTGTGATTGTCACTATATGTCATTGTCATATGAATTATTGTCATAAGTGTATGCATGACCTAAAAATGAAGGTTGGCAATAAGGCTAAAGAAGAGAGTTTGATTACTAGGGCATATATTATTGATGAAAATTTGAACTTCTGTTCGATGTACTTCGAACCCAAAAT
The DNA here is from genome assembly GCA_024336825.1 of Amorphophallus titanum. Taxonomy (NCBI): domain Eukaryota; kingdom Viridiplantae; phylum Streptophyta; class Magnoliopsida; order Alismatales; family Araceae; genus Amorphophallus; species Amorphophallus titanum. The sequence goes on from JANBPO010000881.1 coordinate 86,932, forward strand.
TCAAACTCGCCGCACCCGACCTCCACGTAATGATGATGGAGGAGAGGTCGATCCATCCGACCCATTGTCTATATTTAAGTATCTAGGATGTGCATTTGGACGTTGTTTGAATCGCATATTAAAGGATAGAGAGTTGTTGGCCGTAGAGATATATGTTCTCCTGAACTGTGCTAAGATTCAACCATATGTTGTGTGAGTCCTCAACTCTATAGATGCTAAAATTTATAAGTTGCTTGACGTTCTTCCTCCCTTTTACGGTAATGTTGTATTCATCATTGCAGGTAATTTGATTCAGAATTAATTACTGAATGTCCATGCCTCAATGACATGGAGGTTCAAAAGGAACGAGGGAGATCTTTTGCCAGAGACCCCGGCAACCCACGGCATCATCCTCGTCGTCGACATTGAAGATTTTCCTTGTCCTGCTGCTCACAGATCTGTAGAAGAAAGTTTGGCCGAGTTTGCAGAGTCTACACTGATGTCTACAGTGAGAATCTGCCCAAGCCCCCTTCTGTGAGTTTGTTCATCCCCGAGTCCTCTTCACACCAGAGGTGGTTTTGCACCATTCTGACCTCGGCACCAACCGCGTCAGGCGTTTCCGTGCAACTGCACCAGAACCGCACTGGTTTCTGAGGACCTATTGGCAACAGCAGTACCATCTTCTCCTGTGTGAATCGGGCAGAACTCCCTTCATAAGAGTTCCTCATCTTCGAGTATCCAATGATCCAGAGGTGGTCCTGCCATCTTTTTATAACTCCACTGCCCGGGGCGTCCATTTTGCTGTGACTGTGCCAGGTTCGGAAGTCTTTGTCCACCCAGGATAGACAGTAGCACTGTCAGCCCCAGCACTCCATCCTCTGCTCCATTTCGGCCCAAGGTGTCTTCACCAACGTTGTGCCCCTCGATGACACAAAACCAACCCAGGTGGTTTTGTCCCGTTCCGACTTCGGTGCAGAAAGTTCCACCACAGCCTTCGCCTCCCTATCTGGCTACTCGCCCAGGAACCTGAGGCTTGCCACTTCTGCGACCACGCCCAGCTCGGTGATCCAATGGCCGCCATATCTTGAGGGTACGTAGAACTCCCTGTCTGATATCCCACCGAGTTGGTCCTGCCTCGTTTGGAGTTCTACAGCGAGTGTACCGGCGACTGCACCATGACTGCGCAACCCTATCCTGTGGGACAGAATCGCATAGGTCCACTTCTTCAGCCAGCCCTGCCTTCCAGCAACCTCAGATCGACATCAGCCTTTCAGGAACACACCAGTACTCCCCTGGCTTCATCTGAGCACTGACGGCACTCCATTCAGACGTCTGTGCTCAGCGTACCGTGCAGGACGATCGGCGTCATCCCAGCAGGCCTGTTCGCAGATCGGCACCTTAGTGTTCCCCTCCCCTTGCTCGCCCCCCCTCCTGTGTGAGGGTAGTGTTGTACCTTTTTGCCCCATCCCCGAGTCCCCCCTCCCTGTGTGGAGGCTTTCATTTGGTTGTACACACAGGTCACGGCTGAAGCTACAGCGACGTAGCGTGTCCGCTGGGCGCGCGCACTCCCGGCCCGCCCTCGTCTCCGATCGGCACCGACCTCTTCAGGCTTGGCAAGGTACGTGGCCGATAACTTGCTCCCCTGTGGTTTGTCCCTTCGTATTTTCTTTGTGCTCACGCCGACGGTGAGAGAGAGCCTGGTCCCGTCCCCCGTTACATGTGAATTTGCTGCCATGCGAGAGAGTGAACCCCATAGTGCCCTCGGGTGCGAGGTCTGCCCCGATTGAATCCGGGTGATCCCACCCTTTCAGGTCGACCTCCAACTAACCCAACTCATGAGTTCTGACCACATGGATGACTTGTGGGCCAAAGCCCATCTTCCCCATCACCTAGTTACACCCGAATTCTGAGTGCGCCGCGTGTTTGTCTGCCGTGTCCAACCCGGCCTGTTCGGCCTTGATTGATGCCCATTAGGTAGTAGTTCCGACTGGGTCCCATCCTGCGTCAGCCTCCAGTGGTCGAGAGGCTTCGGTTTTTCTGAGGACAAAGTCTCCCGGCTGAAAGTGTCTGTCTCGGACTCTGGCGTTGTAGTATCGAATGAGGCACCGTTGGTATTCCATTGCTCGGATAGTGGCTATTTCCCGGACTTCATCTGCTAGGTCGAGGTTCTCGAGCATTTTTTGTTCGTTGACCTTGGATGAAAAGCAGATGACTCGGAGAGGGGGTTCACCAATTTCTAACAAAATTACGGCCTCAGTGCCGTATACTAGCTGAAAAGGACTTTCACCGGTTGCCGTTCTGGGAGTCATTCTGTGCGACAATAGTATGCTTGGCAATTTCTCAAGCCAACTTCCCTTGGCCTTACCGAGCCTATTCTTGATGCCTTTTAATATGGTTTTATTGGCATTTTCAACTAGCCCGTTAGCCTGAGGGTGGGCGACCGAAGTGAAGTGGTTGTGAATTCCTAGGTCAGCGCATCGGTCTCGAAAATAATGAGAATCGAATTGTCGACCGTTATCGCTTATAATCACTTGGGGGATGCCATAGCGACAAATGATCGACTTTCAGACGAAACTCCATAGGACTGTCTCGGTGATCCTAGCTGTGGCTTCGGCCTCGATCCACTTGGTGAAGTAATCGATGGCGACAGATGGAATAAGGACACGAGCTTCATTCATGGAAGTTGAAAATCAGGACTACATAGCCCTTCTTTTGCAATCCAAATCCCATTCTATAGAAGAAGCCTTAAAGGATGAGTCATGGATTATGGCCATGTAAGAAAAACTACACTAGTTCCAAAGGAACAAAGTGTGGTTCCTCATGTCATGCCCTAGAAACCACTCTGTGATCGGAACAAAATGGGTGTTTCGAAACAAAACAAACGATCAAGGAGTGGTAACTAGGAACAAAGATAGGATAGTAGCCAAAGGCTATAGCGAAGAACTTGGTATCGATTTTGATGAGTCTTTTGCTCCCGTAATAAGGCTCGAGGCCGTGAGGATTTTATTGGCCTTTGCATGTTGCAATGACATAAAAATATTTCAAATGGATGTTAGGAGTGCTTTTCTAAATGGCTATATTCAGGAGGATGTATATGTGGAGCAACCACCAGGGTTTGAAGATACGGAGCATCCAGACCATGTGTACAAGCTGGACAAAGTCATATATGGTCTGAAACAAGCACCCTGAGCATGGTATGAACGGTTGAGTGATTTCCTTACCCAAAGTGGATTCAAACGAGGTAATGTTGATCAAACTCTTTTTACAAAACTAAAAGGTAAGGAAATACTGATTGTTCAAGTGTATGTAGATGATATCATCTTTGGCTCCACTAAGGATACTCTAAGTGAAGACTTTGCAAAATTGATGCAAAGTGAATTTGAAATGAGTCTTATGGGAGAGCTAACATTTTTCTTGGGACTGTAGGTGACTCAGACGGTTGATGGTTTGTTCATAAATCAAAGGAAATATGCTACAGATCTGCTTAAGAAATTCAATTTGACAACAACCAAACCACAACCAACTCCCATGTCCACATCACTAAAACTTGATCAAGATGACCAAGGTAAATCAATAAACCAAACCCTTTTCAGGAGCATGATAGGATCCTTGTTATATTTAACTGCCAGCAGGCCCGACATTCAATATGCAGTATGTTTGTGTGCTAGGTTTCAATCGAATCCTAAAGAGTCTCACATGTCGACTGTGAAGCGTATTTTGAGATATATTACTGGTACCTGTGAATTGGGTTTTTGGTTTCCGCGTACTTCATGTCTTGAATTGGTTGGTTATTCTGATACTGATTATGCGGGTTGCAAAATAGACCAAAAGAGCACAAGTGGGCACTGTCAGTTCCTTAGAGGTTGTTTGGTCTCATGGGCCTCCAAGAAATAAAATTCTGTGGCATTATCAACCGCCGAGGCCGAATATGTGGCCGTAGGTAGTTGTGTTGCTCAAGTGCTCTGGATACAACAACAATTGATTGATTTTGGCATCACACTAGGAAACACAGTCATTCTATGTGATAACACCTCTGCAATAAATTTGTCAAAGAATCCAGTGCATCATTCTCACACAAAGCATATTGAAGTTAGGCACCACTTTCTGCGTGATCATGTAAGCAAAGGGGATGCTGAAATAAAATTTATTGATACACATAATCAAATTATCGATATCTTCATAAAACCTCTCAATGAAGATAAATTCACTTCTTTTAGGAGAGAGGCTGGTATAGTAGCGCCATCACGGTAGGGTCTTGCAAGGAGGGGCCAGGAGTGTTATCTTCTGCCTCCAGTTTGTAAGAGATGAGTGGCATCTTGTCATCATTGCTAGATGCAATCAGTTTCTTGGAGATGAACTCCCTATGTCTTATGCCTTCGAGTGGAGGAGGAATGTAGTATTGCGCCTCCTTGCTAGCTAGCGGATGTCTTGATACTCTCCTAGATCAAGTAGCATGATAGGAGGCAGAAGCTTTAGCCTAATTTACTCCCTTCAGCACAAAGCAAATTTCTTCATCTTCTTCGTCAAAAGTTTGAGCTGCGCCAGACAAGGCTGATAGTGTGTTGCAGGAGAGAGCAATGTATCTTATTTTAACATTTACATTCTTCCTTTCCTTCCCTTTTGTGGTTGGCATCTACCCCCTACAGGGATTGCTTGGTGCATTCAACACCCCCGCTTTTTCTTCAGTTCTTTTTGTTAGCCCTTGAAACTCATGGCATCTTTGAAGGGCATGATTCTTGAGCGGCACAGCCTAGCTCTTGGGTTGTTCATGCTTATCTAGCCCATTCATAGTTGTTTGTAATCGTTCCACTATTGAGCTGCCTTCTTCATGCACCCACACCGGGGCTTATCTCTTATTCTTGTACGTTGGCCTACTAATGTATAATGGAAGTGCTGATTGATGCCAGAGTATGTGTTGAATGCACTACGCTCTGATTGACTTGATCGTTATACAAGATCGTCACGCCACTTCCGAGTTATCTTCCGTGCTCGGGGCGTGACATGTAGTAGCCAGAAGTGTCCTGGCTGACTACTGAGGTGTATTAACCAAGGGTTGTGTTATATCGGCTGACCGTTGAGGTGTGTTAGCCGAGATGTTATCACTGGCCAATTGTAGAGGTGTATTAGCCAGAGACGTGTTGGCCGACTATGGAAGTGTATTGGTCGAAAGAGATGTTGGCCGACCCTTTGGGGTGTGCTGGCCAAGGTCAATGTTGGCCAACCCTTGGGGGTGTGTTGGCCAAAGCTGATGTTAGCCGACCCTTAGGGGTGTATTGGCCAGAGTTGGTGTTGGCCGACCCTTGGGGGTGCATTAGCCGAAATTGATGTTGGCCGACCCTTGGGGGTGTGTTGGCCAGAGTTGATGTTGGCCGACTCTTGGGAGTGTACTGGCCTAAGTTGATGTTGGCCGACCCTTGGGGGTGTGTTGGCCAAAGTTGGCATTGGGAGACCCTTGGTGTTGTATTGGTCGTAATTGATGTTGGCCAACCCTTGGGGGTGTGTTGGCCAAAGTTGATGCTGGCCGACCCTTAGGGGTGTGTTGGCCAGACTTAATGTTGGCCGACCCTTGGGGGTGTGTTGGCCGAAATTGATGTTAGCCCACCCTTGGGGGTGTGTTGGCCGAAATTGATGTTAGCCCACCCTTGGGGGTGTGTTAGCTAGAGTTGATGTAGACCTGCTTGGGTAATGCATGCTGGTCTATCTTGTTGAAGTAGACCTACCTGTGAAACGTCTCGGTCTGTTGATGTGGTGGTTGTTGTTGCAGACCTGTGAGGCATGACGATCTGGTGTTGATGTAGACCTACTTGCAAGGCATGTTGGTCTGTTGTTGTGGTCAACCGACCCGTGAGGGTGTATTAGCCGAAAGTGTGGTATAGGCTAAACACTAGGGTGTGTAGCCGAGTGTTGATGTTGTTGTGGATCCTAACGGTCACAGGAGAACCAGATGTTGTAAGTTTACATCGTGCGATTGTGACTCCATAAAGTGTAGTTGCCCTCACAGGGCAAAGCCATTGAACCAGCTTGTCTGTATAAATGTCCTGCAAAAGGAAAGTTTATTTTTTTTAATTTTTTTTCACTTTACCAACCTCACTGCCCTTTCAGGTTTTTACCAAGATCGGCCCCCTTTAGTTTTTTCCAGTGTGCCCTTTCGAATTTTCACACTGAGGGGTTACCTATTTTTACCTGAGACGCCCTTTCGGATTTTCACCTCAACCGAGTGTTCGGCTTTTTTGCCCTCAACTATTCCTTCGATAAGAATGACTGAGTCTACCGGGACACCTCTCTTTTAAGCACCTCTTTTTTTTTTTGCTATAGTCATTGCCGTTGCTGTTGTTGTTTGTTGTTCATTACTTGTTACGGGTTGTTGGTTGCTTGCTATTTGTCGTCGTAGCTGCTTATTGTTATTAGGACATAGTGTTTGGGTTTCCGTTGACCCTTCGCCATAAGGATGAAGTGGGGTCAATAGCTTGTAAGCATGTAACCTTCTGGCTTGAAAAAAAGACTTGAAGATGTAGTTTAGGTTTTGGAAAGATAACTGACCCGAAAGAGGCTTCGTCACCATGAATTTGGGTTTTTGTGGTTGCTGACTCAAAAAGAGTTTGGGCAACAAAGATTTGGTTTTGTTGGTTGTTGACCCAGAGGAGTCATACATCGAGGATTTGGATTTTTTTTCTCTGTTTCTTTTTTTTTGTGATTCAAGAAAAGTTTAGGCAATCAAAGAGTTGGTTTTGATAGTTACTAACCCGGAGGGGGTTTTGAACCAAGGATTTAGATTTTAACTCAGTGGTTATTGATTCGGAAGGGGTTTTGAACCGAGGATTAGAGCTTTCCTACTCTTCTTCCTTTTTGAGTGAGTGGTCAATTCTCCTTTTACGCCGTGGTGGGACCTTGGAATGGAGAGTACCATGCCACTCGTTGCTGACGAACTTCCTCTCTTTTTTATTTATATTTTTTTCTTCACCTTATCAACTCCAGCGCCCTTTCGAATTTTCGCCGAAGTTAACCCCCTTTAGCTTTTTCCGGTGCACCCTTGCGAATTTTCAAACCGTGGGATTACTCATTTTTGCCTGAGACACCCTTTCAGGTTTTCACCTCAGTCGGATTTTAAGCCTTTTTACCCTCATCCCTCTCTTTGATGGGGATGGCTAACTCCGCCGAGACGTCTCTATTAAACAGAAAAAAAATAAACGAGAGCAGGATAATAAGGGCAAGGGTTCTAGAAATCAAAATGCAGAGGATTTGGTGTGGATGTGCTTAGAGCTTGGTTGCTGCACAAAACAATATGCTTCTGCAGGGGTTGGGAAATCACGTCTTCTTCTGCAATTTGCATGTCGAGTGCCCAGATTCATTGAAAACTTAGCTCCTCAAGATAACAACACAACCTACATAACCAAAGAATTAAGGGAGAAGAGCACAGCAAGCCGATAACTAACTAAACAGTGACGCCAACGTACAGTGACCGCTGAAGAGACTAACATTACCGATAGCGAGTATAATCTCGATGCCGCAACCTGTGCTGCATTGGCGCAGATTTCAGAAGCTGCAACACTAGAATCATGGGAAGAGAGAAGGAGATAATTAAAACAATGGTGCTGCCGACAGATCCAAAAGAAAAAAAAATGGCAGAAACATGCTAGGAATTAGAACAGATTGCCGGGCTTGTCGAGGCCCTCCCTGGTGATCGTACTGCTCGTGCTGGCCCTGCTGGGCCTCTCCTGGCTCCAGACGACCACGAATGTGTTGGCCCCGCCGGCGTCGTCCTCCGGGGTGGACGTCTGGTCCGATCTCGGTGCAGCGGTAGGACCCAGGAGCTGTTCGGGGTTCTACATGCAGCAGACGCCGAGGAAGGTGGAGCACCTCGGGACGGTCGCCGGGGAGGGTGGAGCGCAGCTGAATGTACCCAGGGGGAGATGGGTGACGGGAAGCTTCAACCTCACCAGCAACTTCACCCTCTTCTTGGAAGAAGGTGCCGCCGCTGTCTAGGGTTCACAGGTGCAGATCAAAAGAACTCCATTTTCTATTTTCGTCTCTGCTTGGAGGAACATGAACAGACGCACGCCAATACGAACAGAGCCGGATTAACTCTAAACAGTTGAACCGGCGGCTCCGGGGTGGACGTCTGGTCCGATCTCGGTGCAACGGCGGGACCTAGGAGCTGTTCGGGGTTCCACATGCAGCAGACGCCGAGGAAGGTGGAGCACCTCGGGACGGTCGCCAGGGAGGGCGGAGCACAGCTGAACGTGCCCAGGGGGAGATGGGTGACGGGAAGCTTCAACCTCACCAGCAACTTCACCCTCTTCTTGGAAGAAGGTGAAGCCACCGTCTAGGGTTCACAGGTGCAGATCAAAAGAACTCTTTTTTCTATTTTCGTCTTCGCTTGGAGGAACATGAACAGACGCAGGCCAATACGAACCGAGCCGGATTAATTCTAAACACTTGAACTGGCGGAAAAAAATCCTCCAATTCTCTTGGGCTGTCTGATTGATAGCAGAATACCGTCGAATGGGATAAGTTGTTCATCGGTCACAGCTCTTGTTCGCCGATCAGTCTTATTCTCGATATGATATAACATGGAGTTAACACATGAAATATATGTTGTTTATTATAAATTCGTCGACTTGTTCTGGTTAGATATTCCACCTAAATGATAGAATACGGTGAAATATCGTGGACAGCAACCGACGACTTATTTAGGTCTGCTATCAAACAAGGCCTTATTAGTCCTTCTTTGTTATTTGAACAGGGTTATCGTGTTCGACTCCAAAAGGTCGAACACGGTATCTGACCGTCGGGTAAGCCCTTTGTGTGTCAGGAGAGTTGGTGGGCCCCACATTTTCTCTCTCTCATCAATTTATTGACCTAATCGACAATTTGTTTATCAAACCGGGTCTTATAATATATGTTATAGATTTATAACTCATGCTCGTGAAATTAAGTGCAAAACTATCCCTGTAATTAGTTGCCATCTAAAAACTGGAGACTATGCAGAAAATATTCATTTGCTAACTAGTGCTAAGCAAAAAAAATTTATTATGTGACCATAATATCCTTCCTTGAAAAGACTCCCCCTTTTGTCTTATTCCTAACTGATGGCAACACAATAGCCAATAGGTTTGTACGGGACTTATTATTGTAAATTTGTTAGATCTCTTTCATGGCGAGCTATGGTCGGTAAGAATGGCATCCCTGCACGTAGTTTAGTGGACGCAAGCCTCCCCAGATGTGGAGGTCCAAGGTTCCAGCCCCGCTCCGCTACTAATGTGCAGAAGCGAGATTAGCTCTCACACGGTCACACCCATTTTAGGCGCTCAATCCTCTCACCCCCAAGTCCCCATTAGTGTCATAGTGTCAAACCACTGGGTCGGATGACATATAGAGAAGGTAAATTTATAATTACACATTTGATATGATTATTTTATAAATAAACATATTTCATGTCAGGATAATTTTTCCATGTTTAGGGTGAGTGACGATTTTCATCCGATCGAGTGACATTTTACTATTTATTTTCATGTTTTTGATGGTTTAGGACCCGGGGTATGGTCCCCGATGTTTTCCCCCTCGATCGGGATCGAGTGAGCGTGGAAATCGGACCCTAGGTCTGGGTCAGATGGGGTTTCTTCCGTTTTCGGTCGACCGACCGGAGAAGTTCGGTCGACCGGCTGGCGTTCACCACGGGAGGGGCGAACCCCCCAGTTCAGTAGACCGACCAGCCTGGTTCGATCGACCAGGGCAGGATTCTGCCCCACTGTGGGCTGATCGACCAACCCTGTGGGGTAGCTCGACCGACCCCTGTTGGCCGACCGACCGACCCATGCAGGTTGGTCAACTGAAATGTAGCCCTTTGACCCATTTTGACCTCCGATCGACTCGATTGTAACCCTTTGGTCAACCTTTGGCCCCATGGATGTCCCTTACACCTCGTGGGGACTATGACCGTGTTTTTAGATATCTGGAGATATCGTGTTATCTCAATTAGCGTGTCCGTGTGATTTAGAGAGTTCAAGTAACCCCATGTGTTCCGAGCCTTCTTGTTATACTTGATCAAGTCACTGTGTGCTGGAGTAAGTGCGGAGGACCGTCCCTACACAACGTTAGCTTCTTCAAAAAGTAATTTCCGTGTGGGCCATTTGTATGATGGTTCAATAAGAGAAATAACCGAGAGGTCGAATCCAAATTTACAGAGAGCCGCAAAAATAAAGTCCCATTCCATCCTGTCATAGGCCTTGGCCATGTCGAGCTTGAATATAACATTCCTCCCCCGGCCTCGGTACCCTAAGTGTTGCACCATATCCCGTGCTAAGGCAACGTTTTGCACAATAGACCTGCCCTTCACAAATGCCCCTTGTTCCTCCGAGATTAGGATAGGGAGGAGGCCGGCCAACCGTTCACTAAGCACACGGGAAATGACCTTGTAGCTGAAATTGCAAAGACTGATAGGGCGGAAGTCCGCACAATATTTTGGGGCATCAACCTTCGGAATTAGAGCAATGAGGGAGCATGTGAAGGAACGAGGAAGTCGGTGGCCACAGAAGAATGCTTGGACAGCCGCCACAACATCGTTGCCAATAAAATCCCAACAAGCATGGAAGAAGTGACCGGTGAAGCCATCCGGCCCGGGTGCACTATCCGGGGACATGCCAAAGACCACTCTTCTAATCTCATCGGCCGAGGGAACCTCCCGAAGCATAGCATTGTGTTCTTCACGTAAGATGTGTGGAATAGTATCTAAGACATCCGGGTGCAAGAGGTGTGGAGTAGACTCGAAGGCCGAGGAAAGATGAGACACCATCAGATCAGCCATAGAGGAGTCCTGGTTCGCAACAGCGCCGTCCTCGGCGTGGAGCGAGGAGATAGTAGCACGTCTCCGATGAGATAGAGCATAAGCATGGAAAAATCTGGTATTGCGGTCCCCTTCCTTAAGCCATTTGATCCTTGATTTTTCTCTCCAGAGCATTTCTTCTTGAGTGAGAACCTTGTCCAGGGCGTCCTTGGCAGCAATAAAAGCATCCCGGTGTGCAGCGGACGGTAGGTTGTCGAAGGTGTCTTGTGCCGAGAGGAAGGCGGCTTCAGCATTCTTGACGTTGTGAAAGACATTTTTGAAAACATTGGAGTTCCAATCCCGGTAGAACCCCTTCATGTGCTTGAGCTTGAGGGCAAGGGTCACCAGAGGTAGAGAAGCCGTAGGGCCTGCAGCCCAAGCAACTTGTGAGGCTTGGAGGAAATCAGCATGGGCCGTCCACATATGATGAAATCTGAACCGGCCTGGTCTCCGCTCGCGACGGCCAGCAGCGGAGAGGAGAAGGGGCTTGTGGTCACTGCAAGCCCGGGAGAGGTGTTGTACAGAAAGAGCGGGGCCGTGGATGGTCCAGTGGCCATTAAAGAGGACCCTGTCCAGCCTGGCCCAAATTCCGTTAGCCGACTGGCCATTGTACCAGGTGAAGGTCCCGCCATGAAAACCGGCGTCCTCGAGGCCGGCAGCTGATACACAAGCTTGGAAGTCAGCCATAGAGAGGGAGAAAGCCCGCTTCCCCCCCTTTTTTTCCGATGGGTGGAGGATGCTGTTGAAGTCCCCGGCAACCATCCATGGCCGATTGCAGGAGGAAGAGAAGTCCACCAAGTAGTCCCAAAGGATCCTGCGATCAGGAATGTTGCAGCAAGCATGAACAATTGTCAAGTAGAAGGCATCATCCAGCACCATGTCAACTGAGAGGGTCAGATGTTGATCCGATGAGGAAACCGGCGAGATGCGGATCGGGTCCTGCCAGAAAAGCCATATGCGGCCCTTGGAGGAAGAGTTGGCAGCACTGTGTGCCATGCGCAGCTTCACTCTGTAACACTCCAGCATGGAGGATTGAAGCTTGGGTTCAATGACAGCAACCACTTTGATGTCGTGTTCCCTAATGAGGAATTTGAGGCGACTGAGGGACCGACTATTGGCCAGTCCACGGATGTTCCACAGTAGCAGCTTCATGGCACACGGTTGGTGTAGTTTCCTGCAGAGGCACCCTTGCGAGAGCCTTGCCTGGTCCGAACCCCTGAGTCATCAACGTGTGCTTCCATGGGCTTGCCCACAAAGTGTTGGTGTGCAGTATGGAGGTCTTTCATAGAACAGGTAGGTTCCAGCCCCGGGACGGTGAGCACTTGGATGATTGGGCGCCTGCAGGAGATGGTGGACCCGTCCCCATCGTCGTCCAAGGTGTCATCATCCACAGACCGTGGAGACAACGAAGACTCTACCTGAGGGATGGCAGAGTCCCTGGTAGCATGTGGCGTGGGTGAGCAACGCTCAGATCCTCCTGCTACAGAGATTGGTGGGTTCCCACGGCGTAGCGGGGAGGCAGCACTAGGAGACGACGGCTGTGCAACAGCATCATCCGTGGCAGGGGCCCCGTCAAGCAGCAGGGTAGAAGGGGTAGGCGGCCTGGAGGAAGCAGGGGGGGCGCCCTGTGGACTGAGGGCCACAGGGCCCACACCCATGTCTAGAGCAGCAGAACCGTCCACAACGGAGGGAGAGACCAGAGGAGCCGCCGAGGAGATCGGTGAAGAGCTAACGCCATGAATCAGCCCGCTGGCCACCAGCCCTACACAGGGATCCCCTGTAGGAGCAGCCTAAATCACAGGGGTGGCGTGAGTAGGCTGGACTTGGGCTTCAACAGCAACAGAGCCCTGTGGGGCCAAAGATGTGGAGCCCGGAGAGGGTGCATTGATGCACACCGGATCATCCTGGTTGCACCGAGCAGGCAGGAGATTCGCGGATGCATTGGGTGGGACTTGAGTTCCAGCACTGGCGCCATGGGGTGTAACTGCAGGAGGTGCCAAGGCTTCGGCAGGCAGCGGAGGACCAGCATTAGATGGCAGAGTGGTGGGGTGGCCAGCCTGGACCTGCCGTGGGGCAGGAGGAGCAGCATGATCATCAGCGGCTTTCTTGCACTTGGCAGATGTGTGGCCCAAGCGCTTGCAGGATGAGCAGTAGGAAGGGGGGTTCTTGTACACAATTGGTTGCCAGTAGCTGTGGGCACCGTAGTTGATGAGGACCCTCTTGGGTAGTGGCTTGGAGACGTCCAGCTGCACACAAACACAAGCGGCGAGAGATCGTGTAAGGCACCTGGTGTTCCGATCGATCTGCAGGGTGGGGCCAATGCTGCCAGCGATGGATAGGAGCATTTCTTCATGGTAGAAGTTGACAGGGAGATCCGGCAGCTCCAGCCAAACCGGGACGATGGGCGAGTCCGCTGTTCTAGAGAAGTCCAGGGTCCATTTGAAGAAATGGAAGGGCTTCCCTTGGATGTACATGCTATCTTTGAGCAGCACTTGTAGGTAATCCTACTGGTTTTTGGAGCTAATGACAAAGTCCTGGATGAACTTGAACCTTTGAGCTAGATGATAGCGAATAGCATCAAAGGCAGGCCGTCCCCGCGAGGTGCGGGCAATAATGGAGAACTGGAGTGCTGCACAGGATTGTTGAACCTCATCAATGGAGAAGAAGGCCGCCGGTTCTCCAAAGTCTGAGAAGGCAGGGGTGTGCACCTCCATGTTTAGCTTCGGCAGGCCGACGGAGTGGCTCACCACTTGCGCGAAGGAGGGACCTGGCGCGGGGTGTGAACCGCCGGCGAGGGGGCCTCCTGCAACACGGGCCCAGGGAGAAGTAGAAGGCACGACAGATGGTGGTGGAGGCCTGGCCGAGAGGCCAGAGGACGACACACCAGCAGTCGTCTTACTGAGCACATGCTGGGCAGCACGAGGGCTGACAGGGGCAGACGGTGTCGCTAAAGCCTGGTTGGAGCCGGCTGGGTCCACCGGCAAGTCACCGGCGGCTTCAGGGCACAGGGGGCGGCCCTGCGGGCCGGGAGCAGACGCTGGGCGAGGGGGAACCACGGTAGCCGAGATGGCGGAGGCCGCCACCACACAGGCAGCCTGGGCGGCGACCAGCCCTTCCGAGACGGAGGCACCATGACCAGGTGCAGGCGGCTCAGCGACAGAGGGGCAGGGCGCAGCATCGACCGGGGTTGTGGAAAGCGGGAGGCCCCCTCCCAGGAGAGGAGGGAACTCCTCTTCCGTCACCAGGAAGGCAGCTGCGGGAGTTGACGGTCGGGAGGAGACAGGGACCGTACCAACGTGGCAAGCAGCAGGGGGCTCCCAGGGGGTGATGGTGACCGTGGTAGGTGAGGGACGGGCAGAAGAGACCTGCGAGGAGGCAGGACGTACAGGCCCTGGCCGGCGGGGAGGACCTTTTCCTCTCCCGCTGCCGGCCATGGCGGGCGGCCACGCGCGGGAGAACTCCCCAACCAGGAACGAGAGGAGGGAGAATGGGATCCTTTCTAGTCATGTGCCTACCGATTCCGGGTTGACGGGCGGCTTCTGGCGACGCTTCGGCTTCACCCGTACTCACGACCGTGGGGCCCACGTACTATTCATTTTCTAGGCCATGTGATTTCTGGTGAGGGACTTACAGTTGACCCAGCAAAAATTAAGGCCGTCCTTCAATGGCAAAGATCAAGATCTTTGAACGAGGTCAAGAGTTTCTTGGGTCTTGAAGGTTATTACAGGAGGTTTATTTAGGACTTTACACGAATTGCAGTGCTAATGTCTAAATTAATGAGGAGGAATGTGCTGTTTGTGTGGACCGAGGCCTGCGAACAGAGTTTCATCGAATTGAAGAAAGTACGCACGACTCCTCTAGTGCTTGTTTTGCCTTCTTCTTCTGGTGGCTTTGTTATGTGCACAGATGCGTCTCGAGTGGGTTTGGGTGCAGTGTTGATACAACATGATGGGGTTGTAGCTTATGCTTCCCAGCAATTGAAGCAGCATGAAGAAAATTATCCCACTCATGACTTAGAAATTACAGTTGTGATCTTTGCACTTAAGATTTGGAGACATTACTTATATGGTGAGAAATTTGAGATTTTCACTGATCATCAAAGCTTGAAATATGTCTTCTCTCAAAAAGATTTGAATCTTGGTCAGCGTAGGTGGATGGAGTACACAAAAAATTATGATTTTACTCTATCCTATCAACCTGGCAAAATGAATGTGGTGGCCGATGCGCTGAGTAGGAAAGTGTAGATCAGTCATTTGATGGTTCAAGAATGGCAATTATGGGAGCAGGTTCCTAGTGAAACTTTCAGATTGGGAATTCCTCAAGATCCTATGTTGGCTGTTCTTGCTAGTATGGTGATGACTCCAGCTATTTACCAGCAAATCAGAGAGGCACAGCAAGTAGATTCTGATTTGTCCCATGTTGTATTGATGCCAGATGTGGGATTATGCAATGATGCAGTGGTAAGATTTAAAAGCTAAATTTATGTTCCAGCTAAAGATTCTCTTAGAAATGCTATCTTGCGTGAAGCACATGGATCCCGATATACCATCCATCCTAGAACCACGAAGATGTATAACAATGTGAAGAGGCAATTCCGGTGGCCAGGTATGAGGAGGGATGTGGCAGACTTTGTGGCTAAATGTTTAACATGTCAGTAGGTGAAAGCTGAGCATCAGAGACCCAGAGGTATGCTGCAACCTTTGAAAATTCTGATGTGGAAATGGGATCACGTGACTACTGACTTCGTTGTGGGTTTGCCTCGAACCTCTGAAGGTTATGATGGCATTTGGCTGTTCGTTGATCATTTGACGAAAACAGCTAGATTGTTGCCCATTAAGGTGAGTTGGAATGTTCAAAAATTGGCCAGGCTTTATGTTGAAAGGATTGTACCATTGCATGGGATTCCTATATCTATTGTATCTGACCGTGACGCACGCTTTACTTCTGGCTTTTGGAGGAGCTTCCAAAAGGAGTTAGGCACAGATTTGGCATTCAGTTCAGCATATCATCCTCAATCTGATGGTCAGTCTGAGAGGACCATTCAGACCTTGGAAGACATGTTGAGGTCTTGTTGTCTTGACTGGCAAGGTTCTTGGAGCCAGCACTTGTCATTGGTAGAGTTTGCATATAATAACAGCTACCATTCAAGTATTGGTATGACACCCTATGAAGCTTTATATGGTCGACCTTGTCGTACACCATTAGACTGGTTTGAGATCGGTGACCAACTAATGACAGGACCAGAATTGGTATAGCAGTGTGTTGAGACAGTTCGTCTGATGTGGTAGAGACTATTGACAGCTCAGAGTTGTCAAAAAAATTATGCCGACCGACATCGAAGACCTTTGCAATTTGAGCCAAGAGACATTGTCTTTATTATAATATCTCTGATGAAAGGCGTTATGAGATTTGGCAAGCGTGGAAAGCTCAGTCCCCGGTGCATTAGTCTATTTCCTATCTTGGAGCGTGTGGGCCATGTGGCTTATCGTCTTCAATTGCCACCTACGATGGGAGCAATCCACGATGTGTTTCATGTTTCAATGTTAAGGAAATATATGCCAGATCCATCGCATGTTCTTGACGAATCTGTGTGGCCTGAAGTGGCAGCGGATTTATCTATGCCAGAGTACCCGATTCGTATTGAAGATCAGCGTGATGAGCGGTTGAGGAATAAGGTAATTCCGCTAGTGAAAGTTGTATGGCAACGCCACTCCGGGACTGAGGCTATATGTGAACACGAAGAAGATATGCGCCTTTAGTTCCCGTATCTATTTAAGTGAGTTTGTCTCTTTCCTTTAAATTTTGAGGATGAAATTTTTATTAGGAGGGAGGGACTGTGAGACCCGTGAATCTCGTGGGTTTAAGGGTCTGAGCGACCCTCTTGTGTTCTGAGCTTTCGTGACTGCGTTAAATCGAGTCGTCGTGAGTCAGCATGAGTACATAAGGTTTTTCCCGTACGGCGTGAGTTTCTGCGAAAAGTGGTTTTCGAGTAGGCCATGTGTGTGTGGCCTTGGACTGTGAGTCCAGTTAACCAGCCTAGGGTTGGAGATTTTCCGTGTGTCCCGTGGATGAGAGATCCACTCGGCGGCTTGTGAGCTGCCTTGAGAATCATGTCACTGTGGTTTCAGACCTAGGGATTAGGCCAGATTGACAGCACTGTGTCGTCACGTACAGCGGTCTAGACCTGAGTCTCGTGACTCAAGGACCGTTAGGTTTAGTAGGTCTAGTGGGCCCACCTGTTACTCCATCTTACTCGCGACGGGTGCATGCGTGATTTTCAGTGTTCACGTTTTGTGAGCCCCCACTAGTCGTAACTTTCCTGCGCATGCATGTGCGTACCCACTTGGGAGTGATGGATAGCGTGACCCGAGTGAGACGATTTTTAGGTTGGTTACCATATGGCCCCCACGCGCAGCCTGAGTCCGGGCTTCGGGGGAAGAACCAGCTAGAGGATCTGACCTAGGGGTCATGGTTTATGTGTGCACACATGGCTGGGGGCATCAGACCCGCGCTAACGAGCGCGACCCCAGCTTGTCCTTGTTTTGTATTCTTGGTTACTGTACAGTGTCTCAATCTCCGCCTGGGACGTCGCAGCGGAACACCTGAGGCTGCGGATTAAGTCGTCAGCGGACGCATCCGGCCTTGCTTCTGGTGGGCGGTACTCCCGTCACGTGACTTGAGTTGTCATGTTGTGGGTTTCCATTTTCCGTCTGTGAGATGGGATTTCGTGTGTAGTTCGGGCGTTTTCCCGGAGCCGAGGTCTAGGGTTTCCGGTGAGCATCACCGAGAGCTTTCCCTTAGACGGCGTAGAGTTCACGACGGCAAGGTCGTGATCACGTTTTCGAACCACGTGGTTTCGGAGTGGGCCTTCGTGTGTGAGCACATGTCTCCACGATAGAGGTATCGTGACGTTTTCCATGTAGTGTGACTAGGGTGGTCCGTGTTCTGGTAGTCCCCCGACTGTGGGATTGGGGCGTTGAGTTCCGGTACTGTAGGAGTAGCTGTAGAGCTGAGGTTTTACCGACCACCGTATTTACTGTTCCTACGGTTACTGTTGTTCTTGTTGTAGTTGCTGCTTTTCGTGCTGCTGTTATTTTCGGTTGGAGTTCCACAGGACCCCTACTGAGCCAGTGATAGGAGACTCACTCCTGGATTTCAGATGCTGCGGTTCTTCCTCTAGGTTCGAGGGCGTTGCGCGGTGGTTATTAGCTGCCAGTTCGTCGGGCCGAGTGTTCACTTGGCATTTGGTGCGTTTTACTACTTTAGACTGTACTTTTGTTAGACTGGACTCTGTTGTAGTTAGTTGTTTATTTCTGTTAGTTGTTGAATTGTTCTGCTTTATTTCTTATTTCTGTGTACACCAAACCTATCCTTCCAACCCTTCTGAGCCCTCCAGCTCGAGGGGTGGTAGGCTAGGATTCGAATGGTATCGGGTATTCCCGGTATTCGGATCTTGGGTTGTTACAGTTGATATCAGAGGTATGGTTGTGGAAGTAATGAGAGTTTGAGATATTACAGTGATCAGAGTCCATAAGGTCCAGTACAGTCGGCAACTGGTATAGGGTTTCGTACTTATTTTTCGCTTGGTTTCTCGCGTAAGAGCCTGTATGCGTTGAGTTGGCGCTGTGATGGTGGTTGTCATTTTTCGTTGGAGTGCCGGTGTGGGGTCTGAGGATCGAGGTCAAGAGCTTTCTCTCTCATTGATGGTGGCCTCGATTGTGCTACGTTGGACAAAGGTTGCCAACAGGTGCGTTGCTGTTGTGCTGCGTTCGAGAAATTGCAGCGAGGTAAGGTGGTTGGTGAGGATTGTTCATGTTTAAGTGGCCGTGAGTGTGCTCTGGAGGAGCTGTTATTACTTTTGGCCGTCCTAGTTCGAGATTTATCCAGCCCTGTGACGTTGAGATTGTGGTTCAAGGTGGCAGAGTGGGCTCTCTGGTCGAGATATACTCGGATGAGCAGAGGATCTTCTTGGATTGGGCTGTGGTCGCCCTGAATTTGGTTCGAGATCGTGTGGCAGTGACAGGTTCGGAACTCACGGATGAGCATTGGCGGGGGCCGATTATGGTTCGTGTTACGACTCCTGGCGTGGTGATCTCGCGATGGCAGCTCGAGATTTCATGTTATTTAAACAGTTAATTCTATAGTTATTTCTTGTATTATTTTAAATTTTAATGTACGTCCACAACAACCAAATAACCCTTCCGAGCCTTCCGACTCGTGGGTGGCGGGTCAGGATTCGAATGGTATCGAATAATTTTCGGTATCCGGATCTTAGGTCGTTATAGCAATGGACCCGTTACTGTGGTTCTCCTCCAGCCGACAGCCCCCTCTCAGCTGCTTTGGGTCCTGTGATGACAGGAAGCCCCCGACCTCAGCAGCAAGAAGTGGTCGTTCCTACAGCCATCAGCGGCAATTGGTGGTGCATTCCGATAAGGGCTACCAGTGATGATCCCCCGCCAGCATCTGAACAAGGAGGCACCTCGTCGGTGTTACTTTGCAGCCTTCGACAAGAGTTCGCAGTCGCTCGAGCGAAGGCAAGCACGTGCCTGAAGGCACCTGCTATGCAATAGCTCGCAGGCACAGGGACACCGAGTCAGCTTTGTCAGATGGAATCCTCCCTACCGGAGGAGGGCGTTTGCCGGCAGAGGATGCCTAATGAGCCAGTTGGTCCTGTAGGCCTCCAAGGTGGACATGCCAGACACTCTCACTAGCAACTCTGGATTCCCACGAGGAGCAGGTGCAGTCAGTGTGTGGCTCGTCAGCAAAAGGCTCTGTCGGGGTTGAGGCAGAAGCAGCACAGGGCAGAGGCCGCCCTACCCGGTGGACGCCCAATAGTCGGTCTTGGCCAGCTAAGCTGCTCTGTAGGTCTTTCTTCTAGCAGAGGTGTTCTCGACGCTATCAACACCCCCCTAAGGTCGGAGCATGCGAGATCTGACGACAACACCAGTAGTGGTGGCAGGGAGGGAGAGGGAGCCCTCAGGGCTTTGTCTATCCTCTCTCTTTTGTACGTCAAGAAGTCTGGGCAGTATAGTCTGAAGACAGAAGCAAGAGATGTGTCAGGTCATCCGAAAGTGGCAATAAATGAAGAGATCCCAGGAGACAAGGTCCTGCCGAAGAGTCCATCAGGCTGGCCAGCAATAGGCAATCAAGAGATGGGGGTGGTGGCCAACAACACTATCTGGCATTGGCTACCCTGCCTTCTGTTCCAGAAGAAGAGACTCTCCCACTTGTGCAGTTCCCTTCTGCTCAGCCAAAGGGTGACCTGTGGAATCACCTCAGGAGGAGGGGTGTTTGAATGGGGTAAAAGGGAGTCTGAGCAAAGAGGAAGTAAAGGAAATCATAGCTAGGGTAGAGAACTTCGTGGGAGAGCAAACTAGAGAGGTGGCCAGTCTCATCGGAGTGTCCACTGTATGTGTTAATAAGGATGTGAGGTCTGCCTTTGATAGAATCCAGAGAAGATGACAAGCGGATATAACAAGGCTAAGGTAGGTAGAACCAATACTAGAGGGGATGCAGAGAGGGAAGAGGAAAGGAAGGAACCGATAGAAGGCTAGGAGTAGGAGTAAGGGATTGATCTTTAGTATGGGAGGAAGGTGGTCTACTTTCTTCGTGGAGGGGGGTTGAGGGTGAATTTGCGGTACAGCATTATGTTGGAGTGGGTGTTTGGGCCCTTGGGAGGGTCAAGAGCAGTTTGAAAACCTTTGTTGTGAAGATGAGGCATTGTTTGATAGCTATAGCCCATCTCATAGCCGTGTTGCCAGATGTTATGGGGAGGTTATTGGTGTGTGTGTGGGTCTCAAGACAAGGCAGAGTAGATTGTGCGGATGTATGATTGGCCTCGTTGCTTTGTATGTTACTTTTTGGGCGGGGGTCTGTTCCGGTGGTCAGGTTTTGTGTTTTCCTTGTCTTTTCATTTTGCTCCAGAGGCAAAGTTCTTCCTACCGCCTTCTGCACTTGCAAGCTTTTTGGGAGCATTCCCTCCTTACTTGTAAATTCTTATATTTTTCTTTTATATTACGTGGCACTATCCACTTTCAAACAAAAATATTTGGTATCCAAAGGACGCCATCTTATTTATTAGACTATTCAGATATGGATCTGCATCAAAATCAGACAATACATAGCACCATTTAAAACACTTACTTTCCAGGTTCACAATGTTTGTAGCCTTACGGAAGTTTGAGGTGTTCGAGAGAAACAATTTACATGAGAGTGATAAGAATGTCGCAATTTAGAAAGATGAAGCACGGGACATTGTTATTGAACCAAACCGACACTCAAAACCCAGGTTAGTAGGTAGAGAAATTCAGAAATAACATAGGCATGGAGTGGCTGACAAATATCTGGGGTGGGACTAAACAATCTTTGCCAACAGTCGGGGAGCGGGCTGAAGCTCATGGTCCCTCTCCCACCTCCTCGGCCGCTTATGACACCCGAGGAGGGCCGACTTTTGGAAGAGACGCTCGCCAGCCTCACGGTTCGCAGGGTGGAGGGGGCGTTATCGGAAGAGGCAGCTGAGCCTTCAGTAGCGGTGCCTGAGCCAGCCCCGTTTCCCGCCCTTCCTCCGACCGAGAGCAGGGAGGAGCAGTCCCTCACGGTCACGAAATCAGGTGGCGCAGCTATAGCTCCAGCAGCTCCCTTGGCAATAGCCGGCCGGGGGTTACATGTTGAAGCGAGAGGCCCTAGTGATTTGGCCATGGCGCTCCCTTCTTCTTCGGCTGCGGTGGATGTGGAGATGTGGGCCACCGTGGACGGCGTGGTGGAGTTCAACCCTCTGAGGTACCCTCAATCGGCCACACCGCCTCAGATGCACCAGTTCGACAGATGCTGCTGGCGCTTCGCTCAATGATACTCGCCGACCCCTCCCTCACATACCAAGGGGCGTAGGCAATAGTGATGCAGCTGACCGGGGCATTGCAAGTGCTGGGTTGCCCCCTGGAGGAGTGGTCGCGATGAGTATTATTATTATTGAAATATGTGAACCGTCGCGAGTTCCTCGAGACTCGGGTTCCCAACGAGCTTGCTGCCATCAAGGCCCGGGAGGGCGAATACTTGCGAGCTTTGGAGGAGAGCCGGATCAGTGGGGAGCAGCTCGAGAAAGTTCTAGAGGGTGGTCGCCGAGACGTCCACGCCCTCTAGGGTGGAATTGAGGAGCTAGAAGGCTATCTTGTTGCAGTCAGGTCCGCGCTGGCCGAGGCCGAGGCGATCGTTAGGAGGGCAGGTGAGGCACTCGTCGTTGCCAGGGCTGAAGTAGCCTCCATCGAAGAGGAGCTGGGGCACCTCGAGGGGCAAAGGGGCCGATTAAGCGACATGGCGAGCTTTCCTTGTATCGGCATTCTCCCACTAGAGGATATCTTCTGGGGTATCGACTGAGCGCCGCTCTCCTCGACCCTCCTTTCGTATTTCGCTCTTCCCTCTTCCTCTTTTCTTCTCTTCCCTTTTGACATGTAACTTTGGGGTATGCCCCGAAGCACGTGTATCCCCCCATTTTGAAATAGAAGGATCATTTACGTACATAGTCTTGTGTGCCGGTCCACGAATCCTTCCTTCTTCTCTCCTTTCTCTTTCTTTCTGCTCCTTGACAAGGTGCGAGTCTGCGTCATCGGCTTGGCTTGGGAGCGCTTTGGCCAGGTCTGTAGGGGTGCATAGGAGAGTGCTCGCCTCCCCAGGGGAGAGACGAGGGGATCACTCCACCACGCGAGGCTCGTGGCCCTGCCGAACAGTTCCGTGAGGAAGATTGGCCTGGGCGGAGAGTAGTCGTCACCCGAAGGGACGGAGAGAAGGGTTTGTTGGTTCAAAAATGGTTATTCATCACCCGAAGGGACGGTGAGAAGAACTTATTGGTTGAAATGACCTGGACTGGAGGTCCAAGCCAAAGGGTTATTCGTCACCCGAAGGGACGGAGAGAAGAGCTTATTGGTCGAAATGACCTGAACTGGAGGTCCAAGTTGAAGGGTTGTTCCCCACCTGAAGGGATGGAGAGAAGAGCTTATTGGTTGGAATGACCTGAACGGGAGGTTCAAGTCAAAGGGTTGTCTCCTGTCTCACCCCGAGAGGGGTCTAGGCAAGATGTTCGCTCATCAGTGTCGCCAGGGTGGCAGGGCCTGACGCAGTTTGTTCATCTCTTGAGGCATTCGTCAACACTGGGTCAGTGTTGATACAAAAAGGGGTTTACTTCCCTACCCAGATGTAAGGTCTAGGTGAGATGTCTATTCGTCGGTGTTGTCGAGGTGACGCAACCGACATGGTCTGTTTGTCTCTTGGAATATTCGTCGACACTGGGCCGATGCCGACGCAGAGAAGGGTTTATTCTCTTACTCCTGACGTAAGGTCCGGGAAAGGGGTCTATTCGTCGGCGTCATCGAGGTGGCGGAGCCGACGTGGTTTGTTCGTCTGTTCGAATATTCGTCAGCACTGGGTCGGTACCGACACAAAGAAGGGTTTATTCCATTTTCCCAGACGTAAGGTCCGAGTAAGGTGTTCGTTCGTCGGTGCCATCGAGGTGGTAGAGCCGACAGGGTTTGTTTGTCTCTTAGAATATTCGTCAGCACTGGGTTGGTGCCAACACAAAGAAGGGTTTATTCCCTTATCCCGGACGTAAGGTCCGGGTAAGGTGTCTATTCGTCGGTGGCATACTTGGCTTACAAAGCCTTATAATTGCACCAATTAAACAAGGACATAAATACAAGCCAAAGGACATAAAGATAAAATAAAATACTAGTATCCCAAACATAAAAGCTTAATGCTCGGGCAGGGATTCCATGCTGTTGCCCAACCATAGAGAGGCCGGAGTCGCTCGAGTCGTGCTGCATGTCTGATATCGACGACTGGCTCTCGTGTCCTCACCAGAAAGCCTATTTTGGGTGTTGATGAAGCTGGATCCCAGTGATGGAAGCCCATCCTGGGTGTTGATGTAGCTGGAACCTGGGGCTGGACGCCCATTTTGGGTGTTGTTGAGGTCGAAATCTAGGGCTGAGTGCCCATCTTCCATATTGATGATGCTGGAACCTGAGGTTGAATGCCCATCTTGGGTATTGATGAAGTTGGAACCCGGCAATAAACGCCCATCTTGGGTGTTACTAGAGCTGAGACCCAGGGCTGAAGGCCCATTTTGGATGCTGAGGTGGCCGCGCCTTGGGATTTGGTGCCTGTGTTAGGAGTTGATGTGGTCGAATCCTTAGGCGCTATGCCCCCACAGACTGTTGTTAATGTTGCACCAGGTATCTGAGGCCGGAAGCTTGTGCTGGAAGCCAACATGGCTGAGATCTGGGATTTAGTACTAGTATCAAGTGTTGAGGTGCCGAAGACCAGGATCTCATTGTCCGTGTTGGGAATTGGCATGCCTGGGGGGCTAATGCT
This sequence comes from Amorphophallus titanum, assembly GCA_024336825.1. Lineage (NCBI taxonomy): Eukaryota > Viridiplantae > Streptophyta > Magnoliopsida > Alismatales > Araceae > Amorphophallus > Amorphophallus titanum. Next base: position 111,092 of record JANBPO010000881.1, read on the forward strand.
TGATGCTTGAATGGGTCGGGGGTGACGTTGTATTGGAAACCCGAGGCTAGAGGCCCATGTTGGGCACTGGTAGAGCTGGGGACCCAGGAGTCAATGACTGCGTGGGTCGTTGTTGCTGGATGAGCAAAGTGGCTGGCTACTTGTATAGGCAGTCACTAGACTAGGCAGCCCATCAACCATGGCAATGGCGCTCGAGGATCCTGATGAACTGAAGGTCGGGGTAGGGTTGCCGAATGCGGTTGGCGTCACATGATGTCTGCGCTTGGCATGGATGGCGATGATGAATGGACCATAGGTCACCATTGCCACTTGTTAGTTGTTGTTGTTGTTGTTGTTGTTGTTTGTAGGTTGGTCACTCGACATTGACCGATCGCATGTTGCAGCTTGGACGGAGGCCTTCTACTTCCTCATTGATAAGACAAGGTGAGGGCATCACGGCATATACTTGGCAGGTGTAACTATTCTTCAGTAGAAAGGAGAAAGGTAAGAGACGTCCCCCTAGGGATGCCAATTTGTTGGGCTCATGAGAAAACTCTTCTATTTTTCCTCACGGCGGTGACACACACTCGCCTTTTATAGAAGGTAGTGATAGGTCGACTTGGCATGTGGGGATTCCAGGGGTATTGACAAGAAGGTTAAAAGAATGATAAGAATGCATAGGAAACAATGGTGTATGGTTAATCGTTCTGGGAAACTGGGACAGGGATGGCTTGATGGATTGCGGGCGTGCCAGTCGATTTCTTGACAATCACTTACAGAACCAAGTGTTTGGCTGGGGATGTGCCACCAAGGCACGGCACATGTGCACGAAATGTCAAGCATCACATGGAGAGAAAGAGGTTCTGCCGATACGAGTGTAGGTGATTGTGGGGGCTCGTGAACTGGACGTCTTCCCCATCGATTGCAAGTAATTGGTGTTTATTTTACATTGGGAGGAGCCTAAACACCTTTGTTTGTACTGTCGAAGAGGAGAGTTAGGGACCCTAGGAGCCGCGACGTTGGGAGGGCTTAGTCCATGCAACGGTGATAGGGCAACAGTTACACCATAGGGATAACTGGGGGCTGAGAGACTGATTCTAGTGGGGACACTAGAAAGGGTATGCACTTTGGGTTTATGAGAATGAGGTATTGGCTCAAACAGAGGAGCAACAGACACTTGCTCGACAGGGAGCAGGCAAGTTCTGGCTTAGGCACGGAGCAGCTGACACTGGCTCGGCAATGAGCAGGCAGGTCCTGACTTAGGTATATGGTCTATCTGGATAGACGGGTTAGGATTGAGCTGGGAGATATATGACAGTATGCTGGACAACATTAGGACTGGTAGCTGGCGAGGATGGGGCTCAAGTCATAACTATATACCATGAAAGGTGTTTATATGTGGGTGTGAATGTCTGATTACAAATGTGTGCAAGCCATGGGACAATTCCATCATTTGTGATGATCCCTAGGTCATTGCATTGCTATGCGAGTATTTTTGCATTTGTATGTAAGGTCTGTCAAAGGACTTGTGACTCAGTAGGATGCTGTCCGAAGGGTGCCATTAATCTTACAAAGAATCCCATCTTACATTCTCGAACAAAACATATTGAAATCAGACATCACTTCATTAGAGATGAGATTCTTAAAGGCTCATTTGAATTACTCCATATTGGCGCTACAAACCAAATAGCAGATATCTTCACTAAGCCACTGGATAATGAAAAATTCACTACCTTAAGGAGAGAATTATACATTTTTAAAATCTCCTGATTTCCATGCTCCTTCAATAAAATGCTTCCATGAATACATATTTTTCTGTGTGTTGAATGTTCACTTGTCCTGAAGATGCTTGCATTTCATTTCATAGGCTGAGGGGGAGGTATACTCTTATGGGTCTCACTCAAGAGAAAGGTTGCATTCATTACTCTTGTCTTGTCTACATATCAGTGCATTGAGTGAGGGAGAGTAGGTCAGTGAGAGTTGACTGATTCAACAGAAGTTGAAGCATGTTACAGTTCACTCACAGATTGTAGAACCTCATTCATGCTCTTAAATCATTAAGTCTGAGATTCAAATGCATATCTAGGGTCTTCTATCTTGTAAGTTTGGTAGAGGCTCAGGTTAGGTGCTAGAAGTCTATCTCCCTACATATTTCTAGATCTTGACTCAAATTGGTCTTGTATGTCATAGATTCTGCCAAAAGCTAGACACCTAGGTCTCATAAGTCACATCTTCTAGATACTGTACGTTAGATATTGTCTTCAAACTTTCCATATCAACAATCTAAAGGGACAATCAATTTCAAGTGTAAAAAAAAAATAATTTTGAGCCATGGTCTGATTACTGAGAAACTGGGTGCTTCATCAATGAAATGAATATTTTCCTATGTCATGAGATGCCAGACTATCTCTGGTGTTATGAGTACAAAATCTTGATCATGACAGAGCAATGGTAATTAGCTGGTGAGTAACTGGGGAATCCTGCCTCTGATCAAGGTGTTTCCTCACGTAAAAAGCCTGCACTACTATCTCTGTTCTCTAAAAGGAGAGGTAATGAGGTTATCACATTGAGTAACTGGGGACTCTGGCCTCTGATCAAGGTGTTTCCTCAATGTCAAAGATGTGATCTACCAACTTATCTTTTGATCTTCTTGTTAATTCTACAAGTGGAATAACTGTCTGTATAATCCCTAGTATCTACTGAGTGGCCTGTTTGTCCTCAATAACTCGCGTATCTTTTCTGAAGATGTTTCTCTTCTTGTCCTTGTGTCCAGTGTTTTGAACAGTTTTTCTCTTGACATACTTGTGCCTTTTGGGCTCTTCATCTTCTCTTATGTATGTCGATAAACTTCATTCACCTACTCGGCCCCTTCTGCTTCCTGGTATTGTAGACCCTATTCTCATGCCTTTGTTTATCCCACTTAACTATTTAAGCTATGTTCATGAGTCATTTTACTCTGTGACAACACTATCTCTACCTTTTCTCTTATTTTGATGATGTCAAAGGGGGAGAGGATGTTTGTGATATGTTTGAGGTCTTTGTGAGCTTATTGATGCATCTTTTGTACAAGAGGGAGACAATGTTTAGGGGATAAGTTGTCTAAGTCTCGGGGGGAGTTTGTCTGAGGGGGAGAGCCTTTAGGAAGTTGTCTAAGTCTTAGGGGGAGTTTGACTGAGGGGGAGAGCCTCTAGGGGAGCATATTTTTTGGAATGTGGAATGAGTGCTATGTGAGCTCATGCATGTTAGATCTTTGACATAGTGTTGCCATCATCAAAAAGGGGGCGACTGTTGCATTCCTATGATTTTGATGATGTCACACATCACTTGTCAAAATATGTTTATTTTGATTATCTCACATCGTTTTCTAATTCTGCAATGAAGTTCTTCTGCAATAAAGTTCTTCTATAATAAAACTCAATGCAGTGATAGTTGAGTACGCATTCCTATCCTCAAAGCATGCATCACTTAACTCTGTGCATATTGACTCCGTTCATATTTGCTCATGCGTAGTTTAAGTTCCAGAGTCCATGCATGTCTTGGGTTTGTTAAAACCTTAAGTCCGATCATGAATAAAGTCCATGCATGTTTTTGTTTACTCGTTCATCAAATATTTGCACACTATGAGTCCATGCTTGTTGTTCGTCTGCTCCACATAGTCCGTGCACTTCGTTTGCTTCATTGCTTTTTAAGTCCATATATGTAGAAGTTCGTGCACAATGTTCCTTCCAAGTCCAGGCACAATGTTCCTTCAAAGTCCATGCACATTGTCTACCCAAGTCCGTGCACGTTCTCTTCTAACAAAGTCCATGCACCTTGTTATAAATAAGTCCATACACCTTTGTTCAAAACAAAGTCCGTGCACCTTGTTATAAATAAGTCCATACACCTTTGTTCAAAATAAAGTCCGTGCACCTTGTTCTACCCAAGTCAGTGCACATTTCTTGATCCTTGACAAACAAAGTCCTTGCATGTGGTTCTTTCAACAAAGTCTGTGCACATTTATTCTAAAATCAAGTCCATGCATACAAAGTCCGTGCACGTTTCTTCTAAAATTAAGTCCATGCACACAAGGTCCGTGCACGTTTTGATCAAACCAAGTCCATGCATACATAGTCTGTGCATTCCTCACTTTTGGAATGAACCAAAGTCCGTGCATATTTCCACTCGTGCACATTCTGCATCTCTCACATAAAGTCCGAGCAGGTTTCTTACCTCTTTGGACTGAACTAAGTCCGTGCACGTGTTTCCTCTTTAAATCCAAGCCCATCCATATTACTCGTATGCACAGTTTGAGTCCGTGCACATTTTATCTAGTGTATGAGGAAGTCCATGATGATCACAACAGTATAGTGTTGTAAGTTCGTGCATGTTGTCTCTTCCGCACATGAACCTCGTATAAACTAATCATCAACATACTATTTTGATGCTAACCGGGTGCTCGTTAAAATGACAGGGACCTCCTGAGTCTTTGGAGTAGTGGTCGTGAAAGATAAGAGAGGGCACGTGATTCGAAGGAAATAAAGTACAGAGGATGCTAACACGTGGCAAAAAGGCTACACTGCTCTGGACGATTCTCTGGGCGGGAAGCGTGTTGTCCGCACTCCCATTCCTCAGTGAGCCTCTATAAATAGATGTTGTTCGTACAAAGCAAAATAGTTGAGGAGAATTGAGCCGATTGAAAAAGAGAGAGAGAAAGAATATTCAAGTCCTCCGTCTCTACTAAAATTCCACATTTGAGAAAGAAAGAAGAGTCTGAAAAGGAGAGGAGAGAGTCTGTTTGAATTTCTCTATCTATTACTGTAACTATGCTTCTACGGAAGCTACAATTCTCTTGTGTCTGAGAGATCACACGTCTGTTCTATTTTTCATCTTCGAATTTTTCTTCTGTTCATTTAGTTTATACTATCTTGTTACCCTCTGAGGTCTTTCAGAGGAAGGGAGAGGTTCTCCAGTTTCCCTCCATCGTGCTAGGAGGAAGAGAGGAACGTTCCTCTGGTTCATAGGTTGCAGGGAGCAGCTTACGAGGTTCCCTTTGCAGGTTGCAAAGGAAGAGAGGTTGGTCCTCCAGTTGGTGCTTTTGACTGTCAGAAGTTTGAGGAAGGTGTTCCTCGGGGCAAGCTGTTCGCCAATGGTTGTTGGCAGACTGAGTCTGCAGTTCTCATCATTGCTTAGTGCAAGGAAGCCTTACTCCGTGGAGTAAGGGGTGGACGTAGATGGCGGGTTACAATCGAATCACCTTAAAAATCTTCTATCTCTGATTGGTGGTTTGCTTAGTCCGTTCTTCTATTGCAACTTGTTCACATCTATCGCTCGATCTTTTGCGGCTTAGATCATCTTCTTGTTGTTTCTTTTCTGCCCTCAATGCTTTCGGTGGTTGGTTTTCTTAAGAATTTTTTAATTAAGGTGATCTATTCAACCCCTCCACTTCTAGCTCACCTTCTGCACTGTTTATCATCTCAACCACAAGCAAAGAAGACAAATGGAGAGAAAGGTGATGGCTCATGACAAACAATGGTGAAAAATAGTTTACAAGGCAAACAAATAGGCCAGCTGCAGTGACAAATGCCTAACAAGGGTGACCAATGAATGTTAACGATAACAAATACATCACCTAGGCTGTAAAGAGCCTCAGTGCATCAATACAACAAGTGTGTTGCTTTAACGCACCTAATTCCAGCTGATCGTGCCTATATCCGGCCCAGCCTTCAACAGCACCAGTAGACGACGTCCACGCACCAGTTCCCTATGTTAATGCACTGGGCAACTCCAGCCCGTTGAAGCTCGCAAGAATAAATGATAAAGGTGACGGCTCTTGAAGATTAAGGGTGACAAATAGATGAACAATGGTGACAAATAGCTATTAAGGGTGAAAAATGGGTCGCCAAGGTAGACAAATACTCAGGCTCGCCAAAAACTAAAGTTCCCATGAGACTGCGTCAACGCAAGAGCCTTGTTGCGTCGACGCTATTGAAGGCTTTTTATGCTATTTCGGCAATGATTTTGAGGACTTCCCGAGGATTAAATATAGAATCGTAAACTGCCAAAATCATGGATTTTGAGGTCTGGAGAGGATTTCTAAGGAGTCAATTGTTCCTATCTTCTTTGGCTTACCATAACAATCCTTTTGGTCAATAGTTATGTTAGTCTACAAATCTGGGAAAGGTCGCTATTCATGATAACCACCATTTGCATCTACCCAATCAGGTTGTTATTACAAGGAGCATCTAGGGCAGAGCACTGTACCTCCCTATCCCAAGGCAATCAGGAGGCGCCCTGGAAGCTCACAAGGACCAAGAAGCATCATGCCTACTCTATATTCAAAAGGGGAACTTCTGGAGGGAAATCTTCTAATGAAGAGTTATGTGCACCTATAAATTGCACGCTCCCTGTATGGAGGAACATCACTGCTGGTTGTGAAGTCTGAGGGCCTAAACTTGAGAGCTTAAGAAAGAAGAGAAAAATTGAGAGAAGAAGAAGGAGAGGGAGAGAGCCTACAGTAAAGTGCATCAAGTCAAATACTTGTTCATAATTCAGGTTTACTTCTGCCAAGTGTCCATCTTTTTCCAAAGGCAGAAGGATGCATTCCACAAGAACAAAATTGAATTAGATGAAGCAGATTTAGAATAGTTGTTTGGTTGACAAGTGGTGGCACGAGTGCAGTACTTGCGAAATATAGCACAATTGTCTGACAACATAGGCAACTCCCTAGATTTGTAAAGGATCACAATTGGGTGAAGAAAAGTATCTTCTGTGAATTACCTTACTAGTCAACCCTTCTTGTACGGTAGAATCAGGATGCCATGCATGTCTAGAAGAATGTCTTTGATAACATGTTTAACACTATCAAGAACATAAAAAGTAAAACAAACGATAATGTCAAGGTGCGTTTGGACTTAAAAATGCTTTGTAAGTGTCAAGAGCTGGAACAACAATATAGAAATGGAAGAGTTGTTAAATCTAAAGTAACTTGCGTGCTTGGGGACAAGCAGATTAAGGAAGTGTGCTAGTGACTAAAATAGTTGAGATTTCGAGATGGATATATGTCCAACATTAGCCATTGCATGAATGATAATGAGAGAAAAATATATAGAATGAAAAGTTATGATTATCATGTGTTCTATTGGAACCCTGGTTTTGATGATGTCACACTATGAATCATCTTAAGGCAGAACTGCATAGAGCTATTCAAGTTGAATAAGTGATTTTATATTCTATGTGTCAGAAATAAGGTCGATGCACGTTCTTGTCTTAGTCATATGAGGTTGATGCACATTCATGTGTAAGTCAGATAAGGTCAATGCATATTTAAATTGAAGCATGCAAGGTCAATGCATACTCTTGGTTGAAGTATACAGGTTTTAGTCTGAAGCTTGTCTAATCGATGCATCCATGTACCATGTTGATCATAAGGTTGATGCATGTTTGTGCATACAGCTTGATAGGTCGATGCACTTACTTGACTGTAGTCCATCAGGTCGATGCACATATTCGTATGTGGTCACACAGGTTAGTGCACTCGATCACTTTGTGTTCAGCAAGGTCGATGCACATTGCACCTAGTGTTTAGCAAGGTCTATGCACATTGCACCTTGTGTTCAGCAAGGTCGATGCAATTGCACCTTGGACTCAGCAAGGTCGATGCTTATCGAATCCTGTCTTTAGCAAGGCCGATGCATATGCATGTATTCAGTCTGCAAGGTTGATGCACATGTCACAACATGCCTTATAAGGTCGATGTACATGTAGAGTCTATGTCTAACAAGTCGATGCACCTTTGTTACTTACTAGACTCAAGTCTAAGCTTTCATGTTTGCTTAAGGCATCAGGTCGATGCTTAAGCTCTAACTGTTCTAGCCATCGCCTTAACTGATCTGTGCAACCTTACATGGTCTAGCTCGACAGGTCAACCTGTGCTTTACAAAGGTCAGTGCATCTTCATATGTTCTTGTCTTCATCCATATCTCTTGGCATATAAGGTCTACCTGTGTTCTACATAGGTTGATGCACTTGCATTTAACTTACTACATTCGTGCATAAGTTTTCTCACATAGGTCTGTACATTGTGTGTCTGCATCGAAGCATATACATCATCATACATTCTTTTGATTTGAGTATCTGACTTTTCTGAAATTAGCTAAGTATGCATTCTCCTAAGCATTTACGATGATAAGGTGTTTGATGAAATATTCGATATCTTATTGACAGGGACTTGATCGAACATTTAAAGGGCAGAGAGCATCAAAGACTTAAGTGGTCACGTGGCCCTAGAATTGAGTTAACAGGCACATGATCCAAGGCTACCAGTTCACTAGAATGGTCAGCCACGTGGATTTGCCTCGTCTTCAAGATTTGACACGTGGACATTTTCAAGTCACTTTTTTGGAAAAGCTACTAGCGGAATCCTCCCTCCACGCGCCGGACTGAAACCGTGCGGGGACCACATGATCCTGTTCACTCGCATATAAAAAGGGGATCTCTGAGATGAAGGAGAATCAGAGAAGAGAAGGCAATTGAAGGAGAATAGAAATAGAAACGAGAATCTAGAGCAGTGACAGTGCCAGAGTTCACAGAGATGCTGAGAGTGCTACGAGAGGAAAAATAGGGTATCGGTGAAGAGGAGAAGAAGTCAGAGAAGTAGTTGCTGCTAAGGTCACGATTTCTAGATCAGATCTAGAATACTCTGATCGTTAGAGCTACAATATTTTTCGTGCTTGATTTGCACTTTGTCTTTGTTCATTTGTATTTTCTAAACCTTTCTTCAAGCTGTTAGTCAGCCGAGCAAGCTGTGGTGCTCAGCAGATATGTCGTTTTCTTTTCATTTTTCATTCTTCTTCCTCTCACTTCCCGTGCGTTCCTCTCCCTCTCTCTCACCCATTCGACGTAGTGGAAGCTCCGTACCGGCTGCAGACGGCGGCAGGGCGATGGCGCGACGACGTGGGTGACGGTGGGGTGATCGTGCGGACGTGCGGCGAGCGTGGGAAGCGTGGGGAGGCGAGGTTTCAACAGCGTTCTTCGCGGGATCGAGCTCGGATCGGCATCCCGTCGCGAACCAGAGGTAGGGTGATGATCCTTAGCTCATTGCCTTTCATTCCCGTGATTTGTAGGCCGAGGCGAGGCTGAGAGGGGTTTATTTCGCGTTGGGAAGGGTGAGCATACATCAAGGAGAGTTCGCCCAATCCACCGTTTTAAGCCGCGAATCCACGTTTTGGGGGCGTAGAATCATGCTAGGGGGCTTGGGGGTTCGTTTCTCTTCATTTTCCCCCACTGTGGGGCTTCTTTGGAGCCAGAACAGGTGACCTCGGCGGGGTTCGCCATTTCCGCGCCTGCGACGTTGTGTGGTCGAACCAAAGACTGCACATCCCTTGTGTGGCCTTGGCCTGGCCGCACATCGGCTCAGCGCACTTCGAGTCAGGCTCGACACGCAGTGGGGTTGTACGGTCTATTGCGAGACCGCACATCCCTTTGGGCAGCCCTATGCTAACCGCCCATCTTCAGGTTTTGACCATTGTTTTGACCGTTATACAGTATTTTGGGATGTGCGACCGGGGGCTGGCCGCGTAACCCCTTGTGCGGCCGTGGGCTAGTCGCACGTCTCCGATGCCTTTTTGGCTCGGCGCGCAGTGGGCTCGTGCGGCCTGTCAGAGACCGCACAACCTTTGAGCAGCCCGGGATGGACCGCTCACCCTGAGAGTTTTGACCGTTGCCCGCTACCGTTACACAGTGTTTTGGGGTGTGTGTGGACGTCAAAAATGACGACGAGGATCTCACGACGCATGTGACTATGCGTTCAAGTGCAAGTCGAAGACAGGAAGGTCGAACAAACCCATACCTCGCCCGACCAGGATGAGAACTCACTCGGCAGTCCGCTACCCATTAAGGGAGCCCCCGGGCAGAAGATCTCTACGATCGGCCTTGCCGGGAGGTGAATAAAAGAAAAGTCAGAGATTTCGGCACAATCTCTGCTCATGCCGGAGGTCATGCAAAGTCTTGGGCCGAGCCCCAAAAGTTACGAATGAAACATCATGGACGTCGTGCGTCGCAACTAAAGTATTCTGGGAGTGCCAACACTTGTATAAATGGTTGCGACTTCGAAACGAATCCATTCAGTGCTTAAAACGGCACGAAAAGGCCTTAAAACGATGTGGCGATGCCCTTAACCGGCGCCACCTTATACGGCACGCCCATGTTCCTTGGCTCCCTTGCGTTGCATTGAAACGGCACGTCCCTCCCTTGTTTTGCCTTAAAACGGCGCCACCTACTTGATCCTGCTGAAACGGTGTGCTCCTGTTGAAGAGGGGCCACCCCTTTTGATGATTGAAATAGCGCCCCCTTTGTGGTGCATTGAAACGGTGCGCTCCTGTTAAAGAGGGGCCACCCCCTTTTGATGATTGAAACGGCGCGCCCCTTGTTGTGGTTAAAACGGCGCCGCAGCAGATCCATTCCGTCATCAATGCGAGCCCTACAACCGCCGAATGGCCATTCCTGGCCGGCTGCCCACGTCCCTGCAAAGCATGGCGATGGCAACATGGCAAATGAGAAGGCTCGACAGCAATGCCGGCGTGACGTGGGCAAATGTCCGACGCACTGATCTTCGAACAAAAGGACTTGCACATTCCTCCCGGAGATATATATATCAAGCAGTTGAAGAAACAAAAGGGGGGGCTCCCGGGGTTGGCTAGTTGGCCGGCGCGCAAGAAGAAGAGAAAAGAAAGGGCCCTCTAAGTGCAGTGAGAAGAGAAGAAGAAAAAGAGAGAAGGCTTGGCTTCCACCCACCGCGGCTGGCGATCAAGGGAGAGAAGAAAAGGCCCCCGGTTGGCTTTCCGACGCATAGTGAAGAGAAGAAGGAAAAGAGAGAAGAAGAAGCCCTGCCCTCCGGCGCCAGCAAGTTGAAGAAGAAGAAAAAAAGGAGAAGGGAAGCTCCGTCCACTCACGCCGGTAAGGTGAAGAAGAAGAGAGGGATTGTGAGAGAGAAGAGGTGAGTCAGAGGGGGAAGAGCTTGTGCTCTCTCTCCCTCCCCATCGATGTATTTCTTCTTTCATCTCTGAAGCCTTCCCCATTTGGCCGCTCCAGGTGATAGTTTCTACTTTTAATAGTATCATTTGAACCTTTGGAATGCTGAGATTCGATTCCCGCCAATTTTGTTCCATTTGCTCATGATTTGGGGCCGGTAGGAGGTCGTTTGCCCTTGTGGGTCATTTTAGGGCGTTTGGAGGAAATCATCCATTTCTTAACTATTTTGTGGTTTTCTGGATTCCTTACAGCTTGTGGAAGGTTTATATTGAGTCTATGGATGTTTACCCATCGTTTGGGAATGATTGGGGTGTCGAAAGACCAGGTTTTGTGAGGTTCGATGGTTTTCAGATCAGAGGATGAGTCACGGTCCACCAGTAATCGCGTTCATCGCTCGGTGGTATGAGTGGTCATTGGTCAATTGCATTTGTTCTCCTTCGGTTAGCTTATGTCGGTTCGAGAGTCGCGATCGTGCGACTGACCGCCTCATCGAGTAGCGATCAGGAGGAAATTACTTCTTGCTTGGGTTAAGCGTTTGGGTGAATGCGGTCATTCATTGGACCAAGTTTATCTAGGCACGGTCGTTCACTTGACCGCATTCATCAATCGCGGTTGTCTGGGAGACTAGGTTACGCTAGGGTTGTCTGCTAGTTCTAGGTGTTTCTTTTGTGCCGGTTTGATTTTTGGTTGGCTTGGCTTCAACCCCTTGGTTAGCCCATTGTCCCGTGGATGTCGTGGACATCCTATGAGGGCTGTGACTGTGTTATAGGGTGTTCGAAAGTGTCGTAATACCGAGCAGTGCACCGTGTAGTTTTGAGAATTAGTTAATGATAGATTGGTCTAAAGTCAACCTGGTTGTGACCCAGTGGTTGACACGTGACCTCATGAATGTCTTGGTTGTCTCGTTAGAATCGAGACCGTACGTTAGGCACTTTGAGGTATTATGTTACCTCGATATACGTGCCATTAAGGTTTGAGGGCTCGAGTGACCCCTCAGGCTTCGTGTTTTCTCATTATGTGGAATCGTGAGTCCGATGAGCGGCCAAGGGGCCGAGGACTTCCGAATGATGTTTTTTCGTGGTTTATGACTTAGGGACTAGGCTGATTGGTGGCGTGTTAGTGCTTTCTGCGACGATCTTGACTCGAGTCATGTGACTCAATAATCGTTGTGTTAGTAGGTCTAGTAGGTTGTCCTGAGTCTGGTGGCGTGGCGCTACCTTCTGTTTGAGTACTTGTGATAGGTATGCATTAGCCTATTTGTACTTCGGTGTTTTGAGTCTCTGTGTGTAGTGAGCCTCCACTAGTCGTAGCCCGATGACACTTTTGTGTGTCAGCCCACCTAGGAGTGGTGACGGGGCAATTCCTGGTGTTTCAAATTTTAGGCTAGTTACCGTGGGCCCCTTTGTCTTGCCGTTAGAGTCCGACGGGAGGGAAAAACCAGCTAGAGGCCTGGCTCAAGACATTGAGCTAGTGTGTGCACACGTGGTCAGGGGTGTTAGACCAGCGCCGAAGGGTCTAACCCTGACTAGTCACTCGTTACTATTGTTCCTTGGTTACTTGTACGGTGTCTTAGTTATCGCGTTCAAGATGAGTGGGAGACACCCGAGGAGTAGTGTAAGACGTCAATGGACGCATCTGGCCTTTCTTATAGTGAGGAGGTACTTCTGTCACACGACACGCGACTCATGACTCATGTGGTTTTTCGGTGAGTCAGTATAGCATACATGGTGATGAGGTCGTGTGTGCGTCTGTGTTTTAGACCATGAAATCTTGTGTTGGGCCCATCTTTGAGGACGAGCCCCCCCACGCCTGAGAGGTCGTGATGAGTTTCCAACGTCTGAAAGGTCGTGATATGAAGCCTACACGTCTGTTGTAGCATGACGTGTTCTGGCAATGTAATCAGAGTTTCTTGTAATCAGTGCAACTCCCTACCATGTGTATGGGAAGTTGTGTTTCTGCCAATTAGGAGTAGTTTAGAGGGCCGAGATTTTATCGGTTGCTGTATTTTTATTTAGTACGGCTTTCCTCTTTACTTTTATTGTTGTTCCTACTCCTGTTGTCACTCTTGTTGTTGTTACTATTGTTACCGCTTTGGTTTCGGGGAAGGGATCTATGGGACCCCTACTGAGCCAGTGACATGAGGCTCACCCCTGACTTTTCAGGTGTAGCTACTCTTGTTCCTCATGGTTTGAGGCGCAGTGTGGTGGTTTTTGTTGCCAACCTTTCTAGTGTCGGGCTTCCCACGACTTGAGGGTACATTTTCCTTTTTTTGTTGTACTATACTTTAGTTGGACTGGACTTTGTTAGCTGTAAATGCTAAAAATGACTAAATTGAAACTAAACAACATGGATGGGGGATTCACCTGGAGGTTTTTAAACCCCTAGGGGGCACCAAAACATGGGTGGGATGTGTGAATGACAATGAGAACGAAAATAGCAAGTGGCAAGGAGGAGAAAATGACGTGCATGCAATGAATAGAAACAAATGACAAGACCGACGAATGAAAGACAAACTAATGACTACTCCCTTGAAACCGGCGGCCTATATGGACGTCGAAGGCCTCCCTCCTATGCTAGGATCAGTCGACAATTCGGCAGAGCTTCACCTTGATCCTTAATCTCTCATGTACTTCAAGCTTAGTCTTAGGGTCTATTTATAGAGTACCCAGGGTCTTAGCTCGAAATTGGGATAATCAAGCATTTTTAGGCTTGGATAATAAAATAAAATATGAAGATAATAGAATTATCTCAATCCTGGAACAAACGGCATCAAAATTGGTGGAGAAATCGCCGAGTAATCACCGGGAGAAGTTGAGAACAAAATACCCAAAATGAGACATAAAAAAGCTTTTAAGGTTTCCATTTTTGAGAGGATGTGCAGTCTTGCGATAGACCGCACATACCCCTTATGCGGCTCATATTGGGCCGTTTATCCTTGTCGGTGATAATTATAAAAAACCCTCAATTTATCTTTAAACCGGCCGAAGAATTCGGCATTGGACTCTGAGAGTTTGTGCGGCTCAATGTACACCGTACAACGATAATATGCGGTCATGAGAGGGCCGCACAAGTGCTTGTCGGTGATAATTCAGAAAAATGCTAAAAATAGCAAAATTAACCATGAGCGGCCAGTCATGAGCCGCACAAGTGCTGGGCGCTGGAATTTACAATAAAATGGAAAATAATGTATTCCCAAGGCCCATTAAGCCCTGAACTGAACTGGATCCAGCTCGAGAGGGAGGCTTTTCACAAAATAAGCCCGAATATTGCCAGAAACGATCTCGACACACAACGGACAACCTGAGGCATCAACAAATAAGAGTAAGAGGAAAGACCCGACTTATCGGTAAAAATGGGTGTCAACAGGTATATTTACTTTCTGCCCTGACCTATCTTTGACTAAGGTAGTAAAGAGCCTGCTCCTTCCCCTCATTGTTATTCTGGGCCAACATTGCCCCCAGTGAATATTCAGTGGCGGCTATGTAAAGAATCAATGGCCGCCCTTTAACAGGTGCCCTCAGGACCAGCGGGGTCTTCAAATATGCCTTCATCTAGTCAAAAGCCCTTTGGCATTCTTGGTTCTGGTAGAATGGTGTTTCTTTCATCATCAGCTTGTGGAACGACTGACATCGCCTGGACAGATTCAAGATAAATATGTGGATATAGGCTAATCGGCCTTGTAATGACCACAGTTCCATTAAATTCTCCGGAGGAGGTAGCTCCTGAATGGCTCTTATCTTGGAGGGGTCTATTTCTATTCCTCGATATCGGATAATGTAGCCCAGGAATTTTCCACTGGAGATGCCAAAGGCGCATTTTATCGGGTTCATCTTTAGCCCATATTGCTGAAGTCTTTTGAATATAATCCTGAGCTCACTCAGGTGGTCTTCCTTCTTTCTGGTCTTCACGACCAAGTCATTGATGTAGCCTTCGACTTTATCGTAGAGCAGCTCAACGAATATCTTTGTCATCACCCTCTGGTAAGTGGCACCGATATTTTTGAGGCCGAAAGGCATTCATTTGTTGTGGAATATCTACTTGGGTGATCGAAAAGTCGTATGGATTCTTTCATGCTCGGCTATCCATATCTGATTGTATCCGGATGACCCATCCATGAATGATAACGCCTCATGTCCAGTAGTAGCATCAATCATGACTTTAGTGATAGGTATTGGAAAATCATCTTTCGGGCAAGCTTTGTTTAGATCCCGAAAGTCCACACATATTCTGATCTGGCCATTCTTCTTCTTGTCGAGAACAATATTGGCTAGCCATGTGGTATATTGATTTTTCTCTATGAAGTCGACATCTTTAAGCTTGTTGACCTCTTTGCAAACCTAGCTTATCAGTTCTGGCCACATTCACCGACGTGAGTGTTTGACTAGTTCGGCTTTGGGGTCGATAGCCAGTATATGTTGAGTAACTATGGGGCTGAGGCCTAGCATCTCTTTATAGTTCCAAGGGAAACAATCCCAGAACTTTTGAAGCAGCTTTATGTATTGCTCTCTTTCTTCTGGGAGAAGGAGGGCGCTGAGGAAGGTTGGCCTAGATTCATCTTCTGTGCCAAGATTTATCCCTGTCATCATAAGTGTCCAGAGGAACACTTTACTCTAGATATCTGTAAGTACAACACCTTGGAAAAGTCTCTCTCACTGCCAGTTCTGTGCCCTGCGCCAGCCTGCAAGGATTATGTCTTAAAGAAAAGATATATCTAGAAAAAGGACATCCTCTCTGCTAACAGAAATTAAGGTTAGGTAGGCACTTGGTCAAACCTCATTTGATTATTCCAGCAGTTCGAAATTGGAGAACCTTTTTGGAGGGAAACTTCTCAACTGCTTGAACCTATATATTGGACACCCCCTCCTCTGGTGGAGCTACTATTCCAATTGCTCCTACTGCTATTGGAAAACCTGAAAGATCCTTAGACATGGGAACCATAGAGAAAAGAAGAGAGCAAAGGTCTGCCCTGAGCTTCCATAGAAAGCTCTGAGTAGGAAAGGAGAAAGGAGTGCAGCTCGATGCTAGGTCCTAACCATTCTACTGCTGTGAGCAGATATGAAACATGAGCAGCCTTGGAGTGTTCTTGAGAAAAGAAAGAAGGAAGGAGAAGTAGCCCTCCTCGTAGCCAGCTTGAGCCTAAAAAGCCTCCAATCTGAGGATCGCCCTCATTATAGCTTCCAGAACTGTATCTGAAGCTGCGGTTCAAAACATCTTCGGTTCAGTCCGTTTGTTTTGTCTTGTTGAAACTTTATCTTTATTCTCTGGTGCGTGTCCGGTGCTCCGGTAGTGAGACCTGAGTGGTTTTAGGCTTTGCTCAGATGTGTGCTCTTGGGATCTGTCCCAAGTGTCTCTGCTGCACTTGCAGCTTGGCTCTCTTTATTATTTGTGTGTGTGTGTGTGTGGGAAACGTCCCGTGTGTATGTGTGTGTGTGTGTGTATGAGTGTGTGTGGAGGATTTCATCCTCATATGTGGATTGAGTACTTCGTCCTCTTGTGGAGAAAGCCTCACCGGATTTGGTGAGAGGTGAACATAGGTCTGCGAGTTTGCAGACTAAACCACCTTAAAAATGCCTTGTGTAGTGGAATGTTCTTTATGTGATTGATCCCTATCTTCTATCCCCATTCACAAGATCGGGTGCTATCCTTCATGCTCATGTTTGTTTCTTCCTAACACACACTAGCATCTCTCAAACACACCTCATAAGAGTCCTATTGAGCAGCTTGTCAAGTCTAACCATTGTACTACATTTGTGGGTACGTCAACCGCCAGTGCACTGTGTGCTTGCCATTTTCACTTGAGCTATTTCTATTTAATCCACTGTGCATTGTGTCTAAGTGCCTCATGTGCATCCTAGTTGTTGCTTGTGCTTTAATGAGCTAAGGTTTTAATTGGTCATAGCTTTTGGAATGATCTATTCATCCCCCCCCTTTTAGATCCAGTTGCACCCAAGAGGACCCACAATTGGTATCAGAGGTTAGCTCTGTCATTCCCAGATCCAACGATCTGCAGAGAGGATCCAAGTGCAACTACTATCATCTGCTCATTGGTTGATCAATTTTCAGTGCTTTCCGTTTCGATCTTCGATGGTTTTGATTTTAGTGACTGCCTAGAAAAAATGTGCAGATTTATAACCTCATGTTATCCTAACCTCCTGAAGATTATTACCAATGGTCCTTCCAGCTAGCCTGCAAATAAAGCCAAATGGACTGATGAACACAAGTCTAGACATGCTAACAATCTCACCGTTTTGAATTTGTTGAAAGCAGCAGTAGACACCAACACAACTCCTTTTGTGTCTAGTTGCAGCTCAGCCAAAGAAATCTTGGATGGCTTGATCAGCATTCAAAAAGAACGAGAGAGGCACGACTGCCTGATGGTCGACAAAAGTGATCACAGTGATGATCATCGGGATGAATCTACATCTCAGGTAAATTCTAAACATGAGGATTTTACATTCAATGAACTCTTAGATGCTTATGAGAATCTAGCTGAACAATATAAGAAAATCAGTTCAGAAAATAAAAAATTGAGAAAAAGTCTTAAGAGCAATGTTCATGAATCCTCATGTGAAAGGTGTGCCAAACTTGAGAATGCAAATGAATGTATGATACTTGACATGGACTTGCATAAGGAACAAATTGCTTCTTTAAGAAAAGAAAATAAAGCTTGTATGAATAAAATCTCTAAACTTGAAGAGAATGAAAAAAGGCTTAGAAAAGAGATAGATTCAATGTTCGATGATCAGAAGTTTTTTGATGAACTAGTTAACAATGACTAGCTCATTGAGGAAAATGAAGAACTTAACAGACAAATCAATGTTCTAAAGGACAGGTGTGGGGCCCATATTTTCTTTTGATTTTTAGGAGAGTTTTTTTTAATTCTCAAATCTTGTCATTTCATTTGACAGGTGAATTTGTAAGATAATTTATATATATATGCATAGTAAGTATTATTTTTATTTATATTTTATATTAAAATTTAGAAGACCAACTCATATTTTGTAGCAATCTTTGTATGACCCAAGTTTTCTTTAACTGAAAGGACGGTGAGGAGGGTAAATTCGATTTGGCCCAGGAACAGCCCAATAACGACAGGCCCACGAAGGATTGTTTGCGGTAAGTCCTCCTAAGGAACGGGCACACGTGCTCGGCCCAATAAGAGGAGGCCTGACCCAGAAGCGTATCGGATTCCACAATACGAAGCGGCTACGGCCTAAGCGCAGTTATCGCCGGAAGACTCTCCGACGACCAACCGTTACCCCCACGACGTCGGCCTTGACCCCTTAACGGGCGAGCACGCCCCATGAGCGCCGTAAGACTCGCCCCGGGACCAACCAACGTCGTGGTAATCGCCCTCCAACGGGCAATTCCCACCTCTATAGCGGAGAAACGTTACTCTACTACGGAGGCTCGTCCCTAACGAGGGATGAGGCTCCTCGCTCTACGATGACCCCCTATAAAAGGGAGATCGACAGAAGAGAAGGGCATGGTGGTTCATTCCACTACAACGCTACTCGAGAGAATAGAGCTACAAGCCCTGCCACATAGCGAGAAGAAGAGAGTGACTGCCCTCACTCTGAGAGAGGTTCTTCCTTGCGACCTTACCACCCAGCGAGCACTCCCCGAGTGAGCACTGGGACCGGCGAGCACTCGTCCGGAAGATCTCCACGGCTTCTCAGCCTCCTACGGTGATATCTTTCTCTCCCTCTCCTACTCTTCTCTATACTCTATTTCCCCATTACTGACTTAAGCATCGGAGGGTTGGCCCCTGGGGTAACACCCGGGACTCCTTCTGACGTCCCTGCTTCCTGGTCTTTGCAGGCTTCCACGGGCACGAGATGACTTCCCCAACAAATAAATAGATAAGGTGGTACGTGGCCTACGAACCATTTTTCAGTCTCTACACTTCTTGGCGTCGTCTGTGGGAAGGCGAGCGAAAAGCTATGGCGCCTCATGGAAGCTTCCACAACACCAACAACCGGGGCTGTAGGTCCCACCAGGGACCCAGCTCCCGCCGGGAATCGCAGGAAGCTTCTTCCGCCCACTCCCGGCAGGAGGTCACCCCAGGTGACCTCGATGAACTGCGTCAACAGATCCGAGCCCTGACAGATCTCTACCAGGAGCTTCAGAGCCAACAGGTCGACCCCCAGTGCATCTTGTCCGAGTGATGGGAGGACGAGAGGGGCCAGACCAGGGGGAACCCTCGTCAAGCGCGAGAGGCATCCCATGCCTTGGCCGCAAGGACTTGATGATCTCGCAGCGTGCCCGCATTGAGGGTGCGCAGTCCACTTCACTCCAACCCAGAGATGGATCGCTGAGTCCAACGCTTTGAGGAAATAGAGGATAAAGTCCGGTGCTTGGATGATGTCCCCCTGGCCGCCAAAAATCACGGCCTAATTGATGATGACCTGGGCTTCCATGCTCCCTTCTCCAGGAAAATAATGGAAGTCCCCATCCCGCCAAAACTCCAACTACCGTCGTTCACCTCCTACGACGGCACCACTGACCTGGCCGACCACATGCATAGCTTTGAGTCCCACATGGTGTTCCACCGGGTCTCAGACACTGTGAAGTGCCTGGCGTTCGTGACGACCCTTCGGAAGAACGCCCAGACTTGGTTTGAGTCCCTGCCGACTGGGACTATTTCCTCCTTCTAGCAGCTCAAGAAGCTGTTTAAGGATAACTTTGTTGGCTGCCGAAAGGTGGCCAAGTCTGCGGTGACCCTGCTCGCCCTCAAGCAGGGCAAAGAAGAGACGGTGTGGGATTTTGTCTCCTGCTTCCGTGCGGAGGCACTATGGATCCCACATCTCGACGTCGGCATCGTCACCACAGCCCTCACCCAAGAGACGCGGGACTACATCCTCCGGCGTGCCCTTGGAGTCGAGGCCTCGACGACCCTTCCCGACCTCTTCGCCCTAGCACAGAAGCACGTGCGCTGCGAGGAAAACACCGTGGCTCTCGGCCGCACGGTCGGAGCCGATCTGTCCGACCGCAAGAGATCTGCCGACCTGCCACGAGAGGGTCGGAGTACACGGTAGCGACGCGATGGAGACTGCCGCGACCGCTCTGAGAAGGAAAGGGACAATTATCGCCACTACACGTCCCTGACGACTCCATTCGACCAGATCCTGATGGAGATCCGCGAGGAGCCATTTCTCAAATGGCCTCCCCGGATGAAGTCGGATCCGAGCACGAGGAGCAAGAAGAAGTATTGCCTTTACCACCGTGACCACGGCCACGACACCACCGATTGCATCAACTTGAGGGACGCCATTGAGGACCTCATTCGGAGGGGACTCCCCGACAAGATCCTCGCCAAAGCCGCGGAGCGGTGGCAGAAGACGCCCCCACCGATCGACAACCGACCCAATGGAAAAGAAATCATGATGATCTCTGGGGGGCCGACTGCAGGGGGAGATAGCACGAGCAGGAGGTGACGGTACGCGACGGCCATCCGCACTACGGATCAAGGCGACGACGCCCAACGGGGGATCTCCACCCCAGGCCATTTAGGAGATCCCATTGTCTTCTCTGAGGATGACCTAGATGGTGTAACCACACCCCACTCTGATGCGTTGGTGGTTTCGGCCACCATCAACTAGTGTACTGTGCGTCACATTCTAGTGGATAATGGAAGCAGACCTGATATCATTGCCTACGACTGTCTTGTACTTATGGGTGTGGATATGTCTCGACTCGCGCCGTTGCACACGCCGCTATACGGATTCTCTGATGCTATCGTCCGCCCGGAAGGGCGCATCTCACTCCCGATCACGATCGAGACCGCACCAAAAGAGGTAACTTTCCTCGCTGACTTTACCGTAGTTCACGCAATGATAGGATACAATGCCATCATCGATCGAGGGATCCTCGGCATGCTTCAAGGTGTCCCTTCCTCTTTTCATCAAAAGCTTAAACTCTCCGCCCCCAGGGGGTAGGGGAGGTCTGAGGTGATCAGAGGGAGTCCAGGAGATCCTACCTCATCTCCACACGTGATCAACGTCCTGAAGAAGTACCACCTGAGAAGAAGGCGAGGACCCAAGATCTAGGCCCGGGCACAAGTGCGCCGGCCGAGGACTTGTACCTCGTCCAAATAGGAGAAGACCCAGGCAGAACACTGAGGATCGACGCGAATCTATCCGAACGCGATAAGCAAGCATACGCGACCTTCCTCGTGGCCAACCAGGACGTGTTTGCTTGGTCCGAAGATGAGCTTCCCGGAATCCCACCAGAGGTCATCACCCACCAACTTAGGTCGGATCCCACTTGCCACCTGGTATAACAGCGCCGAAGGTGTTGCAACCCCAAGCGGTAGGCTATTATTAGGGAGCAGGTGAGAGAAAAGTTACGCTCAGGGCTACTCAAGCCTACTCAATACCCAGACTGGGTAGCCAATGTGGTCTTGATCCTCAAGAGCAATGGAAAGTGGTGGATGTGCGTGGACTACACCGATCTCAACAAAGCTACACCCAAGGATAGCTTTCTCATTCCACGGATCGACTAACTAGTCGACGCGACGGCCGGGCATGAAATGCTAAGCTTCTTAGATGCTTGCTCCGGCTATCACCAGATCAGCATGCACAAGCCCGACCAGGACAATGCCTCATTCGTCACCGATCATGGCCTATACTGCTACACTCGAATGCCGTTCGGATTGAAGAACGCAGGGGCAACCTACCAACGCCTTATCAATCACATGTTCGACTCTCAGATCGGCCGCAACATAGAGATGTACATCGACGACATGCTCGTAAAAAGCCTCCAAGTCATCGAGCACTTGGGAGACCTGGCGGAGACTTTCACCACGCTCAGGAGATACAACATGAAGCTCAACCCAGTTAAGTGTGCATTCGGGGTACGGTCAGGGAAGTTTCTGGGCTTCCTCGTCACCCACCGGGGGATCGAGGCCAACCCCGACCAAATCTGAGCAATGCTGGAAATGCAGCGACGACCCGGGCAGGTGAGGGACGTATAATGCCTCACCGGGTACATTGCCGCCTTGGCTCGATTCCTATCCCGAGCCGTCGAACGGTGTCTCCCCTTCTTCCGATTGATCAAGCAAGCCAATCAGGTGCCGGAGAAGAAGGGGCAGATCGACTGGGACCAGGAGTGCGAGCAGGCATTCGAAGAATTAAAATGCTATCTGGCGACCCCTCCCATCCTCGCCAAACCACAAAAGGGAGAACAGTTACTCCTGTACCTATGTGTGACGCCGAGCACAATGAGTGCCGTGCTCACACGGGAAGAAACAGGGGTCATAAAGCCCATCTACTACATCAGTCGAGCGTTACAAGGATCGGAGCTCCGGTACTCACGAACTGAAAAGTTCACTCTAGCACTCATTACGGCTGCTCACAAGCTGCGGCCATACTTCTTGGCTCACCCAGTCACCGTCCTCATCGACCAGCCACTCCGACAAATCCTCCAGAACCCTGACACCTTGGGAAGGCTAATCAAATGGGCTATCGAGTTGGGGGAGTTCGACGTCAAGTTTCGCCCGAGGGCTATGATCAAGGCCCAGGCTCTCGCCGACTTCATAGCCGAGTGTCCCATACCCACGGAAGACTCACCCGAGCAATCTTCCGGGCCCACGTGGGAGCTGTACGTCGACGAATCATCCTGCGCCGCGGGTAGCGGGGCGGTGTTGGTCCTACTTTCACCGGAAGGGCTCGAGCTTCAGTACGCCCTGCGGTTCAACTTTCTGACCATGAACAACGTGGCCGAATATGAAGCACTTCTCTCAGGGCTACGCATGGCGAAACACTTGGGGGCGACCAGCGTGCGAGCGTACAGCGACTCCATGCTCATCGCCAATGTTCATAGCCTTATTACCTTATGGCATGTTTTAGATACGTTGTAACATCGATTTCATGCATCTAGTTGCCATAGATAGCACATCTTTCAGTTTTATTTTTGTTTATAGTTTACAGGAAGAAATGGTCTTCCTCATGACCGCATATGTTTCACTAGCGGCCCCACGATAAAGCACTAGGCCCAGCGAAATGGTCATCCCTAGACCATTTACCCTTTTTGAGTTCTGTATTTTGGTTAACTCAAAACCTAATGCAAAAAAACTCTAATCATTATATGATAAGACTAGTTAACTAGGTTTTATCCCTATTTGTAGTGCCATTTTCATATACTTGGTTGTGTTAACTGTGCATCCCAGTAGCTTTCATGTTACTTATGCACTTGGAGCATATTTTAAACTTATGTTAATTTCATGTCAAAATCATATACTTTTGTGATTAACTTAGATTTTATATGATTCATAGACTTGATTAGTTGGTTTGATCACAGTTTTATCACGATCCTTTCTTTTCTATGAGTCATTTTCTTAAGTATGTGGCACATATTTTGGTATGATGTCATTAGTCACACTTTGCCCTTAAGCACACAATCTTGGACTTGTGAACCTCTCTGTCTGATATTCCTTCTGTTGGACTAGGTGATCTTGTTTCAAGGCCTCCGTAAGTCTCCGTGATCTTGGGATTCTCACTAGGATGCCGAACTAGTTGTACCCTCAAAAACCCAATTTGTCTAGAGAGCACTTACACTATCAGTGTTTTCAGAGTTCTGGTTCTAAATGGTCCTCAGACGACCACTAAGGGTTACTTAATGGCCGACTCGTGACCGCTTCTTTCGTCAAACGGTCAGCCCATGACCGTATGTCTCTATGAGTCAAGCTTTCTTTGTTCTAGCTTCGACTCAGCATAAACAGTCTTGACCCGACCGCATACATTTTCCTAGCAGTCCAGACTTGACCGCCCAAGTTCATCAAACAGTCCAGGCACGACCGCATGGTTCCTGATTATGTCTAACTCGAGGTTGACCCTTGGCATTGATTTTCTTGAATTTCTAGATGATCTTAGGATTATCTGGAGTCTCAATCTATATTTAACAAGTTAATGTTAAGTTATGGAACTTAATTAATATACCGTTATGCTGTCGGAATGTCGCCGTAGCATAATGTTCTCTTAATTCTTCTTTGAAATCTCATGTCAACTTTGGTACGTTCTATACCTTGGTTACTTGATCGTGGAACCTATTATTGAAATTGAAATTATTGGCCGACATTATTGTTATACTCGTGGAAGTAGCTGAATTTATAACGTGAAGATGCAGATCGGGCACTGATTGTGTCTAAGGGCTCCATGCTAGCCCCCACGGCTGATTGTCGGAAACGTGCTATAAATCATGAGGTACGATGATACTGGCGTCGCATTGCGCTGGGAGTACTTTCTTTTATAAATGAGTGAAAATCACGAGGCAATCTAGTGAAATTACATTCTTGCGTGTTAAGTGACTTTCTAGTGCATAGCCTTTATGGTTATGAAAAGTGCATCCTCGTTACATTCTTGTCATGAAAGGTCAATTTACATCTACTTGATTAAATCTTGCTTGATCATGTTATATACTCGCTCAAGTCTACTTGCTCAATTATCTCATGATTCTCTATATTCTTGGTTATCTTGGTTATATCGTTTATTTATCGCACCTTCATTTTTTTACCTTAAAGTCTAGAGCTAAGACATTAATCATTTAAATATTACCTTCATGTTGATGCGAAGATACCTACTAGGTAAGTGTGCTCATTACTCTACTTTCCAATCTTTTCAGGAGATACTAGCAGGTCAGATTCAGACAATTCAAGTGATGGATCCGAGAGTGAATAAAGAAGGAGCGAAGCCTTAGAGTGTCATTAGTTAATGGACAATAGTTACGATGTAATTTTACATTTTATTGAGTCTATGATGTAAGGGTGTTAAGAGTCAAAGATTTTGTGTACTTTTGAAATCATTATTATGGAATAAAGTGAAGTTTAAAAAAAATTACTTGTGTAATTACTTTTGCGTGATTATCTTGCACTCTTATTTCTTGCTTGCGAGAGACTTACCATGCCAGCTATTCACATTCCCGAAATTTCTTCTGATGTATTAAAAGCTCAGGGTAGGACAGTTAAAGTGGTATCAGAGCATAGGACTAGAAGTCCGAGGAAAAAAAATCATATCATAGGATAAGCCCAAGATTTAAGGACCCATACCTATGGAACTAGGAAAGAAATTTCCCACCGGAATGGCTAAAAATTTAGGAGATATGCCCTCGAAATAGGAACAAGTGAATATGATTGTATCTAATGCTACCCCATAATTTAGACAAATTTTACCTATGATCAAGCTCAACACTATGGAGGAATTATATGAACGGGCGGGCTACATCCAAACCCAGTTAAAATATTCACCCATTATGAACATGTTTGAGCAAAAGTCGAGAGTAGTGAGGAAGAACAATGTCAATAATAACGACGGTGGAACGACCGGAGGTATGGTCACTAATGAGCAAGTGGGCATTGTTGGCAATCCCACACCTTTCCAAAACTCTTCTTCCAGCCCAAGACCACCACAATCACAACAACAACAACAACAACAAGCCTCTTTTCATGCTCAAGTTCCACACCATACAAATAACCCTCCTTAGTCATTCCGTCCACTTCAAATCAACCTATCCAACCAAATCCTCAAGCCCCTCAACAATACCACCAAGTGCTGCCACCTAATAATTATGGCCCCCAACAGCCAAGAAGATCACTAGGCCCAAAGAGAGCCCAGTATCCACCACTACCTGAAAGCCTCCCCGATCTCTTCAATGCCCTTATGGCCACCAACACATTCACATTGCCTAAGGATAGGCCGGCCTGGCACCAAAATGTGGATACCTCTCGGTATTATGTCTTCCACCAGTAGTCAGGTCACAATATAGATCAGTGCTTTCACTTCAAAGACTATATCTATGATATGAATGATCAAGGCAGCATTGATTGGGATGAAATGATGAGATTTATTGCTACATTAAAAGCACGAAGACCTCCTCACCAAAAACAAGCTCCACAGCAACCTCAGCAACAAGTGCAGCAACCACCGCAACAATAGCAAGCTCCCGCACGTCAACCGGACATGGGAATTATCCACAATCCACTGTCAGAGCACCCTACACCGAACCAATAGTTGAACCCTGTCACCTCTTTTCACAAAGTTAAGAGGGGACAGGGGTGGCACGAAGAAAGCGCCTCCGTCGTCATTATCAACCAAAACTCCAACCAACCTCCTCACCTTTTAAGAACAACACCCTAGCCTGTGATAGGACCTTCTCCCTTCCCCCAACCTTCATGCCCCCTCATACACACCTTAAACCAAACTCCTTCCACCCCTACAAACCCTTCACCATCTAGGCCCCTCCTTATTCATCCTTCACCTCTACCACCTTCACCACCAGCTCATTCCACCTCCGCAAACCCTTTACCCTCTAGACCCCTCCTTATCCATCATCCATCTGCACACCCTTCTTCATCCGCCACCTCTACTAATCCTTCACCTAGGCCACTCTTGCTTCGTCCATCACCAACTCCTCCTGCACCTCCAACCTCCTATACACTTGCCGCCATGAACCCTCAGCACCTTAGACCTGTCCGTATTTGCCCCTTACCTACTCTCCCTTTATTATTATCAAACACCCAAGAGCCATCCATTTCCACTAACCCCCCTCCCAATAGACCACCATCATCAACACCCATCACCAACAATCTCCAACTGGCAAGGCCCCTCATAAGGGTTCCACCCCCGGTTACTTCCCTTCAAAAACCCTCACCCGTCAACTACGACATTCCCACTTCCTACATTAACCCCCCACTTTTTGGACCTATCACAAACCCAATGGAGGCGCACAACTCCCAAACAATGGTGCTCCATAGTGGAAGGATATTCCACTGTGTATTCCCGCACCGACAAGAGCAGGATCCTACATTAGCGCAAGAAGGACAAGGGCAGGAGCAGGAATCCATGTCGAGCACACAATATGATTTACTAAAGCATTTGGACAAGACTCTAGAGAGAATTTTCATACTTGATCTGATTTAAAGGTTTCGAATACCCACTAGGAATCTTTAATGTAATATTTACAAAAGGTGATAGTTTATGAGGACCTTTCGGTTGAGCAAATAACATCAGTCCTCATTTTAATGATTAACCTACCAGCTATCATATTTCATGAGCATGAGTTAGCACCCAAGTCGGCTTGGAAATATGCTTTATGTATTATCGTGAACATCAACAAAGTGGCCGTTAGCCAATGCTTAATGGACATTGGTGCTTCTATCAATGTGTTGTCGCCTAGCACTTTGAAAATGTGCGGCATACCTAAAAGTGAAGTACGACCTTCATCCATCACCGTGATCGCATATGATAACACTAAAAAGCCGCCTATGTGGATGATTACTTTAAAAGTAGAATTGGGTCTGGTATCTGTCACTATTGATTTTCACATTCTGGACATGGACCCCAACCCCCTTTTCCTCTCTCTCCCCATTTCTCATTTCCCTCTCCCCTCTCTCTTCTCCGGGCGACCGACGGAGGCGGAGATGGGCGAGACGGAGGTGGCGCGTAGGCGAGGACGGGTAGAGGAACGAGGTGGTGGAGGCACAGCGACGTTCGTCTACGAGTTCGTGAACCCGGCGGCATTCAAATGGTTTTTTCACGTGGAATCGGCATTCTCGGTAGCGGGATGGATCCTTAGCCCCTGTAGTTTATTTTCCCATGATTTGGTTGCCTGAGGCGAGCCGAGAGGGTTTATTTCACGCCAGGGATTTAAAATCATGATTTTGGGGTGAGCGCCAAATTTCTCTTTTTGATCGCATTTTGGGGTTTAAATGGCTGCTCTTGGTGGTCAAGAGACTAGTGAAGAGTTTTCCTTTATTTTTCCCTTCACATGGGTGTGATTGGGGCATGGAATGGGGAATTTTACAAAGTTCGTTGTCTTCGAGCTCAGAAGTAAGAGGCGGTCGTACCAAAGACCGCCACTTGCATCGGGAGTCAAGGTGGCCCTCTGGGGACCACCACTTGACCTTGTAAGTTGGTTAGGAGTCACGGTCTGGTGATTGACCGCCTTCTGAAGGTGGCGGTCAGGCGAGGACCGCCACTTCGGGGAGTCAACGTTGCGTTCGAGGGTGTTCCCTAGAAAGCGATCATCTAGTAGACCGCGTTCTGGAGAACGCTATCCCCCAGCTAACCACGTTCTGCCCCTTTGGTTTTTGGGGTCCGCTGGCAGGTGGTGACCCTCTGGAGATCGCCACCTGATGCGGGACGGGTGAGACTCGGATGGATAATGCAACCTCAGACTCACTGTGATGACTCGACTCACCTGGGACAGATGCAACCAGCAAGACACTCACACGGGAACACCTCGACGCGACTCCAAGGAGCCCCAGAAGAGGAGAATGTACTCAACAAGAAACACAACTCACGACTCGTCCCTAGAGATTGAAGCGCATGGATCCTCACGGTTGAGTAACCGGCGTGAGTCGAGGGTGGTCTACACTCCTCCGTGCCCGGATCGGGTCACAGGATGGGTCACGGGAATGCTCTCTCACAGTAGTGATAGTGTTTGCAGCGAGCTAGGACTCCTATCTCATGCTAATGCGGCATTTACGTGCATACTAAATCAGCAAGCAACGAGGGGGAGGTGGAGACGTACCTCCACGCTCAAGGCGTGGGGAAGACTTCTCGGTCAAGAATCGTCACTCTCAGTAGAATAATTAAATTAATTACAACATGTAAATTACGACCCACTCCACACAGGGAGGTAAGAGGTCACAACAGTGGTCTGGGAGCGCCGTTCTAGGGTTGACGGGTAGCAAAGCGGCGGGTTCCGAGCGGTGATGGGCGGCGGTTCCGAATCAGCAATTTTCGGCTAGCAGGACAGCATGTACGGGTGTCCAAAGGGACACCAGTCTTCTGGATCTTCTGGATGCGGCGGTTCATCGGGACATTGGTGGAGGGTCCCAGATCAAGCCCTGGGAGCGGCGGTCACTGAATCTTCTCTGATGTGATTTTTTTAGATTTTATCGTGGACCCCTTTCTGCAGGCCAATCTCAGGACAGACTAGGGTAGTCTAGCGCACCTCGGCGAGATAGGCCGCCACACCCAGTCACGACATCGGATCGAAGTGAGATCAGTACCATTGTGAAGAGGACTCAAAGATATTAGACCTATTGGAGTTTCAGATCCGTACAATGGTGGGTCTGGAAATGAAAACTTCTGCAAACTGATAATAGTTTATGGTTCGGGACATAGGGCAGACACAGCAGGACGGGATCTGCCTGTTCAAGGGGTTTGACCGAATATCAAATTAAGACTTATGGCATGGGATTTTTTTGTGGAGGTAGGGTGGAGGGTGGTGGTCACGCACATAGGTCTTTTGTGACTTCCTAACCACGTTTGGGGGGTGGGAAATTTTGCCTCCCACGGGCTATTCCGTAGGTCAGCTCGCAGGCAGACTGTGAGGGGGACAAACAACGGGCTGGGAAGAGGCCTAAACGGTCTCTAATCTGGGTGAAAATTGAACTGAGAATGGTGGACGATGGGGGGAACCTACCCTCCAAATCTCAGCTCGATCCAACGGTCAGATCTCCCGTATCAGCCCCTTCACCGAGCTGCTGTCTAGGAACTCCGAGTTGTAGGACAGCGGGTGGAGTTGATGCTTGGCCGCTTGATGATGACACAGACGGTGGCGGCGGCAATCGATCACGGCATTCAGAGGTAGAGGTGAGTTTGATTCATTACAAGTCTATTGAATTGATTCAACTATGGTTCAGTATGCATGATAAATGTTTTTGATAATTCCATGCTATGCTCATCATGAAAAGACTCTCCTGTGTAAAGATCTCAAGATCAAAGAGTGAAACTGTTAGATCAAGGCACTCAGCCAAGTTGACTAGGGGAGCAATTGCAAGCAACAGCAAGACCAGCAACATGAGCCACGGCAACATGCCTTAGCATTAGAAGCAGAAATGGGAGTAAAATTGCTAAGAGGACCTCTTTAATGAAAAAGTAGTTCAAGTGCTACAAGTAGAGCCAACCCCAGAAGTCAAAGTCAACATAGTCAATAGAGTCAACATAGTATCATAAATAGTTAATGCAGACAAGCCAAGGGTCAATGCAGTCATGCTCTTAATGCTGAAGAAATGGATCACAATTCTGTCAAGACGATCAAGAGAGGCACAAGTCAAAGGCGACGGCTGGTGACAAATAAGGGTGACAAATAGCTTCATACGGGTGACAAATAGGTCTTAAGGATGACAAATAGATCTATAGAGGTGACAAATAGCTTGGACGGGAGACAAAGGCCTGAGACGAAGAAAAGCTTAAAGGACCGGTCGACCTCATAGCCTGACTACTCTGACCTCAAGCTTTCACAAGAAGAAGAAAGTCTAAGCAGTTCTCTGATGCTCTGATCTAACCATGTTGCTGCTCCGACCCCACAATGTCACTGCTATGACCTCAGGCCATGTTGCCCCGACCTCAGGCCTTCACTAAATTGCTAAGGCCAATAGTGATGGCTAACCAGCTGATAAGTGTGACAAATAGGTCTATATGGCTGACAAATGGGTATTGACGGTGACAAATATGTATACAAGGGTGAAAAATGGCTTGCGGAGCTGAGAATTGCAAGATCAAGAGAACTACTCTGACCTCACAACAGAGCTGCTCTGACCTCATCTCATGCTGCTCCAACATCAGCTACAAGGTGCGGACAGTCTCTTAAGATAGGTTGACACCACCGTTATAGGAGGTCGACCTCAGGCCTCTTCCAGAAGCCATTGTAAACTACATTCTCCAAGGCAGTGCCAACCTCACTTTCACAGGAGGTTGACCTCATGCTATTTCCATAAACTTCTTAAGCTTTGTTTTGCCAAACACGTCAGGTGCCAAAGGATTACAATATGGACCGTAAACCTATAAATTCATGGATTTCGAGGTCTAGAAGAAGATCCTAGATCAGAGCTTCTTCCCCTTCATCATGACAAGTCTGTACAAATCTTTTGGAGAAGACTTGGTCAGCCACCACATCTAGAAATAACCCTCTGCTAGAATTCTGACCCACTTATCCTAGAAAGGATTGGTTAGAAGGAATGCACTTCATCTCTCACTGGACAAAGCCACGTCCCTTTGCCACAAGGTCTCAGAAAGGTCTCCTCTCTACAAGCCAGCCCATGAATATTAAAGAAGCCATAGGCACTTTTGGTCAACCTCAATTATTTTACTCCAGCCATTCAAATTGAAGGAGGGAAACCCATGTGTCTCTGGTGTACCAATCAAGAAGTGGTCAGTGTTCTAAACAAATCCTGTTCATTCAAGCCAAATCAGATAGCAGGAATTTTGGAGGGAAATTTATCTTCCCATCTACTCCTTTATGACCGGTGGATCAAGTCAAGCTCGGTTGAAAGAAGGTCAGAATTCAAAGGAAAACACTTCAAATTTGAATTGGTCCTATGACAGATTTCTTGAAGGGAAATGTTCCTCTAGCTCTTCTATTTATACCGTAGCTTCTGTTGAAGAAGAAGCTGCTACCGCCCAAGAAGAGAGCCACGTCCCTTGAGCACTCTAGAAGAAAATCTGTGAGCAAGAATAGAAGGGAAAGTGAGTAGCCCAGCATCTGGCCAACCCAGTCCAGTGCTGTAAGAGTGAAGAGAAAAGAGATAAGAAGAAAGGGGAGAAGTCTTGTGAGAGAAAGTGCAGCCTTGCAGAAAGCCTGAAGAGAAGATCTGTTGGATCTATGTCTGAAGTCGCAGCCACTAGCTTCCAGATCTCTATCTGAACCCATAGCTAGTGTTTCTTTCCTTGTTCTAGTTTTCTACTAAACTTGCAGCTTATTTCTTTCCTTTATTCTTTTTGTTTTGTTTTCATCTCAAACGTTGGAAACTGTGAATCAACAGTGAGGACAGTGTCCTCTGTTGTGCATATGTTGTCTAGCTTTGATGATAGCAACATATCATATTCTGTTTTGATGATAGCAACAAAGTACCTCAATACTAATTAAGAGAGGGACAAAAGGAAATATTATGAGATAAGTGATAATATTGTTATGATGTACTTTTCTACAGGAATAATTCTACAATGGAAAGGATTTGGCTTCATCAATAAAAAGGAAATCTGCTCTAACTGTGTATTGAATTAACTCATAATATTTGATGAAGGGCCTACACACCAGGAGTGCTTCTGGACCCAAAGCATGGTTTCCAACCTTGAGGGGGCAATGGAGACCATAAATCTAAGTTGTCTCCAACTGCCTAGAAAAAGAAACACAAACAAATTATTCAGCATGTTGCATAACATAATATCTGAAGTAAAAGTAAGGTGAACGTGAAACACACAATACTTACTGTTCTAGACTCTAAACCTCCCTCCAGCAAAGACATATGCATAGGTTTTGGAGCATTCCATTCCTGTTTAGCACACACAACTTTTAAAGATGGAGGCACAACTGTGATGTTCTATAAGCATTAACACGAGAAGTGCCATTTGCCATTTGCAACCCAGAGACTAGAATTTGAAACAAGATCTACGCAGAGTGATCAACATAAAGCCAGCGTCATGCCAAAACAAATTAAACAAAACCAACAGTGAACAAGAAGTACTTGATGAACCCAACAAAGCAGTAGGTGTAACCATGTTAGAGAATATCATGATCATGGGTACCACAACACCAGGTTCTCTTAATGATATAGAACAACAGAATCCATTACCATACAAACTAAACAACAATTTATGCCATCCTTTCCACTTTATCCCTCCTTGCTAGGAAACTCCAATTCATCAACAGAAAAATGCCAGCCCAACAAAATTTCTAGGACCATCCAAGGACTTTACAGAGCACACACACACACACGCTCAACATATTCATGTGAGATGAAATGAGGTAAAAAGCAGACATCCAGAACATATAGCCCAAAACCAAACAAAGCCCAAGCCCACCATCACCCACAAAGACGACCCACCAATAGGTGTATCAGTCTATTGGAGGACCACTTTGACCTTCCGAGTCGACCACCGCGGGTCAAACTCGACACGATTACCATGCGTCAAGATGATGCCGAGTCCAACACTCGCTCAGAGAAAGCTTTGATGAGAGAGAGAGAGAGACGTACCGAGAAGGCGGATGGAGAAGCGTGGCCGAGCGGGGTGAACAGGCCAGGGAAGAAGGCCGGAAGTAGTAGCACCAGGAGGGCCGCGAGCGGCGCCCCCGCCGCGCCCCCGCCTCCCCTGCGCGAACGCTGCCAGAAGTAATACCCCACCATGCCGCCAACCCACCTGCGTCTCCCCTCCTCCTCCTCCTCCTCCTC
The DNA here is from genome assembly GCA_024336825.1 of Amorphophallus titanum. Classification (NCBI taxonomy): domain Eukaryota; kingdom Viridiplantae; phylum Streptophyta; class Magnoliopsida; order Alismatales; family Araceae; genus Amorphophallus; species Amorphophallus titanum. The sequence goes on from JANBPO010000881.1 coordinate 144,255, forward strand.
TCCTCTGTCACGCACTAGCAGAGGGCCAGCCCGCCTCGTCCCCCCCACACCCACCTCCTGACTCCCAATAAATGGACGAACTTTGGAATAAAATAGCCGGGATTGCCCCACGGAAGGAAGAATACAGTTGGCGGAAGAGAAGAATCTCGCAGGCAGGGGCAGAGAGACAAAGAGAGCGGTGGCCGGCGGTGGAGAAGTGAAGGTGACGCCTCTCTCTCCCTCTCTCTCTCTCTCACACACACACACCACCCTTTACAGCTTTTGTAGCAGTAGTCGTCGTCGCCGTCGGCCTCGCATTCCTTCCCGCCGCTTTAGCTGTCGCCTCTCTCGGTGGTTCCTCTCGCTCCAGCGCATCGCTCGCTGAGCGACATGGGCGGCGATAGGTGTCCTTTCGTGCGGGCCCCCCCTTTTTTTGGTTTTTTCTCCTTTATTATTGTGACTCCACACTCCATCAGCGAGGGGAAGACAAAAGAAAAACAAAGATATTAATAATTTAGAAGATGCTAAAATAAAAAAAAGAGATGGTGGGAGGAATGTTATTTTCTTGATGCAACAGCTTCTGGACACTAATCGATGGTGAACACGGAAGAGATGAGAAGGTTGTGAGGTTTTGTGACGTCACACTAACTAGGTTCCCCCCCCCACCCCCCAATGAAGATGTTTCAGGAACCTAAATCAAAGTGGAACATTGTATGATTTGGAGTAGGTCTAACTCAATATTGACATATATTGTATAACTGACTCTAATCTATAAAAAATGCCACTAGATGAAACGTAACTTGATGTGGAGAGTGACTTAGTGATAGATGTCTGGTCGTGGTCATCCCTACTGTGGATCTTAATCAAGTATTAGCCCTCTAATTGTCGAGAGATATGAGTTCAGAATTTATTAATTTTAGAAAAAAAATAGATGCACCAGTTGTACGTCACTAAATTTAAATATAGTATGGCTCGCATTTGGCAATGGGTTTATTGTGTGGTCGCCGTTTTTCGGTTTCCGTTGCTGGCTTGGGGATGGTTGCAGGCTGGCAACGCAAGTCGAGATTGAGAGCATACAGGAAAGTTGGACCGGGCGACGGCAGGCGTATAGAATTGACCATGCCGCGCTTGACGATTTGGAGGATTTGTTACGCAATGTATAATGTTAACTTTTCCTATTTCATGATGGTTGTGATTGCCATGCTAGGTTCTTATGCCGCATGGGGATTGCATGGGATGCTGATTGCAGTGCTTGTTATGGTGCTATTACGCTGAATGCATTCATTAGGCAATTTTGCCAAACAACGGAGTTAACAACATGAAGCGCAGTTACATTACATCGGCGTTTTCCATGATGGTATTACTTGCCGCCGCCGACGCGGCCAGCGGCGCCGCGCCCGCCGCCCGCCAGACAAAGCTTATGTCAAAGCTTGCGGTCAAGGATTTGGGCAATCCCCGCGCGGTCGCGGACGAAGATGGAAAGCGCCGTATTTATCTTGGCCGTCTTGGCGGCATTGCCGAAGAATTGAAGGAAGGCGCCGACAATACCGGGCGCCCGTTTATCGGCTTCCGTGGCTCATTTATGGGCATTCCTGCGGAAGCCGACAAACCTACAATTCGTTCCGGTGTTTGCTATCTGCCGCCCGGCACGGAAGGCCAATTGGTTTCCATTCTTCGGCGCGATGCGGAAGGCAAGCGCGAGGCGGCCAACGCTTCATTTGCCTTTGACATTTACGCGATTGTCGCTAAGAACCCAATCGGCTACAGCTATGAGACTGTGCCGGTCATGAACATTGTCGAAACTGATCCGGTTGCGCAAGCTATGGCTTCGCTTCCGGCGCCGGGCGGCAATGCGTCGGTTGCGCAGATTACCGACGCCAAGGCGGCGGGCGGCAAAAAATAATTTCTGCCGGATATGATCGAGCCGGCGCGGTGGTGACGATACCGCGCCGGCTCTTTTTGCGAAACAGGTATGGGCAACGCGGGAGGCGCGATTATCCTATTTCGCAATCACGTTTTGCTTAAACATACTCAAACCCACGGCAACAAAGATAAAGCCAAGAATGATTATAACGGCGCGAATAAACCATCCTTCCGCTATATCCATCCATCCGCCTCCGCCTGCGGATTGTGTTTGATCCTCTATCGAATTTGCGGGCGTTCCGGTTTCGGTGCCCATAGCCTCATATATTCCCGACTGGGGATTTTTAGTCAAATCTTCCGCGCCCGGCGTAAAGCCGCCGAACGTCTTTGCTATTCCCGGCGTAATATCGATTGGGCCGATATTGGGAAAGCTCGCGCCGCCCGATGACGACGGCACGCGCGATTGATCCTTGCCGAGAATGTCAAAGACTTTATAGAAGTCTGACACGTCCATATTTTGAGCGCCTAGAATTGCGGACCCGCGCCGCTGATTGTGATACGATTGCCGATTTTATTCGCCCGATTGTAAAAAGTCGTGTCGGTGCGAATAGCGCTATCTAGCGACATTCCGGCGCCCGGTGTTCCGAAGTTGCGCAGCAAGCGAACCGGCGTGAGAAGCGTTGCCGGATTAGCGTTATCGGGCGCCGCGATTGCCGCTTTCGGATTGCGAAACCAATTGAAAATGTTCATTTCGTATTTCTCCTACGCATTGCCGCAACCGCAACCGCCATAGCCGGGATAGATCGTCGGCATGGGGTCGCCTTGCATTCCGGTGGCGCGCGTCGGCATTATCATCGATGGATAATATCCATACGGCAGATTATATGTGAGATAGGACGGCCCGCGCGAATTGGTATCGACGGGATTATCCGAGACGGTGGCGCCGGGCGCTTTCGGCGTGATCTTGAAAACCACGACGGCGACAAGCGCGGCGACGGCAACAAGCAAAGCGACGTTTTGACTATTCATTGTCCGCGCTCCTAGCCGAAGATTTTTGAGAACAAGCCTTGTTTGGGCTTATTGATTTTCGCGATTGCCACGTTGCCGCTGATATAGGATTGCAACTGTTTCGTTTGTTCCGACGCGGCATAAGACATATAATCTGTCATAGCTTTGTCGCTTAGATAATCGTAACGCTGGCCGCTCTGTTGTGTGGCGGCGGTAAGCCCCGCCAGCGTTTTTTGAACGTCCGACGAATTGGTGATCGCCAGCGCATCCGTTTGTTGCTGGCGATTGATTTCGGCAAGGCCAAGCGTCAAGGCGATTTCCTGCGCTTGTTTTTGAACGTCGCTTGCCAGCGTTGCCGGTGATCATGCTGTGGTTGGCGCGCCCCGGGTCGACGAACGCGCGCAGCTTCACTACCCCCGGACCCACCCGCCACCCCGGCGCCGGTTGCAGGGTGGTGGCGTCGAACCACTCGGTCTCGAGCCAGCCGTCGAGGGGTTCGGTCCGGCTCACGGGGATCGAATCGGTGTCGAGTTCGAGCGCCAGCATCCGGGTGGCCTCGACCACGTCGAGTTCGACCTCGAACCGGGGCGCCTCCGGACTAGGGGTCAAGTCGGGCCGCGTGGTCGTCGGATAGCAGGCCACCAACAACGCACCCAGCATCGCCAGCGCCGGTCCGCGGGTCATCGCTTCCCCTCGTCGATCGCCCGGCGCACCGCCCCAGCCTCGGGCAGCCAGGCGGCGGCCAGGTAGTAGCGGCGGGCGAGCTGCGCCGCATCGATCGAATCCGGGGCACGGCGATCCTTGTCGGCCGGGGTCGGATGCCACCAGTGAAACGCGGAGCCGGGGATGCGGGGGGCGAACCCGGCGACCGTGCCGGCGGCGAGCCACAACGCCCGATCCTCGTAGCCCCAACGCTGGAAGCGTTCGTCGTAGCCGCCGATCGCGGCGAACAGGCTGGCCGGGATCGCGAACGCGCCTGACGCGTGAGAGCGCCACACGGACGCCCCACGGGTCGACATGCGCCCGACGAACCGGTGGTCGACGGTGGGCCAGCGGCGCATCAGCTGACGGACGTGATGGCGGCCGGTGCGCACGTACCGGTCGAAGGCGAGGACCATCCGCCGGGTGTGCCAGGCGAGGCACACCGAGCTCCAGAACTGGTCGGTGTCGACGAACGTGTCGGCGTCGGCGAAGAACAGGACGTCGCAGCCGTCCGCGACCGCGTGGCGGGCGGCCTGGTTGCGCATCGCGGAGCGGTTCGGATGGTCACCGTCGAGGTCGCCGCCGGTGTAGATCGTGAGGCCCATCCGCTCGTACCAGCCGCGAACCCACGCGTAGGCGTCGGTGCGCCACTGGTCGCCGCCGCACCACGGGATGCACACCCCGACCTTCCGGCCGTCGTGAGCGAACCGACGGCGCATCCAGCTGCGCCACTCGGCCGGCGAGTCAAAGTCGTCCGACCAGTCGTCGACGTGGGTCTGCGCCGGCAAGGTCGCTGCGTGGCGCACGTCGTCGAGCAGGTGGTCGTCGACGGCACACATGGCGGCGAGGTGGGTGCGGATGTGCGACGACGGGATGACCTCGGCGCGCACCGCGGCCGCGACCCGCTCGGCCGCGGCCGCCACCCGGTCATGCTCGTGCGGTCCGAACGAGATCGCCAGCGACTCATCCCACCGCGCTCCAGTGACCTTGCTGCGGCCCGGGCGACGCCACACGTGGTAGTTGTCGTCCGACCGGCCAGCGACCGCGTCGGCGACGAGTTCGGTGTAGTAGCAGTCGCCCCACATGATCACCGTTCGCTCGACCGGCGACCACAGGTGCCGCGTGTCGAGGAGCTTGCCCATGTCCGACCCACACGAGTTGATCGCGTCGAGCGACACCCGGCGCGCGCCCGGCACGTCGTAGCGGTCATCGGGGCCGACGACCACGACCTCGCAGCCGCGGTCCGCCATCAGCCGCACCGTGCGCTCGAGCAGCGTCTCGCCGTCGACGACCGCGAAGTGCTTCGGCTGGTCGAGGAACGGTGTGCCGTCGAAGTCCCAGCGTCGTCCGTCGCCGTGCGCCAGCAGCAGGACCGTGGTCATGCCGGCGCGTAGGCGACATCGTGGACGTCGGGTGCGGTGTGCCCCCACTGGGCGACCGCACGCCAGCCACGCCCAGCGAACCAGGCGTCAGCGAGCGGCCGCGGCCACGCCGGGCGGAACTCCTCCGACGTCTCGACCGTCTCGACGATCACGAGGTCGAGGCCGTCGAGGTCGCCGCCGGTGAGCACGTCCGGCTCGGCCCCCTGCGCGTCGACCACCGCGACGTTGCAGCCCGCCTGCAGCGAGGCGAGTGTGACCGCCTTCACGGTGATCGTCTCGGCCACTTCGATCACCCGGCCCTCGACCGTGGACTGATCGCGGGGCGGTTCGATGAGGCTCGACCAAGCCCGGTAGTTCGCCACATGGAAGCGGCGTCGGCCGCCGCGCGCCGCGCACACCGCCTCGACGACCTCGCAGCCCGGGAACTTGCCCCGGAGGCGTTCGGCGAGCCGGGGCTCGGGCTCGACGAGCACGATGCGGCCGAAGCCGCACGCGTGGTAGCCGGCGACTTCCTGCCCGCGGTGAGCGCCGACTCAGGCTAGGCCAATAGAAACGATGCTCAACTGCCTCTATGGTCTTGTTCCGGCCGAAGTGGCCAGCAAGACCTCCCACGTGCATCTCCCACATAAGAAAGTCACGAACAGAAGTCCGTGGGATGCACAACTTGTCACCCTAGAATAGGTGACCCTCCTGAAGCATAAACTCACTGTAATCACGCGAGGGACTGACCTGAAGGATGGCATAGATCGGACCAAAGTCCAGACAATCAACATAGGTATCCTTCAGCCTCTCTAAGCCTACTACCTCAACACTCATGGTGGTCAACATCATCATTCGCTGACTCAGTGCATCGGCTACCTTGTTCTCCGCCCCTGCCTTGTGCTTAAGCACAAAGGTGTATTCCTGGAGATACTCCACCCAACGGCTATGGCAAGTATTCAGCTTCTTCTGGGTATGGAGGAATCGTAAGGCTTCATGATCAGAGAAGAGGATAAACTCTTGATGCAAAAGATAGTGCCTCCAATACCTCAATGCCTGGACGACTGCGTAGAATTCTTTATCATATGTGGAATAACGCAGTTTGACATCATTCAACTTCTCGCTAAAGAATGGGATGGGGTGGGACTCCTGGCTCAACACACCACTAATACCCACTCCAGAAGCGTTACAGGTGACCTCAAACACCTTAGAAAAGTCAGGTAATGCAAGGATAGGTGCTTTGGTCATACGCTTCTTGATGTCCGAAAATGCAGTGGCTGCAGCTTTAGTCCATACAAACGCCCCCTTCTTAATGCAATCTGTGATCGGGGCAGTGATAGAATTGAAGCCGCGAATGAAGCGACGGTAGAACGTCACTAAGTCATGAAAACTTTGGACATCATGGAGTGTGCGGGGCTCGGGCCACTCCCTGATGGCCCTAATCTTCTCCGGATCAGCGAAGACTCCATCTCTAGACCTAATGAACCCAAGGAAGGTAATCTGATCGGTCATGAAAGCACACTTCTTCGGGTTGGCAAATAAGCTCTCTCGCCTCAACACAACACAGACCTGCCTAAGGTGGTCTAAGTGGTCCTCCCTAGTGCGGCTGTAGATAAGAATGTCATCAAAGTAGATGACCAAGAAGACCCCTATCATAGGGCATAAAATCTGGGTCATCAACCGAATGAAGGTGTTAGGGGCATTGGAAAGCCCAAAAGGCATCACCAACCACTCATAGAGACCATCCTTACTCTTGAATGCTATCTTCCATTCATCCACAGGCCTGATCTGCACCTGGTGATAGCCACTATGAAGGTCTATCTTTGAAAAGATAGTAGCTCTCGGCATCATGTCTAGCGAGTCATCTAGTCGGGGAATGGTAAAATGAGACTTCACCGTGATCTTGTTGATCGCACGGCTATCCACGCACATCCTCCATGTACCATCTTTCTTAGGGGCAAGCAAGGAGGGAACAGCACATGGACTCTTGTTGTCCCTAAGAGATCCCCGACTCATCAACTCCTCGACCTGGCTCTGAACTTTGGCATGGTCCGCGAGACTCATCCGATAGTAGGGAAGGCTAGGCAAGGATGAGCCCGGGACGAGGTCGATCTCATGCTGGATATCCAGCATAGGTGGAAGGCCTCCTGGGAGGTCTTCTGAGAAGACATCTGAAAACCCTCGCAGGATCACAGCTATCTCAGGGGGGTGCTCATCCTCAGACCTAGGGGCGACATCTTCCACTCCTCAGACAACAACAGGAAGGATAGGACTACCCCTGGGCACCTCTTACTCCATCTCTCTAGGACTAATCATCATCAACCTCCTGGGTGGGGGGTCCTCCTTGCTAGGAGCAGTCGAAGACGTAGTGGCCCATGCCGAGGATGAGGCGGGTGGGCCGGCCATCCACTGACAGGGAGAGGTCATAGTGCTGGGGCCTACTAGTCCTCGGACTGATGGGTCCTTCTACTCGACAGGGTGGAGAGTAATCCTGTGGCCACCATGGTCGAAGGTGCATGTGTTCAACCTACCATGAAGGGTGGCATCCCGATCAAAGAGCCAAGGCCTACCAAGGATGATGCTACCCACCTCCATAGGCAGCACATCGCACCAGATCACATGGTGGTATGCCTAGAACCGTAGCAGTACCAAACACCGCAGTCTGATGGGGATGAAAGTGGAATCCACCCAAGATACCCTATATGGTGCGGGGTGGTCCACGGGCGTCAAACCAAGGCATTTAATAGTGCCCATAGAGATAACGTTAATGTAGCTCCCACTATCTATAATCACCTTACAGGCCTTCCCTTCCAGCCTACAAAATGTGTGGAAGATGGTGGCACGACGTCAGTCATCACTCACCTGAGGCTGGGCCAGGATGCACCTGACTACACCCAACTACACGTCATCCAGATACTGGGTACCTGGGATGCCAACTTGCTCTCCCTCCATTAACACATCAAAGAACTCCTCAGCTAGATCTTGGTCTGGCTCATAGATGACTGGCACCAACTCAGGCGTAGGGTCATGGGCCGGCGTGTCTGCAATAACAAGCGATTTCCAAGTGGGACACTTGCTCGCATAATGGCCAACTCCACCACACCTATAACAACTGCTGTCTCGCGTCCCGGTGCCCTGGGATGTTCCACCGATCATCAGCCCCTTACCCTTGTCTTCACGACGGACTGGGGGTGTTAGAAGCAGGGGTCGAGTTGGCACGATGGGCTGATGAGGTCTAGGGGCAGGGATGGGTGCTGGATGGCGAGGGGGAGGATCCCTCGGAAGGAGAGTGCAGGGCCTAGGAGCAGTGGGGTCCTAGCGAGGGGGTTCTAGGGGACGAGCCACCAGCCACTGACTATAAGAACTGGGCGGGGTATGAGAGTCAGCCTCACACTGATAGGTGGTTCCCGGACGCTGGACGAGAGTGAAGTCTGACTCAAACTACTCCAACTCGAGAGCGACCTGGTATGCATCCTCCAAGGTGGTCACATTGTGGTGAAATAATTCATATTGATAGTGGGACCGCAGACCACGATGGAAGCGGGAAACAGGCATGGTGCTCTCCTCCGTGATGCCACATCACCAAAAATACTCATCAAACTCCATGATGTACTCAGATACAGATCGATCCCCTTGGCTGAGATTCTGTCACCTATGAATGAGCATTTGATGGTACGTGGCAGGAAGGTACTTGTGCCTAAGTTTGACCTTCATCTCATCCCAAGAATCATTCTGGGGCTCCTGACGCTGAAACAGTAAGCTCTCCACATACCTCCAGTAAGTTTGTGCTTGCCTTAACATCTTCATTTTGGCAAACTTGACTCTCCGGTGGTCTGTCATCTCAAACCACTCGAAGTATCGGTCCATGCTGGCCTCCCAATCTAGATAGACCTTCGATTCCAAAGTCATGGATCCGTCAAATGTGGGAGGGTCAGCGCGAATGGTCTTGAGGATCCGCTCGTCCTCATAATCCCTATGTGGTCGGTGACCACATCGGCATCGGTCACTTCCCTCATAATCGTTGTCAGACTCGTAGTCCTCAAAATCGAGGGCACGTGGCCGTTGCTCCTTAGCCCTAGGTGGGGCGGGCTAGGCAGCAGGTGCCTGAGGGGCTTGAACAACTCCTGGTTGGTCCCGGCGGGGGACTCTCTCCACACTCTCTAACCTTCCAACCAGACCTTGGATAGATCGGTTGGAAGCCTCAGTGCGGTCCTCCATGGCCTTGAGTCGACTCTCCATGCGGTTGGTATGCTCCCTAAGAGTTTGCTCAGACCTATCCATACGCTCCATGAGTAGAGCCATCATGTCCTCTAGAGATCGGCCTCCCTAGGCGACACCTCGGGGTTCACCCATAGTGTCAGGGTGATGGTACTGAGTACCTCTACGAGTGGGCATGCAAGGGGACCTAAAGGGAGCTAAGGGGTGACTCACTACAACCTATCTAGATGGACCAATCCAAAAGGATGAATCTAGACTTAACCAATATCCAGTACGTGGTGGAGATATCAATCCGAAGACCAATCTCACGCAACGAGACTACCTTCCAAATAGGCTTAACCTATCTTTCTAGTAACGCCTTTTGATATACTGGGTATTGGGATGAAATGCAAACCTAGGACAAGATGACCTTAGACTCAAGACTTTTTTTTTAAAAGCAAAGACTACCCTAGACTCAACCATGCTTTGATACCAATTTGATGCGGGACGATATGCGACTCGGGATTAATTTGCTACGAATCTGGGACTATAGGAGATGACGTGACTCATTGGACGACGTGACTAGCGATGACACGAATAACTCGGAACCTAATGTGGTCCAGAAGAGGCAAACACACCTCCAACAAGAACTACTCACTCACAATCATCCCTTGCGAGGGAAACGCATCGATCGACATGGTTGGGAAATCAACACAGAGTCTCGGGTGGTCAATACTCTCTCTCGTGCTCGGATCGAGACACGGGATAGGTCACACACTCATCCTCACAACGGTGACTAAATTGATCTAGCTAGGATCCTAACATGCTCACTAGCAGTGACATAAAGAACTTATACTAGAAAAGTAATGCAACAAAGGGGGGTGCTGTGCATACCTCCACGCTCGGGGCATGGGGAAGATGTCTCGACCAAGACCCATGACTCTCAGTACAGTGGTAAAATTTAGTTACACCAGTGATTTTATGGCCCACTCCACGTAGGGAGGTAATAGGCTTTACAATGACACCGGGAGCACCGATCCTGGGTTAACGGGTTGCAAGACGGCAGGATCCGGGGTGGTTGTGGGCTACGACTCTGGATCTGAAATCTACTGGCCGACAGGATAGCAAACAAGGGAGTTCAAAGGGACGTTGACCTCCGGTGATCTTCTAAAGGCAGTGGTTCATCGGGATGTTGGTGGAGGGTCCTTGGTCGACTCCCAGAAGTAGCGGTCACTGAATCTGAGCCGGGATATTTTATTGGGAATTAACTCCCAACACTATCCCGCAGCCCTGCCTCGAGATAGATCTGCGAGCTTCCACAAAAATGGCTGCCACGCCGGATTGGGAATCTGTAGCTTTCAGAGTGATTCTGCGGGTTCTGGATTATTTTTTATAATTAAATTAAAATATTAAATATCGGACCTTTAGATCCCCAAATTTTGATAAATAATATGTTTTCGTGTTTTGAGATGATGTAGTCGAGTTGTGCATTTTCTGCAGATCACGAGGATGATTTTTATATATTTTTTATTGTCTAAAATTATAAAATCACAAAATAGTTTCTATTTCAACCTTAAACCCCCTCTCTCCCTTGTCTCACGTTCTCTCCCTCTCCCACCCTCATTTCTTGCCTTCTCTCCACCCTTTTCTCTCGGCAGCCGATGGAGGACAATGTGGAAGAGGCGACGGGCTATGTAGGACAGTGAGTGACGAGGACAGAGTGAGGAACAAGGTGGTGGCGTAGTGGAGCTCGTTGTTGAGCTCGACGTTGGTTCAAGGGGCGATTTTGTGAAGAATCGGCATCCTCGGTGTGGGATTTCATCGCGAGAGGTAGAGGGATGGATCCCTAGCCCGTGCATTTTATTTTCCCATGATTTGTAAGCCGAGGTGAGGCCGAGAGTGAGTTTCTTCCACGCGGGGGCAAAATATCATGTTTTAGGGGTGAGCGACAGATTCACTGGTTCGATGAGCTTTTTGTGTTTTGAATGAGACTTCCCCGTAGTTTGGAGGCCAGGGAATGATTTCCCCATGTTTTCCCCCTCACCTGGAGTGAGTGGGGCGTGGTTTAGGACCCCTCGGAGGTAGTCACGTTTGGGCGTCACCGAAATCAACCGACCGATTGGGCAAATCGGTCGACCGGACGGCCTGTCGCCACGGGAGGACAATCTGCCCTGAATCGGTCGACTGACATGGTGCAGAGGTCGACTGATCCCTAGACCAGTCGACTGTCCCCATTGAACAGGTCGATCGACCCAAGGGGCTGGTCGACCGATTTGGGATCCTTTCACTCTTTTTGGCTGTTGGTTGACCTAGTTGAGACCCATTGGTCAACTTTTTGTCTTGTTGATGTCCTGGACACTCCGTGGGAACCGAGTTCATGTTTTTGGATGTCCGTAGAAGTTGTGTTATCTCAAATAGTATGCATGTGTGATTTTGGGGGTCTGGGTGACCCCGTGTATTCCGGGCTTCTTCTTATGCTAGTTCCAGTCACCGTGTATCCATGTACGTGTGGGGAGCTATTCCCGCACAGTGTTAGTTTATTCGGAAAGTGGTTTCCATATGAGCCATGGGTATGGCCAACGACCATGAGTTTTGTGACCTAGGCAAGGGGTGCTGGGGTTTCCTTGTTCACCCGCAAAGTGGAAAGAACCGCGGTGGTAGTAGCCGTCTTGTGAGTCCTTTTGCTCATAGTTTTTGTTTCCTGCTTAGGATGATTTGAAGGCATGGAATCATATTGTATAGCGACCTTGGGATGAGTCGCGTGACTCAATGGCCGATGGTTTAGCGGGTCTAGCTAGGTGTATTCAGTCTGGTGGCACTGAGCTGCCCTGTGTTCTGTGATACTTACAAGGGGTGCGTGCGTAGCCCGACGGTACTTCGGTGTTTCCTCTATCGAGAGTTCCCACGTTGAGCGACCCCCCACTAGACAATCCTTTCCTGGGCACGCATGCACTTACCCACTGGGGAGAGGTGGAGATCAGATCCGATGAGATAGTTTTTAGGTTAGTTGCCGTAGGGCCCCTTGCCTTTGCGCATGAGTCCAGGCTGGGGGGAAAACCCGCTAAAGGACCTAACTTAGAGTAGTGAGTCTATGTGTGCACACGTGGTTGGGGACTTCAGATGCGTGCTGACGAGCACAACCCTAACTAGTCCTTGTTTTGTGATTACTTGTGTACGGTGTCACAGTTACCATGTTCAAATACCCTTGGATTATTCGTGGACGTCATTCTATTAGTTAGCGGGATCACATGACCACTGCAAAATGTCTAATTGTACCAATATCATGTCCAGAAATGTATTAATAAAGATATCCTTGCATTTGTTAAAATAGTGTAAAAATGACATCACGGTTAACTTCCGCTTTTCCGTTGACGCTCGGACCCTCGTGCTTTTCGCCCGACATCTTTAGGGGTTCGCTCGGAAGGTCCTCAGAAGTGCTCGGTGACCCAACCTCGGCGCCTGGACCCACTTTGTGGTAACCCGGGATCTGATTATCGAAAAGGAATCGGCGTAACTAGAACATCGGCCCGCCTCCCACGAGCCCGAAGACTCAGAAGGGAAAAAGGGATGGTGTGAGGGTGTGTAAGAAGCTAAAGTAAGGAGATGAGGGTGTACGGCCCGTGAGCTACTCGTTTTGGGCTGTTGTTGTTGTATTTTGACACTTCATATGTATTATTTTTACTCTCTTGTATATATTAATCCTCAGTACGCTTACCATTTTTGTGCAATTATTTTGCAAGTATGGCAAGATTCGATAGGGATGAGCGGGTTCCGAGGCACGTGGCTCGCGAGGAGGACCACTAGGTGAGGAGGACTAGGTGGCCCTTGCCTCCTCTAGGCTTTCCCTTTGTCACCGTGGCTAGCGTGGACAAACTTTACCTGGGACGTTTGCTGGTGGCTGAGGGCCATGTTGGAGAGGGGGCGAGTGGAGCAGGGGCCGTAGAGCTGGCCCAGATTTTTGAGGTAGGTGGGATTTACACCTACGATCGTATTGGAGGGTAGCAAGTAGAGTTTCCACTGGATCGACACCAGTTTGAGTTCATCCAGAGTTTCGTTCTGCCTTGCATGGAGGATGGAGATTCTCATGTTGCTGGAGAGCGCCGCCGGCTGGAGCGGGATATTCTGTTGGGTAGGGACAGCCTGCCTGGGGTCACCCTCTACGGCTTCCTAAGCTTTTCCATAGATTAGTGGAGGCAGCGTCAGTTTCCCAGCACTGAGTGCCTGAGCTTTTTCAGTAGGGCAGACCAGTTTGGGGTCCATGTTGGAGTTATGGGTCCCGCTTCTTGGGACTTGCATGGCCACCACTGGGTGGAGACAGAGGGGACCTTGGGGCAGGTGTTGGAGCTGTCAGGGCTGTAGTATGTTGGAGAAGGCTATGATGACTATAGTCTTTTGGACGGGATTCTTTGACAGACAGTCGTTGGCTGGTACGGCCATTGGGCAGTGATCCCTTCGCCCAGGTACCATCAGGGGGTGATTGAGTGTCTGAAGGGGATTGTGCATCATTATAGAGTGCTCCTGGACCGAGTCGAGATCAGATATGCAGTGACCGTGGCGCTGTAAGGGTACCCCTGCTACTCGGGGATGATACAGGCACTGGCGGAGTGCTTCAACCACTGGTGGAACACCGTGGTGATAGTAGAGGGAGAAACTTCACTGGACTTTGGTCTCTCTTCCAAATTTTTGGTTTGCTGATCAGCAATGAAGGGTATGAGGAGGTGGTGCTAGATGACCTCCACCGTAGCCACACTCACAGATAGGGGCGATACTGGGTTCCTCATAGCTATCGGTACCTACTAAAGACTTGGAGAGACTTGGCTTTGGCAGGGAGAGAGAGAGAGCCATGCAGACTCCAAGGGTGCCGCTGAAGGTGTGGGTCCGTCACTTCTACAACGGGCCCTTCTACTTTTACCAAGTGTTTGTGAGGGATCAGACTCTTTGGGAGGAGGACACGAAGGTGGAGTTATGATTCAGGACCTACTAAAGGTACATATATGCACTAAGAGAGGGATGGAACCCCCATGGGTTGTCCGAAGTGACGCACTTGGTGGCATACTTAGCTTACTAGCTGGCGACATTTGTAGTCCCACACGAAGAGGATAGTCTGTTGAGGGTCGTGTTGTTGTGGCCTGCATGCATACTCGTAGAGGGATGAAGGCTGGTGTTAGCTCCTGTATAGCTGGCCAACATCTATCAGGGGCTAGGCGTGTTGTCGGTGCATCTTGCGGCATGCGAGCAGAGTTTGCTTCTGTCGACCCACTACCTTAGTGTGTAGGCCGATTTGCTATTTCTTGGACTGGTGACGCGGGGGATGGTGGTGAACCCGACAGTGCCCTTACTGTTCAACTTTACTGGCCAGCCGGATGGGAGGGGGCAACGAGAGCGCTATCATACTTGCCTGGCAGGGGCGAGGACGGGCTTCCTTTTGACAGTGCTATGAGGGACTCCCATTTGATTCTGGTGCCTTCGAGCGGAGGGGCGGCCTGCGCCCTTCCTTACCAGCAAGTGTCGGATGTCGCATTGCACACAGAGCGAGTGATCAACACCCAACTAGTGGTGTTAGCACTACACCAGTCTGCCATGAACATTATAGATCCCTACAACTTGCACCGGTTCGTCCGGAACTTTCGGTACGATCAGGGGATCCCGTCGAACCAAGAGTTCACCTTGGCGAGCTAGTTGTATAAAGGTTGGGACAGCCAACTGTTAGCAGCCACCTGGTGGGACTTCTGATCAGACCAAAATGTATGATATTAAACACAATGACCGTCAATCTAAAATTTATTTACTCAACTCACAATTTAAATAAACAACATAGTATGAAGGCGAGTCTGAGTCAAATCCACGGAGATGTTTAAATATTGAGGTGCCCCGTCAGACTTGTTCGGAGTCTCCACCGAGTAAGGGTAATAAGAGTCAAAATTTAGTCATGGTGAAAGCTTACAAAGACGCAATGGGCAAAATCAATAATGCTACTACACGATAACCAGAAAGGGCGTGTTGGCAAAAGCAAGAGGGGGTCAGATCCGGTGAAAACCCAAAAAGGCACTTGATCCGATAAGGTTAAAAAAAAGAGAGGTCATTCTCACATAATTTTGTAGCATATCTCAAGGAAGCTTGCCTTCATTCCTCAGAACTTGTACTACATGAGCTTCGGGGCATATCCCTGCCATACATCATTTTGTAGAAGAAGAGGAACACAAAACCTGAGTTATCCTATTTCTCTTAATATTTCGTCAAAAGGGAGTATGCCAACAAATGAGAAGTTCATCAGTTCTATCAATTGATCTTTCTATGCTTGGAGTGTGACTAGCTCGGACCGCACGAATGATGCTTCCCCCTCGCCATTCCCCGCTAGTTCAATAGGCAAAATGACATAACAATGAAAGAAAGGGAACAATGCACCCACATGCCCCGCGTCCTTCGTCCCTCACTTGGGCCACCTACGAGTGGGAGATATTTGTTGGCACCTAAAATAAACACCAAGAAACAATAAAGCAGCTCCATCGGACCCGGCTTAAAAGAACCCTCTGGGGATGGCTGGAAAATTCTTGAAAGATTAGTGAAGCCAGAATCAAGCGAAATCAACAAATTAACACGACGTCGGATCAATTTACAACTGAAATAGCGTCAGATCAATACAAAATGGCGACTCGAGAAGACAAATAGACACAAAATTACAGGAAGCTAGAGCATTCCTGAAGAGACACTGTTGTAGGCTCAACCATGGAGACTCGACAATGAAAAGGGTAATGACTAAGCCAAATCAAGCAAAGTTGAGAGACTACAAATATGAGGCCGGATCAGTTTACAACTGAAAATAGCATCGAATCAATACAAAATGACGTCCTGGGGGGATAAATAGACACAAAATTGCATGAAGCTAGAGCATTTTTGAAGAGACACTGCTGAGGACTCAACCATGAGGACTCGGCAGCGAAAAAGTAAGAAATCTAGCCGAATCAAGTGAAATTAGAAGGGTACAATCGGATCACCTAACGACATCGAACCAATGTAAAATCGCATCCCAAAGTGATGAAATTACCAGAGGTCAAGGTCTTCCTAAAAATGTACTGCTACAAACTCAGTGAAGAGGACACAGTGGCAAAAAAGCAAGAGAACAAGCCAAACCAGGCAAAATTAGAACGATACAACACAGTGTCGGATCACTAAACGGCGTTGGATCAATGTAAAATTACATCCCAGAGGGATGAAAGAGACCAAAAATTACATGAGGCCAAGATGCTCCTGAAAGTGTATTACTACAGACTCAGTTATGAGGACGCGGTGGCGAAAAAGTAAGAAATCAGGTCGAACCATGTGAAGTAAACGGTGTTGAATCAGTTAACGGCACCGGGTCAATGCAAATTGCGTCCCAGAGGGATGAAATGAATCTAAAATTACAGGAGGCCAAGGTGCTCTTGAAAATACACTACTGTAGACTCAACCACGAGGGCTTGGCAGTGAAAAGGCAGAGGATTAAGCCAAACAAGGCGAAATTAAGAAGCTACAACTACAATGTCGGATCAGTTTACAACTGAAAATGGTACCAAATCAGTATAAATGGTGTCCCAGGGGGACGAAATGGACACAAAATTGCAAGAAACCAGAGTGTTCCTCAGCATGCATTACTGCGGACTCAACCATGAGGACTTGGCAGTAAAAAGGCAAATGGTTAGGCCAAACCAAGTAAAATCAAGAGGCTCGACTATGGTGTCGGATCAATTTTAGATTGAAACGCGGCGCTGCAATAATAAAAGGTCATGTCCTGGAGGGATGAAATTGCATGAGGTCGAGGTCTTACTGAAAATGTACTATTGTGGACTCAGTCATGAAGACGTGATGCCGAAAAAGTAAGAAATCCAACCAAACCATGCGAAATTAGCGTGAAATTACACGGTGCCAGATCACCTAACGATGCCGAACCAATGTAAAATCGCATCCTGAAGGGATGAAATTGCTAGAGGTTGAGGTCTTCCTGAAGTTGCACTACTACAAACTCAGTCATGAGGACGCGGTGACGAAAAAGCAATAAATCTAGCCAAACTAGGCGAAATTAAAAGGGTGCAGTACGGTTCCGCATCACTAAACGACACTAGATCAATACAAATCACGTCCCGGCCCGTAGATGGGCTAAACCACTGGCTAGGTGTCAGAGTTCCTCCCCCCTCCATTAAAGACTTCCCTTGAGCATGGTGTGCATTTGAGGGTGGCGTGCCACAACCAACCATCTCTAAAGAACAGTGCCCCTACTAAGACCATACCCGGGACACAACCCAGCCTAAGAGGGAGAAGAAGAAGAAAATTGGAGATAAAACTCATACAGGATGGGAGATATCAGGACTTGAATTCCTTCTAGGGCACTACCCCTCAAAGATACAGTTTGTTGCACCGGGACTTTGTGTCTTTGATTTTGAACCCATTCTTATTAGGTACGCATGCGACCGGGCTCATAACGTCCTGCTGGAAACTGTAGTATCACTCTTGCCAAGCCTTTGATTCATAATTTTGAACAATTCATTTTGATTTTCATTTTGTAGCCCTCATTGGCTAGATTTTGCATGAAAGCTCAATTTTTTAAGGTCAAGACTAACCCTATTTGAGACCACTCTCGTATTAGAGAGCGCATAGGTTGGACATCTCATCTGTCCATCTCTTGCCCTTGCACTCAGCCAAGTAGAGAAAAGAAAAGGCCTTTGTGCATACCCAAGGATGGCCAAAGTAGCAATGGAGTTGCCCAAGAGGAGGTCGGCAACAATATGCCATGTAGTGTGTGAAAACCCATACAAAAGGACACCCTTAATAATCAGGGAAAGAACTAGACTCCTCGCGCAGAGCTATCCCCAACCTAAGGTGCTAGAAAAGTGAACTCATTTTGACCAAACTAAGACTACTAAACCACTCAGACATGTTTATGAACCAGCATATAATCATGCGCAGGAGAAATAAAATGATAGAACTAAGCATACTCTTACGCAAATAAAGATACCTCACAATCCATGGAGTGGAAACCAACATCCTAAAGCAATCTTGATCAGCGAGAGCATGAGCTTTGTGTTCCCTGCATGACAGGACTAAAAGGGGGAGGATAGCAAAGGCATGAAAGTTCCTCGGCATGAAAGAGCAGCAGCCACCAAACTGGACAAAGAAGGATAAAAAGGAAGAGAGGTGAGGGCTAGAACTCCCTCACTAGGGTGCAGAGACCTTGATAATAAGGAACATGATACAGAATGAACAGAAATCAGTTGAGATCTAGGCGGGCTAAAACATCGAAAATAGTATGAAAAAGGGCAACAACCTTGAAAGGGTGAAGAAGAATGGATAGAAAGCTGATGAGAAGATTGTGTCAACGATGAGGAGGAAAAGTAATCATCCGACAGAGCCAGAGAATAATCAGCATAGAGACCCAAACATCCTGGGGGAGGAGAGTCGGATAAGAAATTGAAATCAGAATGAAAGGGAAGATCTGGGGGTTTCGGATGAGAAGAATCAGAATGAGTCCCAAAATCGAGATGAAAGGAGGGCCTAGGTCGAGGCCTAGAATTGATGAAAATAAGATCCGAAGGCCCCGAATAAAAGGTAGAGGAATGGGGGTTCACGGACCCAGGAAGAGAGGAGAAAATGACTAGAATAGGATCATATGGGGGAAGGTAAACCACCCAAGGGTGGGAGCTCAGTAGAAGGAATGATGAATGAAAAAAAGAAGGATGAGAAGTGATCCCTTGAGTGCACAACTGACAGTCCTTGAACTTACATCGCCACCTCTTCTTAGTAGAAACTTGCTTGTAATGGACCCACCTAGCGCGGGTTTGAACCTTTAGGTTTCTTATCTTGAAATATCTTCTCAAATAGTGGGCCCACCTAGTAGACAGCCTGGACTAGTTATGAACATGTAGCTTCGTTGGGGCGGTTTCCCCTATACACCTGGTGCTAATAACTGGTGGACATTCTTGAATAGGCAACTCCTAAGAATACTGAACATCATGGAACCACAGAGTCTTGTCACTTGGCACAAGGAGCATGAGGTTCGACAATTCCACTCGATGGTCAGCCATGCAGCATAACTCCCTTAATAAAAGAGAAGGGTGAAACTGAGGGAGAGTAATGCATGGCGTTGACACATCCGGCATACTGATGAATGGAGAGAGATTGCATGAAAAGTGTCGAATGTCCTTCGAAAATGCTGAAAGTATGGAAAATTACCCCTTGAACATAGAATGCATCGAACTTCTGGTAGCCGTATGAGTTAGCATGATACAGGTAGAGAACCCTTCTTGGCCAGTGAACTGAACAACAATAGAGCGAGAGGAAATAACAACATTAACGGTGAGCTCCCTGGCAAGCAATGAGATTGCCATTGGTCTCGCTTTTGAAGAAATTAGGGGGTGGGTGTGGGTGTGGCTTGAGGGGGGTCTCCCGGGCGTTTGCGGGGCCCGCCACCAAGCGCCCCCCCCCCTCCGCATGGGAGAGAAACCCATGCGCTACATGATGCCGCCTGTGCCGATGCCTGGCCAGGCACGGCCACCCTGCTGGGATGATGCCGGAGTCGTCCGGAAGGGGGCGTGCTGGTACGAGCTCAAGCTGAAGCCCCCGTGCCCGACGACCACGGTCGAGTATGAGGGTGGCTGCTACAAGGGGATGCCCGAAAAGAAGGGCGGACCACCACCAGTGCCCCGCGACGCGGTGATGCGGAGGGCGCCATGACTCGACTTGGCCATGCGCCTCTGGCCAAGGCGCGGGACGCGCTGCGAGATGCGGTTAGCGCGACCTTCGCGCTCGGACCGGCCTACGGGCCGCTCACGGCGAAATGCATGGACGCCCAAGAGGGTCTCGCTCCATTGGAGCGGGCGCTGCCAGAGTTGATGAGCGCCTACCACCACGTCCGCCACTACATGGTCAGCGACGGGGAGGACTGGCATGACTGCCCGCGCTGCAAGGCGTTGCTGGAGGGGATGTGAGCGCGGACGTAGAGGTCCGACTCGGGCAGGTCTGGCGCCACAAGCGCGGCAAGCGCCAGTGGACGGTTGTCCTCGACGAGGGGCACGGGCATTGGTCCATCTGCTCCGAGCGCACGGCGAGCGGCTCGCATCACACGAAGTCGCTGCTCCTGACGGCCGCTCGTCTCACCAGGGACTACGTGCTGGTCGAGGAGCCCGCTCGATGACGCCCCAAGCAGCTCGGTACCGACGTCCCGAGTCCCGGACGGTGCGTCTCACCGCTGGACGGCGGCAGGTTGAGGCCTGCTGCCGTCGTGCGACTCGCGTCGTCTGCGACTGCGCGCACGCGACGGAGTGTCCGGAGCACGGCGAGCGTCACGCCGCGCACAAGGACGAGCAGTAGCAGCACATCGACTTGACAGCGCCCGTACTCCGGGCGCATGTTGTCCTCGCAGGGTCCGCTGAGCAGTTACTGGTAGGCAGCGGAGCACACCCGACAACCTCTAGAGCGGCACTCGGCTGGGAAACCATGCCGGGCACTGCTCCGGCGCCCGCCATCGCCCCTACCAGTCGATGGCGCGGCTCCGTCTCTTCCGGGTGCGCCATGTCCATGCCGCTCCTCACCAGCACGAGTCGAGAGTCCGGGCGCGGCGCACCCACCGCAGTCTCATGTCTCGGACTGAGACGGGTGTCTCAAGCTGAGACGTGCGTTTTGCAGCCAAACGCACGTTCCTTCCCGGTGGTCTGCGTTTGCGGGGTTCCACCCGCACACGTTCCGTCCAAGTCAAGCGGAAACGCATGTTTCGACCCGCAACGAGTTGCGCGGGTCGCTACTCGCTGGTATCAGGGTAAGTGCGTAGTCGGAGGCGAGGCGCCCCGCAAGGGCGTTGGGGGTGTGTTGGGCCGACTGCGGTCCCCGCGAGTTTGGGCCGGACGAGTCTCTCTCTTTCAAGCGCACGACAGCGGCACTCGTGCGCAATCCCTTTGGACCGTCGAGGTCCAAGGCATGTCAGTGGACCTGCTAGGATGGACAGTCATATGACCCGCTGCTCACAGGAGGTCGTCGTGAGGGAGTTGGAGGAGGCGTTGGAGCGAGTCGCCGAGCGCGTCCTGCGGCGGCTCCTAGCTGAGCGCGACGGCGTCACGCCAGCGCCCGCCGCTGAGGGCGACGTGTTGAGCCAGGCCAGCGCTGCCGCTTATGCCGGCGTCGGCGTCTCCACTATTCGGGAGTGGCAGGCGCGCGGCCACATCTCCCGTGGTCGCAAGGGGAGGGTTGTTAAGGCCGAGCTCGTGGCCTTCCTCGCTCGCGGACGCCAGTCTCAGCCTAAGGACTCTCCGGAGGCCAAGGCGCTCGCCATCCTCGACAAGAGGGGAGGGCGCCATGGGTAACATCTACCGCCGCGATGGCACCAAGTACTGGTGGATGTGGTGGCGCGATGCCCAGGGCGTCAAGCAACCACCAGCGTCCACTGGTGAGGTGGAGGAGGCGCGTGCACGTGCTGTGCTCCGCGCGGTTGAGCGGCGTGTTGCTGCGGAGGCGGACCTCGGACTCAAGGACGGCAAGGTCTCCTCCTACGCCAAGCAGTGGCTGGAGGGCCGGCGCCAGCGCGGTCTGCGCTCCATCGTCGACGATGAGAGTCGGATGTACCGGTGGATTCTCCCGGTCATCGGCGACAAGCAACTCTCCAAGCTCAACCGCCGCGACGTGGGCCCCCACCCCCATCAAGATATAATTTCTTTTGGGGTTTTAAAAAGGCACCAAGGTGTCGCCTAGGCAACGCCAAGGTAGACATCTTATCGCCTAAGCACTTAGGCTCCCCATGAATGCCTTGGATCACCTTGTCGCCTTGACAACTATGCATTCAAGTGATGAAACCAGAGAGTATGCACACAGTTGCACACAGATCAATGCAACCTGAGGGTTATACTCTCCAACATTCGTTTCCATACTTGGATAATACTCAGAATATTTGTAGAATTTCCAGTGATGGCACACTTTTAATCTTACAACTAGGATTTTCGTCTAAAATCTCAACTTTTGTCATCTTAGTCAAACTTAATGCCTAAGTTCTAGAATGACCCATATATGTTATCATATGCACAGTACTCTACTCCCTACATCGTCGGTGTTGTTTTAATTGAAATAACTGTCAATCGGGAGATACAGGAAGGAGTGGACGGTATGCAACATGAGGTTTGAATACCTGTACTAACTAAGCGGCACAATACAAAGACTGGGAAAAATATGCTTAAGCAAAAATATGCTAGCATTAGACAAGAGATAAGGCATATGGAGTCGGTTGGTCATGAGAGCTTCTTTTGTATGTTTTTATGGTACATTTCTTTTCAAGAAAAAAATGGCGGAGAAGCCAAACGTTATAAGAATCAAGAATGGAACTAGTGGTAGTGGGCGTCCAATTTACACAATATGGAAACTAGAGAACATTATCAAGGCCACGTTAAAGGTAGGCCAAGTGGTGCAAGTGAATGAACTTGACCCGAGATAAAGTGGTAGTCCAAGGGGAAAGTCTTTTAATCCATGAAGGCAAAGCTGGTACATTGGGATTTCTCACTGAGTAAGGCACACAGTGGGAGGAAGATGAGAGGTTGGAAGTGCAGGCTTAAATACTAGAAAGTGGTAGTAATGAAACAGGGAATCTCTGCATGAGAAACATAAGTTGTAAATGACTAAATTAGGTAACCAGATATGGATGGCTCAGGGATTGGAACTTTGGTGGCTCAGAAAAATGGAATGATTTTAATAACCAACAAATGTGGGCTTACTTGAATTAAGCTTGGAATTTAGATTTGTCTTCAAAATCAAAGTTGTGGCATGAACAGTGCATGCCAGTTGGCTGGAGTAGACAAGTTGGCAGATAAAGGATGGAGATCAATACAACAAATGTTGAATTGGACCATGGCCATGGTTGTGGGGATCCAATACGTCTGAAAAGGATGGGGGTGGGGTTATACCTACCCACGGTGAAGAAGAGCCTTGACCTTTGTATAAGCCCATGCTCAACTATCTGGTGACTGGGGATGCTGTTGCTGCAACTTGGGGCGGTCCTGGTTCATAAAGTTTTTGGTGGAGGTAATTCGCAAAGCAATGCAGACAGCATGGTGGTCTCACGCAGCTTGAGTTCAGATTTGGGAACATAATTCGGCACCAAAATGCAGATAAAAAGGGGTTTTCAGACATAATGCCCCATGGAGACGGTCAAAGCATTCTCACACGCACCATCCTCATTTTATCAGGTCTCACGTGTACAAGAATGGAAACCTCGAGGTCATATTTCTGAGGCATGCCATCAGAGGAGCTATCATTGCACTGGAGAAGAATCAACAACAGGCTCAGACAAACATCCTAGCTATCTATGGATCTCATTATGCCATCAAGTCATGCATAGAATGTAATGCAGCAAGAGCAAAAGAAGCATCTCAGGCCAAACCATCTAGCAATAGACGCAGTAAGGCAAATAAGTTTACTGACTCATTATACACTAACAAAATCAAACATTAGCTTAATCCAAAACCACAAAACAACATGCCAAAGTACATCCATGAAGAGTACAAGCTAGATCAATAGATTCATATTCTTCTTCATAAGGAAGTCAAAAGGATAAGAAAAGCTACTCCAGTAACAGAAACAGAGTGATGACTAATGTGCAGATTTGCCAGGCTCAAACCTTGTACAAGGACCCAAAACCCTCTTGGGCAATCATGGTCTTTGCAACATGGGCGGCTGATCCCTGGCCCAACTGGATTCTCACCTGAGAAACAAACAAATGTATATCAAATGTCAATTCCACTTCCTCACTATTATGCATGAAAGGATTGGTCAAAAACAACAAATACATGGCCTGGTAATTTTGTATAGGGATTTTTTGAGAGCACATAGCCGACAGTTGTTTATCCCTTCTTTTACTTTTTATAAAACATGTGGTACCAACCACTTTCAAAAGAAAACATTAACCCTATCATAAGACTTCTCAAAATCCAATTGTCTTCATAGCAAATAAACACTCATGAGCCATCAGGAAGTTGTCTTAGATGTGTCTACCCCTAATGAACGTTCCCTGGAATCTACTGACTAACCTATCCATCACCCTAACCAATCTCCCTGCCAGCACCTTAGTGATGATCTTGTAAAAGCCATTCAACAGGCTAATTGGCCTGAAGTCCTCACACTCTTGAGCACTCGACTTCTTAGGGATAAGCACAAGGAGAGTTTTATTAAAACCCCTCAAGTGTGCCTTCCTCTCCCAGAACTCCCTCACAACTGTGAAAAAGTCATTTTTGATGACTTCCCAGTACTTCTAGAAGAAAGCCAAAGAGAATCCGTCCGGCCCAGGGGCTCTATCCCCTGCAAGAGCGAAGACCGCCTAATGATCGTCCTCCTCTGAGAAACTCGGGGAGATAACATCCCTCTCCTCAATGGAAAGGCTTGGACATAAGGCATTTGCAATCCTCAGCCTGCAATGCTCGTCCTCCGTGAGCAGCCTAGAGTAAAAGTCTCTGGTGTGCCTCATAACGTCCTCATCATAAGAGAAGGAGAGATCACCCACCTTGATGCACGTAATAGTGTTGACCCTGCTCCTCCCTGAAGCAATGCGCTGGAAGTAAGCAGTGTTCATATCCCCTTCTTTAATCCATCTCTCTCTCGATCTCTGCCTCCAATAGATCTCCTCCATACAGAGGATCTCATCGAATTGTTCCTTCAGGGCCGCTTTAACATCGGGTTTGGAAAACCCAACGGATGAGAGAGAGAGCGGTGGGCCCCGCTCTCTCCTCACACACAACGTCCTTAACCGACCCCGGTTAAGCTAACCGGAATCGGTTAGCAAAGCGGCCCTCAAGGTATCCCTAAGACTCCTATCCTCGTCACCCATAAGGCACGCCTCCTCCAGACAATCCAACCCCTCAGTCTATTGGATAATTCTGTCCTTCGCTGGCCTCCCTGGGAGTGTTTTATCTGCCCCCCAGGTCCTGAGTACCTGAGCAGGGTGTTGTAGCTTGCGAACAAGAGTAGCCATCGCTGAGGTGGATGCAACCTACATATTCCAAGCACTAGTGACAGTCTCTATAAAATCAGCCTCTCTGAACCAATACTTCTCAAGCCTGAAACTGTGACGTTTATCAAACACACGATTGGTCTTCAGAAGCATTGACTTATGATCCGAAGTAGAACTCGCCAGAGGAAACACCTGCACATCAGGGAAGTGGTCCTCCCAATCTACCGACACCAAAAACCTGTCCAACTTAGAGCACGAAGCATTGGCACGCATATTGGACCAAGTGAACCGACCATGAGCCATACCAACATTCAACAAAGTTGTCTCCTGAATAAAGTCTTAGAAGTCCTCCATGTCACTTGAGTATAGACTGTCCCCGTCCTCTCCCAAGGAGCGGCCACAACATTGAAGTCCCTACCAACACACTAGGGCCAACCAGAGGAGAGTTGGTGGTGAAGTAAATCATCCCCAGGAGTGTCAATGGATCAGTGGGATCCGAAAACTTGCCCCAGATCCGAAATTTTTTTCGGATTCGGATCAGGCTTTTGATCTGAAATCCCTGCATTTCGCAGACTCGGGGCAGTGTATTTTTGATTCGAAATGCCCCCATTCTAGATCGGATATCGGGGCGCCGCAAGAAGCCCCATTTCCGGGCGAGCCTGTTCCCCCCTCCTCCACAAAACCCCGTCGTGATCTCTTTTTCACCGATTTCGAGGCGACCCTAGCAGCACAAGGGTTTCTCCCATCCGGCGCCAAGCGGTGGCGTTCCTCAGGGTTCTCGGGTTTCTCCCATCCGGTGCCAAGCGGTGGCGTTCCTCAGGGTTCTCGGTGACAACGATGGCCTCCCCATGGCAATCTCGATATGTTTCTCTCTCTCTCTCTCTCTCTCTCTGCTACAAGCAGGCGGCGACGTCTCAGACGTCGTAGGACATGAGGGCGAGCACGGCCAGCAAGCCCACGGGCACCAACAGCAGCAGGAACGGCGGCGGCGGCAGCACGAGCGGCAGTATGAGCAACGACGTCGTGAGGCAGAGCAGCGCCAGCAGGGACTCGGTGCTGAAGTAGCCAGCGGGAAAGGCTCCTCTCCGGGTGGTCACCGGCCCCGTCGCTGCCTTGGGCGCGGCCACCGCGGCCCTTCTCCTCCTCGCTCTTCTCTCCATGGTGCAGACCCAGTTCAGGAATTGTGTCGCTGAAGCCTTCGTATTACCGAAGTGGCGTGGAGCAAGCTATGGTGCTCAGCAGGCGAGGGTGTTCCTCGATCAGTAAGCTGTGAGACTTAGTAGTGTGTAGGTATTTTATCCCCAACGCTATGGATTAGCGGTGTTCAAGCTGTGAGTCAGTAGTAAGCCATACTCAAGTCTGAGTGTGTGGTGGATGTAGGTGAAAATCGAACCACCTAAAAATCGCTGTCCTATGTGATTGATTTTACGCTCTGCGTGTTTACAATTCCAACTTGCTCATTGATTAGATGAATCCATAGGAACGCCCAAGGCATGCATGCTTTTCAGTATCTAAATTGTTCATCTGTTATCCATGCTTAAGTCTCTCATCTAGTAGGTATATAAAAAGGCATGGCTGGAAGGATAGGCTACGCCTATTTGGAATTCCACCTCTTACGTGAGGAGAACCTCCGCCAGGTACTGTATCTAGATGTCTGACAGATTGTTGATGTGAATTGGTATATCCTGCTATGCCTTACCATTATTGTTGATTAATCAGAAACTCATTCATCCCTTGTTTGCATTTGGAGCTTTCTCTCTTACTGCTTGATATTCTGCATTTAACTTTCTGATAGTCAATTCACATTGCCTTGCAGCTCTTCTTTGTGGACAGATCATTTAAATTCCACTCTTATAATTTTATCCTCTTGACTGCTTTTAAATTTTTGGGTTGATCTATTCACCCCCCTTTAGATCTGTGTTCACCCATCCTACACCGTCGGACTGCGCCGCTGAGGTGTCGACACTTGGTGTTGACTCCTGCTCCTCCTAGGTGAGCAAAAATGCCCATCCAGAATAGCTAGGAATAGGTGTTGACACCAGGTGTCGACACCTGTTCCCCTCACTGCTGGAAACACAGCAAGACAGAACAAGTTGAAACAGGTGTCGACACCTGCTCCCTGGGTGGTGGAAAAACAAGGCAGACAGAATACACTGAAACAAGTGTCGACACCTGCTCCCTCAGAATGCATAAAGATTTTTTTTGTCAAAAATAAAATTCTACAACTTCACTGGGGTTTTGGCATGTCAATTGGGGTTTGAGGAGTTCTTCCAACCTGTAAAAACACCACAAGGAAATTAGCTTTCCTTCAATGTTAATTTCACAAACTTACCCATTGCATTTCACCTTGTGTAATAAAACCATTAATACTTGTGGAATCTTACACATGTGAGATTTTCCCTGCACTAGCCTGTGAAGTAGGAGAGCTCATTCCAAGATGGTTTCCATTGACCATTCAAAAAGAATTCAATGAGGGTTTTCATTTATCAAGCACATATCAAATATTACCTCATCAAATTACCTGAATTCACCAATGATCCTTAGTTCAAAAAAATATTTCATCCGATTCACCATTACAAAAGAGCATTGAATCCTATGCAGCATTAGCCATTGCAATATGTAACCAATTTAGGATCTCAAGGTTTAAACCAACAAACCAACATTACCAACTCACATTGCATTCGGTCATCATCAAAACTCTTCAAGCCACACATCATACCCTTGGGGGCAACAAAGGATTTTTAGGTGGTTCAGCTAGACACCCAATCTGCTTACATCCACCCCCCACTCAACCTGAGTGAGGCTTCCCGCTGACTCACAGCTTGAATTACTAATCCACAACTTTTGGGATTAGATCCCACAATTTCCTGAGCAACACAACTTGCTGACCAGAGGAACAAATGCTCTGCATCACTGAGCAACACAGCTTGCTGACTAGAGGAACAAATCCTCTACACCGCTGAGCAACACAGCTTGCTGAAAGTAACAAAGGAAAAATAACAAAAGAAAAATAAAGAACAATGTAGCTCTATAGAGCAAAATGACTCTGGATCTGATCCACGAGTTAGAACACAAACAGATCTTCAAATGTATTCTAGCTGCAATTTCTCTCAAGCTCTCTTTCTTAGATCCTCTACTTTTGTTCTCACAATCCTCTCTCAGATCTCTCTCTTCTACTTTCTTTTCTCATGAGCTCCCTTTCTCTTCAGACTTAGCACTTTGTAACTCTCTTCTTCTTCTTATTATTCTTCTGTAGCTCCTCTTCTTCTTGCTGCAACAGCTTCTTCAAAAGACGAAGGCATCCTTATATAGAACTGGGGCTCCAGAATTGATCTAAAAAAGATAAGGCTATTTTTCCATTGGGCCACGTGGCAGGAGGGATATTCATCTTTCTGGAATCCTCTGAGAACGTGCCTTCCATCTTAGAATCACATTCCAAGTCATGACCTTCAAACTGGGTGTGTGTGTAACGTCCCACGTGGAAATGGCTTGATCTATAACTTGAAGATGCAAGAGCGGGTACGGACAGTGTCCAAGGGCTCGACACTAGCCCCCTCGACAGAGAGCCGAAAACGTGCTGAAAACTATGGGGTACGATGAATACTGGCGTCGTATTGCGCCAAGAGTACTTTTTTTATAGACGGGTGAAAACCATGAGGCAATATTGTGATAAATACATGTTTGCTAGTACTTTCTTGTTCATGACTTTCTAGTGCATAGACTTTATGGTTATGAAGTGCATTCTTGTTAATGAAAGGTCACTTTATCTCATTATCTTGCTTAACAATGCTCTATTGTCTATTCATATTCTCCTAGTGGTATATTGTTACTTGTATTCGTTTTCGTATGTTTTATCGCATTCTCTTTTACCTTATTCAATAGAGCAAAAAAATGTAATTACTTAAAACATGCCTCCATGTTGATACGAAGATACTTACCGGACAAGTGTGCTCGTACCTACTTTTCCAATCTTTTCAAGAAGTTCAAGTGAGTCGGATTCGGATTATTCTAGCAACGGGTCCGAGAGTGACGATGAATTATGTTCGAGAGAAGACCTAATTATCCTTAGTCATTAGAATGGTCTAAAGTCTGGTCATGTAATTTTCTCTTTATTGAGTCATTATGTAATTTTCATTTTTTTTTCTTGAGTCTAGGGTCATCATTATGTACTTGATTCATTATTATCAATGAAATACAATTGTGTCCAAATTCTTGTGCATTCCTCTTATGTGGATGTGACTACGCTCTGATTTTTGTTACTAGCTTGAGGCGTATTGCCGACTGCTCACGTTCCCGAGTGTCTTCCACGGTACACATATGGCTCGGGGCGTGACAAGCACCATATCACTCTAAGAAGGGATGGCCACCTTTGGAGGGAACCAGGCGACGTGCCCGACACTAGAGCTACTAGGATGGGACTTCCCTTTGTACGACTTATGGGGAGTGTGCTTTTTTGAGGTCACATTGACCCAATCAGCCCCAGTTTCACGGGCCAAGAATGTAGCCTTAATTGCCTGCTCCACTATTTCTTGAGGCAGTTCTTGAAATTCGGCCAGACAAATGCTGGTGTCCTGAGACATTAATGCCACCTTTATTTGTTGTTGAATTAGTGTGTGGTTCTGCTCGAGCAGCTCTAGTTTGGCTTCACTTTATCACTTTTACGTGGAGATCACCTCAGAATTCTCCTGACGGGACGCCTCACCCCAGTTCGGCTCGGCACCCGACTTAGCTTTTGATTGTCAGGGCCCGGCGGATTGGACCTACTCAGTACTTAGTTTAACAGCCTTTTCGTGAGGAACGCTGGTCTGACCCTGGTCGGTCCTCAACTTGGCATTTTTTTGCGAGTTTCTCAATCCGCCTGATTTGCATGTACAGCAGACGAAGCTTGACCGGAACTTCCAATGCTGGGCTCAAAATAGTGCTTTGGAGAATCACGCACTAATACCTCCCTTCCCTCCAGAAGAATGTCAAGAAATCTCGGGTGTCCTCTTTTGAGAAAGGTAGAGACTTTAGATCCTCCTATGACTGCCAGTTAGAGCATTGGGGTGGAGCCTGAACTTGACTGGATGTGTCTTTCCCTTATCCGGTTTACGAGATGCTTGGGAAGTAGATGTGTGAATCACATTTACTGAGAAAATTGTTTGGCCCGACGAGGGAGATCTGAAGGGTCCCCGAAGGGAATCCTCTATCACTCGACAGGAGATCAAATCCTTCGCGATGTCCTTGAAGGCAGAACAGTCGTAGATGACATGGCCAATGGCGCGATGGTAGAGGCAATAGCCATGCATCATACTGGTGCTTGGACCATTATCTGATGCAGGAAACTGGATCAACCTCTTTCTTCGGCAAATATGAAAGATTTTCGAAGTCTTATATCGAGGAAAGGAATATAACGTTTGCAGGATCTCATTGGCAGATGAGTCCGATGAATCTTCAGACAGTCAGCCTCCAGACCTTGGCCGCCTTCGAGGTTCTACAGTGGCTTCAGAGTTGTGGGTGGAGGCCGGGACCGACTCCCTCGTGGAAGGTGTTGGGGAGAGTACTGCCAATTGCTCGTCGATTTGCTTTACGAGCTGCAGTAACTTTTGTTGATTGCGGTGCAGCCGTTTGACCTCTTTTCTGACTTTTCGAAGAGTCTTCCAAATAGCCAAGCATTTGGACATCTGGAGGAGAGTGACTCCTTGTAAAGCTTCCTGCCCAATAAGGGGAGTCGCTGCAGGCTGATCAACAATCCCTCTGTGTGTCTCTGATCCCTCTCTCTCACATATCACCATCGTGTTAAAGGAAATCACCCTTGTGGAAGTCGATCGGATAATAGTTAATTACATCGAAGATTAGGCCTCCGATGATCCCAACTCACGTGAAAAGATGGAGGTAGTCTTTGGAAGGGAATCCCCTTTCGGTGGGGACTTGTCACGAATTTGCAAGCATCCATCCTTAATTTCTTCCGTTTGTGAGTCCAATTGTGTTAATTATGCCACCAAACCATGAACATCACGCATGCAGCTTGCAAACTGAGATTTTTTTTTTCGAGAACTATAATCCGAAACTTCACGGGTTAATCGAATGTCCTCCTTCCTTTTGGCCGTTGGATTTGGTTAATATCTAGTTGGGACCAGAATATATGCTTATATCTCACTTTTCCTGAAGGCCATGGATAACACATTGGATCAGAATATGATTGAGACCATTGACAGAGATTAACATGCATGGCAGCTTCTCAAACTCCATTTCACTCGTTCAATGAGTCATGTGCATCGTAAGTAACTACATATCCGGGCTCGACGCATGTCACTCGTATTACATTCATTTGGGTTCGGTGTCATGAGAACTGTTGAGGTTTAATCAGTCTCGCATCAGATAATCTGTAGACGCCTCTCTTCTTTAATTTCAGTTGAAGATTCTCTCAACTTAATGACTTAATTTCGAGTTAGAGTTCGGATCTTTAACGTGGCATCAGATATAGTTGATATTTCTCAAAGTTCACTCCATCCATCTAATTGCGTCATTCATATTGTAACCATTCAGTTCTATACTGTAAACATTCGCGTTCAACGCACGTCACTCGTATCGTAACCATTCGGGTAAGACACCAGAGAGAGA
Source organism: Amorphophallus titanum (assembly GCA_024336825.1). NCBI lineage: Eukaryota > Viridiplantae > Streptophyta > Magnoliopsida > Alismatales > Araceae > Amorphophallus > Amorphophallus titanum. The sequence continues at coordinate 175,917 of JANBPO010000881.1, forward strand.
TGTAGAGATTCAATCCTACATTAAATAATCTGTGGCTGTCTCCGTACTTATTTGTTGAGGATTCTCTCAATTCAACACCTAAATTTTGAATTATAGTTGGGCTTGAGTTAGAGTTCTGGCATTTAATAACTCTTAATAAAACAAAGTTCTAAATCTTCCCGGAAAGGCAACAAAGAAATAGCCCCTACATTCTAAACCAGCTGGCACGGTTGCAAAGATCTTTCATCTTTGAAATCGTAATTATAATTAACGATATGAAACGTAAAAGAAATTTTTGACATAATCCAGACATTGCAATGGTGTGATATTATTGCGGTCCCACCGTAAGTGTTTCTAGCTAGGAATCAAAATATCAGGTTAAAAGATGGAGGTAAAAACAAAAAAAAAAAGGCAAACAAAGAAAGAGAGAAGAGACGGTGTACTTCACATCCAACTACATCTCTCCTCTTTATGAACTTATCCCACAAGGAAACTCCATCGACGACGGGACCCCAAGATCATCACGTTCCTTCCACTGCTCGATACGCATGATTTGATCCCCCGTCCACTTTCTTCTTGGTGTAATCAATGTGAACGTAGAACGCCCACCCTCTCTCCTACCTACCTATACCTACCTTTTTCTCATGGCGTGGCAGCTCCCAGCTGCGTTGTTTATTTGCCCTGGTGGGGGCAGCGGGATTAATTAAAAGGGTTGCGCGCCGGCCGGCGGATGTCCGCGCTAGCGACAGAAGCCGCAAAATATTGGAGAGGAGGACGCTTTGAAGATACGCAAGCCAAGGCCACAGAGAGAGAGAGAGAGAGAGCTAGCTGCTGCAGAATGACGTACCGGGCCGGCCGGTCAGAAAGCTGCTCCCATCATCGGCTGGCTTCTTCGCCTGCAGTTGCCGATGCTTCTTCCGAGTCAACGCCGGACGGGTATATGGTTTGCCACCGATCACACAAGAGAACTCGGATCGGACAGAATCCAAATAAGAAGAACAATAATAAAAAGAAAAGCCTAGAAAGAAGACAAGCTACAGTACTCTCCAAGAGCAGCCAGAAATGAGAGGATCGGCACAACACTCTTTTTTTTTAATTTTTTTACGTAAATATCTCGGTAAATATTGATTATATCAAATATATCTCTTATTTAATCATATTATCAATAATATCTTCTATTTAATCTTACACATGATTATTATACCCCTACCATAGTCTACGTTAATTTAACTTAAATTAAACGTGACTTAAGTGGTGAAATTATTAATCTACCTTTAGGTCATCTCTCTCTCTCTCGCGCGCGCGCATATACGCGCATAAAATCTTAGAGTAGGGGAGAACAGTGCCACCGGTTTCAAGGTGGGGGAGAGAGTTACCTCTCTCTCTCTCTCTCTCTCTCTCTCTCTCTCTCTCTCTCCCCCAGCATAGACTAAAATACGTCAGCCCTGACGGGGGAGGAAAGGGAACTACCACGCTCGGGTTATATTCTTGGGTCATTGATCCAAAACCTTGATGCCTGACATTAATAGGGCTTGGTCTGGTCCTGGAGACAGTGCCAGAAAGTACACGTGCCCATGGGAGCTATTATTGACCCTATGTGGCATCGAACTAAAGTAGTATCTAGCTAGATTAATCTACGACATTCCACTCACTCATAAATGCTAAAACTTGCTTGACTCGCATGAAACACTTGGAATACTTGACTTGTACACTCTTGCGTGATATGGCCAATTAGATGTTAACATTTATACTTGTTCATTCTATACTTGCTCTCCTTTTTATTACCTTGACTTACTTGATCACCAATTACTTGCATCTTATATCATCCTATTCATATTCCATGGTTCATTACGTTCCCTTGGCATTAGCAAATTTACATTATCAACCTATTAATCACGTAAGATGCCAAGCGATAGAGATATAAATCCTACTGAGTTTCTTGCTCACCCACTTTCCTCTAACATTTTTCAGGAAGTATGGAAGTTGAGATGCACACCATTGTGGAAGGGGAAGAGTGACCGAGTGCTGTTATATTAGAAGACACGAGTCCTTTCCAATGAATTAAGTCTATCTTTGTAGTTGAGAGTCTTATACTTTATGTCTCTTCTTTTAAATCATAATTAAAATTATACTATTTAGTCATCTAGAAGTGTAATAACGAGTGTATTATTGATAAATAATCTTTTGTCAAATTGGGTTTTACCAAGTTACTTCTTGGTGGCAGTTGGCACTCCATTGCTCTGCTTGACTGGACTGCTCGCTGCCACGTTTTGAGCAGTTTTCGCTGCTACCGATTCGGGGCATGGCATAGGAGGAGCACCTGAAAGTACTTGTGCCAATGGGAGCTATATTGACCACAGTGTGACATTACATCGAAGTGCATGACTTTCTAGATTTATGAGATTCCACTCTCTCTCGTGACATGATACTTGACATGAACTCGACATGACATGCTTGTCCCGGAAATGGTACTTACTTGTAACATTAAATAACCAATATCTCTTGACATGACTTGACAGCTACATACTTGAAATCCTTGTTAACTTTACATGATATACTCGATTCATCTTGAAATCTTGCTAGATCAACTATATTGCATTCCTATTGATCTGTGTTCCATATTATCATGCGATCATTCATGTATAGCTAGATTTGCATTTCATGTAATACGTAATTTACTTAAAGCAAGCTTGTCATTGAGATGTAATCCCTACTGAGCGTTCGCACGTCTAGTATTTTTACCTATTTTCAGGTAATTTGGGTGACGAGACTCAATTGGATGGGGATGGTTGAGAGAGTTGAGCGTAGAGCTGACCCAGATGTCTTATTTTGTCATCGAGTCAAGTCTTCTATTTTTTCTTGAATCATTATTGTAATTTTTTCTTTATTGAGTCTAATTTGCCATCTAAGGATATTTGACTTTTGGGATTATGTAATATCATTATATTTGGAGTTATTATTGAATAAAGGACTTGGTGTTCCTTCCATGCTCGGGATGTGACCATGTCTTTTGAGTGTTGTTCATTGTACCATGGTCTCAAGTTCCCCTCTGGGACACGGATTTGCTAGTTCTCCCCAGCATGACCTATGGTCTCAGGTACTAGGACAATAATGTGCTTCTCTTGGTTTTGTCAATGATTTTCATAACGGACCTACTATTGGGGAAGGGGTACATTTCATTGTGCAAGCATTGTAAATGGTCTTAATCATTTCCTCGAACGAATGTTTCACTATTAAATTTCCATGACCATCCTCGGATCCCCAGGGGCTTGTCTCTTTATGGCATGGTCCCTGGAGAATCCTCCTCTAAAGGGGTATACATTAACAGCCTTGGGGCCAGCAGTAATACAAGGTACACTTTGAAGTTGGAAATACAGTCATCCCTGGGTTAGTGGAGTCCCCTCGTAGGCCAGCCCTCAGGGATTTTCTTGCCCAACTTGGAATATGGAGTAGCCATTCTTGGCTCACTCTGATTTAGGGGCCATCTCGGAACTTCTGTGGATGCTCTTCCAATTTTTCAACCCCCAAACACTTGGGTCTAGGGGAGGTGTTGTCTAATTTTTGTCAGGGATATGGACTTAATAAAAATAAACTAATGACAAAGAAGTAAATTGAATAACTAATATAATGATAAACTGGTGCATCTGGACAAAGAATGACGCTGAAGAAAATATATTTAGTTCCGGGGACCCGTCGTGGAGACGCTGCATGAAGTTGTCAAGCTCGTCTCCGAAACGCTGGCGCATCCCATGGTGACCAAGGGCTTCGTGGAAAAGAGCCGGACCGATCTGCTCGGCATCCTCCAAGTTGTTGGAAAGGATGCGGACCTTTCCGTCGGGGCCGTAAAAGCCAACAACAGTAGGGTCGTCAACCGCTGCTCGAATAGCCGGGTCAGCAATCTGATCGAGACTCTCTACAAGCTCGAACTCGGGGGCGTTCTCGAACACCCGGTCGCGATCGGCGCCCTCGGCCAGGCGGGCGCGGCCGGCGAACTGCAGCATCACCCGCTGGGCCGGCGAGCGGTACATCAGGGCCACGTTGGGGTTGGAGCCGATGCCGCCGGCGGTCGAGCCCTCGGCATTGCGCGCCCAGAAGCCCAGCTGGTGGTCGGAGAACACCGCCACCGAGCCGCGGAAGGACAGCCGCGGCTTGCCGGCCTCGTCCACCGTGGCGATGATCATCGGGTTGCCGGCGACCAGGGCGCCGTTGACGTGGTCGCGGATCTCGTCGGTCAGCTGGATCGGCATGGCTTTCCTCGCTCGTCTCTGTCGTTCGCTTCGGCAGGCGTTCTGGCGCGGAACCGGCAAGCCCACAAGCCGGCTTGCCACCGACGCCCCGGCGGCGGACAGTCCGCCCCGACCCAAGCGGGACCCGAGCGGGAGGGCCAATGCGCGCGCTGTGGAAGGTTGCCGGCGCCGGCGCCGTGATCGTCTTGCTGGTCGCCGCGGCGCCAGCGGGCGATCTGACGTCGCGGCTGGAGGGCCACTACACCCACCACTTCACCAACGGCCTCGTCTCCGGCGAGCAATATCGCTCCACCGAGACCCTGGACATCGTCCGCACCGGGCCGGACGCGGCCTATGTCGACGCCCACCTGGAGTTCTTCAACGGCCACGAGTGCAACATCAGCGGCGTGGCCGACGCCAAGGGCCCGGCCCTGGTGCTGAAGGCCGGCGACGACGACATCAGCCGCTGCACCCTGACCATCCAGCCCGGGACGGGCAAGGATCGCGGCAAGCTGGTGTTCGGCGCCGAGGAGGAGGGCTGCCACTACTATTGCGGCGCCCGCGGCTCGCTGGACGGCGCCGACGACTTCGCCCTGGCCGGCCGACGGGCGTTGCGCCCCGCCGAGCGCCGCAAGATCCAGGACTCCGACGACTACAAGGCCGCCGTCGAGGCGCACAAGGCCGGCGCGCCGGCGACGCCATGAGCCCGGCGACGCCATGAGCAATGGCGGCTTCGTTGCAAAGGGGGCTCTGCTGCACGAGAGCGTCCAGCAATGGGGCGTGCATCGCCTGCGCATGCGGCTGCATGCCTGCGTCGCCCTGCCGGACGCGCGGCTGATCACCTCGGTGCGCACGGTGGTGTTCCGCGGCTCATCGGTGGTGGTGGTCACGGCCGACGGCGAGCGGCACGTGATGCCCGGCGGCCGGCTGGAGCCAGGCGAGACCCTGGCGGACGCCCTGCGCCGGGAACTGGCGGAGGAATGCGGCTGGACGGTGGACGAGCCCCGGCTCTTCGCCCTGCTGCACTTCCATCACCTGACGCCGCGGCCGGAGGGGTATCCCTATCCCTACCCCGACTTCCTGCAGCCGATCTTCGTCGCCGAGGCGCAGACCTACGATCGCCGCCGGCTGAAGCGTGTGGGAGAGATCGAGACCGGCGCGCGGCTGATGCGACCGCGCGCGGCCATGGCCGCCGTGCGCGAGGACCAGCAGGCGTTGCTGCGAGCGGCGTTGGCCGCCCGCAGCGCCTGGGCCGGCCCTTAGGCGATGACCCGGTTGTCCTCGTCGGCGAAGAACACGTCCGACGCATGGTCGGCCACGTCCTGCGCGGTCCAGGGGGCGGTGGGGTTGAAGCCCTTGGTCTGCAGCATCTTGATCTCGCGCACCCCGCGCGAGGAGACGCCCAGCACCTTGCCGGTCTGGTCGCCGGACAGGTCGGAGACCATGTAGAGCACGCCGGGCGCGATGCGTTCGGGCAGGCTCATCGGATCCGGCTCGCGGTCCTTGCGGCCGGGCAGGTCGGAGGTCATGCGGGTGTAGGCGCCGGGCGCCAGCGCCCATAGGCGGATGCCGTACTTGCGGCCCTCCAGGGTCAGCACCCGCATCAGGCCGTAGAGCCCGGCCTTGGCGGCGCCATAGTTGGCCTGGCCGAAGTTGCCGATCAGGCCCGAGCCGGACGAGGTCATCACGATGACGCCCTTGGTCCCGTTGTCCGGTGTTTGAAGAAGTCATCTAGTTGTGGTTCATTCCTTTAACAAGGTCAGTTTTGACTAGGAGTTTATTTATTGTGGATTTCCCTTTTCTCCCTAGTGTATTTGTATTCGGGATTGGATTTTGCAACTATATATTTGGATACCACTTTGAGGGTTTTGTATGTGTTCTGGAGGAAATTGCTTTTCCTCTCCTCTATTGTATAACCTCTATTTATGTTCTTTATAAAATTGGTAGTGCAACACAACGACCTTTTGAAAAGTGATTAAGGGTGCATTCGGGAACTTGGTTAGAAGTACTTCTAATTAACTTCTCCTTCGATTAGAAGTAGCTCTGAGAAAAAGGGCATGTTTGGAGTCTCACTTCTCCATGTTGGTGGAGAAAACCTCGTCCAAGCAGAAGTAGAAAAAATTACTTCTCCTTGGAGCATTTTTCTCCACCTAGGAGGAGAAAGTTGCCTAAAGATATCAAACGGCCCATTCCATTGGTTTCATATTCTTCTTCATATTTTTCTGGTTTGTTTTGTAATCATTAGATGGTGCAGTTTTCTTTCTATTATTTGTGACTCCCAAATGCCCTCATCATCTCTTTTCATCATAATCCCCGCCATCACCAAGATTGTGTAGATTTTTACTTCTCGCTTCAGAAGGTTATTATGGTTGTTTACACGCGAAAAATGCGGACATGATAATGAATGAAAATTTGGGGGTTTCAGATATCATCCGCATGTTTCTTCACATTTATTTATTTCACGTTTTGGGTTTATCAGATGATTTAAGGTTCATATACTGGACTTCTCCCCACCAACCAGACTCGGTGTTAATTTACATCAGAGTAAGTCCGAACACCTTTGATTAACTGTCAAAGAACGTCTTCTGTCTCTATACGTTGTGACATTAATGACCTAGATAATCCCTCATTACGGGTACATATTCTTGCAAGAAAATTTGAAGACTTTATTTCCTTAGAGATGTGTAATTTGCATTACAATTGGTCTTTCAAGGCCTTTACATATGGACCCGATTATGAAATTGGGTCTTCCAGATTACGTCTGATCGCAACTAGACCCTTTGAATTTGCTTCAGTCTGCATTTGGACTTTTGAATTGCTTTCGTCCTAATCAGGTCATTAAATTTGCTTTTATGCTTTGATCGGACGGTTGAATTTGACTTCCGTCATCATTGGACTGTTAGATCGAGATGATCACTGTCGGTCCATCAGAATTGCTTTGTAGTCATGATCACTCTTTTGATTGTGATCGGATCCTTAAGTTGATTTGATGTCCATAAAAGACATTTCCACCTGACACGGGATATATTTGTAATTTCTAACCCTTCTGGGATATTTCTGTAGTTTTCCCAATCATCAAGATATCTTGCAGTTTCAGAAGAACTCTAGACATTTCTGCCCTTTCTGACCCTTTCTGGGTACTTTTTATAATTTTACACTCTTTCTAGATATTTTTGTACTTTTTTGATTCTCCTAGACTTATCTATCATTTCTTGACTTTCTAAGACATTTCTACAATTTCTCGATTGTCTTGGACATTACTGTCATTTATTGACTATTCAAGAAGTTTATGTCATTTGCTTACCTTTTGGATATAACCCCACTGTTTCTTAACTTTCGGAGCATTCCTATCATTACTTGACTTTTCAGAGATAGCTCCGTCATTTCTTGACTTCCTGAGCATTCATGCCATTTATTGACTTTTCGGAGATAGACCCGTCGTTTCTTTACTTCCTGGAGATTCATGTCATTTATTGACTTTTCAGAGATAGCCCCGTTGTTTCTTGAGTTCCTAGGCATTCATGTCATTTCTTGACTTTTCGGGATAGATTTATAATTTCACACCTTTTCTGGGTTTTTCGGACATGATAACCCTTAGCCATGAGGAAGGTACATGGACTTGGATGGTTAGCCTTAAGCCGGACTTAAGAGAGCGTACATCGCTTCAAGAAAGTGACGTGGTCCTGCTTTACCGAGTCGTGCAAACGGCATGAATCGGAGCAATGAGATTTTGGTAATTTCTGGACAGGCCAAAAGCTTTGTGCAGTTTATGGCCTGACTAAGGGCTTTCATGTAATTTTCCCATAAGGGGGTATTTCTGTAATTTTTTATTTCAAAGTTTTTCTGTAATTTTGGACAATAGAGGATATTTCTTCAATTTTCCACCAAGGGACACTTCTACAAGTTTCTAATCATCCCTGCAATTTTCTAAAAGATCAGGGTTTTCCCCCCAATTTTCTTGGTCATTTATGCAAGGCGGTTCTGGCAGCCGTCGACATGCCGGGGCCGGTTGCCGCGATAACAAGTGGCGCAAGTGCCGGAACGGCCGCTCTCCTCGCCCAGGAAATGGAAGTCATTGGTCAGGCATCGGACCTGACCGAAACCGCCGACATCGCCGGCATAACCGAATCCATCGCGCGGACGAGCAACACCACGGCTGCCGCCATCGATGCTTCCGCTGCCGCGATCGACGAAATCGTCGCCGACATGTTCGCCTTCGCGGACGCCGGGGTCACCGCCTTCGTCTGTGGCGACATCTACGTTGGAGTCGAGGCGCGCATCGGCGAGTTTCTGCGCCGCTATCGGGCGCGCTACGGCGCGGAGGCCGCTCGCCGAATCAAGGTGCTCACGACCTACGCGCCTTTCTTCCTGGACGAGGAACGGCTGCGCACGATGCGACCAGCCGCAACGACGATGTCATTCCCGGGGCTGCTCGGCCAGCGTTTCGGTGATCGCTTGCAGAAGCTTGTTCATCTCGACCTGAGAGTTTTTCAGATCAACGATTGAATTGGTTTCAGCGGTAAGCCGCTTGCTATCCGCTTCATGCCGCTTGATAGCATTTTCATCGTCGCGGTTTTTCAGCTCGATATTCTTTTCGGCAAGTTTCTGGATCAACTCGCCAACCTGACCCTGCGCCGCTTCAAGCGCCTGTTGCAATTGTGCGACCTGCGGCGTCGGCATGTTGTCGTCGAGCAAATAAGCGGCGTTCGCCTTGATGTCGCGGCGCAGACGCTCCGCAATCTTGTCGGCCATCGGGAAATCGGCAGCGCGGAACATCAGATCGCCAATCTTTCCGATCATGTCCGGAGCGCCGGTCACGATTTGCGTAAAGGCGTTCCACGCTTCCTGCCGTTGTGTCGCGTAAGCAGGCCCAACGTCGCTCTGCACTTCATACTTACCGACATTTGGGTTGAACATGACGCGCACAATGTCAGGCTCTTTTACTTCCTGATAAGCCTGATCCGCGTTCGGATCGATGGTGACCTCTGCCTGCGTGCCATCGACGTTCAAAATCTGAACAACTCGCTTGGTGTCATAGGTATGCGGAACAAGATCAATGATGATCCGGCCTGTGAACCTGATCGCCATCGCGAGATTATTGATCCACAAAGCGTTGGCCTTGTCGCCTTGGCGCTGGCGCTCGTTGATCGCCTTGCCCGATGTCGCGTTTTCGTTCTGCCCGAACTGAGACTGATACTGGCCCGATGCCATCATCATCTCTTGCTGGGCGACTTCCATGCCCTTGACGAAGGCCGCCGACATCTGCGGCGGGTTTTGCCGCTGCGGCGGGGGGATCGGCTTTCCGTTATCGTCTAGGTGGTTGTACGGGAGAAACCCGAGGTTTTCGAGGTTGGCCTGCGCGTAGTACTCTTCGTATCCCTCGAACGCCTTGGCCGGCCCCACATATGGGATTTTGGTCTGCAGTGCCCCGAATTCCACCTCGGCAGAGGTGTTGTAGTTGTACATGCGCTGCGGGTCTTTGAGATAGCGCACGTGCGACTTCCGGTCCATCTGGCCGTCGATCACCACTTCTTCCGCGATGGCCGGCACGATGGGGATGTACTGACCGGCCCAGTCGTATCGGTCCACAATGCGCGATCCGGCGATCTTGAAGCACTGCACCGTGACGATATCGATGTCGCGCTCCCGATAGTCCCATACCGGATCCTTTCGGATCGCCTTGATCATCTCCGGGCTGACGTTCTCTTTCTTCGTAGTGCGCCGCTGGCCTGTGGCTGGGTCAAGGACGGAAACCACGCGCACCTTTTTGTGCTTGCGGCGCCAGTATTCCGCAACTCGAACATGATCATCACTCACCCACGAGTCATAGAGCCCGATGGGCGACGGGATCAGGGCTTCATCCTCGCCCGGGTAAAGGCGCTTGAACTTGTCCTTGGTCATGTCATCGAACACGAACGCAAACTCGCTGTCCGACTTGTCGGGCTCCTTGGCATCAGGGTCCATGTAGACCGTCAGCGGGTCCGGGATGCCCTTGATCATGATCTCCTGGTCATCGCTTAGCTCGTACCGATCCAGCTCGTCAGGAGACATGACGTAAGAGGCGTACTGGGTGATCACCCGGCAGTAGCCTTCGCCGCCGAACACCATGTTGTAGACGGCCTTGTCATAGGCCTGTTGGGCCTTGGACTGGTATTCGATGTGCCGAACGATGTCCTCGTAAACCTCAGCCGCATCATAGGTGGCCTCTGTCGTTGTCGGATGCACCACGATGCCCGTAAAATGAGTGCTAAAATATATACACGGGCCAAAATGTGCAAATAAGAGACAGAATGTGTAAACATACTCAAAAAAGTGTAAGCAGAGGCCCAAATACATAAACGGATGTCAAAAAGTGTAAACCTGAGTCAAAAATGTGTAAATGATGACCAAAATATGTTAATTAGGGTCAAAATATGTAAATAAGGGCCAAAATGTGTGAACAAGAGTCAAAATATTAAAACGAGCTTCAACAATTGTAAGCAAGGCTAAAGGTGTAAACTTAATAGCAAATGCATAATGAAATTGAGGATGAACGATACCTTTTTTGAATGAACAACAATGACATTATTTATTCCAAAAAAATACTATTCATCTTTTACGATGAACATGAATAGAGCCGCAAATTTGTTTAGCTAGTGTCGTTAGAGAATGGCTCACCAGAATTGGTGTTGGAGTCCCCTCCGGCACACCACTATCTGGCATTGGAATCTTGTGATCTAAGAGAGAGAGAGAGAGAGCCGAGTAGAGAGAGAAAGAGAGACATGAGAGAGAGAGGTAGAGGGTGTTAGAGGGAGTTTTTCACTGGCATCGTCTCAAGCAAACGTCGTCGCCTTCGTTGCCAGTGAACTTCTCGTTTTGGATACTATTATTATCGGCCTCTGCTTTGTCAATCTCGACACCTTATATGAGAGAGCACATGTAGAGAGGGAGAGGGATAAGAGAGAGAGTGTGTCAAATGTCTATGGTCAGTGCGAACGACGGCGAAGATATTGTCTAAGGCCACCGGAGAGAGAGAAAGAGATCAGAAAGAGAGAGGTGGTGGGGGAAGCCCATTAGCCCACATCAGAACTTGGCACTCTTCAGGTGCGTGCTCACGACGGCGCCCAAGTCAAAGCGATGTCATGTGATGTGGTTATGGACACAATCGTGAGCGGTCCTCCACCAGGTCAGTAAACTGTAAAATTGATCCACACACCAGACACAGTCCCGTGTCACATGGAACTGATTCCACTATGCATGTAATGACAGGGAGTTCCATTAATCAGATGAATAAGATGTGCAGGGACATCTACTTAAAGATATGTTATCCCTTGAGGGCAGATTAATTGTTTTCTTTTTCTGTATGATTAGAGGCCAAAGAAGTCCATAGCATCAACTTTCATGACAAAAGACGAAATCCAAGCATACCATGCTCGCCTATCTCAGATAGGGAGAGACTGCTCTTCCCATACTTTGGCTATGCAAGGGGTGTGATTGCACCTACAGTTATATTAAAAAGATCCATTCAAACTTGTTGCAACAGAGAAGCCGTGTGCTTCTTTCAGGCCTTGGGTGACCTTGGCAAATAGACTCCATGACGAAGAATTTATCTCAAGTCCTTCAGAAGGAGATGCAAGAGAGAGTATGCACGATGCATGCATTCACATTCATATGTGCCGGAAGAATGGTATTTGCATCTGCATGCCAGTTGAGGAGGGTAAAATTGACTCGGTCTATATAAGGTCTATTTCTGTCAGGTCCGTTTTGACCCAAGGTCTACGACATGTCCGTCGCCCTCGACAGTCACGGCCCATAACAGGCAGCCCAAATCGGTCGAGCCTCCGATTTGTCAGCGCACGAAGGTCATTAATCCAGGCGTCACGGTAGCCGGATGACCCTCCGGCGACCGAACGTTACCTCCCACGATGTCGCCCTCAACTCCACTAAAGGCGAGCACCCTCTCCAGGCACCGTAAGACTCGCTAGAGAACTATTCGACTTCGGAAGAACGGGCTCTCAATGGGAAACTCCCCACGATCGGAGAGAGATGTTACTCTATGACTTACACCTTTCCCTGTTAGGGGACTAGCCGTTGCCAACAGGACAACCCCCTATAAATGGGACTTTGACAAACAGGCAGGACACAGTGGATTTTCACCAAAAAATGCACACTCAACTCCAGTCAAGGGAAAAGAGAAGCCAACTTGCTGTCCAAAGATAAAGTCTTCGTCAAGCTCCGACTGCCCTCCGAGCACTCTTACCGCCCAGCGAGTACTCTCTGAGCGCCCACTGACCACGACGAGGACCTTCCTCGAAGGCAGTCTGTCTCTCTAGGCTTGCTTCACGACTCCTCGACTCTCTCCCTCAATCTTTTTTATGATTCTCCGTCTCTCGAGTGCTGACTTAAGTATCGGAGGGTTGTCCTCTTGGATAATATCCGGAGCTCCTTCTGACGCCCTTTATTTTTAATGTTTGTAGATTTTCACGGGTGTCAGACGGTCTTCCCCAATAAATAAATTTTTCTAAAAATCCATTTCAGATTCATCTACAGTGCTGTCCACCCATTTTCAGATCCGACCACCCACTAGTCTAAACATAACAACAAATCGTATCCACGTCCAATCCATCCACAAAAAATATCCCCATCTTCCTTACTTAAATACCCACACTTTCTATGAAGAGCCCAAGACCTGAATCGGAGGTCTCCCTTGCGGTCAACAGCAGTTCTAAGGAAACTGCCCTGCAGATCTGAGATTACAGGCATAGTCTAACAGCAGATTACAAAATTGATAAAAGGTAGATCCGCCCAGATCCATCTCTGATCTCTAGTCCTGTGTTGGATTACTTCAAGAGAGATTTCCAACGATAGCTCATGCGTCCCGATCTGACGTCGGGATTGGTCACAACAGCTATTCTCGCCGGAGCGCGCGCCTGAAAACAACAACTAAACTCCGAGGGCAGCAACTCCAAAATGTGGGAATCAGAGATGATCAACCTCCGACCGGCTTTCCCAGCCGACCGCCGTCCAGGGAGGCATGCCACTAGGGGTCCCCATCACAGCGGGCCCCACCCCACCAGAGCCGGAGGTTGGAGCGGCACGTGGGCCCCACGGGCCCCATTGATCGCGCCGTCGGGACAACACGTTACGCGGGCTCGGCAGCGCCAGGACGACATCAAGATGCTGCCCGTTAACCCAACCCGCATGACTTTCGGGCCCCACTTGTGACCTGTTACCTCCTTGTGTGGAGTGGGTCGAAATCCTTTGTACTACTGTATTAATTGTTAACCAGGAGTCCGTAGTTGGCCGGGGTCGTCTTCCCCATGCCGGGTGCGTGGAGGTAACGGTCTAACTTCTTGGCGTTCATTTGCTAGTTTAGTATATGATCTTAGGCCGCTGCCGAGAGTGTAGGCTTTCTAGCTCGAGAGTCCATGTCACCGCTGTGAGCGTGAGAGTGACCCATCCTGTGGCTCAATCCGAGCACGGAAGTTGAGTCGGATTACCCAGTGACTCAGTCGGCTCCTCAACCGCGCACGATCCGCGCCTCCCTCGCTTGGGACGACGATTGAGCTAGCATTTCTGTGAGCGACGTATAGTCCCCTAGGAGCTCTTAGTGTCGGGTCTAGTGTGACTCCTGGCCACGTGTTGCTGGTCATGTCCGCCTTAGAGTCCGAGGTTCAATGCACGTAGAGTCGGCTCCCGTGTCCGTCCCCCATCACCGAGATTCCCCCTCACGCACGATGCCATACCTCTCACAGTTGTAAAGCCATGTCTGACCGCTCCACTCGAGCCATGACCGACCCTCACATTGTTGCCAGTCCGTGCTTACTCTTGTCACCCAATTATAGCCCCCCTTCTTGGCAAATTGGGCCCGGTCGACGCTAGGGGACGGGCCCTCTATAAAACTCGTGGACATCCGCTTTGTCACGTCTTGACCCGGGGGTTGATCATTGCATCAGAATTGTCCTGTGGCTTCCGCCAGTTGTACTTCGACCACCATGGCTGACCTGTAAATCCCATGAGGCCATCATAAATTATATTGCCACTTGAACGAAGGTGCTCACATCCACGTTCGGGCCCCAGTTCCCCTCACGCCACTCGATGCGAACCTCCAGCACCTCCGACCTTAACCAACACCGCCTGGCCTAGCGTGAACCCCGTAGCTGTGTAATGTATGATAAAATGATAAGATCTAGAGGGGGGGTGAATAGATCAATCCCCAAGTAAAACCTACAGCAGCTCAAACAGTGCAGAATTAAAACAAACTACTATATCATATTCACGAAAAAATGACTACTCAGCAAATTAAAAGAATAAGTGGCTGAATCACAATCACAACTTAAGAGATGATAGAATGTAAGAAGAATATATCCAAGTGTAGGAAGAGTGATATGAATTTAGAGATAGCAATACTTGGCAACTAATTCAAACTGATAGGCAGCCATTCATCCAGGTGCAGTACGATGGTGGAGGCTAGCCTCACGCAAGAGGCGAAATTCCAGATATGCGTGACCTATCCTTCCAACCACGCCTTTTGATATACCTAGTGGATGAAGGACTCAAGCAGATATACCAGAATGGAACAATTTAGATCAACCACATCTCAATCGCTCCTACGCATTCATCTATCAGAAGTGAAATGATTGAAATATGAAATGCACAAGAGCAAAGAGTCAATCACATATGAGATAGGAATTTTCGGTGGTTCGATCTCTTTAAAGAGATCTACACCCACCCCTTACTCAACCGAGTCAGGATCCACTATTGATACACAGCTTAGTGGGGTCGACCCTCGGGCAAGCAGAGGACATGGGCTGCTGGACTGCAGTGTCCTGCTGTAGGGGTCGACCCTTACTGTGTGGGTCGACCCCAGGGGTCGACCCATCCATCTGGCAGTGGGATTTCAAGTTTATAAGGGTTTCTGTTGTACAGTAACTGTTACAGGGGTCGACCCTTGGGGTCGACCCTTGCTGTATGGGTCGACCCCAGGGGTCGACCCATGCAGCCAGCCTGCATGGTGTCCAGTCCAGTGGCAGAGGGGTCGACCCCAGGGGTCGACCCTTGCAGACAAGGTTTCGGAAAGTTATTCTGTTAAGTCCAGAACCACTAGGGGTCGACCCGATGGGTCGACCCATGCATGAATGGGTTAGAAAAACACTTCAAACCTCCATGAATCCAAGGGAATAAAAGTGGTTAGATGTTACCATAATCCCATGAAGATTAACCACGTATGTTCACCCTGAAACACATGTGAAAGCAGGATATTAGATGAGAGTTGAAATCCTTCCTTCAAGTAACAACTCTATGAACTAGTTCACCATAACATACATGTCAAACACAGTCAACCTTGTATTTAGCTTCTCATATCAGTCAACAGAGATGCATTCAACAAAGTAGTTTATGCAGCAGCCCAAAACATGAAGTTCATGTGGATATATGTTTGGTCCATGCAGCTGTAGACCAAGTCAGTGCATATGTGAATGAAGCCAGTGAATGGGCAAGGGAGAGTCAGTGTACACTGACTTGAGTCAGTGCACACATGCAATTTCCATTCTTGAAATTAGAACATGATATTCATGAACATAGCATCCTCAAAACACATGCTTTACACACATATGTAAATATCCAATCTTGCAAGCATATTTTCTCATCAATTCTCATTGAATACAAGACATATGCATTCTTTCAAGTATTTTTCTCACAAAATCAATTCTTTTAGAACATGACTCCATAGCAAGAGAACACGGATAATTCAAGCACATGAAAACATGAAGAACCATTCAAGCATAAGTTCAAGTGACAAAGTCATTTTGTAATCATCAAAATCACATACGTAACATTCTATCAGATTGTGGCCCTCATTGGACCGCTACCAACAGGTAGCGGCCATAGTGCAGACTGTCAGACTCATGTTGCGGCCCTATCATGATCGCCGTTTAGTTCGGACTGGCCCGGTGTGTCAGTTTTATGGGTCAACTCTCCCTTGATTTCCAGTCGACATGGCCCTATGTGCAACGACCTGAAGCCTCTGGTTCGATCTGGGATGTGTGGGCTAGACCCCGGTTCAGCTCCACCATGTCTCAGGTAGACCTAGAGCCCGGTAAGTCGATTGCTTTGACACTTCTGGACCCAGCCAAGATGCGGCCATCCTTAGAACGCAATTCTTTCGAGCGGCCCACTCAAGACCGTTTCTGTCTGAAACGGCCCAATGAGGATCATTTTTCTCTTGATGCGGCCCATTAAGGACCGTTTTCACTCTTCAACACTGGGCTTCTTTTCCTCTGGCCCAGTATCAACCCAGGCGGTCCATCATAGACTATTTTTGTCCTTTTGTGGCCCATGGATGACTGTAAGTGGTCTAGAGCTTATTTTCTGTAATTTCTTGTGTGCTTTAGTGCCCAAGCGAAGGATGGCTTGTGCTGCAACTAGTCCTAATTGTATTTCCCTTCTTTTGCAAGTCATGATCTCTTGGCTTCATTTTCAATTATTGAAACTTCACTTGATTTTCGATGGTAAGTTACATAGCTTAACCTTTGAATTCCTGGCCGATTCTGGGGAGTTGTAATGACATGGTGAGACATTACACCGAGTACTTGCTCGCGTGTGATCTGCGGCATTCATAATCACTTCTACAAGATATTCAATTCCTACATAGAATTCTATCTCTACATGACTTGTTACTTGCTTGCTTGATCAGCCGATACATGGAAATGATATAGCACTATTCTACCTACTTCTATTGTTCACATTCAATTTTCGTCATTACTGTTATTATCTTTGTTTATCTTTCTTTTATTCGCATGACATATTTAATTGGTTAATTACTTAAACTTTACCTGCTATTGCCTACTGAGCTTTCGCTCACCTAGTTGTTCCCCCCTTTCAGGTAATTTTGAGGATGACTCGCAAACGGATGGGGATGGGCAAGAGTGAAGACCCTGGAGTGAACCATTTAGATGATGGACCTAGTGGCTGTCTTAGCATTAGTGATGTCTTTGTAATGGCTATAAGTTGTCCTTGAGAGAGTCGGTTGTTATTAAATCGTCCCAAACCTTTGGATGACCCAATGGCCTATCCGTGTGATTAAGATTCCCCTGGAACTATCACTATTTTTGATAAAGGCGAACTCAAATTCCAAGTTCATCAGAACCACAAGGTCCTTGATATGCTATACCATATAGTACCAATGCATATAGAGAGAATACAGGAGAAATGATGTTACCAAACCCGAACTAAGTGCCATGGGATCTACATACCTGCTCTTTCTGCGCTCAAAGAATCATCAGCTCATACAGTTTCATAATAATAATCAAGAATGCTCACATTGCATCAAATGCATCAACGAGAATAAACATGAAATTCATAAATGACGCCAGTAGGAAAGGCTCTAAATGATCAAATGACGACATTCAAAATGTCGCTATTCAAGCCCAGTATCCGACTCGGAAATAGATTTCAACTGCAATGAATGACGCCTTTGTTGAAGGCGTTAATTAAACGACGTCCCTCAGACGGGCGCTAATTATGAAAATGACGTCAACCGTAAGGCCGTCAATTGACTGAGACTTCCGAACCGGAGATGAATCCATCAGAGCCTTCTCTGTTCGATTCAAACAGTGATTACATGCATCACCCGAAGCACTATAAAAGAAGCCTTTCTGGGGGCTCGGTTGGGCATCCAACAGAGAACCGAAAGCCTTCTCTCCACAGAAACCATACTACTTCAGAAGGCTACTTTAGTTGCAGGAATAGAGAAGTGGAGAGTCATAACAATGGAAGGAGCAATGTAGTGCCCCTCAAAGAAACTCAAAGTGTCTTTTGCAAGGATCAATGAAATTGAAGGCCACATAAGCGGGAGGATAGCTTCAAATCAAGTATGTTTTAAGCTTCCTTCTTACCTTTCCTTTCTTCTCTTCTAAACCTATTCCCTCCATTCATTCTTCTTCCCTTTTTTTATTTTCTATTTTTCAGGACTACCCCACTATCCCCGAGGCAAGGAGATATACCAAGATAAAGTAGCTCCCCCTCCTCCTCTCTAAACTATCCTTGGACATGAGGGCTCATCTCTCTAAGTGGCACCTTTTAGGCTTAGTGACCCATGCTAAGCACTATAATGATATTCACTTGGATTGGGGTGCCATGGGAGCTCTCATAGAAATTTGGCACCCTACCACTCATACATTCCTCTTTTCCACTTTTGAAGCTACCATCCTCTTAGAAGAAGTAGAAATGTTCTTAGGATTGAAGAAGATGAAACAAGGGGAGGAAGAGGAGATGGCTTCCATGCCAAGGGGAATTGGAGCACAAGAGATGCTCTCAAGTTTAATCCCAAGTTCGAACATTGTCAACCAAATCAAGGTGACCAAGGGAATAAACCTCATGAAACTTGCCTCATGGGTCTACAAGAGAATGAGTGAACCCAAGGAGGAGGAGCTAGAGAAGGTAACCAAGGGCTTTGTGATATGCATAGCGGGAGCACTTTTGTTCCCTTCCACGGAGGACTTCCTCGATGAATCTCAATTGAGTGCAACAGCTAGCATTTGGGAGGGAGAGAGGATCGGGCCAGCGGTGTTGGCTTACCTCTATAGCCGGATCACCTCGGCGACGATGGGAAGACCTTTGTACGGATCGATGCTCATATTTTCTTGTTGGGTGGACTTCCACCTAAAATTTGACCCATGTGAGGAGACTCAACAAGCTTCAAGGATCTTCTCTAAAAGCCCACTTCATTATATGACGGGTTCCCTTGGATTACATGAGAGAGTGACAAATCGGGTACCCAAGATCAAAAAGAGAGTGGAGTGGAGAGAGCACTTAAAGACCATGCCAAAGAACCTCTTTACTAGCACCCCGGGATTCTTGAAGATACGCACTATTCGGACCAGATTATCAACCAGAGTGGAGCTCCGCCTATCGGGTGCCACCAACTTCGTCCTTTACAACCCTCACCGGTGCCATCCTCAACTTGGACTCCCTCGGCATCATCTTGAGGAAGCATCACATCTCCCGCCCATCAAGGTAAGGGATCTTGGGTCCAATGAAGATGAAGAAGAAATTAAGACCATCCAAGTTCTTTGGAGGATTAGCAAGCTTCATCAACCATGTGAGAATGTGGAAGAGGAGAAGGAACAATAGAAAGCATATGTAATAGCCCTTAGGCAAATGAGGCCCAAAACGGCTCATTGAATGTAATCATGATTCTTCTGAATAAAATAATGAATTCTTCCTTAACTGAGCCTAAATATATGCTTATAAAGATCAAATCTTCCAACTTCTGTTTATCTGTTCTGAGAACGCGCCAAAGATAATCATGAGGACCACATCTCCAAGGGGTCACGAGGTCGGAGACGCCTCGTGCCATAGGGAATGCCGGGAGAGACACAAAATTATATAGACACAGCACTCAAAAAAATGACACAATGGTAGCATTCATAGGATTTCGGCTCCGTACAAGACACAAGGCGACAAGATATAACTGCAAGCAGGGTCACATCAAGGCACAGCAGCAGCCGAACACGCGACCACAGGGAACTGGTCACGCATCAGATAGCTCACCGAGAAAGACCCTCGATGATAAGAATCGATAAGAAAAGTAATAATCTTGGGGAACGCATCTCAAGGACTGCGAATATGCCTCAAGAGCACAACACCCATGGGAAGAAATGCAGAGTGGAGGGTATTCAATCTGCAGGAAACCTGACAAATCTCCCATACTCGCAACGCCAATGCTAACACCAAAAAATTATCAGCAATCATACGGCAACAGAAGAAATCAAGGCATAGGAAGCCAAGACAAAGTTACATCGACAAAAACAATTCTCTCGATCAGCCATAACCCTATGAAAAGATCCTCGACCAGTGGGTAATTAGCCCACATGCTTCCACTGTGCACTTATGCAACGCACACAGGTGATACACTATGGAGCTCATAAATAGCGGGAAAAGCCTCCTCAGCACAACTGGACACGTAGACCGAGGTAAAATGATACCTCGGGACATCCAGAACCAATCTCTCAATCTAATTAAAATCGCCGAGACACACAACAAGGCCGCCTGTCGACCCCTGGTCTCACCGGGTTGACCGGAACCAGACACGACACACACAGACGCATACACAAACATCAAAACATGCACCGGCATTCCTGACCATCTCATCACGATCATAGCCCTCATAGGATATCAACAGATATCCACGGGTCATGGGTAAATCACGAGATCAGGCCAAAACAACAGAAACAGGAGTGATGGATGAAGGCAACCCTCTAGGCAAAGCGAACCATTGCTCAACTACTAGGCAAACCCGACAGTCAAGGAACAACCATTCTGCAACCAGAGACAAGGACACTGGCAATTCTAGATTGAGATTGAGTCGTCAGGGTACCATCACAGTCAGGGAAGAGACCGCACCCAGTCACCTAAACTGACTTATCCAGAAAACTACTGACAGACAGACACCGCCCTATAACACAATCTATGACAAACTGACACAGAACAGAACAGGCCAGCGGCTATCACAGCCAACAGGACTGTAACGGACCTCTAAAGGGACGTTACACACCAGCCTGACGCACTGAGGTAGGTGCATCAGAGCCAACAGACCCAAAACTTCTAACATGGACAACAACATGTAACGGACCAGCCTGAACCTGTTACAGAAACCTGGCGCATGGGGGTAGGTGCGTTACACCAACCGCCATAGCCAATCAACCATCGGTCAAACGTAACATAACATACTAGCATAGGCACGTTAACTAACTATAATGCACAGGGAGGAGTCCATCAGAGCGAACCGACCAACGCGGTCTTCCAAGAAGACATGGCCTCTGAGGAGCTGGCAGACACAGTCCTCGAAAAATGACTAGGACGTAACGCTCCTGTATTGGCGTGTTATCACCGTGTGACAGCCCTGTACTAGTCCGTCACACTGACTAAGCCTCGAAGAGTCCGAAACAACCTACAAAGGTAATGGTCTATCGTGGGACCATTACAAAAGGTGACGGTCTCTGAGATGACCGTTACATCGACACAGTGAGTAAAACAGTGGAATGGCCGAATCGGCCCGTTCCATGCCCCATTCACGTCGAAGCGTAGGGGAAACCAAGCCACACAATGATACAACAGATCCACGGACTCAGAGAATAGGATAATCATAAAAAAAAGAGCGGAGTCAAATACTCTATTGGAAGACAAAACACACAACGTGGACTCCTCACATGGCTGTCGACACTGGAGGTGACAAGCCACCTGGCCCACACAGCGAAATCGACTTCTAATCATAGGCGACAAACGATTAAACCTTGCTAGCATAGGATCCACCCACGAATCCTGCTAACGTCCACCTCATCTGTCATTTCATCACGTTCTATCCCATTCCATCGCGTCTCTACCTCAATCAACTCGGCACGGTCGCGCGTCCCGCGTCGAGAAAAACAGAGGGAACAGAGAAACGAGGGAGAAAGTAGAACGGGAGAAATGAGAAGGAGAGGAGAGGAGAAATACCGAAATCACACAGATACTAGGGAATAACTAGATCACATAAAACCCAAACAACTGAGACAAAAGCTCGTGTGTTCATGTTACCGCTGTGAGTGTGAGAGTGACCCGTCCCGCGACTCGATCCGAGTCCGGAAGTGAGTCAGACTACCCTTGAACTCTGCCGGTTCCTCAACCGCGCACGATCCGCGTTTCCCTCGCTAAAGGGACGATGAGTGAGCTTGCACTCTGTTGGCAACGTATAGCCCTAGGATCTCTTAGTGTCGGGCCTCACGCCCCTCATATCAGCGCATTGCTGGTGGTGTCCACATGTAGAGTCCGAGGTCCGCATCATATAGAGTCGGTCTCCCATGTCCGTCCCGCATCACAACAACTCTGGCTAATCAATAAATGCGATTATGATGAGAAGATTCCCTCTAAAGTAATCAAACACTTACCCGGACAACTGCCAGTCACCGTGGGGGCTGGCTCTCCTGCTTGTCCAGGCTCCTCGTCTAGTGCCTCAGTCGGGGCCTTAGCCCCCGACGTCTCTGCCTCCTTTACACAAGCCAGATGGTTACATCAGCGGCCAGAAATGGGCGAAGTCACAACTTACAATCAACATCACAAGCCCTTACCTGAACGGGCTCATTCTGCACCTGCCCATGACTCGAAGTCGGGGAAGGCCTTGACATTGGGCGCCATCTCATCCATAAGCGGGAGAAAGCTCTCCATGTCAATCTCATACTCAGCTCCCTCCATATAGGAAGGGTCATCCTCCCCAGGGGGTGAGAAGGTCGCTTCCATCCTAGCCTCCACGGGAGCTGCATGACACAAACCCAGCAAAGCAAGATTAGCCCGCTACCATGGCTAAATTGACCAGGAGCAAAGAAGGCAAACGGCACTTACTCAGAGCTGTCTCTACCTCAGCTACCCTATCAGGCCCGAGTCCTCTAGAAGACTCGCCAGTCTCGGCTACTACAGCCTCTACTCGGGGGTGTTTCCGCCTCGACTGCAGACCTCCATCCCCGCTCCCTGAGGACGCCTCCAAGGAGGGGTTATCCCCCTCCATCGCTGAACCTGTTAAGAGACACATCATTATACAATGTCCCAGTGTTATAACCAGAAAGCAACAGACAAAAAGGGGATGGAGTATCCCAAACAAAGCCGTACCTAGAGCTCCGAAGGGGGTCAGTGGCAACAGTACCAGCTACTCCGGCTTCAATGCCAGCACCCGGGCCACATTTGCCATGGCCTCCCAGATGTCCCACAGAGTGCGGGCGCACTCGATCTGGGACAAGAACTCCACGGGCCTGGCAGACCCAATCACGTGAGCAATGTGCCGTCGCCAGTCATTGATCGCTGAGTTGGCAAAGTTCCCATGTGGGAGCTCCCGACCCAGCGAGCCCTAGCTCTGAAAGTCGCAATCGGCTAAAAACTGGGCCCACCGGGCGTTAGACAACCTTGATTGGGACCACTTTCCACCTGTCACCGCTACTCTCACCGAAGTCTACACCAAGGGCTTCAGTAACCCACCATTGCTCCGACTCCCAGAAGTCGAACCCCGACCACCCCGGGGCCACCGCTCCATAACCTGCTCAATCTCTCGATGGATCCGAGCAACGCGGGTCCTCAGGTACCCGTCGTCCAGCACAATAGGAGGCAAATCCTTCCTCAGAAATTGCCTCTCCTCTGCCTTCCGGATCACAGACACCTTCTGATGGTACAGGTGGCTGTGCTTGAACCACCACCTGGCGTAGTGAATGTCGAACCTCCCTCGACGTCCCTGGCCTAGCATCGAGAACTACTCCCACTCTCAGCAACTGTAGAAGTCCCACTGTGCTGCCGCAAGCAGGTGGGTATCTCTTCCTCGGTACTGCCTGCCTGTCACAGAGAACTCCCGGTTCGGCGGGATCCCCTGGTCGTACCCAAAGTTCCTCGCGAACCGATGTGGGTAGTATGGCTCCAAGGAACTCATCGCTGACCGATGCAACGTTAGCACCGTCGAGTGGGTACTTAGTATCCACTCCGTCCGTAGCCTGGCATCTTCCACCTCCTGACTAGGATGGGTACTGGTCGCCCCTCCACCTGAAGCCCCCAGGAAGAGGTTGGAGTCCCTCGTGGCGCTATCGAAAGGCAGCCCCTCCTTACCCCTGGCGGGCAAGTAACAAAGGGCTTGCCTGGCCCCCTCCAGCTGCGTCTCTGCATCCCTGTCAGGCTGCCTTGGGAAGCTAAACAAGAGCGGTGCCGTCAGGTTCCTCACTGTCCCCTGCATCACCAAGCCTGGAAATAACAACCCGGCCCACACACTGAGGTAGTGGGTCGGCAGGACTATGCTCCTCTCTCTCACGGAGTGCTCAATGAAGGGTCCTTCCTTAACCAAGAAAGTGTGAGGATGTCCTATGGGTGTAGAGAGAGGAGGTCTCTCGACCGTATGCTCAAATGCAAGGTATGCAATTGAAGATAACAACAATAAAACAACAAAACCAAAGCAAGAAAGTAATTCTATAAAAACATAGAGAAATGGTGCCCAGGGCAGGGTCGCTATATGAGAAATCACGACTATGTTACAGCCGCGCTAATGATGAACAGCGCCTGTGTGTAGGGCGCGGCTAATAGAGAACATCGTGTCCCATGGGCAGTGCTAGTAGAAATAGCGCCTGTGGATAAGGCGCTACAAATGTGAATCACACCCTTGGCAGAGGCGTAGATCACAGTGCAGTGTACCCGCAAAAGGTAAAAAGATGAAAGGCGCCCTAGAGTTGGGCGCTAATCAAAAAATGGCACCTCTATATAGGGTGTTGTTTATGGCAAACAGATTACCCGTAGGGGGTAAAATGGATCAAAGGCGCACCGGAATTGGGCACTTATCAGGAAATGGTGGCTGCGTGGCAGTCGCGAAATCAGTAACATAAACAGAACGTCAATCTTTCCTCCCAAACATGCTATGGATGGTCCCAAAATTAGCTAATCCAGTGGTGAGTTGCACATGGTGCAATAGAGGAGGATGCTACGTGGAGTACGAAGGGAGGGGTGTTGCACACTGTTGCACTTCCACAGTTTTGATGATGTTTAACACTACTTGTCAAATAATGGTTGATCAGTTTTCAAACATCTCTTTTTCATTATTGTGCTTTTCGATGTTTCAGTTTCTGAATTATTTCTGCAATAAAGCCTTTATGCAATAAAACTCTATTAGTTCTTTAAACAAGTCCACACTTGTTGTTTTGCACAATTGAAGTCCCTGCATATTTTAGGTTGCACACTAAGTCTGAGCATGATTTTATACAAGTCAAGTGGGTGCATAATTTGCTTGCATTTCTCATAAAGTCCTTGCATAGGTAAGTCCGTGCATAAACAAGTTCGTGCATGTGTTTGTTTCTTCTTTTGCAAGTCTGTGCATGTCATTGTGTTTTGTTAACTCTAAGTCCATGCACATTGTGCATCCGTGCACATTGTGCATCCGTGCACATTTCAGTCTTCCACGCAACTAACTCCGTGCACATTACTTACTGAGTTAAACATGAAGTCCGTGCACGATGTCCAAGTGAAGTCCATGCACGATGTCCAAGTCAAGTCCGTGCTCGTTGCTTACAATTCAAGTCTGAGCACATTTTAATGTCTGTGCATGTTTCTCCAATGCTTCAAGTCCGAGCACATTTTAAGTCCTTGCATGTTTTTGTAAACAAAGTCTGTGCACGTTTGTGCACACATTCCAACTAAGTCCGTGCACGTTGTGTACATTTCAGTTCACTAAGTCCGTGCACGTTGTGCACATTTCAGTTCACTAAGTTCGTGCATCTTTTCCTCTCCAAACAGGTAAAGTCTGAACATGTTCTAAGTCTGTGCACGTCTGTGCATATTAAAGTCTGAACATGTTTCGCCAAGTCTGAACATATTTCGCCTATACACTAAAAGTCCATGCACATGTTTATACCAAGTCCGAGCATCTTTAAGTCCGTGCATCTTCTGATGTCCGTGCATACTACACAGACTTTGCTTCAAGCTTTGTCTATCTGTCCTGCAAATCCATACATGTTTGTTTGTTGCACGACTAAAGTCTGTACATGTCTGAGTTTCAAAACCAAAGTCCATACACATTGTTTCATCTTCACAACCAAAGTCCGAACACATTGTTTAATCTTTACAACCAAAGTCTGTGCACATTGTTTCATCTGCACACACTAAAGTCCATGCACGATGTTTCATCTTCTATATAAGTCAGTACACATTCATCTTATGAAGTTCGTGCATATTTCTCGTATGCACACTCCAAGTCCATACACTTTTCTCTTTAATATAAGTCCATGCATGTTATCTTGTCTGCATTCAAATCTCGTGCATTAACAGGCATTAACACTCTATTTCTATGATGACTATGTGTTTGATCGAATGACAAGGACTTCCTGAGTTGGTGGAGCACCGGTCCTGAAGACAAAGGAAGGGCACGTGATCCAAGGTGTGAAGACTCTGACACGTGGCAAAAAGAAAGAACAGTCTCTGGACAATTCCCTGGCAGGAAGCGTGGTCTCCACACTTTTGTCTCTCAGCAAGCTCATATAAATACTGATGGAGCTCGTACAAAGAAAAATAGATAAGAAGTACAGAGCCAGAAGATAACTTCTAACAAATCCCAGATCCAATCTGGGAAAAGCACACCTCATAATCGGCCACCCAAGGCCTCGTCGGCACACGGCTCTCTCCATTCTCGAGCCCCAACAACCAGCATCTTCTGTCTGTGAAAGACCACCCACTGGTCACTAGATACGCGTCAATGGGAAAACCTTGACTTGCTCAGCTTCTTCCTTCTTCCCTGGCATTGCACCAGATCTGAAGGGCACATTCCAAATCTTGATAGGCCATCCGCTGACTCTCCCACAGACCAATACTACAACTCGAGCTAAATCTCGCTCGAACTCTGCATTTGATCTCGAGCCTCACACCAACTCTACCCTTCAGGAGAGCACGGCGAAACCAAATAATAGGACTCCACAATCCTCGATCCTCACATCACTGGACTCAGACTTATGGGGAATCCTCCCATGCTGATCACAGAACAGGGATCACCATCGAACGCCTACGTATCATCAGAGACCTCCACACACCTTGTCTCATCAAATCTTTCGCCTTAAAATGATCCAAAAGGACACCTGCCAATCCTGATTTCGCTCTTACCATAGAGCCTCGGGACACCACCTGAACCATTCACGGCACACTTCTCCAGAACCGATAAATACCGCCTGCTACCTCAGCAAGCTGATCGATAATGCCACGACCAATGCACACGAGTCTCCAGACAATACACCTCTTACCATGGTCGATCACTCGGCCAACCTTACTAGCCGCTCACGACAACCAACCGGGACCCATAATCTTGTCAGAGATTATTTCTCCAAAAACACGATCTCACCTAAGGACACAACTTCCAACATAGAAACGGGGTACTCATGCGGCAACCTCGCCAGCACGTTTCCCCAATTCTCAATCCAGCCAGTGCCACAAACCACAATGCCTCAAGCAACGGCACGGCAACAACACGTCTCACGCAACCGAGACAATCTCACACCGAGGAACCAATCCTCCGATGCTCTACACATCCTCGAAAATTTGCCCGTAGCATCCAATGCTACAACCTTCTACTGCGCACTCAGATCCACGCGCAAAGCCACCACAACGACAACTCAGGATCCTCCATCCCGACAATCCTTTGTAACTTCGCAGACTCCGATCCTTAACACATCAAAAATCACAACACTAACTCCAAATTCTAACAAACACCGCCCAACTGGCACTCATCCTTCCAGAGCAGCGCCAACGCCCTTACACATCAAGAAAAACGGGCAACACCTCTCACTGGCAACCACCTTACCAACACACAGAACGCGTCTCGCACGGACTTCATGGCACGCGAAGGCCAACCAATCCGAACACATGACACAAGATGAAAAACCTGAACCCAACACGATCTCCTCCAACCAATGGGAAAAACTCAATACTCCTCCGACCAACGGAAGGTTCCCGTGCTTGACCTGACCTCGAACCTTGCACACGCTGGGAGCTGCACCTTCCAGCACCGAAAAACTATTACCTCCATCAGGTCAACACCTCCGACACACTCACCAAGTGTCTTGTCGGACCACAATCACAACACTTCTCAATGCACCATCAATGCGACTCCTCGAACCGCAACACGCCACGCCTCGAGCTGCAGCACGAGCCATAATCGGCACTCGCCAACACTCGTCCTCGAGCCGCGAGCTCACCACGGAACCTTCACATCTCAAACCAAATCCAGGGCAACTACAGCCCAATCCAAGAAGATCCTCCGCTCATCCGAGCACATCTTGACCAGAGCACCCGCTCTGCCACCTCGAACCACAATCTCAATGCCACAGGGGCTAGATAAATCTCGAACTAGGGTGGCCAACCTGATAATAGCTCCCATAGAGCACACTCACGGCCACTTAACCACGAACAATCCTCACCAGCCACCTGACCTCGCTGCAAATTCCTCAAACGTCACACCGCAATAATGCACTTATCGGTAACTCTGTCCAACGTAGCATAACTGGGGTCACCATCGATAAGGGAGAAAGCTCTCGACCTCGATCCTTAGATCCCATGCCGACGCTCCAACAACGTCAGCAACCACATTCACAGTGCCAACTCAGCGCACATAGGCTCTTATGCGAGAAACCAAGCAGAAAACAAGCACGGAACTCTATTCCATCTGCCGACTGTACTGAACCTTATGGACTCTGATCGCTGTAATATCTCGAATTCCCATGTACTTCTATAACCACAGCTCTGATACCAACTATAAAGAGCCAACATCCGGATACCGGGAATGACCTGATACCATTCGAATGAACTATCATTACTGTGGCAAGTCTGGGCATACCATGCATGAGTGTTATCTGATGAAATTTGATGATCTCAATACTCAGAAAATATGGAAAACACCTTTTAGAGGTGTTGCTAACTCATAAGGACCCAAGAAGTCTTCGGTACCTTTGGATGCAAAATGAGAATATATTTTGCAGGTGTGCCTTGAAGAAGGAAAATATAAGGGGGTTTAATAAATCAAGGCACCTGTGGTTGGTAAAACCCCATTGTCGATTCTTTTCTCTTCTGGTTATTGCTTTGCATATTTTCCTCTTATTAGTTGCACATCTTCTTTAAATATGTTAGTTAGAACCTCATGCTTTTCATTTCTGTTTACTCTTCCTGTTGCATACTTAAAGGGGAGCTAAAATAAATTGGATTGCATGGGTTCTCATGTGTGCATATGTCATTTGCATATTATCAATGAGTCAGCTTATGCATACATTTTCACATGTGCATATGCATTTTGCATAAGTCATGCATAGTCAAGAAAAATTCACTTGTACTCTCATGTCCAGTTCAAGTACTTGCATTGCATATAGGACTGCACTATATTTGTTATGCATTTTCATGCATGTCCAATGGTATATCAAATGGTATGATGGGAGAATGGCAGATCATTTTTATCTAGAAATCCACACTATAAGTGAGGTGGTCTTTAGACTTACGTTCTCCACCCAGTACCATGGGACATAAGTGCATATAGAGCAGTTTAAATGTTCAGTAACCCCTGCATAGTCTTCATATCATAATTGATGTTTAGTCCATTTAGATAGGGGGAGTCAATGATCATGCATACATCTATTTGATTGCACATTCTTGTGTCAAAAATTCAAAAAGTTCATTTGAAATGCATGCACACCCTATTTTGTATTCAAAAAGAAACACAATTCTTGTAAACCACATTTGCTAGAAAAAGTGTGTCGGCACTCCTATTAGCTGCATCGACCTCATAGTTCATTTCATAGGAAATCATTATTCTATGAAATGCACTGCGTCGACACTCTGTCCATGCTGCATTGACCTATCAGAGCATTCTTATCCAAATCAAGTGCTCTGGGAAATTACTGTGCTTCGACCTCTTTTCATAATAGGTCGACACAGTTAATTCATGTTCACTACATCTGTGTCTCTTTACATACTCATTGTTGAACCCCATGCATAACCTTGTGTCAAGAAATTTTGATGATGATCAAATACCATGTGATTGTGTTTCAAGTAAATAAATGCATACGTGGATTGTGGACTTGAAAAAAATTGGTCAGTTTCTATTTGGTTGAATGATACTCAATGCAATATCAATGTTCTAGTTGACTGAGATATTTAACTTCAAGGTTATTTGTTGTTGAACTTGACTGACATTGGGTTAATATTTGTACAAGACACTGTTGAGAATGAATGGACCTCAAGCCAATTGAGTTGAACTTATTCAATATGTTCTTGGTTGATTCAAATGGCACTTGAGTCATTTGTCGTAGCTAATATGTGTATTGAGGGTCTCAATATGAAATTGAGTGTTAATGAGAGTTGCACTTTCATTCTTTACAATTAATGGTTTGAAAGACTAACCTCCAGTGTATATGGCTGACAGGGACTATTTAATGGAATCAACATGAAGATCAAGTGACAATCATTATTCTGGAAGTTCATGTGAGCAGTGAAGTGAAAACAAGAGTGTGCTGCTCTTGTTGGCATGTTTGAAGCAGGTTTGTGGTGAAAAATGGATGGACAAATCACAAGGTAACCCCTATGCATATCTAGTTGGTAAGCCCATGATTTGGGGTAAGTTGTGCTTAATTCTTCCATTTTTGTATTGGTCTTTAATGTCTCATATCATTTGATTAACCCCTCTTGTGTTTTTCTTTAATTCTGATTATGTCAGGAAAAGTGTCGACTCCTAGAGTCAGCCCTTTGTCCCAGGCTATGGGCTTTTAAGCTTGACCCATTTAATCCTTCGATTTGTTGAAATGAAAAGTCGACTCCTAGAGTCGACCTTTTATTTCAACCGTTCTGGTTGTCTAGGGCATTCAGGTACCCAGGGCATAAATGTTGACTCATGGAGTCGACATTTATTTCATGGGTTTCTGTCTGGGTGTTCATATCGCGCCACAGGAACAAAGTGACGACTCATGAAGTCGACACTTTTTGCGCTGTGTTCTGTTTGGGCGTTTCTTGTTCTTTCCCTATCGCAAGTACTTTTCAGCGACCGAAAAGTACGTCAGTTCGTGCGGCGGCTGATGCCCTAGCATTCTCCCATCTTTTAGTGCCCCTCTATGATTGGTCTATGGGGGATTATTCCCTCCACGTGGCCCTTCATCTATTGGGGTATATATTATTTGAGATAGGGTTTATTTCATTGGAGAGAAAAGTTTTCAAGTCTTATCCGATTTTGGGTTTTGTAGGGAAAGAACAAGACCGCAGCTGTTCTTCCTCCTGTCCAGGGTGTACTGAGATCGATTCAAGGCTAGAGAAGGTCATCGTCCACCATCTTGAAGTAAATTTGTTGGAACACCGCAGCTGTACCACCTCCACATCATCTAACCTACTGAACGTGATTCAAGAGGAGGGAAAAAGGGGTTTATGTTCATCTCCGTCCATCTTCCTGAAGTGAACTAGCTGGAGCTGCGTGGATGCATCTCCTCCACATCATCCAGTCTGCCGTAGTCATCGAAGAAGCCAGCTCTATCATCTTCCAATCAGGAGTTTGCTGAACTTATTCTAAGTCCCTATTTGTAGTCATCATTTGTTCAGTTGATATCTTGTGCATGTATTGCATATTTGATTTCATCCCTTTAAACTAGAAATGCCTGTGTGTGTGTACGGAGCAGTGTCTCCATGTGTGGGCTGAGAGTCGGGGTAAGCTCCCCGTGTTAGTGTGTGTGTGTGTGCTGCGTAGCAGTGTGTTGAGGTTTGACCTTGTGTGTGTGCTGCGTGGCAGCGTGTTGAGGCTTCGTCTCGTGTGTGTGGTTTGCTGCAAAAGTAGCGTGTGGTGTATTGGGGTTCATCCCCGTGTGCTACCTTATGTAGCATGTTAGTGAAGCCTCACCGAGGTGGTGAGGGGTGGACGTAGGGAGCTCTCGTGGTCTCGAACCACCTACAAAATCACTCTATCATTGTGTATGATCATGTGTTTGCTCGTTATCTCCTATCACCATTCACAGGTTGGCCTGTTAAATGTGTTTTCCATGAATGGTAGATTTTCTTAGACACATGTTTAGTTAAGCTCATTTATTCTCCATGTGTGAATCTCTTCATATGCGAGCGTTTGGTGAGTTTGAGCTGAGCGACGTTTAAGTTATTTAATTGGACTTTATTTTTAGTGAGGGATCTATTCACCCCCCTCTAGATCTGTGTCACTACACTCCGAGACCCAACAGAGATTAATGCTCTTACACAAAATTGAACAAAATGGATATGTTGGCACAAAAGATGTAGAAGGTCGATTTGATAGCTCAGAAGTTAGATCAGTTACTATCTATGAATAGACAAGAACCTTCTTTCTCTTCTGCCCAGCAATCTCAACAATTCTCAGACTCTAATCATCAAGAAATTTGTGTTCTTTGCTCAAGCCCAAATCATGCTGTTACTGATTACCCCACAGTGGCCCAGCTTCCCCCATTCATCCAAGGAATAGATTTTCGCTGCTCAGGGCATCTCCAAGCCTGCCTATTATCCCTATTCTAACTCTTACAATGCAGGCTGGATGAATCAACCAAATTTTTCTTGGAAAAATCAGCAAAGACCATCCCCGTCGTCTAATCCCTCACATCATCCAATTCAAGGGCAACCCTGTTAAGTTCCAGGCTAGTCTCAACAAAACTTTTTTATGCACATTTTCAATAACATCAACATTCTCAACCTCCATTTCAGCGTTCTCAGACCCCGTATCATCAAGCTCAATTTTCTCAGGGCCAACATTAACAATGTCCTCCTTATAGATTCAATCAAGCTCAAGTTTCTTTCCAACCTCCTCCTCCTTAACCTAACTTCGATGAAAAATTCGACCAACTCCAACAACTTATTCTTTCTCAGTAACAATCAATTGCTAAGTTGGAAGGTCAAATAGGACAATTAGCCGCGAATAGTATGAGGAGAGAGGTAGGTCAACTTCCTGGCCAACCAGTGGCAAACCCCAAGAATCAACCTCCAGACTTTCCCCAAAAAGTTCCTTTTCTTCCTCAACCAAACCAACCTCAGCCTCCCCCTCCTGTAAGTCCCCAATTTGAGAATGCTAAGGCTATATCTACTCTTAGGAGTGGGAAGATTTTAGATGGTCCTTATAAGGCTAGGGGAGTTGGTGACAGTTCGGCCCAAGAGGCCCTAGAAGAGAGTGATGAGGAAGAGGAGCCCATAATTGTTAAGGAAAAGAAGAAGTCCGTAAAGGAAGGAGCTTGAAAAAGGAAAAGATAAAATTGATGAAAGACCCTAAGGATACATGCCAAAGGTCCCATTCCCAGATGCACTAAAGTCAAAAGCCAGCAAAAAGCAGCCGGTTTAACATGAAGAATTGTTAGAATTGTTTAAACTAGTGAACATCAATATTCCACTTTTGGATGCTATCAAGCACGTGTCGACATATGCGAAATTTCTAAAGGAGCTATGTACACCGAAGAGGGAACCGAAGATGATAACTCAGAAGATCTGCTTATTGGTGCTCCATTAATCTCATGTGATATAGGTGGAGTTACTTTTGATAAAGTATTGCTGGACTTAGGAGCTAGCGTGAATCTATTACCCACCTTTTATTTATGAGTAGATTGATTTGGGAGAATTAAAGCCAACATCCATAATCCTTCAGTTGGCGGATCGATCGGTGAAAACACCAAGGGGTTTATTGGAGGATGTTATTATTAAAATTCATGAATGCTACTTTTCCATGGATTTCTTAATCATATAGCCTCGTCTCAGGAATTGAAACACACGCCAATTATTTTGCGAAGCCATTTTTTAGCTACGGCTAAGGCATGGCCCATGCCACGGGGGGGGATCTTTTGTAAAACACACCTGTATTCATATCACGCATCGACCTGGGCACCGACTAGCACGTCGAAATTGTCTCGTGGCATGCACCTGTTGTATCTTGGCCTCCACGGCCCGTCTGTAAAAAAGTATATACATCTCAGTGTTGCACTGCCA
The DNA here is from genome assembly GCA_024336825.1 of Amorphophallus titanum. Lineage (NCBI taxonomy): Eukaryota > Viridiplantae > Streptophyta > Magnoliopsida > Alismatales > Araceae > Amorphophallus > Amorphophallus titanum. Next base: position 209,591 of record JANBPO010000881.1, read on the forward strand.
ATTGGATGTATGCTCTCGCATCTACGTTCGGGCCTCCAGCAACCCTCCACCAACCCTCTGTGTCACCTAGCGTGAACCCCCAGTACCCTTCACCCCCAGCCAACACGACCCAGTCTGAGATGAACCTACAACTGCAAAGTGCTCTTGGTTCTTCATCCCGGGCTTCAGGAATACGAACTTCACTTCGGCATGGAATGAAGGTCTTCGGATTCAATCCGATGTAAATAAACACTGACTACTTGCGGTCGGTGGGGAAAGACATCCTGTTCATGACTCCCCACAATCGCCTACGCACTCGCACCCACGGAACCATCCTCCCCTCCACGTGTCACTCACCCCCTAAGTCCATGTGCCGCGCCCTGGCGGCGCATCCCCAGTTAAACGTTCTGTTCCACAGGTGATTGTCGAGAAATTGACTGGCACGGCTGCATCCGAGCCACGGTTCCCCCTTTACCCAGAAACTCCCCGTGCCATTCGGTCTCCCCTCGACTCTCCGCAAAAGGTGAGTGTACGGTGCCGCTTTGAGATGGATACGGTCACGAGAGGGGGTGCCTGAGGCCCCTTATCTTCTGGCATCTCCCCTGTAGTTATATCCTACCCCTCACTCCGGTCACTGCACACACCGCTCTGTGGGCTCGTCGGTACTCACGCGCATGCCGGTGAACTCCTAGGGTGGAACAAAAAGGATGGCACGTCTTGTGGGACGTCTCCTGCCTTCCTTCTTTTTACTGAAGCAAAAGCACATGCCAGCCCTGAAGTCCAGGTGCCCTTTTCCTGTCCTTGAAGGTGATGTAGCAGAAAAGCACATGTTCGCACTTCCCAGCGGCTTCCAATTCCTCTCCCAATTGCCGGATCGTGTTCGACGACCGCCCGTGGCCATCACCTCTGCTCATCTAGGACTTCACCAACTATGGCGGCCATTACCTACGGTCCTATCGTCGTCGCCACCCACGTACGGGTGGGCTACTTGGTAGTGCCGACCGCTTTCGGCAGCTTCGCTCCAGTCATCGGATCACCCTACTTCTTGGGTGTGGTCCCTGTGGCGGTTCCACCACCACCGCCAGTTCTTGTCTCCCCTGGCGCCATCAATGCGCCACACCAACCACCTATCCTGACAGCCAGGCTGAGCGTTAGGCTCGGCTCTCCTGCCACCGGTGCCCGTAGGGGTTCCGGACCAGTCCCAGCTCGGGCAGACATCAATCCCCGGGCCCAGTCTCGACCAGCTTCTGACGCCAACCTCGCATCCCGAATTTCGGTCCTAAGTCCTGTAATTCACTCGGGTCTCCAACCCAGAGCCCTAGCCAAGTCGACATCCGGTGTAGGTCTTCACCCCAAGGTGTTCGGCTTCTCAGCACTCAGCCCGAGCTGTCAACCCTGAGCTCCTACCGAGCCAGCACCCTGCACGGGCCTCCTAGCTCGAAGGCAGGGCTCCCCAGCACCCCATTCGGGCCTTCCGACTCGAACCCCAGAAGAGCGATCACCTCACCCCAGTCCCCAATCCCTGGTACAAGGCATCCTAGCATCTAGACCAGACGTACAACCCCAAGATTTCCCACAGATGATGTCTGGTATGAGTGGTCCGCGTCAGGCCCCGGATCCCTCGGCTCTACCTCGGGAGCATCCCTCCAGCAACCTGACAACGTCGATCCCCAATGCGGGTCTGCCTTTAGGGGACGCGATGACCTCGGTACAGACTGAGCGCCCTCTGTCACGCCAGTAGGTCCTGCCAGCTTCCAGTTCAAACTCAAGGCCTCGGGTCACCGGCATCCCGGTACCCCCTACAGTGACAACTCCAGGTGCAAGCACATCGCTGCGAGCATCCGCAACGCTGCTGTCAGCTCGGGCAAACGCCTACACTCAAGCCTCCTGGCCGCCGGCCTTCACTATGGACCTCGCATCTTGGGGGCCCATCCCGGTATTCCCGATGAATGGCCTTGTGCCGCCAACACCCGTAGGCTGGGTTTTATCAACCTACCACCTTGGAGTGGAATCATCTTCGGCTCCCCAGAAGAAGTGTCACGCCCCGAGCGCGGAAGATAACTCGGAAGTGGCGCGACGGAGTCTATAACGATCATGTCAATCAGAGCGAGTTGTCTTATCGGGGTTAATATGTAATTCTGTTATCTCTTTGGACATCTCTGTAATTTTTTAATATTATAAACAATATTGTGCTATCCCTAATTATTGTTAAGTGATGGCTAGAACAAAATTGCGCAGCACGTCTGTGTACGTGTTCTTCCTTCTGGCGAGATGTCTGACTCTCTTTGATTCTTCTGGTGAGATGTCAAATCCTTCAAACTTCTTGATTCCTTCGCGTCGCCGTAATCTCATCTACGGTGATTTATCGTGTCTTTTATTTAATTTTTTTCTCATCCTGTCGTGTTCGTCTTTACTATCCCTATTCTTTCTTCTCTTTCTCCTCCGTGAAACCCCACGTCCCTTTTCTTGCCTCCCTGCCAGATAACACAATTCCAGCACCTCACCTCACCCGAGACGTTGAGTATCACCGACTTCCCCAAGGTCTCCCATCTTGGCATGGACGTTGGCTCCCCGGACGTCGACGACGCAGCTCCGTCGACATGCCTGCGGGGCCTCGCCTCCCTCAAATCTCCGACAAAACTCCAACTGCTCCCCCGTCAAGGACCCCGGCTCCTTCTTCTTCAGCGGAGGTGCGGCGGCGTCTCACAGCACTTGAGAAATTGCAAGTCGCGTCAAGCAGCCCGGAGCATATCACAGTGTGGCTTCGGCGGTGCCCTTCTCTGACAGAACCGAGCATCGACAAATGCCCCCAGCTCACCTGCATTGACGGGCAATTTATTATAAGAGTTTTTTGGATAGAAACCACGCTTAGAGACAAACTTATAGATACATCATTCCTGAAAATATATAATTAGCTATAATAGGTCATTGACATATACAGATATATTAATGTCATCATGGTTATAGGTCTCTTATGGAAAATTTTGTGACATAAAAATGTGATCTGTAATGATTATACAAATCCGAGAGCTTGCTTATTGTGAATCGCTGGCTAGTATTCTTGTGATTCTATAGTGTGCCCCGGTCGGAATTAATAATTGTGTGATTATACAGCTTACCACCCCCGTGTGGTTTAGGTTTAACTTGTTATACATACATCGGCTATAATTAATTGCTTGTGCTTTCTTAATTGTGCTGTGATTAATTTGGTGAATTATGATAGAATAGGGATCGCTACGTACCGAGAGTAATCTTGTACTTATCCCGTCTTGATCCCTTCCTTTTTGGTTGTTGGTAGGCTCGAAGAATTTATAGTACGCAGTGTATTGGAGCTTTTATCATTCCGATGAAGGAAGGAAGGTAGTTGGAGGATGGAATATCGTGGACTGAATATTTGGCTTTCCGTTCCGTTGAAATATTAGGCATGTACTATGTTCGATCAAAATTGAACTTTGTGACTTGTTTAATTTAAATTACTCTGTGGCATGTAAATGTATGGTCTTAATTATATTGTAAATAATGGAACCTTGTTCACATACATCTTTTTTCTATAGTTGAGAAAAGAATTAGTAGATGATATGGGGCTTTTTGGTCGTGACTTATCAATTTAATTTCTCTACGAAGAAGGCATTAGGTTAATTACCCTTTTTGACTTAGAATTGTACCACTGCCAATATTAGATGCATCACAATTGATTTCAAAAATCTTTTAGAAGTCATGCAATCCTAAGACGGGCCTCCGTCATTCTCATTTTTAAGTAAATCATAGCTAGCTTTGGTAGGCTTCTTCCGTCCATGGGAAGATGTAACGGCCCATGATGAACGTGGACCAATTATGATGCGTGTATGTTTGAATCTCTGGCTCGTGTCATTGTGCTTCAATAGTGTACCATAGTTGGAATTAATAATTGTGTGATTATAGAGCTTACCCCCATGTGGTTTAGGTTTAACTTGTTATATATACATACATCGGCTATAATTAATTGCTTGTATTTTCTTAATTGTGCTGCAATTAATTTGGTGAATTATGATAGAATAAGGACCACTACGTACCGAGAGTAATCTTGTACTTAGCCCGTTTTGATCCCTTCTTTTTTGGCTATTGGTAGGCTCGGAGAATTAATAGGACGCAGTGTATTGGAGCTTTATCTTTCCAACTGAAGGAAGGAAGGCAGTTGCAGGATGGAATATTGTGGCTTGAATATTTGGCTCTCTGTTCCGTTGAAGTATTGGGCATGTAATGTGTTTGATCAAAATTGAGCTTTGTGACTTGTTTAAATGTAAATGTATGGCCTTAATTATATTGTAAATAATGGAACCTTGTTCACATGCATGGATGGGTAGCAGCATCTTTTTTCTATAGTTGAGAACGGTGTTTATTTTACATCGGGCGGAGCCCGAACACCTTTGTTTCTACTGCCGAAGGAAGAGTCAGGGACCTTAGATGTCACGACATCAGGAGGGCTTAGTCCATGCAACAACGATGAGGCAATAGCAACACAACAGGGATAACTGGGGGCAGAGAGACTGATTCCAGTGAGGTGAGGGATCTGCTTCCTGACTGGATTACATGACTTATATGTCGTAAAAGGTATTTATTTGGGGGCGTGAGAACCCAATTACATGTGTTTGCAAGCCACAGGACAATTCCGTCATTTGCGATAGCCCCTGGGTCATTGTGTTATTATGCGGGTAGTTCTGTATTCACACATAGAGTCCAACAGGGGACTTGTGGCTTAGTAGGGTGCCACCCGAGGGGCGTCAAAGTGTATCCCCAACATGAAACAGTGTCAAAGGTCGGGGTAGTAGGGGTGCCTTAGGCACCGTTATGTTGGAGTAGTTGGTGTCACCACAGCCGAAGTGACCGAATGACGTAGGTGCCACTTGTCACTGGAGCGGTCGGGCACCATTGAAACTTGAGTGGGTGAATAGCTTGAGCATCGCCATAACTGGAGCAACCAAAAGCCGCTGAGCTCAGGATTGTCGGGTGTCGTGGGCCCCGGTGGGACTGGAGTTGTTGAGCGATCGGGCGTCGCAGATCCTGATGTGACTGAAGTGGCTGGCAGTGAGGTGTCGGGGGCACTGTTGTGACTGAAGTGGTTGACGGTTGGGTGTCGGGGGCACCGTTGTGGCTGCGGTGCTTGACAGTTAGGTGCCAGGGACACCATTGTGACTGGAGTGCTTGGAAGTCGGGTGCCGGGGGCACCGTTGTGGCTGGAGTGCTTGGCAGTCAGGTGCCAAAGGCACTGTTGTGACTGAAGTGCTTGGCAGTCGGGTGCCAGGGGCACCGTTGTGGCTGGAGTGCTTGGCAGTCAGGTGCCGGGGGCACCATTGTGACTGGAGTGCTTGGCAGTCGGGTGTCGGCTGCACTATTGTGGCAGGAGTGCTTGGCAGTCAGGTGCCGAGGGCACCGTTATGACTGGAGTGCTTGGCAGTCGGGTGCTGGGGGCACCGTTGTGACTGGAATGCTTGACAGTCGGGTGCCGGGGGCACCGTTGTGACTATAGTTGATAACAGTCGGGTGCCGGGGGCACCGTTGTGACTGGAGTGGCTGGCAGTCGGGTGCCGGGAGGGCACCATTATGACTGTAGTTGATGACAGTCGGGTGCCGGGGGCACCATTGTGACTGGAGTGGCTAGCAGTCGGGTGCCGGGGGCACCGTTGTGATTAGAGTGGCTGACAGTCGGGTGCCGGGGGCACTATTGCGACTGAGGTTGTCAAGTGCTCGGGCGCCCGGGGCCCCGATGCGACTGAGGTGGCTGGATGCTGCGAGACCTTGATGGTCTTGCTCGGGGCCCGTTGACAGAGGCAGGGGCCTGACACTTCATCTTGCACCGGGACTTGTAAAGTATGTTCATTGTCTGGGTAACAACACCGAGGGCACACTTATCGAGGTAGAGAGCCAAGCTGGGGGCTTCGATTGAGCCATGTCTGATGGTACTCGATCATAGCGGCAAAGACTGGGTAGGGGGCTCTCATCACTCAACTACTGTGTCGGGCATGAACACCGAGGTAGAGATGAGGCATGGCGTCTCGATCGAGCAACGTTGGATAGTACGCGATCGTTGAGGCATGGACTGGGTAGGGCGCTCTCATGAAGCGGCATCTAGGTCATGCACGAACGCCAGGGCAGGGCCGAGCTAGGTGTTCTTGTCGAGCGGCATCTGTGGACACATGACTATCGAGGCAGGGCTCGGGCAAAGTGCTTTCACCAAGTGACATCGGGGTCTTGCACGACTATCGAGATAGGACCCAGACAGAGTGCTTTCACCAAATAAGATCTGGGGTTGTGCACGATTATCGAGCCAACATACGTCCATCACAACAAGGGGCCAGAGGTGGGAGTTTGGGCTAGACGCCGTAGGAGGGATGCTCATGCGGCATGCCCTCGGCGTGAGCCTAGAAAACACACACACAAATCTCCTTAGCGCGTCTTTGCTCCTTGATGCTTGAGGCTGGTTGGTTGTTGATATTCGTCCATGATTTGAGCTTCCAAAGGGGGTGATTTTATAGGGAAAGTTGAAGGGTCACAGGGGGTTTACGCGGACTGGCTTGAGGGGGTAAAGTTGGTTCGCGTAAACTGATATGATCCAGAGGGGGGGTGAATGGATCACAGCCGAAAATCTAGATAAGGTAGGCTTTTACAGAAATACACGAAAGGAGAAATTCTTTTTCAAGCAGAAATACATATAAAGAAGGAGAAGGAAGAAGCAGATACATCAGGCCTCGAGCCCATTCTGTGGATAGGGGGACGAAGACTCCTCGGCACCAGGCGATCTGCCCCTGGCACCCTCGGCGACGATCGACCCAGGCACTGACGCCACCGGTGTGGGAACTGCCTCGGTCGTGTGCCCTCCCGAGACAGCCAGAGTTGGCGATCCCTCGAACGCAAAAGAATCCCCTTAACTGGCACTCTCGCTCGGCACCGAGCTAGGAGAGTTGGAGGACGCCGCATCCGAGTCATAGCACTACCCTGATGGAAAAGCGATCGCCCCTGGCACCTGCCCCTCAGCCCAAAAGATGGCTTGGTCATAGCCCTGGGCGAATCCCTTCCGGATGCCTCGGTGAAAGCCCGAATCGTAGTAGGGGAGAGCAGCCTTTTGGAGGTCGGCCTGATAGGCCTCTGAGCGCTTGTACTGCTCGAGCAACCCCACTCCTGCCAACTCCACCCTACCTGCGAGCTCAGTAGACTTCCGCTCTGCCTCGACCGCCCTCTGCTCTGCCTTGGCCAACCTCTTCTCTGCCTCGGCCCGCGCAGCCTTAGCTTCCGTCCGAAGTCACTCGGCCTCCTCCGCTCGACCCCCGAGCTCCGCACGCTCGGTCTCCCACTGACCATCACGCTCGGTCTGAGCAGTGTGCCCCTGCTCCAGAAGCTTGCCCTTCAGCTCGAGAGAGGCGCGGACCTGAGCTAGCTCCTCAGTGGATGCCCGAGCCTCCGCCCGGCTTGACTTTGCCCGTTCCCGAAGCGGGGTGACCTCCCGTCGAAGCTCCTCGAGATCAGCAGTGAGCTGAGCGATCTTTCTGTTGGATGCATCGATGACCCAAGCAAAAGTCGATCGCTCCGACTCTACCCGAGCATAGGCGTCGGCTATGGCGGCCCCCATCTAGGCCATAAACAAACCGCCCTCCATGATCATCTCAAGGACCGCGGACGGAGGACGCTGCCTATCTCCCCCTCGCACTACCCCCGAGGCTATGTTACGACACCTCCGATATAGGGGACCCCGGATGCTGGGAAGAGAGCCGGTCCCCTCCAGAGCGGCCAAAATGTGGGCTCCCCCTCCGAGTGATACTCCCTCGGGAGCCCCGCCGATCGACTCGGACTGGGCTGCCTCGTCCCATGCCTCTCCTACCTCAGACGGTCGGGGTTGGGTCGCGTCTCCTCGCGGCCCCCCGACCTCAACCGGCTGGGCTCTGATGCCTCCACTCTGTACCCCTCCAGCTTCGATCGACACTCCAGCATCGGCCACCACTGCCCGAGAGTCACCCGCCCCCACTGTAACCTCCACGACCTCATCTGCCCCCTCTCGCTCGGCGGAAGGGGGAGCTGGCCGAACAGGCTCTGCCCCTTCTAGCTCGGTGGAGGGGAAAGCCGAGTGAGCATCACCCTCGACCGAGCAGGCGGCCCCAGCCCTCTTCGCCTGCTTCTTCTCTGCAGACTAAGCCTTCATAGAATCCCGTAGCATCTTCTGCACGGGATCCTTGCGCTTGGTCCCCCGCTGCTCAGGAGCCCCTTCCCGGGCCACCCGCTTGCCTTTGTCCCGGGCTCGGGAAGAGCCCTCGGGAGCCCGCGACTCAACGGTGGCCGACAAGTCATCCACCACAATTACCTCTGGCTCGATCAGGATTGCCTCCTCCTCAACCGACCACCTGGCGTCTACGCAAAAAAGACAGGGTCAAGAAAAGAAGAGCATTCCCTCAGATAAGGGGAGAATTTGATTCCTGATGCTCTTACCCATCGATAGCAACCACTCGAGAAGACACCGTTTGATATTGGCCGAAGCCACCAGCTTGTCCGTCGACCGGCGATGCTTCAAGAGGATCGCAGCCTCTCGCTCCACCTCCGGTGATATCTCGGCTGGCTTCGAAGGGATATTCGGGTGAAATTTGGGCACCACCGGGAAATTCCAGTGTGCTTCCACAGATGAGGTGCCCACCCAGAAGTACTGGCTCTTCCACCCCTTGTGGGAAGAGTCCTTCTGGGATAGTGACACACAACTTCTATTCCACCTCGTCTGAACAAAATAGAAGCCCTTGCTTGCCAGGAGATGCTCCTTCAGCTCAAAAAAGTAATGGAAGAGATCCAGCAAAGGAATGATCCCACACTGGCGACAAAGGAAGTGGAAGGAATAGAGGAAGAGATAAGAATTGGCAACCAACTGGATGGGAGGTATGAGAACAATTTAGCCATACACATAAACAAGTGAACACTTTGAAAACATGATTGACTAAATGTCAAGATCAATATGAATGCATCATGTCAATATGACCAAGCTCCATGAATAGTATGTATAGGAAGCATTCAAAGCACATGTTCAACTCAATCATACTCAACTAATCGACAGGAACAATCAACCATTTATTTTAGTTATCATCATGCACTTAACCACACATGAAATGTAGTTAGCATCAAACCATAGACCATATCTTCAACCAATCATCAAAATCATATCATCACACATGAAGTTTAGTTATCATCAAAATCATGGCTCAATATGTAGTTCCTGCTCCCGGGATGGAGTAGGTGGAATAAAAGGAGTAGGCTCAAGATGAGGACTGAGGGATAAACAGAAGGATGGGGAGGCCCATAAGAAGGTTATCAGGCCGGAGTATGACCCAAATTGGGATGGACCTGGGCCGCCCTTGGTTGAGGGTGAGTGAAGTCAGATGGGCCGATGAGAACTTGCGGCACCGATGGAATGGTCCTATAAGAATCATCCTGGATAGATGAAGGGAGGATGGTCTTCCCTTTGTCTATAGTTTGATGGGCCGAGACAGAGGACTGGCCCGCCTCTAGACTAGAAAATCAAATGGTCCTTGGCTGCACGGGAGTAAGATCAATCAGAATGGGTGAAACCCCGGGCCCATCAATTCTAGCCTGGACAATGGAAGGATTGGACAGACCCTGTGCAATCATGGGAGATGGGGCATTGGACCCCTACAAGGCTTGATAGACCGCCTCAAGTTGGGCCAGATCAAACTGGGCCATCATCTGAAGGACGTGATTGGTAAAATTTGGGGAAGAAAGGGAGGGCTGTGCGCCTTCCATAGAGACGGAGGACGGAGGAGGGACGGACCCCTCTCTAGATGAAAAAGAGATGAACCGAGACAGGTCTTCCAGAAGCCCCTGAGGAAGAGATTCCCCTTGGGAACGAGGAAGATCAAAAGAGGACATATTTGACTCGAATAGTGGATTGACGTAAAATGTGGAAAAGGAATTGCCCCCAAGAGATGATTCTAGAGATCGGAAGCAACTCCACATGTAATGTGGTACCTTGACAATAATGCAAACAACACAAACAAACACAAATAAGTAACTTTACCAAGATGACTTCAACTTTATGGAAAACAAAAGAGGGATGATGAGAGAGATAATCAAAATTAACCAAGATTTGATGATGCACCAATTTTTACTTGTTTCTCCTTTAGAACCGTAGTGATTTCAATTAAATGTGCTCTCCAACAATAGGTTCTTAATAGGGAAAGATATAGGGATACTCGGTTAACGCTAAGTGTAAACTCTCCTTCACTTCATGCAACCTAGACACGAGGTGGCAAAGGTACAACCGGCGCGACGTCCGTGAGGGAATCCGCGGCTCGCGGGGACTTATGGAGGTCCCTGATGCGATCACCTAGTCGACCCCAAGGAATATGGAGCCGAGAGGCTCACACACCAAGGTAGGAAATGCAACTATGATATGAAAGATGAATGACCCTATCTGCACCGGAGTGCATGCAAATTCTAGCCTAAAAACTAACAAACAATTATGCAAACAATGAAGTAGGTATATGCCAGAAAATATGTCACAACAGAGAAGGAGATCAGATAGCACCCAAGAATAAAGAACATTGTAAAAACTACAAAAATAATAGCAACCTCGGGATGTGTACTTGTAACTAGATAAATGGTCTAATATGAGACCGCCAGAGAGATAAGACGGTCTATCAATGAACCACTTTTAAGCTAGAAACGGCTAAACAGTAGATCGCCAAGGAGTCCAGAGAGTAGGAAACAATAGGAAATAAAATGAAAAGTCTGAGGAAAACACAAGGGCAACTGTGATGAACAAAGAACAACAGGTCAAACAGAGGCTCAGCACGATTGGCACTAGATGTCCCACCGTATTCGGTAAAAAATTTGTTGGTTTTAGATTGTTCCCTTAAGAGTGTAATCATGATCATGAACAAGAGAATATGAATGATGAATATAAATTATGAACAAGTGCAACATCAACTCAAGCAATCAGCATGGAATGTAAAGCACATGGGCATGTCATCTTAATAGAAGTAAGCAAAGGAAAAGGAAGAAAATACACACTGGGGTGTGGAGTAAAGGAATAAACAAAAACACATACCGTAGGTGTGGAACAACTAAAATAAAGCAAGTAAAGAGATAAGATGATGAGAGAAAGAAGACTAATGCCCAACTATCACCTGCGGCCCATCTTCTTCTCCTTACCTGAAGCCTCCCTCTGCAAACCACTGGACTCCTCCCCCTCTCCAGCTCCAACGCACCCAGCTAACCCTTGGCCTTAACCCCCTTGAACTGGACCCAACCGGATGCACCTACCAGTCCCCTTTGGCCGGCACACTCATCCCTCTCAAAGCCTTCCCCGGCACAGCCCCTCAGCGGCACACCCTGGCCTCTCCCAGCCTGACACGCCTTTGATCCCCCCCTTGGCCGGCATACTGGACACCAGGCCCCGCCTTCCACCTATGGCGCCTGCAGTCAGCCTTAAGGTCATCTCCCACTCGCCAATCCTCTGAGTTTTTTGATGTTTTACCGAAGGTGTTGCCACTCTCGGGTTCCCACCTCCAATTGTCGGGTTCTTTCACTCCATATGGGTAGGTTCCCTGTATCTCCCTTACGCTCGGGTCAAGCGGAGATGTTGCCGAATTTTTGTTAGAAAATAACAAAATGACAAAGACAAAGGGAGCAACATACAAATGGAATAAACGATGGTAAAAATGCTTCCATGGTGCCCTCACCGGTACATTCACCCCTCCAACATCCTTCGCCGGCACGCTCGGCTGGGGCCTCCCCTGGCACGCTCCCCATCTCCTTACCCGACACACTCAGATCAAAGCCTACGCCGGTGCACCCCAATTGCACCTTGGCCGGCACACTCCTAACTCCCTTCCTCGGCACACTACCTGACTCCCTTCGCCAGTACACCTCTCCCAGGCCTTTTGCCGATACACCCTTCAGAGTTTCCCCGGTGTGCCCCAGCAATCCTTCCCCGGTATGCCCTCCTCACCTTCGCCGGTACACCCTTCAGTACGCCTGCCACTCCCTTCGCCGATACGCTCCCCATTCCAACAACCTTCGTTGGCACACCCTTGAACTCCTTGGTCAGCACACAACCCTGCTACTAAACCAACACAGACTTTGCCTGTAGCTATATAGTCTTCGTCCCAGGCTTACACTGACCTTCGCCCAGACCCTGCCCCCCATGTGCACGGACCACGCATGGACCTACTCCCAGTTGCATGGACTCCATTTCAGCCTTGCACGGACTTCATCCCACTTCACATGGGCTTAACCCCAAAACTTGCATGGACTTTGCCTGCACTGCATGGACTTTTTCCTGCATACACATGGGCTTTGCCTGCACATAAGCACTGACTCCATCTCCACTTGCATGGACTTTGCCTTCATCCTTCGCACGAACCCTGCGCATCTGCATGGACTTTACCTGCATATGCATGGACTCACTCCCAGACTTGCATGGACTTAGCCCAGGTTTGCATGGACTTAGCCCTGGTTTGCATGGACTTAGCCTAGGTTTGCATGGACTCTGCGTGAACATGCACGGACTTAACCCCAAACATGTTGCACGGACTTCACCCCCTGCACGGACTTAACCCCATGCATGCTGCACGGATGTCACCCCCTGCACGGACTTAACCCCATACATGCTGTACGGACTTAACCCCATGCATGCTACACGGACTTCACCCCCTACACGGACATAACCCCATACATGCAGCACGGACTTCATGCCCCGGCACGGACTTAACCCCATACATGCTGCACGAACCTCATCCCCCCTGCATGGACTTAACCCCATGCACGTTGCACGGACTTTGCCAAAGATGCATGGACTTAACCCTATACAACATGCACGGACTTTACCCCCATATGCATGGACCTCGCATGAATAATGTTCACGGACTTTACCCCCACATGCACGGACTTTGTCCGAACGTGCACGGACTTTGACCCTCAAACTTGCACAGACTTTTTGTAAACATGCATGGACTTCGACCCCCCCTGCCTGCACAGACACGGCCCAGCATGCACGGACCTTGCACGAACCATGCATAGACCTTGCATGCACATGCACGGACTTTGCCCCATCTACACAAATCGACGTAAACCTCCAAACTGGCCCAGACCTCAACCGGACTAGCTCGGACTCCACCTTAAACTAGCTTAGACCTTGCTCGGACTAATACAGACCTTTGTCCAAACCAGCACAGACCTTGCTTGGACTAACATATACCCTTGCCCGGCACGTCTGTGCCTCCCCCTCGACACATCCTAGCCTAGTCTTCCACGGCACACTCTAACCCTCCCTTCTCTGGTACACCTCCCCGAACTTACTGTTGGAGGGCGAGAGGACGTGAACTACAATATCAGAGAGTGGATCCAAAGGGGGGTGAATGGATCCAAACGCGGAATAAAAGCCTAGCCAACTCGCCGGAGGCGGGTAGGGCGAAAGGGGGCAGCAACCTATTTTGACTTGTGCGGCCTCACGATAGACCGCCCAACTTAGATAGGCAGCAGATCCTTAACCGTGCATGTGTTTAATCTTTGATATGTTTTCTGGGAAGAGCGGTAGAACCCCAACCGCCCTTCTGACAGGCGGCCAGAATCTGACCGCACATCTCCCCCAGCGACACATTACTGACCGCTCATCTCTAGTAGGCCTTCGGACCTGAGGGGCATGAGCAGCCTGTAGTGCGACCGCCGAGGAAGATGAAAGGTCCTGACTGGATCGTCTATCTGTACAGGATTTATTTGTTGTCATTTTAGCCTGATTTACCTTAGTAGATTGATGATTAATGGTAGGTTAGCAACACACATGAAAAACTGGAATTCATGATAGTAAATATCCAATTCTTGCTGATTTATTCACTTTGAACTAGATTCATCCTTTCCAATGAATGTTAATCTTAATCATGATTTATTATAAATTGAAATTTGTTACTAGGATTATTTGACAGTCGTTCTACTCCGGTAGAATGGACTGGACGCTATATTGGTTTTCGCTGATTTATTAGCATCATTTTCTTGTAATGGTTGGGACTCTCCGTCGGATATTCCTTCCGTCGGACTAGGACTTCCATTACGGACCTCCGCAAGTCCTCGCGAGCCTGGGATTCCCACTAGGATGTCGGGCAGGTTGTGCCACCAAGACCTGAACCTTTTCACGTGATCAGATCGCTTGATTCGCCATGTTGTGAGTCACGGACCACTTGGGACCGACTGAGTCTTCTGCGGCCGACAACGGACCGTTCATCTCAGTGGGCGGCCTATTATGAACCATGCATCCCAGGCCCAATGCCATTTACTTTGGTCGATTAACCTTGTTCTATCTTCGACCAAAATCATGTTTTGATCGGCCCAATAAGCCCTAGGCTGGCCAGTGGATAGAGGGCTGGACCCTGGTTCAGTTCTGCCCCACTTATGGCAGCCTAGAGCCCATTGGGTGGGAATTCTAGTTTATTTAACTTAGGCCCAGTTGAACGGACTTAATTGGACCGTCCGTGTTCTCGAGCGGAACCTATTGGACCGTTCATCCCTGAGCGGCGCAATAAGGACTGCTTATCTTGTTCGTGGGCTTCATGTCCTTCTGGCCCTGTGTCGCCCATCCTTGACTGTTCTTATTAGTTGGAAGGCCCATTTATGATCGTTCTTCTCTGAGCGGCCTAGAATGGTCCGTCCATCCCTTGACCTTGTGGAGGCTAATTCTCAGCCCAGTTCCTGTTAGTGCGGCCCAGAGGTGACAGTCTTGAGCGGCCCAGCTTAGGCCACGTATACTCTAGAATCAATTTTCCATGTTTTATGATATTGAATCCGAAAACCTATTGGTTCTTGATAATTTGAACTTTCTGGGTAAAGAATTTCTTCAACTTATCCTTGGGATTTTTCTGATGTAAGCGATATCTTAAGTTAATTGGACATATGACTTGATTAATGTCTAGACATACTTGGGATCTTGGATCCATTAAATTAATGCCAACGCATCACAAGGGCCCAATATGGTCCTGGGAGGAGTGCCCGAAAAGTACTTGTGCCCCGAGGAGTTTGAATGACATAGTGAGGCATTGCACCGAGTGCATGACTAGCGTGATGTCTACGACAATAATCTATTACTTGAATCATTCTTGACTTGGTTATAATCTTGCTTATTGGCCAATTTCCAGTTATATCATGTTCATGATCTCGCTTTCCTTTAATCATGTTACTTTGTCATATTGTCATTTCATTCGTTCTTTTTCGCTCATTTAAATGTAATTAATTGGTTAAGTACTTAAACTTGCCTGTTATTACCTACTGAGCGTTCGCTCACCTAGTTCTTTCCCCCCTTTCAGGCAGCTCAGATGAGGATTCGCAAACCGATGGGGATGGGCAAGAGTAAAGAACCTAGAGCGAACCAGTTAGAAGATTGTGTGGAGCCAGTCATAGTTATTTTGTCTAGTTGTGTCTTAGAATGTGTGATTTAAAGAGTTGTAATTTCGAAGTCAGCAATGTAATGTTGTCAAGTGGATGTTATGATGAAATTTTGTTAAGTTGGTTTATGTAATTGTAGTATGGATCATTAAATTGTTATTTTGTTAATAGAGTTATTTTATGATCGTGGTGTTGTGCTAATTCTTTAGCCTTGGCATAGCATGTCTAGAAGTGAGCATGATATTATTAATTGTTTCTACTACCAGTCCCGTTGATTTTGTGTCGATTGGTGGTCATTCAGGACCGTTAGGAGCCCGGGAAGTCCGATGGTTCCATTTTGGTCAATTCCGTAGAATTGCCTGTTTCTCATCGTTTCTCAGCTGATTTGACCCTTGTTGGAGTCCAAATGATCGGTAGTGTGATTGTGGTTGTATCCCCTTTGTTTCAGAATGAACGGGGCATGGAAATGTTGAGATCCAACTGATGTCACGATTCTCCCGCCACGACAATGGCACGGTTTAACAGTAACCGTTCAAGCCTTAGGCACGGTTGTGGTCTGACCGTCCAGTGTAGGTCAGTGGGTGTCTGCGCGGTCGCACGATAGACCACCCATTGTCTGGCACGGCCAGGTATGGACTGTCCAGTCCCTTGGAGTGGCTGGTTTCCAACCATTCCATCCCCCTTTGTGTTTTGAACGGCCCTTGCCTACCCGTTCTGTTGCCCGGGGCTATTTGAGCGGTCGGTCGATGGGCTGTTTAGTTGCCTAGGGCGATTCGTGGGGTAGTTTTCCCCAAACCGTTTAGTGTCCTTTGAGCGGTTTGGTCGATACCGTTCTGACTGTTGACCCGATTTGACCGAGTTACTATAGTAGGTCAGTTCGATGGGATGACCTGCTCCAAACTGTTCAGTCCTCTTTGAGCGGCCTCTAGGAGACTGCTCAATTTACCGAGCGTCCCATTGGTGACCACGTAGTGCGTTGGGTCCATTGTGTTGTTGGTTGGCCGTGTTGGCATGTTCCGTGTCCGTCTGTTCCTGTGTGTGTCCCATTTGACTAGTGTCAAACGTTTAGGTTGATTAGGGTGGTGTTTCTAGCAGTCCTCACCTGGATTGCTAGTGTCTGTCTGGTGGTCTGACTAGATAGGTCGATTCAGGGCTGACGGTGTGCAGCCTACTCCTTGGCTGCTAGAGTCACCTAACGACCCAATCTAGGACTACCAATGTCTGTGTCTTTGTATGCATAGCGGCTTCCTCCTTGACTGCTTGGTTTGCCTAGTGGCCGAGTGATGGATCGCTTATGCCCTGTTGTTTCCTGCCGTTGGTTTCTGTCTGTCTTCGCTTGATCTTGTGGCTTACCCATGACCCATGGATGTCTATTGCCATCCTATGAGGGCTATGACCATAATGAGATGGCCAGGAGTGCTTGTGTATGGTGTCGTGTCTGTGTGTCGTTATCGGGTTCTGGTCAACCCGGTGTGACCCATTGGTTGATAGGTGACCTTGTGTGTGTCTCGGCTATTCTATCTAGCCCGAGATAGTGGTTCTGGATGCTTAGAGGTATTGTCTTACCTCGGTTTGTGTGCCTAGGTGTGCTGAGAGTTCTTGGTGGTTCCCTCGGGTCTCCGTGAGTCATTTCTCACGGTTGTCGTTTCCTCTAGCTTAGGATTAGACCGATTGGTAGCTCGTTTCGCTTTGTGCGACGATCTTGACTTCGAGTCGTGAGACTCAGGGATCATTGTAGTTTCAGGTCTAGTCACCTTGTCCTGAGTCTGTCGATTGTTATTGTACTATCTTGGTGCTTTGTAGTATGTGCGACAGTGCTTTCTTGCCTGTCTGTACTCCAGCACTCGTGTTTTAGAGTCTGTGTCTAGTGAGCCTCCACTAGTCGTAGCCCGATGATACGTTTCGGCGTGTTGGCCCACATGGGAGTGGTGGCGTGGCAGTTCCCGAGATACGATTTTTAAGCTAGTTCCGTGGGCCCCGATCCAACCGTAGCATCCTACTGAGGGGAATACTAGTTAGGGGCCTGGCTCTAGGCAATGAGCCAGTATGTGCACACGTGGTCAAGGGCGTTAGGACTTACGCCGACAGGCGTGACCCTGACTAGTCACTCATTACTGTAGTTCCTGTTCTGGTTCAGCATGTACCTCGGTCTCCGTCATTCCGGGTGTCCGTAGAGAGGTACTTGAGGCGCAGTGTAAGACGTCAGTAGACGTAGCTGGCTGTTCTTCTAGTGAGAATGTGCTTCGTCACGTGACGCGTGACTCTCGTGTTCCTCGGAGTCTGTGTCCCCCTTTCGAGTCAGCCTGTTCTTGGCTCCGTCCAAGATCAACTTCCCCTGCTGAGTTGGTCTGGGCTTGGCTTTGTCCAGGACCAACTTAGTGTGGCATACACGACACTCCAGTCGTGTATGCGGTTATGTTTAGGGGAGCGTGCACGACGATCCAGTCGTGTGAGCTGTAGGGTCTGTGTCTGCGTCTATCTAGGCCTTTTTCTAGGCTTGTGTGTCTGGTCTCGTAGGCCTTTGTCTTAGTGTACTGCGGAGGACAAGGTGATGTTGGCCTGCAACTAGTTGCAGGGCACGGCTCGAGAGTGGTGGGCTTCCGAGTGAAAGACGTCATTTCAGTCTCGCCCCCTTGAGCAGATCTTGTGGAGCGACTTTGTCAGTGCTTTCGAGCAAGCTTACTGCCCAGAGTATGTTGCTATGCAGAGGATGCGTTAGTTTCTGGAGCTGGTACAAGGTGGCATATCCGTGTTGTAGTACAGGGCCCGATTTGTTGCGCTGGGTCGTTATGCACCTCATATCATGGAGCGTGAGAGGGTGAAGACTGAGCAGTTCGTCCAGGGCTTGAGGCAGGAGCTGAGGCACCATTTGATCGCAAACGCTGCCATTGATTTGGAGACAGCTTCTCATATAGCGGCGTCTTTGGAGTTGGATATGCAGAGGACACGAGGACTGATTAGCTAGGGGCAGTCCTTGTCAGGCCACAGCCAACAGACGACTATCTAGTAGCAGAGCACGTTCCAGCTTCCTTCTGGTAGTTCGGGAGCTTTGACTCTGGCGGCTTCAGCGACAGGTTCTGCATCTTTCAGTGCCAAGATCAATAGGTTCTTCAGGATGGGTTTCCAGAAGAAGAAGAAGGAGGGTCGAGAGCAGCGGCAGGCTTCTTTGGGCAGTGTTCAGCAGTCGGCACCTTTGCAGCGGCAGGGGTCAGTCGGTAGTTCTCGTGTGGGGTGTTCCCATGGTGGCGAATTGCATCCAGGCAGGCAATGTACGGTGCCGGTTATCTGTTTCAGATGTGATCAGCCAGGACACATGGCGCGTGACTATCAGCAACAGCTGTGTCAGCCACCCCAGTTTCCTCAGTAGTAGCAGCAGTACCCACAGCAGCAGTTTCAGTAGCAGGGGCAGTATCCGCCACTACCACGGTCAGCAAGTGTGGGTAGGCAGAGAGCTCGAGGCCAGATTTCCCACATGACCAGGGCAGAGGCAGAGTCGTCGCAGCTTGTGGAAGGTACTGTTATGATTTTGGGTTGCGCAGCACGAGTTTTGTTTGATTCTGGCGCGTCGCATTCATTTATCTCGGAGGATTTTGCTTAGAGTGTTGAGGACCCGGTCTCTCAGATGTCTTGTGATTTGATGGTGGAGTTACCATCTGGTGACTTCATGGTCACTCCGTTTTGCTTCGAGAAGGTTCCGGTCTCGATCGAAGGGCAGAGTTTGCCAGGCAGGTTGTATGCGTTGCAGCTTCGGGACTATGATGCAATTTTCGGCATGGATTGGCTCGAGGCCCATGGAGCGGTAGTGGATTGTGGAACGAAGAGGGTCTACTTTCAGCATCCTCATAGGTCGACCTTCTACTTCCAAGGTATCTATTCTACCTCTCCTCGTTTCATCATTTTTGCTATTCGAGCCCATCATTTGCTTGATTCTAGTTGTCAAGGTTTTCTCACTTCTGTGGCCTTGGTAGACCAGCCGTGTCTGGATGTGGAGGACATTCCGGTGGTGTGCGAGTTTCCTGATGTGTTTCCCGAGGAATTGCCTGGGTTGCCTCCCCAACGGGAGATCAATTTTGTGATCGAGATTGTGCCTGGTACGGGACCCTTGGCGAAGGCTCCCTACTGTATGGCTCCCACTGAGCTGAGGGAGTTGAGGGCGCAGTTGTAGGAGTTGCTGGCCACGGGGTACATTCGTCCCAGCTTTTCCCCTTGGGGTGCGTCAGTCCTCTTCGTTAAGAAGAAGGATGGTAGTCTGAGGTTGTACATTGACTATCGCCAGCTGAATGAAGTGACCATTAAGAACAAGTATCCGTTGCCACAGATTGATGATTTCTTCAACCAGCTTCAATCTGCTCAGGTATTCTCGAGGATTGATTTGTGGCCTAGTTACTATCAGCTGAGGATTTGCGAGTCCGATGTGGAGAGGCCTGCGTTCAGTACGAGGTACAGGCATTATGAGTTCTTAGTAATGCCATTTGGGCTCACCAATGCCCCCGTAGCCTTCATGGACTTGATGCATAGGGTGTTCCGTCCCTATTTGAACCAGTTCGTGGTCGTGTTTGTGGATGACATCTTTGTTTATTCGCGGTCTACCTAGGAGCACGCGTACCATTTGGGTGTGGTGCTGCAGACATTACGAATCACCAGTTGTATGCAAAGCTCAGCAAGTGCGAGTTTTGGCTTCGTGAGGTGCACTTTTTTGGACACGTGATATCTGGTGATGGTATTTCTGTGAACCCCGCAAAGGCCGATGCAGTAATGCAGTGGCCGAGGTCGAGGTCTGTGACGGAGATGTATTTATATCGCGATCCCTCCATTTATTTATTGTTATATCTTCGAGGCCCTCGCGTCTCTGGCGATCACCCTCCATCAACATCCTTAATTCCACGCTTACATTTATATTCTTTTTAAGTGGATTTCTCACCATCTACAATTGTGAGGGATAAGTATAGATCAGATGAAAGGTTACATAGATTCCAAGATTCTTTATTCCATGTATGTGAAGAAGCGGGTTCCCTAATGAGAAATCTAAGACTGAATCAATCTGAGACACATATGAAGACAACTCAAATGCTGGTTCATGCATATGACATCAGAAGGGAACAGCAAGCAATTAGAGAAGAACTAAACATCATCCGACAAGAACAACAAGCACTGTCCCAAAGAATAAACACTATCACAGATGAAATCCAGGGCAGCATAATTCAAATGGGTAACATCTATGCCAAACTTGACATTGTCTAAGAAGAAGTGCAGAAACTGTCTAACAGTTTTAAAGAAGTGGTCAGTGCACAGGCTACAAGTTCTTCCACTTCTATGGTAGAGATCCACCACCAGCAGGCATCTCAGTTAGAAAACATGTGCAGTATGTTATAGAATTGGTTTGTGGACCTGACAACTATAGTTAAAGAACTGCAAGCTCAAGTACACTAGAATGATCAAAAGGTCATGGCCAAGTTTGCTGCACTGGGGACTAAAGTAGACAGAATTCCTAACCATTTTCCACGTGCAATTCCCTTGAGAGGAAGCTCTAGCAGGATAGCCACCAGAAGACCCAGACATAGAGGTGGCAGCTCTAGCAGAACGTCTGCAGCTGATGTCTGATGCCTTAGCAAGGCAAGATCATCAGGAAGATAGCTTACCTTGGATGCTTTTTGATAATGACAAAGTGGGAGAGAAGTCATGTAATGCTGTGATGCTGTGATAAGAGTGATGCTGTGACAAAAGTATGTTGTGATGCTATGATAAGAGCTTATGCTGTAATGTTGTGATGTGCTGAAGTAGTGTGTGTTATGAAGTTTCAGACAAACAACAATTTTTTTCTATTGTACACAGAGTGTTAATTTTGAGTATTTTAGTTAGCCTGCATGTTAGTTGTGCATTTTGTTATGTCTACATGTCAGCCTTGTATTTGTTTTGATTTGATGAATGAAAATGTAGGTTTGATTGTCTAAAATGTATGCAATTCTGAATGATTGCTTCTATGGATTGTTCCTATGGCTAAATGATTGAATGTGTGAATAATTTCACTTTGTGCAAACATGAACATGACTCATAATTGTCATCATCAAAAAGGGGGAGATTGTTGGAACCCTGATTTTGATGATAACATACTATGAATCATGTTGAGATAGAACTGCATAAGAACCATTCATGTTGAACAAACTGCTTATTTGTCTAAGTGTCAAAATTCAGGTCGATGCACATTTAGGCACTTAGTCATTGAGGTTGATGCATGTTTGGGACTTAGTCATATAAGGTCAATGTATGTTCAGGTCTTAGTTAGATAAGGTCAATGCACATTCACGTCTTCATCACATCTAGTCAGTGCACATTTTTGCATTAAGTCATTTAGGTCAATGCACATTTTAGTCTTAAGTCTGATAGGTTGGTGCACATTCTCATTTCACATCTGTTAGGTCAGTGCACATGCATGTCTTAATCCTATCAGGTCCATGCATATTGTACCATGTTGAACATAAGGTCGATGCATGTTCTCGCATGGAGTCACACAAGTCGGTGCATATATATACTCTAGTAGTGTATCGGGTCGGTGCATGAGTGACTTTGTGCTTAGCAAGGTTGATGCACATCGTACCTTGCGCAAAGCAAGGTCGATGCACATTGCACCTTGTGTGAAGCAACATCGATGGACATTCTACCTTGTGAAATGTAAGGTCGATGCACATTGCACCTTGTGTGAAGCAAGGTCAATGCACATTGCACCTTGAGTAAAGCAAGGTCGATGCACATTCTGCCTTGTGTAAAGAAAGGTCGATGCTCATCCTTACACTCATTCTAGAAGGCCAACACTCATGTAAGTATTATGCACATCAGGTTGATGCGCATTCGTTAACATGCCTTACTAGGTCTACGCACTTGCAGAGTCTAGAGTCTGGGCACATGTAGAGTCTATACATATGCAGACTCTAGGTCTGTGCACATGTAGAGTCTAGGGTTCCTGGGTTGAGACACATGTTGAATCCATGTCATCAGGTATATGCATTGAGTCTATTCTTTAAGGCATTTGCATTATCATACTTGCTTTTGATCGTGAGGCGGCGAGGTCCGTGGGGCAAGGGATGGTGGGAACGGGTCGATGGATGAGGCGGTGGCGCGTGGCAAGCTCGGTCGCGGGTTTGGGTGCCCGGCGAGGGTTTCGCGGGCGTTTCACGATGGATCGGCATCCACGGTGCGTGAAATCTTCGATGGAGGTAGGGGGATGGTTCCCTAGCCCTTGTACTTTCTTTCCCCGCATTTTATAGGCCGAGGAGAGGTCGAGAGTGGGTTTATTTCATGCTGGGGGTAAAATCCCATGATTAGGGCAAGTGCTGATTTTCGGCCGATTCGAGGCCCGATCGTGGTTTGAGTCACATTTTTGGGTTGTGGGAATGTCCGGGGATGATTTCCCCATGTTTTCCCCTTCACCTGGGGGTGAATGGGGCGTGGAATCGAACCCACGGCGGGGTTCGGCCCGTCCGGGGGTGCACGCAGGAGGCGGCCACTTGCTTGGCCGTCCTGCCCCGGTCTAGGTAGCCAAGACCCTGGTCGCCCAGGTCACTGGGTGGCTAGTAGTCTGGCCACCCAGGAGGGAGGGCGACTAGCTATCTGGCCACCCTCTGGGGAGGCCTGGGACTGGGCGGCCCTCGGGCTGGCCACCCATCCCAGTGAGGTATGGGCCACCGTGTTTCGTGTCTTCTCTGCCCCGGGGTGTCCGTATGCGATATAGATGTGTGGGCAAGGTGTCCGGGTGATTCTTTGTGATTTCGGAGGTGCCGTGTTACCCCGATTTACACGCTAGTGTATTTGGATGGTTCGAGTGACCCTGTATGCGCTTTGGGTTTTTGTGAGGTGCTCGAGTGAGTCCTCATGGGTCAATACGAGTGCAGAGGGCTCTCTCTGCAAATTGTGGGTTTTTCTAGGCAGTGGTTTCAGAGTGGGCCACGTGTATGGCCTTGGACTGCAAGTCCAATCTCCCAGCCTGGGGCTGGAGGTCTCTTGAATTCCCTTTTTGAGGGAAGGGTCTCGACAGTTGTGAATTGTCTCGTTAGTCATCGCATCGTGGTTTCAGACCTAGGGATTAGGCCAGATTGATGACGTTATGCCATTACGTGCAATGGTCTTGACCCGAGTCTCGTGACTCAAGGATCATTGAGTTTATTAGGTCTAGTGGGCTGTCTAGAGTCCGGTGGCCATGAGCCACCTATTTTTTCATGTTACTCGAGAAGGGTGCTTGCCTGATTTTCTGTGTCCACGTTCTGTGAGCCCCCACTAGTCGTAGCCTTCTTACGGCACACGTGTGCTGACCCACACGAGAGTAGTGGAGCGGCTTACCGGAGTGAGATGATTTTTAGGCTGGCGACTGTAGGGCCCCCACGCACAGCCTGAGTCTGGGCTTTAGGGGAAGAACCAGCTAGAGGATCTGACCTAGGACGTATGGTTTGTGTGCACACTTGGCTGAGGGCATCGGACCCATGCTGACGAGCGCGACCTCAGTTAGTCCTTGTTCCATGTTCCTGGTTACTGTACGGTGTCTTAGCCTCCGCCTGGGGCATCGTAGGCAGGCACCTGAGGCTGTGGACTAAGTCGTCAGTGGATGTGTCCAGCCTTACTTCTGGTGGGCGGTACTCCCATCACGTAACGTAAGTTTGTCCTGACTCGAGGTTCTATTCCTCATCTGTGAGATGAGGTCTTGTGTGTAATTTTTGGGTGTTTTCCCAATGTCGAGGTCTAGGGTTTCCGGTGAGCGTCACCGAGGGCTTTCCCTTAGACGGCGTTGAGTTCATGACGGCAAGGTCGTGACCATGTTCCCAGACCATGTGGTTTTGGTGTGGGCCCCTGTCTGTGAGGATAGGCCTCCACGACTATGGCGTCGTTGCATTTTCCTAGTAGAGTGACTAGGCTTGTCCGTGTTCTAGTAGTCCCCCGACTGTGGGATCGGGGCATTGAGTTACGATACAGTGGGAGTAGTAATTGAGCCAAGGTTTTACCAGCCACCATGTTTACTGATCCTGCTATTACTATTGTTCCTGTTGTTGTCATTGTTCTTGTAGTTACTACTTTCCGTGCCGCCATTGTTTTCGGTTGGGGTTCCGCAGGACCCCTAGTGAGTCAATGATAGGAGGCTCACCCCTGGTTTTCAAGTGCGGCGGTTCTTCCTCGAGGTTCGAGGGCATTGCGTGGAGGTTCCTAGTTGCCAGCATGCCGGGCCGAGTGTTCACTTGGCGTGTGGTACGTTTTACTACTTTAGACTGTACTTTTGTTGGACTGGACTCTATTGTAGTTAGTTATTTATTTCTGTTATTATATCTGTTACACAGCTTAGGCCGCTGATCCACAGCTTCGGGGAACAAAATTCCCTACACACTACTGAGCTTTACAACTTCACTTCCAGAGGAATCCACCTCTGTCACTGGGCACTACAGCTTGCTACAACTGCTGACTAACAGCTTGAGAAACAAGGATTTGTAACAGGAAATGTAAACAGAACTGAAACACAGAAATGAAACAATGTAGCTCTAACAAGAGCAGACTGGCTTGGTTTTGAACCAGAAGCCAGGAACATAGACGGAAACCATCACTCTCCCAATTCCTCAACTCCTTCTCTCACGATTTTCACAGACTCTCGCTGAAATGCTCCCCTCTTCTCTGAACTCTCTGCTACTCGATCTCTCCTGACTCGCTCTCCGTTCTGGCGTTCTATCCGTCTCTGTCTCTCTCTCTCTCTATCTTCTTCTCTGTCTCCTTTTATAGAGAGTAGGGATCAGGCAATCGGCATGTGTTCACCACATTCCCGCCAAAAGATCCCTATCTTTCCTTGTGTCAGAATCAAGGCGTTGTTCCTCTCCACGTGTCAAAATCTCTGATTTGCTCCTTGCCTTGGATCACGTGCCATAACGTGGTACTTAAACTCCACATGAGATTCGTTCGTAGGTTGTCAGTAAGATGCTCGATCATATGGCTGACCTAGCATTACATCAAACAAGAGCATTAGTTGTTTGATAAAGTGTGCTGACATAAGTAAGTTATAATGGGCACATGCACAGACGTGAGAATTAACAGACCAGCATTGACCTTTATATGCAAAACATGCTATACTAGCATGGACCTTATCATGCTAGCATCGACCTTATGCACAACCTAGCATATATACCCTCGAGCTAACATCGACCTTATGCGCAACCTAGCATAGATCACCTCGAGCTAGCATCGACCTTATATGATGCATGATATACAGCTAGCACCGACCTCTATGTAACTACTATGAGCACTGAGGTCGACCTTGGTTCAGAAGATATATCAGCCAAACCGAGCTGGCATAGACCTTATGCAAGAACTGGCATCGACCCTGTCGTGAACTAACATTGACCTTGTCAAGCTAACATCGACCTTAGTAAACTGGCTCCGACCTTGGATATGCATGAAACACAACTAGCATCAACCTTATGTGAAGATTAAGTTAACTAGCACTGACCTTATTAAGAGAACAAGGCAACTGGCACTGACTTCACTATGTGAGCGACGCAACTAGCATCGACCTCACTTTATGAGAAAACACAACTGGCACCGACTTCACTATATGAGCGACGCAACTAGCATCGACCTCACTTTATGAGAAACACAACTGGCACCGACCTGTGTGATATGCATAAATGACTATATAGTGATTCTGACTTAAATAAACGTCATCAAAATTTGCAATGTTACCAGGGTCAAAATAAAGTCAACGAAGTCAACTCTACTGTTGCCAATCACTCAAAACACAAATCACACATGCAACCAGAGGAGACACAACATTCTCCCCCTTTTTGATGATGGCAGCACCCTACAATTGACCTCCTAGACCTAGATAGATTTTGATGAAAATAAGCCATTCAGATTTCCAGGGTTATCAAGAAACACACTCAATCAAAACCTCAATCAAAACACACACAGATGCTGACATGCCATGTTACAAAGATGCAATCTGATGCAATGCCGCATAGCTCACACAAAAGATACTCTTGATATGCTCTCCCCCTTGGACTCTCCTACAGAATATGGACTCTCCTATAGAACACAATCTAACAGAGCACAATCTAACCCTGCTAATGTATTCTCCCCCTTTGCCATCAGCAAGCAAGAAATGAAGGAAGAATTGAACAGAGTGACACCCTGAGCAAGAGTTCATTAGATAAGCTGTCCATAGCTCAGATGCTTCAGATATAAGAATCTCAATTATGCATTCCTGAGCGTGCTGGTTTAAGAGTAATAAAAGTTAGAGTGAATACACTGTATTTGTTGGATAAGGATGCAGCACTCGTTAATAGCAATAAACCTAGGTCACAGAACCTTGATAGACTAGATCTAAGCTGTATCCTACTTACGGCAAGACCAATGTAAATCATTGGGAGTGACTAGGATATGTATTGAGGTTAAACAAGTGATCACTCAGAAGCATTTGAACCACAAGGATTGTATTAGGCCTTCGGCCACATAAACATTGTTCTGAATTCTTAAACAGTTAGGTATCGTCCATGACTTTGACATTAAGGATACATGTTGGTCAAATGTCAGTACCCCCAGTTACATAAAGCTAGCCCAGGAGCTGCTAGGGCAGGATTTGAAGAGGCCGAGGCTTCCATCGTCCCAGTTGTCTCGGTCAGTGCTTCAAGGGAGCCTAGGGCTTCGAGGAGCAGCCATTACAGTTGGAGAGTTACCGGAGCAGCACCCCGACCGGGTGATCGAGCAGGCGCGCCCGAGCGTAGCGGCAGAGGCGGGACCAGAGGGAGATAAGGTGCTGAGACGCTTCCTGATGCTGCTATTTGGGAAGCTCTTGTTCTCGACCCGAGCCGATGTGATTAGCTATAGGCTCCTACTATTACTACGAGATCTGGGCAGAGTGGGCAGATACGCCTGGGGGGCAGCAGTCTTAGCCTTCTTGTTTAATTCTCTCAGTGCGACCGACCGGGAGACCATGCTGGGTGGCTTCTCGCCTTTTCTACAAGTAAATGCTTAACTTCTAAATGCTTTTGATTACACCTATAACTGCTATATGCTTGACACATGTTCCTAACATGTAGATCTGGATCTTCGTTTACCTACTCGGGATCAGGCGAGGGATCGAGCTACATCCGAAGTAGATTCCCATTGCGAGGCGATGGATAGTAGCTCGAGACACGGGGTCGATCAAGAGATTGACCTAGGCGATCCAAGATGACATCGACTCATTCCCACATGCATCAGTAAACTCCCGAACTTAAACCTTTTCTATATGCTCCCTAAATGTTGCTAAAGGTTGACATGGACTTGAACTGGCCTTTTCAGGCGCGCTGGACACCGTATTGGGATGAGAGGCATGAGGGACAGCCGTGGGTGGAGGCTTCCCAGGCCTACAGAGGATGGGATATCTGGCTACATTGCATCAACATGATCGAGCCTCTGCACTACCGCATGATCATGAGGATGCGTGGAATGTGCCAGCCTGAGGTGGTGTTCCCTCGCCGAAATGACGAGTGCTCGGGGAAATCTTCCAAAGGGATTAGCGGCGACATGGACTGGAACTGCCGAGTAAGAAAGTACATTCAAGATTGGAAGCAAAAGGGCTGGGCAGTGACGGAGTGGGTTGACAGTGACGAGGCCTACATGAAGGCCTATGCCCAGTGGTACGGTGACCAAGTCTTCTGTGGTACCCAATGACTGGTATGAACTTTAACTCAGACCTTGCTATTCAACTGATTTATCTCTATATGCATTGACATGTGCCTTCTAAATGCAGCTAGACCCACAAGGACGCATTGCTGAGCTCGAGGGACTGCTCCACGCCACCATCCAATAGCGGGATGAGTACCGGAGCACATTCGAGCTCCTAGTGAATTTCCTAATCCTTGGACTTAAATGAATTTGCTTATGATAGTGATGATGCAAATTGACTAACTCCTAAATGCAGTGGGCCGAGGGAGCCCAGAGGACTGGACCGGATGCTCCGTCCTCCTCTTCACAGCCTGCCGGAGGGAGAGCCGAGCGGGATGTAGAGTTTACTCGGGCCGTAGCTCGAGCCGAGGAGGACGAGGCTACCCTCGTAGAGCGAGTAAGAAACTAAACCCTTAGGCTTAAATGCTTCATGATTTATGCAAGTGCTTTGGATTGTCTATGATGCAAATGTAAAAATGCAGGCGAGAGAGCTCACCATAGCAATAACCGAGGCGGATCGGGCTCGAGCAGAGACCGAGCAGACCCGGGCAGAGCTAGAGCGTTCCCGTGCAGAGGCAGGGCGCTTGCAGGTGGAGGTAGCGGAGATACCCCATCTTCGAGAGGAGGTCGGTCGACTCCGAGGAGAGGTGACCCGACCGAGTGCAGATGGGGAGGAGATGGCACGGCTGCGAGCTGATGTGACGAGGCTGAGGGGTGAGCGGGACCAGCTCCGGGCTCAGCCACTCGAGATGAAGGGCGCCATTGCTGCTTTGAAGGATGCCTTCCGACTCATGCGAAAGGGGTTGGGAGGTAGCAGGAGCCAGAGCGTCGCGCCGAGCAGTACAGTGGGTAGTGCACGGAGTGGCGTTCGGAGTGCTGCTCGTAGTGGATCAGTAGGAGACTTCCCTACCAGTTCTTCCGTCCAGTGGAGGAATGAGGAGGCCAAAAGGAGGCGACCACAAGAGGAGGAGCACAGTGACATGGAGCCGCTAGCAAAGCGATAGGAGGGCACCAGTGACAGCGACAGACCGGCCGAGTGATGTATTCATTTCTTTTTTATTTTCCTTTCTTGTGACACACACTCGTACATGATGTTTAGTGAAAATAGAATGAAATGGAAATTTTTGTTGTTTTTGGTTTATTTATGCAAATGTGAATGTGCCCATGCGCCATGTGGCTGTGACGGACTCAGCCTGGTCCGTTATATGCCTCTTGTCCGTGTTAGTGTTTTGGGTCTATTGGAAATAACGCCCCTATCCTAGTGCGTTATACTAGTATAACGTGCCTATGGAGGTCCGTTATATTCCCCTTCATTTGAGTTTTGGTCCATTGGCCATAATGCCCCTATCCTGGTGCATTATGCTGATGTGATGCATCGGTCCTAGTGCGCCACATGGTCTGCATTGGATTTCAGGTCCGGTTGTCCTGACGCCCCTACCCTGGTGCGTCAGAGCAGTGCAACGCCCCTATAGAGGTGCGTTACAGTCCTGTTGTGGCCGTGATGGCTGTTGTTCTGTTCTGTGTGTCTATCTGTCTTAGGTTTGTGTTTTAGGGTGGTGTCCGTGTGTCGGTGATTTCTGGATCGGTCGGTTCAGGTGACTGGGTGTGGTCTTTATCTTGACTGCAACAGTTCCCTAACGACTTGATCTAGACCTGCCAGTGTCTTTATCTCTGGTCTTGCAGTGGCTTTCCTTGACTGCTGGGTTCACCTAGCGGTTGAGTGATGGTTCGCTCTGCCCAAAGTGTAGTCGTTGTCCACCGCTCCGATTTCTGCTTGTCCTGGCTTGATCTCGTGGTTTTCCCGTGACCCAAAGGTGTCTGTTGACATCCGATGAGGGTAGTGACCATGATGGGATGGCCAAGAGTGCTTGTGCAAGTAGTGTGTGTGTCTGCGGGTGTCTGTGTGTATGTGTCGTGTCGGGTTTCAGTCAACCTGGTGAGACTAGGGGTTGACAGGTGACCTTGTCTATGTCTTGACGATTCTGTCCAGCTCAAGACAATGTTCTGGATGCCTTGGGGTACTGTTCTACCTCAGGTTTGCGTGTCCAGGTGTGCTGAGGGTTCTTGGTGTTCCCTCGGGTCTCCGTGAGTCGTTTCCTGTGGAGCGTTATTTTCTTTGGCTTAGGAGTAGACCGATTGGTGGCTTATTCCGCTGTCTGTAATGATCTTGACTTTGAGTCATGAGACTCAAGAATCGTTACGTGAGTAGGTCTAGTTGCCTTGTCCTGAGTTGTCAGCAGTGGCTGTACTGCCATTGGTGCTTCAGAGTACCTGTGACAGTGCTCTTTTGCATGTCCGTACTTTCGCACTTGTGTTTTGAGTCTCTGTGTCTTGTAAGCCTCCACTAGTTGTCGCCTTACGGCACGCTTCGGTGTAACGACTCTTGTAGTGGGGCACTTTCCCGATATGTGGTTTTTAAGTTAGTTTTCGTGGGCTCCCGATTTGATAATACTATTGCCCTTGACCACAATGTTCGCGGAGGGAGAAAACTAGCTAGAGGCCTGGCTTAGTGGTCTACGGCTAGTGTGTGCACACGTGGTTAGGGGCTTTGGACTCACGTCGACGGGCGTGACCCTAACTAGTTCTCGACACGATAGTTTTGTTCTTGGTTCATCCCAGAGCGTACCTGAGATTTCACCTTCCTAGGTGTTGGCTCAGTAGATGCGTCTAGCCTTTCTTCTAGTGAGGGGTTGCTTTGTCACGTGGTACGTGACTCTTCGTGTTTTCTACACGTTGTGACCTTCCAGGTCAGCCCTCTCGCGGCTACACTCGAGGTCAGTGTCCTGTCACATGCATGGCATTCTGGTCATGCATAGGACAGTGTGCATGACGTTCTAGTCGTGTTGGCAGTTGTCTCTCTAGGCTTTGTCTGTTGTTCTTGCAGGTCTTCGTTTGGAGCCTGGCATCATGTCGACAGTTCGGTAAGCTTCTAACCTCTTTAGTTTAGGGTTCACCCTCCTGTCTTTGTTTGGTGTAGTGTCTGCTTGGAGAGTTTCGGGAGCCGAGGTTAGTTCGGTAGTCGTGCTCGTCTAGTACGGCTTCTTTCCCTTTTCCTTTTAGCTCCCTTTGCCCTTAGCTTGTTCCCTACCCCTTCTACCCGTTCTTTATGGCTTTGTAGTCTAGCCTTCCTGCTTTACTACTGCATGTTGCTTACCTACTGTTACTTGCTGTTTTAGGGTGTTACTGCATATTTTCCATTGGGGATCCGCATGACCCGTACTGAGCGAGTGACACGAGGCTCACCCCTACTTTTCAGGTGGTTCTCGCTATCGTTGTTCATTCTGCTTCCACAGTTCTTGGAGTTGCATGCTCATAGTGGCCAGCTGGTACCTTCGTCGGGCTTCCCCCGACCTTCTGGTACGTCTTTACTTTTCTGTCGACCGTACTAGGCACTTGTTGTCTTTCCTTTGGACTTGACTCTAAATGACGACATTGTACGGGTCGCTTCTTTATGGATTGACGACCGTTAAGAGAGGCATCATTTCCTATTTTTTAACAGAAATTCTAATATTTTCATAAATAAATCCATGATTTGACGCCCGATTGGCAAGTCGTTAATTGTTGAATTAAAGCCCTTGTACAAGTCGTCATTTTCATTCCGTTTTCGTTTCGTCAGCTACCTTCCCATCGAAGAGTCCTTCCCATCGAAGAGTCCTTCCCTGTTTTGATGTTTTGGTTTGATTAGGGAAGGGGAAGCCTAGCTGGAGGATAATCTTTATTGTTCTAATCCCATCAGAAAAGGTTTTTGGGGCTCTTCAAGCCTATAAATAGTTGTTATCATCCTCCGGTTGAGAGGCTAATGTTAATGTTAAGAGATTAAGAGAGCAGGGTTGTTGAATGCTATTGAGTTGTTGAAAGAGGGAAAAAGCTTGTTCTTTCTGTAGCCGTGAAGCACCGCCATCATTCTGCCATCGTTTTGTTCTTCCTCTACTGCTGACAGCAGTAGCAGGAAGCCCTTTTTTGCTTTGGTTTATTTGTTTCGTTCCATCATACGCATCATCTGCATCTTTGTTAGCTTACTTGCATAGCATATTCTCCCTTCCTCCCTTATTTCTGTTAGGGGTTTTAAAACAAAACCATCAAGTGTGTTCATGCCTATGTTGCGTATTTTTATTTCTTTGGAGTATTGATTCTACACGTTGGGCTAATCCATATTCTGTTTGTCTGGTTTTTACTTGTTTTGCAAGGTAATCAAAGTAGACCCCCCTTCATCGGCCGGCCGATTGGAGGAGGAAGAAAGAACCCTCAATATCCCCCGCTTCTTTACAAGGTACATGCGATCATCCTTTTTTCTTTGAGGTAACCCCTCTGGCGATCACCCTCCATATTAGCACCTCGTGTTTATTTTTCTTTGGTCATATTTCTCTTTTTCTTTAATGTCCAAGTGACAAGTTCACAAATTGGCGATCATGGTGGGACCTCTTTTGTCTTTATTTTGATTACCCCTCCTTTGGCACCCTCGTGTGCCCCTTCCCTTTGGCACCCTCGAGTGCCCCTCCTTTGACACCCGCGTGTGTCCCTCCTTGGTGCTCTACGTAGCACACTCCCTTTGTGCACCACGTGTATGTTTTCCCACTGGATTGGCCAATTTGAGAATTTTTCTTAGCATAAAGCATCGATTATTGTTGTTTTCTGTTCTCAGAGTGATTAGCAGCTTCCATTAAGTCACTGTTTCCATATTCAGTGACTCTTCACACGAGCATTGTTTCAATTTTATTTTTGGTATTTCAAAATTTTCTTAATTGACGCCCCCTACAGAGGCATTATTTTTGGATTATATGCCTAACACCAAGACGTCATATCTGAGTTTGCACCCCCTGTTCAGTGTTTTTAATGCCCCTGTACAGAGGCATCAGTTGTTGATTTAGCGCCTACCTCTAAGGCGTCAGTTGATCCCCTGAGCTACTGCTTCAGGCCTCCATATTCACTATTCACAGTATTTAACGCCCCTTTACAGAGGCGTCATTCACATATTTAGCACCTTTCTTCAAGGCGTCAATTTGTTCATTACTGTTCCCCACTATTTGGCAGTGAGTCGCGACTGTCACACAATCGCCTTTTATTGATTCAGCGCCCCCTTCTAGGGCGTCATTTATCTCTGTTACAGCAGAGCCTTCCCGTTTACTGTTATTTCTGTCTGTGGTTGCATTATATTGATTGATTGAATATTATTGCTTGATCTACCTGCATCAGATTGCATCTTTGCATTGGTTTGAGAGACCTCCTCTCTCTACACTCCTAGGATCCCACACCCCCTCTTAGATTTGGAAGGACCCTCCATTGAGCATTCCGTCTCTTTGGATTGAAAATTCTACTTCCAAGGCCTCCGTAAGTCCCTGCACCCGTGGATTCCCTCACGGACGCCGGGCTGGTTGTACCATTGAAGACCCGGAGTTTAGATATCTCATCCGTTGGTGAGGAGAGAGAAAGAACTTAGAAAATCTGGAGATTACACCCCAAATTGAAACTAGGACTCACTTTGAAGAAGAGAGAATCTGGTACCTATTTAAAACTCACTTAAATCTTCAAATTGAAATCCTAAAATCTTGAGTTCATTACAACTTGTGTGAACCATTTATTTGTTTGGGTGTTACTTCTCTGTTGCTAGTTTATAACATTGTTCCTTCCTTAAAGATGCAACTCCGTTCAGGTAAAATCATCAATATGGCCAACTACGGATAAAGCTCCTTTTCGAAGATTGCAACCAACTTTCCTCAGAACCCGAATGTCGTTCCAATTGCGGGCGATATCTCCATGCCATCATTGGGATTGAATAAGGAGCCCTGCGAACCGCCGTTGGCATAGTTCTTCCAGAACAAGTAATCGACGTCTTTGCGTCGCACCATTTCAGAAAAATCATCCGCTATTCGGTCGAAGACCGATCGGGCTTGGTCATTCGCATCGTTGTGCTTGTTATTGACTGTCGTCAAAGTCGTGGCGGCGCCCATCATGTTGGCCGCGACGACTACAATGATGGCCAGGACAGCCAAGGCTACCATTAGCTCGACCAAGGTGAAGCCGGACCGGGCCGGATGGTTGCACGCAGCCATGTTAGTGAAGAATAAACTGCGAGATGACGTCGACACTTCCCGCTGGAGTGGTGGTCGTTTTCGCCGGCCACGAGACAACCACGCGAGCCAAATCATTATATTGTGACAGACCAGAGCCGCCTGAGCCGTTTCCTATATGCGAGAGCTGCACCAGATACACATTGGCCTCGTAAGCCGCTGACGTGGGCGCGCTGCCTCCAGACTGTACAAAAATGGCCGAATTATCAAAATAGAGGACGATGGGTGTAGCACCGTTAAACGGTGGTAAAGCCGAGGTATCGGTGTTCGGCATCGTCATCTGGAACCTAGGCGACTTGGAGGACACCGAGAAAATTCCTGCCGAGGGAACGTTTCCCGGAGTACTTCGAAGGTCACTCACGATGGACGCGGCGATGTTGTTGGCTATCGTTTGCTCAGCGGATGCTTGGTCATTGACTACACCGAGGCCCAAGAGGCCGAGCAGTGCTATAAACGTGATCGCGATGATGGCGATGGCCAGAACTACTTCGACCAGAGAAAAACCTGACACGCCCTTATGGGCGCGCGCCCGTTTCTCGAGACTATTCATTCGCGATATGTCGTCACACTACCGCTCGCACCGTCAATAAGGATAGTTGCTGGATTTTTTGCGGACGTGATTGTCCCGTGGGTGGGCGCGACATCCAGTTCGATCCAGGGGTACTGCGAATCTGTATAGGCACCTGTCACGATTTGAGCTTCTCCCTGCGGGCTGAACTGAATAACAGTTCCGTTGCTGCCAAAGGCCGGGTATTGCGAGCTGGTCGAACCGGGGGGCCAGTTGAAGGTAAGTAGTGATGTCGTGCTGGCAACTTCACATGTTTGGCCGGGGGACGTCGTGTTATTGGGCAGGGTGCTGCTAATCACGGAAGCCGCGCTCGTCAAGAGATGAAGATTTTCGTATTCGCGCAGCGGTGAGACTATATTCAGCGTCGACAGGGCTGTGCTGCTGGAAATTGACGTCTGATAGCCTCGCGTGCCGTTCGGGCTGGCGAGAACTACCACCGCCAAGCGCCCCGTGCCTGCGGACTGGGCCGCGTTAGGAGCAGTTGCCGAGTTGAACTCCTGAATACCCACAAACACATACGTGTTATTTGCCATGGCAAAAGCACGCGCCCGGGCAAGAGTGCTGGAAAGATCGGAAACTTCGCCATCGAATGCAGTGCCTAACGCCGCGCCCAAGCCAAGGGACACGAGCAGCGAGAGGATGCTCGCAATCGAGATGACAACCAGCATCTCTACCAGTGAAAAACCGCATTTGACCATAAGTCGTGTTTGCATTATTGGCAACATTTGCGCGCTCGGTAACTTTCTACCTCGGGTTAGGCTATTATCACCTGAAACTCAGCCCAAGCAATTAGCCTGCTAGGCAACCGGTTGCGTGAGGAGAAATGGCTCAGTTTTAAGTCTGGTGATCGTAGCTATCTTCGCGGCACCGGGGGCATTTCTATTTAACCCGTGCGTTTGAAATTAGGCCTGACCTGTCGCGCAAGATAAAGTCTGCGCTAGCTGCGATCGTTACGCCAAACGGCGGAGACATGGTCATGAGATCAATCTTTCCTCCCATGTCCCCATCGCTTAGCTGTTTTTCTGCTTCCGGCGCTGCCAGAGAACCAGCAAGGCCAAGCCACCGAGCATGAGAGCCCAAGTACCGGGCTCGGGGACGACGACTACGTCGATGTCATCAACGCCCGAGAGCGAGTTCTGGTAGAGAACCAGGTAGGAATTCGCGCCGTACCAGGATTGGTCAAGCGAGGTGCCGAAGGCCACTTGTAGATTGTTTCCGGTAATGAGGGTTTCGGTCACCCCAGGCGAAAGGGTGGTTACCGAGCCCAAGGAGAGACCTGTGTACTGACCGCCGGAGACCCCATTGGTATCGCTCGTCGATCCAGTGCCAGCGATCAGTACGTAAGGCGTGTAGGCCCCGATGATGGCCGGTTCGTTCTGCACATTGAGCGTCAACTGAACCGATCCCACATTTGTACCGAAACTTATGGAAGTATTGCCCACGCTCAGCTCGGTGCCGCTGTTGGCAGCACCAAGGCCGCCAGCGCGAGCACCGCCGAGGCCGCCAGAGACATTCCCATTCAGGTTGAACGTCAGGTTGGCGTTGCTAATCGTGGAGAGAGTTGATCCTACCAGCGCGAGCGACTGGGCCACGTTGGTATCACTAACCGAGTTCATGCCGACCAGCAAATTCGCACGAGAGCCTGTCGCCGTGCCCGTGCCCGCAATGCTGAAGCTAGTACCGGAGCTCTGGCCGTAGCCGCCAAGCGTCGCGCCAGCGTTCACCGTCAATGCGCCGCTGCCCGTGGCTGAACCGCCTGCAGCGGTGTTGCCGAGTAACAACGAGCCGGCGCTTACTGTTGTACCGCCGCCATAGATATTAGAGCCGCTCAACGCCAGCACACCTGAGCCAGCCTTGGTCAGCCCATAATTGTTGCCACCGTCGCTGATCTGGCCACTTACGGTCAGCGTGTTGGTCGCATCAGTCACCGACCACGTCTGCGCAGCACCCAGTGCAACTGCCACGCCGATCGAGTTGTTGCCCGAGCCGGTCTGCACCGTGATGCCGTTCGGAGCCGTGTTCGTGCCGCCATTGCCGGTCGTCGTTTGCGCCTCGATGGTCAACGTCCCCGTTCCCGTAATATTCTCACCTGCGGTTGCCGGTGATCCGGTGCCTGTGAAGTTCAAGCTGTTAACCGCAAGGTTTGTGTTAAGTGTCGGTGAATTAACCGCGCTTCCAGTCGTGCTGCTGTTGTTGCTGGTGAGGTACACGTCGGTCGTCGAGCCTACCGCCGAGCTAAGCGGCGTGTTGCCACTTGGCGTCGTGTAGTAGTTGCCCGCGGTAGCCAAGTCGCTGCCCTGACCGTTGAAGTAGGCAACGGAGGGGGAGTACGTGACATCAAGCTCAATCACCCCATTGCCTTGCACCAAGCTCAACGTGGCACCGTCGAGCGACGTGGTCAGCAGATCGAGATTGCTCAACCCACCCGTGTAAGCGCCACTGTAAGAGATCAAGTTATAAAGCCCCCCGGCCAAGCTCGTCACCCCTGTGGCGTTGCCGATGGTGATCGTGGTGCCATTGGCACCTAGCAAGGTCAAGATGCCACTATCGTTGATGGAATCAATCGATCCGAGGGTAGAGCCGATGTCGAAAGTAAACGCACTGGCCGTCGTACCGTCGCCCGTGGTCAATCCGCCCACCGATAACGTACCGATAGTGCCGTTCGCCAAGTTGATCGAACCGCCGCCCTGCACCGTGACCGCGCCTGTAGATCCCGTGCCGTTCAGGAACGCGCCATTGGCGACGTTTACTGTGCCGCCGATCGTGCCGGCAGCCGTGAGCTGTCCGCCGTTCACCAACACCGCGCTGCCGGAGGCCAGGCTGCCGACCAGATTCAAGGTACCTGAGGTGACCGTCGTCGCGCCCGTGTAGGTGTTGGCACCCGAAAGGGTCATTAGCCCGCCGTTGACTGTGAACCCGGTTGTCTGCGAGGCTCCATCCTTGATGATTCCTGCGAAGGAGCCGCCGTTGGTCACCGTCAGGGTGGCCGTGCTGCCGCCGCTGTTGGTCACGATATCGTTAGTATAACCGCCGGTGCCTTCGGTATTGAGGCTGGCCACGGTCTGGTTGTTACCGCCGAGGTCAAAGGTGCCAGCAGTCGTGGTACTGCTGGTTGCCGAGCCGTTCGCGCCGGGCGTGCCGATGTTGATCGCGGTCGTCGTCGGCAATGCGCCGCCAGACACACCATCGACCAGCACACCATTGCCGTAGATCCATGTCGCACCATTATAAGTGTTGAGTGACGCCAACGTGGTAGTCCCACTGGTGATGTCGAGGTCGGAGTTGGCATTAACGCCCGTGATGGTTCCGGTGACCTTGATGCCTTTAGTACCGCCCTGCAATGTCAGGGTCGTACCGTTCTTGTTAATGTTGCCCGACAGCGTCAGCAGTCCCCCGGTGCCGCCGTTGTAGATGGTGTTGGTTCCGGTACCCGCCACGTTGATGACCTTCGCCAGCGTGGCCGCCGCGCCGCCGGTGTAGTCCAGGGTGTCATTGGCGCTGCTGTTGCCCAGTGTGAGGCTCCCGCTGGATCCCAGCGCCTGACTGCCCGTCGCGCTAGCATTGCCCGTAGTGAAGTTCAATTGGCCGCTGTTGACCGCCACCGGACCAGAGAACGAGCTGGAGGCGTTGGTTAGCGTCTGCGTACCGGTACCGATCTTGGTCAATGAGCCGAGGCCGCTGATAACTCCGGTGAAGCTGTTGTTCGTGTTGTTATTGCCCACGCTCAGCGCCACCGCATTGCCGCCGTTGTCGGACAGTGACAAGGCTGTGCTGCCGGACAGGCCTCCAAAAGTGAAGGCATGTGTGACAACCACCGAGTCGAACACCAAGCCCGTGCCGCCGGACGTCACCGTCGAGCTTTGTAGCGCATTGGTGTTCTGCAGATCGAGCGAACCCAGGCCCGAGACCGACGTGTTGCCCGTAAAAATGTTCGCGGCGGAAAGGTAGACGGTGCCACCATCGGAACCAATCGTCAGACCGCCCGAACCGGCGATCGTGCCGGACTCGGTGGTATTGCCGGTACTTTGAGGTCCCCTCTCGGTCTCTCTCTCTAACCCACGGATCTCTCCCTAACTCTCTCCCCATCCCCTCCTCTCACCGGGGGACAGAGACCTCTGTCATTTTTTTCCTTCTCCCACGGTTCTCTCCCCATATCACTCTCTTCTCCCGGCCACCCAGGAGAACCCGGTGGCGAACCCCTCTCCACTCTCCCCATCTCTCTTTCTCTCTTTCTAACACACCTTCTCAACCGACCATCCCCCTCTCTCCTCTTTCCCTCTCTCTACACAACACACGGGTGGCAGATCTCTCTCTCACCACCCTCACGTAACCCCTCTCATCGTGGCAGATCCCTCCCCATCTCCCATACTTCTCTCCCAACCAAACCCAGCAGCTCTCCTACGAACCTCTCTCCATTCATCTCTCTTCCCCCTCTCGCCACCGCACCCATGCCGGCGACCCCTCTCCCAGCCTCCACCCCTCTCACTCTCTCCACTGAGACTCCATCCCATCTCCTCTCACTCTCTCTTCTCTCCACACCCCCACGCTCTCACCTCCCCATACATTGTCGTGGCCTCCCTCTCCCTCTGCTCTCTCTCACGTCGCTTTCCTGCGAACCCACGTCCCCTGCACCCCGCGACCGACCCTCCCTCGGTCTCACTCTCTCCTTCTCTCTAACAGCCACGGCCGTGAGACCGCCTCTCTCCCATCCTATCTTCTCATCTTCTCATCACACCGTCTATCTCTTCCTCTCTCCTCACCAGCCACCCCCGCCTCCTCTCCTCACCGCGTTCACCTCCTCCCTGCTCTCTCTCCTTCGCGCATCGCAACGGCCGTGGGCCTTCCCCCATGCACGTCCTCCCCATCTTTTGTCTCTCTCCCAAGGCACTTCACACCACCGTCGCTTTACCCACCGCACGGTCCATCACTGGCCACCGCGAACCTCCTGCCACTGTGTCTCTCCCCCCACCATCGCCACTCCACCTCTCTTCTCTCACAACCCACAGGCAGCCACCTTGGGTCGCGGCCCCTCCTCTCCTCCGCCCACTCTCTTCATAGCCGCAATTGCCTGCGACCCCCCGTTGACTCCCCACGCCAACCTCCCACGCCGGCGCACCTTCATCTCCCCACCACCCATCTCTCTAACGCTCTCCCTCACTCCTATGATCTCTCTCTCTCTCCCCCTCACCACTCTCCCTCTTTCTCTTTACCCACACCACCACAGGCCGCTGATGACGCCACCTTGTTGCCTTCACCCTTGCCACCTCGTCATCTCACTCATCCCTCCCTCACCATCTCGCCGTAACCACACGATCGTCTCTCTCTCTGCCTCTCTCTGTCTCTCTCTTTCTCCACCGGGTGAGCTCCCCTCCTCCACCGTCGACCTCTCCCTCCATATCTCTCCCCGGCTAACTGCGCCCGTCCACTCTGCCTCACCACCTCTCTCACCACCAGCCACCTCTCTCCCTCCCCCTCTCTCCATTGCACCTACACATCTCTTCTCCTCCTCTCCACCTCTCTCTACACACAGTCCACACCGCCGTCGACTGTCGCGACCCCCACCGGTTGACTTCCCTCTCTCCCTGCATGCCCACGCCCCCCTCTCCACCTCTCTCTGCACATAGTCCATATCGTCGCAAGCACCGGACGCGACCACCTCCCCCTCCCTAATCGACCGCACACACCACGCCGACGACCTCTCCCTTGCACCCTCACACGCCATCGCCGACCGACCACCACTGCCGTGGCATCTCCCCCGCGACCACCCCCACGCTCGTTGCCGGCCACCACAGTCGCACCCCCTGTGATGTGACACCACCTTGGGAGTGATAGCCACAAGACCGAAGATCCCTCAGACCTAGCAAGCAAGCGATGCGCGGGTCGGTGACTTCGCTCAAGCGGACTTACCTGCTAAGTGCACTCTCGTATCCGTAGTCAATCCGGTAATGGTAGTGAGGGTCCGGGACAGAACCTCGCTGCTCCAGAGGTTGGCTAGCCTAGGAATTAAACCCCTAAGGGCCAGGGATGCCCCAAATCACGGGCGGCCAACACGCCAAGGGTGTGGGTTTAGTGGTTGCTCTTACCTCACTCCGCGGTGGTCACTCAAATGATGAGAAATTTGGATCGAGCACTCACTCACCATCCGACGGAGCCAAAAGACAATACTAAATGAGCAATATTAAACCAGCAAGGGATGAGGCCTGGAGCTACCTGATCGGTGTGAATACACCGATCCCAGTCGGAGACGAGGCGAGCGGGGAAGCGTGGGAACGCGCCCGCACGCTGACAATCCCTCACCAAACCCATACCCCACAAGCCCACTTGATCCCCACCACTACCCTTCCATTATCCCCTAAAAGGGATGCACCCCCAAAAACTAATCAACACAAACCTCCTCACCCAACCCACCTTCCACTTTCGACCCCAACTCTACCATATCCTAGGCCTCCACTACTTCCCCTACCTACACCAATCCAAGCCCACCCTTGCTCACCATCCCAGGTGCACCATGCGCTGGCTATCACCAAACCACCCACCATAAATCCTCCGACCCCATTGGTGTTAGAAGAAGTGGCCCACACACTCGGCCACGTGGGGACAAATGCCCCTCAGGACCCTATCCCCACCGTAGAGACTACCCATGTCCAAGTTGAAGAAGAAACCTAGCACGGTGGTCCTCACCGTACACCACCCTCTCAAGTTGGGGCCGAGCTCATCTTAGGAGAACCCTTTGTTAGTTGGCTAAAGGAGCCCCCAATTAGAGAGATCATGGCCCATTTGCCCTCCCATGGAGCAAAACCTTCCCTTAGTGCCCTTCTTCTCCTATCACACCACCATCCAATTATCTTACCAAGTGGAAACCTTAGGGGATCTTCTTAAGGGCTTAGCATGGCAAATCGAGTTCACGAGCAAGTTGGCCACGGTGACCAACCAATCTAGGAGCCTTGATCTACTATCCCTTTGTGTCAGGTCTATCACCTCAATTTGCACCATTGGTTACTACACTAGTGACCTCCTTCTATTCCTCCCCACACTTGATGAGCTCGACCTTCTCCTCAAATTGGAGCATCTTATCTCAGGTAGAAAGCCAAGTCATTCTCTCGTGGCCAACCCACCCATCAAATACTTCGGCCAAATTATTTCATTAGAGGAGGAAGATCCACCACCTTTTGAGGATCTTGAGGACATAGAGTTCTCCCTTTGTAACCCCTTCCATGATCCCTTTGATCCCTCCCAATGGGAGCCAAGGAACGCATGTGACCCAACCACCGTACCCACCAGCCACCTTTTCCTACACCAACCCACCATGTTTGACCTAATCCACCAAGTCCTTGACTCGGGTCACACCCTGGGAGCCATGACCTGGGGCCACATACCCCTAGGTAATGAGGTAGTGTCCCACTCCGTGCTATCCACCATCCTAGACCCCTTCGACCCTTTTGAGTGGAAGTTCAAAGGCCACCCCACCACTCTACACAAGGAAGTCATCTTTCGGAAAGGGGTTCATATGTCTTGACACATCACACCATTTGGCATGATTAGTACGTCGGTCCACTCATTCATGTCACCCACATGTCAAGTAGGATGCATGATTGGTGCATATTCGGGTGTAACGGCCCTCCCCCATTCATCATTGGTCATATGCATGTTAGGAGCATTTACGGATGTCTGGGTGCACCGACATTTACCACCTCCCTACATGATTGGATCATCTATGGATGTCCCGGCCCACCTAGGTCCATCAAAGTCAACATGGCAGCATTACATGATAGGTCCACGTATGGTTGTCCCGGTGTACCTTTGCATACCATACACTTCCCACCCGCACCGCACCGTAGCTCATGGCATAAGCATTCAAGCAAGCATCTAGCAACGGACGGTAAGGTTCATAATGAGCTGGTAAAAGCTCATGAGTGTCACTTGGGAATCCAAGTAGGCAACCATGTGATGGTGACATTGGAGTGGCTCGGCCTTAGGGTCACCTCCAAGTTGAGGGCACGAGGACTTGGACCTTCCCAAGTTCTGAGTAGCTTTGGCAAACCAGCTTACGAGTTGGAACTCCCGATGGGTTTTGGGATATACCCCACTTTTCACACGGCGGATCTGGCACCCTTTAAGGGCAATGCGGTGGAACCCAGTGAGCACCTTGAGCCTACCCCCACCTTTGTGAGAGATACCCTCGGAGAGCCTCCACATATCAGCCTGAGAGTCCGACGTGTACACACGGAGGCAATACTAGGCAAGCAGGATACCCTGGCCGGCAAGAGGGTGTGCCCAAGCCACCATGAGAGGCTGAAGAGCCGTCCCCTGACTTAGGACGTGAGGATGAGTTTGGAGGTCGTGGCTCGCCTGGAGTTGCACTGGAGGAGCACTTCCCCAGCGGACCCATACTCGATGGAGTCGAGTTCTTCACACCCCAGTGGTATGATGGGGGCATCTCTCACCCTTCATATTTTTCAACGCTCTGATTGCTCACCAACATGGCTCTATTGTGTCTGTCATAATTTTCTGATTCGAGTCATGTAATTTTCATATTTTCTTTGATTGGGCAGCATCTCCCCATCCCCAGAGGATTGCGGGGGAGAAGCAGAAACATACTCACGTAACGGAGTAAGCTCCTTAAAGCCGGGTGGCACAATGGCAGCCGGCAGATTCGAACGGATAGGAAACCCCGAGGGCTAGCCTAAGAGGGGCACCATTCTTCCGTGGGTTCAAACTTGATCGAACGAGATGACCAATGAGGGAGGGAAAACCCCAAGGGCTAGCCTACGAGGGGCACACGACCCATGGTCAAATCACGATCCAAAGAGACGACCGATAAGGAAGGAAACCCCGAGGACTAGCCTACAAGGGGCACACGACCCACGGCCACCACTAATTCTATTAAGGGTAGTGGGTTTGATATTGGGCTATGAACCCTTTTGTTGTTCACCCTCCGGCAGCCCGCAGAGATGCACGTCATTGAAGAACATGCCCCTTTAGGCTTCATGGTGATCTGAAAGCATTAATGGGGAATGTTCCCCCTCCCCGATCAGCAAATGACTCAAGAAACACTCACATACAAGACATATACATGACACACTCAGCTGAGTTATTGATTACCGCAAATTGCGTATAATAGGGAAGGGTAATTGGTCAGCATGTTAATAGAGGAGGAACATTAATAGGTTAGTGCGAAGGTTAGCACGTTAGAGGAGGGTTAGCGGGTTAGAGGAGGGAACCCTTCAGAGGTTAATAAGCAATAGGTAGTAAGACGATGATGCCAAAAAATCCTTCATGTGGACGGCAACCATCTCCCTCCAGTTCGTGATTCGGAACGAGGGGATAAGAGGGAAGCTAGTCCGGGGAATCATCCAGAAGTATACACGCATATGA
This sequence comes from Amorphophallus titanum, assembly GCA_024336825.1. NCBI lineage: Eukaryota > Viridiplantae > Streptophyta > Magnoliopsida > Alismatales > Araceae > Amorphophallus > Amorphophallus titanum. Next base: position 253,649 of record JANBPO010000881.1, read on the forward strand.
CTCTAGCATCAAACCCATTAACGAGCGTGGTGAAAACCCCATATGAACATCTCACTGGAAGTGAACCTCGGGGAGGGGGTGTTGTTGTGGCCCTTTTGGGGACATCCCAGGGCATATCCGGCGCGAGAGGGGAAGAAACCCGGTAATACACACACGATAATTAAATCAAAATGGATTCAGAGATGGGGAAAGAAGAACTCAAAGCCCCAACTGTCGTTTATTGAATGATCAATTGCATACATGGATAATAAGGAGCTCATATACACGGATGGCTCGGCGTTGTCGCACGAGACCAGTGCCCCGTTCGGGGATGAAGTGAACAGAGGGAGATGGGGAACAATGGCTGAGGAAAACTCACGGGCTCATATCATCGCCAAAGACTCTGCAGCACCAACGAGGGAGATTTTTACGAGAGGGGAGAAGAAGAAGAGACAACTAATCACTCTTCCACCCACCTCTACCGTCGGCGGCCAGAAACAGAGTATCGGCTCCGAGGCTCTTGTGGATAGGGGAGACCAGCAGAGGACCGTGGCTCTCAGGCTCTCACCGGGACCTTTCTTCTTTCCCAATCCACTTTCTCTTCTCTCTCTTTCTTTCACCCTCTTCGCCTTCTCCTCTTTATTCATCGAACCACTTGGACATTATATAGACGGGGTCTCTCCCGACGTGGAGAATGCGCGCCAGGCAAAGGTTACTCATTTGCTTTTGGCATGCCGTAAAAGGCAGTGCCGGAGAAAGGGACACGCCGGATAAGGGGGTGCTGGAGAAAGGGGAGCACCGGATAACCCCGCGTCAGATTAGTTCTCTTCATTGCGTTTATTTGACCTAAGTCAGACAGTGGGCCCCAGACTGGCTTCGAGAGTCACTGTGATCTTTCATCTCGCCACGGTCTCGAAAAACCATGGCGGGAAGTCTTGATGAAGCCTTCAGGCGGCTAGGCGACCACTTTCGGAACCTCGTGCATCTTTAGTTCAGACACGCGGGTTTTTTGCTGACACAGCCCTCGGCACTGCAGTCTGTGCTGCCAGCTTGGTTTGGACTGTATTTGTGGCTTTCTCGGGGAGTGAAATACTACTCGGGGTACTTTCACCTTTACTGGGTGGCCATTCGGCCACTGCCGGACTCAATTTGCTGAGAAGCCATACCCATGCTGGGTCATCCAGGTCTTTTGCTGACGGAGCCTTCGGTCTCTTGTTCTGAAGGACCACGGATGTTTTATAACCTCAGGAGGACTTTTCTTTCAGGTGGCGAGCCACCAGGTATACCCTTGTCCTTGGTCGGACAACAAATGTTGTTTATGCAGCACGACTGAGTCGATGCCAGTTCATTGGGTAGGCTTGTTGACACTGTCAGTTTGTTGTGAGTTCTTCTCGATTCTCCTGAGATGAAGTCCCTGGTGTTCATACCAGGTGACCTGAGGCTTTGGCAGCGCTTCCCTCGCGTGGGACGTACCCAAGCTTGCTTAGAGTCCCAGTCGGTCTCGAGTCCGTGGGTCCGTCCCGCATCAGCTACACTGCGTTTAATTGTGTCAATGCATGATAATTGTGTAAATACATGCTCAAATTGCCTTACATTAGCATGCTTGCTTGTTTAGTACGAGGTAGGGATCCGCGTGACCCCTATTGAGTCTGACTATGACTCACCCTTCCTCTTTTTAGGTGAGCAGCCGCAGTCTACCGCCGATGGTTCCCGCGCTTTTGGGGATCGAGTTTAGCGTGCCAGCAGTAGTTCAACAGTCCTTTTGGTGTTTTTCCCAGGGTATGTCCCGAGTAGTTGTACTTTCTTGTGTTGGGACTTATACTCTTGTAACTCTAGACTATTGTATATACTGTTTATCACTCTGATATGTTGAAATTACTTCCGCATAAATTTTCAAACTGTCATTCTAATTAATATTGCGCGCATAATTCTAATTCGTTATGCATCCCCTAGACAAACTCTTCTAACCCTTCAGGGGCCTCACCAGCCTCTTGGGTGGCTTCCCCAGTTCTCGATATCGGTATATCGATTTTTATCGGTATATCGGTGTCCGGATCTCCGGGTCATCACAGTTGGTATCAGAGCGGAGTTGAGGATTTGCATTAGGAATTGAAATGATGCTGGTCCAGAGCAAGTCCTTTGAGTCGTCTATTGCTGGCTTAGGCTGTTTTCCTCGGTTAGTAATGGATTTTTTCGCTATTGCGTGTTTTCTCAGGTTTAATATGCCGCCTCGTGGTTGGAGGAGGGCTCCGGTCCGTCGGGAGCAAAGTGGCACTTCTTCTACCCCAGTTGCGCCATCTCCCGTCAACCCTGCTCCACCTGAAATATTGCCCGGTGGCCGTGGCAGAGCATTGAAAGAATTCTTACTTTTCCACCCACCGACGTTCGAGGGCCAATCAGACCCGGAGGTAGCGAGGGCATGGCTCGATGCCACCGAGTCCTCGTTCCAGTCAATGGAGTGCGCGGATGATGAGAGGGTCATGCTGGTGACCTATCAACTTCAAGGCACTGCACGCACATGGTGGACCTCAGAGTGGGAAGTCACTTTCCATTCCCGTCCGCTCCGACAGATCACGTGGGTAGAATTTGTCGATGCCTTTGAGTGTTCTTATACCCCAGCCTGCCTCAAGCTCGCTAAAATGTATCAATTTCTGGAGCTGGCGCAAGGTGACCTATCTGTGCAGTAGTATCGAGATAAGTTTAGCGAGTTGGGCCAGTATGCGCCCCATATCTTTGCTGACGAAGCCATAAAAGCTCAGCAATTTCTTCGAGGACTGAAGGCGGAACTGAGCTTGCCGTTATTTGCAACTCGAGTATCTGAATTGGATGCGGCGTACCAGGCAGCCGTTACTATGGAATTAGAGTTGGCGAGGACCCGAGGACTCTCTCAGGTGGTTCAGCAGACAGTGCAATATCAGCCACCCTACCAGCCGATCGTCCCAGGAGCTCCTACGACTTTGCCTGCTACCGGTGGTGCTTCCGTTTCTAAGTCCAAGGGCAGGAAGTTCAAGTTCAAGAGGTCCAAGAAGAGGTTCGATCAGTAGGCGTCTTCTGACGCTGTTCAGCAGTCAACTCCTTCCTTTCCTCAGTGCTAGGGTTTCACTGCGGGTCAACAGAGAGGATGTTCGAGGTGTGGTGGTAGCCACCCGGGCAAGCCTTGCTCGTTGCCGGTGGTGTGTTATCGCTGTGACCAGCCAGGTCACATGGTGCGAGACTGTCCGATGAAGTCGGTGCCGGTATAATTTTCTCAACCTGCCCCGATGCAGCAGTCTCAGTTCAGACCCCCTCTGTCGCCTCTACCTCAGCCATTTTATCCCCAAGCTTCAGCATCTTCCCAGCAATCTTCTGCACCTGGCAGGAAGCAAAAAGGGAAGGTTACTCACATTTCTCGTGCGGAGGCTGTTGCATCTCACCTCGTGGAAGGTACGATTATACTTTTTGGCCATGCAGCTTGCGTATTATTTGATTCTGGTGCTTCTCACTCCTTTATTTCTGAGAACTTTCTTACATGCATTGAGGAGTCCATTACTGAGGTCACATGTGAATTACTTGTTGAGATGCCCTTTGGAGATTTCATGGTTACTCCATTATGTATCGAGGAATCACCCGTAGTGATCAGTGACCATCAGTTCCTAGCGAGACTGTATGCCTTGCAGTTGTCAGATTATGATATTATTCTGGGCATGGATTGGTTAGAGCAATATGGAGCCGCCCCAGCCGTCTCCTTGCGATGGGGATGACTGGGTCCGTCAGGGTATCTCTATTTTTAACCTCATTTTTATATTTTTTTTTACTTACCTGAGAGCCTAACGGCCGGGCTGTGGCTGCTACAGAGGCGTCCTTGCTCCTGTTGTTGCCAGGGCAAAGGTGGGGGACTGGCTCCCAAAAGTGTTTGACAATGGTTCTGAGAGGGCTTAGCCGGCCCTGTTACTTGACTGTGGAGAGGAGCGAGAAGTTGTGGCTGGTTCGGCCTTCCGTGAGAGAAAACCAGTTCCATTGGTTGTAGCTGGGGTGGGCGCCTTAGTCTGGGTGGCGCGTGAATTCATGTTCCAGTGCATAATACAACTTTATGTGCTTGCCGTTGTGAGGCGGGAAGGGTTTGTGACCCTTGTGATCGACGACCGTGTAGGCCCCACCCTCATAGGTGTCGTGAATGACGTACGGGCCCCCGCCAATTCGGCTGAAGCTTGCCGCTGGAGCGACCTGCCATGACTTTATTTTCCTTGATCATGATAAGGTCGCCTTGCTTAAAGGCTCATTTCTTGACGAGCTTGTCATAGGCTCGCGCCATGCGGGCCTGCTATACTTGTAAGTGCCTATAGGCTTTGAGTCGTTTGCCTTCCAGATCGGTAAGCTCTTCTAGCCTTCCCTGGTATTCATTTTCATCAGGACCAGCCAAGTCGGTGTACACCGCCACGCGGTATGATGCTAACTGGATTTCAATGGGGATGACAACTTCCACCTCGTAGATGAGGGAGAACGGCGAACACCTCGTAGGGGTTTTGTAGATGGTCCGGTAGGCCCATAATGCCTCAAAGACCTTTTCACCCCAATCACGTTTCCGGTGGCTAACAATCTTAGCCAGGAGCTTACAGAGGATCTTGTTGAAGGCTTCGGCTAAACCATTGGCCTACGGGTTGTAGACCGAAGAGGTTCTCCAGTCGATGTGGAATTTGGCCGCCAGTTGGTATACGGCCCTGTTCTTGAAGGGTGTTCCGTTGTCGGAGACTATGCGACTGAGAGTACCGAATCGGTAGATGATGTTGTGTCGGACGAATCTGGCGACCACCTCGCCGGTGACTTCCCATAGGGGAAGGGCCTCTGCCCAGCGAGAAAAGTAGTCGGTGGCGACCAGGATGTGCTTGTGGCCCTTGGATGATGGCGGGAAAGGTCCCACGATGTCCATACCCCACTCGACGAATGGCCAGGTGGGGACTGTGGGACGCAACGGGTTAGGAGACCTCCTGGGTACCAGGCTAAAAGCTTGGCATTGATGGCATGTACGGGCGTGCTGGGTGCAGTCCGCGTACATGGTAGGCCAATAGAAGCCCTTGAGCTTGATGTTGTGCTTCATTTTGTCTCCGACCTGATGCGCACCGCACAACCCAAAATGAACCTCGCGCATAATACCTCAAGCCTCGGTTGAGGAGATGCACCTCAAGAGGATGGACTTGTCCTTCTCGTGGGTGAGTCAGTATAGGCAGTCTCCGATCAACTCATATGATGTTGCTCGGCGAAGCAGCTTGACCCTTTGAGCCCGGTCAAGAGTGAGCCACCCCTTCTTGAACTTGATGATGGGCTCACGTCAATCTTCTTCTTCTAGAGGAGTGTCCTGGTTGAGGTCTTGGACCTCGTAGATTATGAGATCGGAGTTGCTTTCGAGTGAGCCCGGCATCAACCTTCTATGTTTGACTGTGATGTCGACTTCGCCCTTAGGTGAGAGTTTAATGGCCGCAACTAATTTGGCCAGGGCATCTACTTGGGCATTACTACTCTTGGGAGCATGGTGTATTTCAAAGAAATAGAACTTCTGGGTTACTGGTGACAGCGGTGTGGTATGGAGCCAACTCTGACTTCCGCACGTCATAGATACCAAGGACCTGTCGAACTATTAGCTAAGAATCCCCGTAGGCTTTTAGGCATTTGACACTCCTATCGAGAGCCATCTAGAGCCCAATGATTAGGGCTTTATACTCGGCTTCATTATTGGTCATAGCATTCATGAGGGCGCAGGAGTTGTACAAAACTCTGCCCTAAGGAGTCAGGAAGATGATGCTAGCACCTGCTGTTATGCCAGAGCTGAGGCTGCTCCGAGTAGTGCCTCGGGAAGCGCCATCAAAGTATAGCTCCCAGTAAGGTAAATTAATTGCAAGGGTATCTTGCTACCAGTAATGCAAGATATCTCCGCTCTGTTTGACCGGTTGTTGTGGTTGAAGAGCAAGAGACTCCTCGTCTGGGAGCTCCGCATTGAAGGATTCTATGGGAACCCTAATGCTACCCAGAACACAACTCCACTGACAATCGTCAGAGGTCGAAAAAATAATATCAAAGTCGACAGGGATCTGAAAGGCCTCGCGGAGGCTGTGAACCACCCTATAAGCGACTAACTATGGAGAGTGGGGATGACTGGGACCTGCGCCTGAAGTGCTCTAGATGTCGACATGACTAACTTCCTCCTCCTCCGCAGAGGACATAGGGCCGTCGAGAAGTATCCTTCTGCGAGGGGCCATGGATCTTGGGAGTAGAGAGAGATGGAAGAATCCTCACTAGAATAGGAGGAAGATGATAAGGAAGCAACCGGCAACCATGACAAATACTAGGGAAGCAAGTAGGGCTTCCCGGATGACCCCGCATTAGTATTTATAAATTCGAAGGTGGATCGGCCACTTCGAGACGACACGAGAGCGAAAAGGTGCCTGCCACCATCAAAGTACGACCGCCGAACTCAGGCTACCATTCGCGCCTACACCACCAAACAAAAATGACTGCGTCATGATGGCCATTACGCTACTTGACACCTCGACCAGTAGAGCCTTGCGTGCCAAGAAGCCAAGTAGGTGGTGGGGCCCACTTACCCAGTTGATATGAGGAGTCCCTCAATGGGCCCACTAGAGCTACCTCTCAGATCCCGAAAGTGCTTGGCTTTTGAGAGTGGGGGGCTAGTGAGGAGGGTAAAATCGACATGGCCCATGCACGACCCATTGACACGAGGCCCGCATTGGCCCAAGGTCCATAACACACATGATGGATCCCCAATAGCCACTACCCGTGACGGACGACCTAATAGGGCCGGCCATTGGATTCGCCAGTCCATGACGAACATCAACCTAGGCATATCGAATGTCAGACGACCCTCCAACGATCGAACGTTCCTCCTGCCATCATCAGCCTCGACTTCACTAAAGGCGAGCACGCCCTACGGGTGCCGTAAGACTCACCTGAAGGCCTCCCAACTCTAGAGGAATAGACACTCAATGGGAAACTCCCCACGATTGAGGGGAGACGTTACTCCACGACTCACGCCCTTCCTTGCTAAGGGATAGGCCTCCACCACCAGGACAACCCCTATAAATAGACCTTCATCCAGAGACGGAGGGGGGGATGAACACGGCAAGAGAGATTCTGACACACGCTACGACAGGCTGACTGTTCCAGAGAGTGGCTTCTATAGAAGAGAGCTATGGTCCACTTTCGAGCACCCTTCCGTTCTAGTGAGCACTCTCCGAGCACTCACTGGGCGTGGCAAGCACTCTGTGGGAGCCCAACCATCACTCTAGGCTCGATCAGCCACCTCTCAACTCTCTCTCTCTCACTCCTCCATCTTCTCTCAATCTGCATCCTCTAAGGTCCTGACTTAACATCAGAGGGTTGTCCCTTGGGTAATTCCCAGGGCTCCTTCTGGCACCATTTCTCTGGTGTTTGCAATCTTTCACAAGTGGCCGGATGATATTCCCTAACAAACAAATATTTAAAATGTGGTACAGGGCTCGAGAGACCATTTTCTCGCCTCTACACTATGTTATGTACTAGGCCTAATGTGGCACATGCCTTGAGTGCCCCAAGTAGATATCTGCTAGATCCAGGTGAAGAACACTAGAAGGCTCTGAAATGTATCCTTAGATACTTGAGAAGGACTAAAGACGTATTTATAATTTATGGAGGAGATGATTTGAGACTTCAAGGATATACTGACTCAAGTTTCCAATTAGACAAGGATGGTAGCAAATCCATGTCAGGGTTTGTGTTCATGTTAAATGGTGGAGTAATGAGCTGGAAAAGCTCCAAGCAAGAAACTATTGCAGATTCGACAACTGAAGCCAAATACATTGCAGCGGCTGAAGCAGTTGAAGCGGCCAAGGAGGTAGTGTGGATGAAGAAGTTCATCTCAGAGTTTGGTATAGTCCCAAGCATTTCAGATCCTGTCCTTTTACTGTGTCACAATAATGGGGCAATTGCTCAAGCTAGAGAGTCACGAACTCATCAGAAGTCGAAGCACATTTTGAGGCGCTTTCACTTGTTGAGGGAGAACATCACCAGAGGAGATATAGTTGTAGAAAAGGTTTCTTCAAATAATAATATAGCAGATACCTTGACTAAACCTTTATCTCAAAATGTGTTTGAGCATCACCTAAGGTCCATGGGTATTCAACGTATAGGTGATTGGCTATAGTCCACGTGGGAGAATGTAAGAAATGTGTGGCATATGAGCCAATCATGCACATTAATATACAACCGTATAAAAGACCTAAACTAACTTTAGATCTAGGGTTAGGGAGTGGTAAATGGCGAATAAGAGATTATTCTCCCATGTGGTCAAAATGACCAAAATAAAAAAATGCAAGAGGAGGGGGGCGCCCTCTCTAAGTGGGCAGGAGGAGAAATGGCATCTTTCTTCTTAGTCAACCTTCTCCTATGGACCAAAGACCAGCCCCTGTGGGCCCTAGAACTTAGGTGGACCAATGGGAGAGAGGGTGGGGGTCCTGTCGGGCCTATGTGGCTTTTTGCAAATAAACCCAATTATTTCTAAGGACTAACACACTGGCTTATAATTGCCATACAATTGCAAACCTAATTAACACAAGGATATAAATGCAAAGAAAAGGACACATTTGCAAACTGATGCAAACTAAAAAAAATGTTAGTGTCTGGTGTTGATTCCCATCAATTCTCCCCGAGTGGGAAGAACTCGACCCCGTAGAGTAAGGGGTGTGACTGCTCACTCCTGCGGATCTCAACCCATCCTCCGTAGCTCTGCCTAGGTGTGTGCTCTCCACCGTACCAAGTTGCGTAGGTACGCTCCACTCCTAGTATTCATCACTTGCTCATCCCGTATATGTTCTATATGCTCATGCTGCTGTGGAAATGAGGTTAGTGGTGGACACTCCGGGGTGGGGTCACTCTCAAAGGAAGGAGACGGCTCAATGACTCACTAGGAATCACCGCTAGGTCCCTATAGGTGACTAGATCCGATACACTAAAGGAGGAGCTAATCCCATAATCCTCAAGCAAGTCCACAACGTGCGCATTAGTTCCGACTTGCCTCACACTCGAAAAGGATAGGCACCATAAGCTTGCATGAGACCGAATCGACTTGACATATGCACACTTACAACAGACTGTACAAAATAAAGACTCACACATGACCCTAGGCAAACCTAGATACTTAGACACAAACACGAGGGACGCACTAAGGTAGACTCGGTAAGGTGGATGGATACCTTCTACATACACTAGGTGTAAAGATAGATTGACCCACAACTTGATGCCATGAGTCTCAACCCTCGTCAACTGTCTCTGGTTTGAAAAGACTCATCCTCGGCTACTGAAGTGTTAGAGGATCAGGAGGTAGGTGATGGGAAGATAATCCAGACGTCTGGTGTGGAGCATGGAAAATGGGAAGTCTGAACATTGTCTCTTATACGCATGGCAAAAATCAAACCATACCACATCAACATAGGGTGTTAACAGTGGTACGGTAGTCACTAGTGACTACACTACCGTAGGAGAGACGGGTAAAAGTGGGACGGCAGACTGCTGCTCGGGAGTGACTAGCAAAAGAGAGGTGACTGACTGGTCAGGGCCGTCAAGGGAACCTAGGATGGGTGACAGCACGGGGTCGTCCGATGGGGCGGGGGTAACTAATAGACCCTGGCACTCTAGGTGATCTATTGGATTGCTCTCTAACCCCTTAACCTCAGCAAGGTACTCCTCGACCAACTCTTGGTCTGCCTCATAACTCACTAGAATAACCTCGGGTGGGGGATCCTCCGAACGCGTGTCCTCTAAGATAGGTGAACGTGAAGGACACTGGTCGGAGATATGGCTAACATGGGCGGGCTCTGGGAGTGGTGGCTAACATGAGCTCGGAGGTGGAGCGGGCTGCTGGGGGTGGGTGGCTGGCGAAACGGTGGTGGTCGACTGAATGCCATCGTGGAAGACGAACTCACCGGATAGGTGAGGTGGGTGTAAGGTGTAGGCCCTCTTGTCCCGGTCAAAGGTCACTCTCCTCTCTTCCAACCACGTTTGCCCTAAAATGATGCATGGACCAGCAAGTGTGTCTATCTTGCACCATGCTCCATCGTAACATAGAATGTGGCCGAACCTCCATTGGAACTCTACGAACGCTAAGCCACCATTGAGAACAATCTTCTCGATCTTAGAGAGTGACTCGACAATGTCCCGAGAGACATAATTAGATGACTCCCAACTGATGAAGTCGATCTCCGTAGGCAACCCATTAGGTAGGATGGCAGTGGACACTATAGGGTATTGGAACGACTCGGTCGTTGGCATAGGGATCGGGTCAACTGGTGGTTGAATGGTAGGGGCGAGACCTAGGGGTCGGGCCATGAGAGCCTCGAATTGGGCCACCAACGATGACCACTTGGATGCATGGTCTCGGGGAATGGCGATGGGCTGGTGGGTAGTTGGACATGCAGACAACTGAGTGACAGTCTAATGGAATAGACACGACCCTATACAACAATACAAGCATCCAGCATCTAGAATCCAGATCAAGCACGGCTTCCCTCCGAGGCTTCAAGCGGCTCCAAGCAACGAGCTAAGGACAATTGTGTGTGGGTGACTTGTTCGTCGGCCTAATACGCCGAGGGTATGTCGTTTGCACTCCCCTCACATCGTATGTAGCCGTCACGCATAAGTCAACACCCACCTTATGTGAGACATTACGACATGGGCAAGCGCCCCCTCATGCCGGGATTTCCTCTCACGTGCTCATCGATTGCAACCGCACACATGCGATGATGTCATGCTCTCTCGCAGTCATGAGGCCATGTCCGACCGCTCAACTTGAGTCGAGATCGACCCTCGCCCAGACATCGGATCGATGCATCCCCTTAGTTGCCCGATTAGTCATAAGCCCCCCCATTCGGCACCACGGCTGTGGCCCACGCCACGGGAGGAGCTCTCTGTAAAAAGACATACATGTTCACTCGTCATGCATCGACCTGGGGACTGACTAGCACATCGGAATTGTCCCGTGGCATGCACCAGTTGTACCTTGGCCACTACAGCCTGCCTGTAAAGAAATATACACCTCAGTATATCACTACCAATTGGACGAATACCCTCGCATCCACGTTCAGGCCCTCAGTCCTCCCTCTATGTCACCTAGCGTAAACCTCCAGCACCTCTGCCCCCAGCCAACACCATCCAGTAAAAAGGCGAACCTATAGCTGCAGATTGCCCTTGGCTCTCCATGCAGGACTTCAGGAATATATGGACTCCTCTTTAGTATGGAACGAAGGTCTTCGGATTCAATCTGATGTAAATAAACACCGACTGCTTGCGATCAGTTGGGAAAGATGTCTTGTACATGACTCCCCACAGTCGCTTGCACACTCACACCCACGGAACTGTCCTTCCCTCCACGTGTCTCTCACCCCTTGAGTCCACGTGTCGCGCCCTGGCGATGCATCCCCAGTTAAATATTCGGTGGTTCCACGGGTGATTGTCGAGAAATCGACTGGCACGCCCGCATCTCAGCCTTGTTTCCCCCTAAACCCAAAAACCTCCTGTGTCAATCGGTCTCCCCTCGACTCTCCGAAAAAGGCGAGTGCACGATGTCACTCTGAGAAAGATACGGTCATGAGAGAGAGTGCCCTAACACGTCCCGTTCTGACACCTCTCCTGTAGCTATATCCTACCCCACATCCCGGTCACCGCACACACCACGCGCCGCACCGGCAGAATGAAACCCCGCTCCCGCATGCGTGAACATGTGGTTATTGACATTTTGGGTCTGGTAAGTTGTGGCAAATGAATTATTGGAATATGATTGTTATTCATTACTCTTGTCTTTCGCACTCTATCATAATGTCAAAATTCTTATCACTCTGATTGACATGAATGATATAAACTCGTCGCGTCTCCGGGTTCCTTCCGTGCTTGGGACGTGACATGGGCCAAGAGGGAGGGAGGCGCCCAGCCCAGTTCCCCATGGGCCTGGACCAAGATGTGGCCCAATAACCCCTAATTCAGCCTCCTATGCACAAATGTGACCCAAATGAAATCCAATTGGCCTCAAATTGGCCTACATAAGTCCAGAGTGAAAGAAATAAAGAAGTCCAAGATCTTGGCTAGCTTCTAAGCCCTCTCCAAGCCACAGTGAAGTCTATAAGTACTGAGTAGTGTGCTCGTCCTGTAGCGTCGCTCTTCTGTATCGCGTCGATCTCTAGCTCGGGTGTCCTCACCAATTCTCCCTAGGTGGGAGGAACTCGACCTCATCGAGTAAGGGTCTCTGTCGCTCAGGTACCCCTCCAGCAAGTCCAGATCTAACCTCACCAGCTCTGCCCGGGTGATCCATGCATCGTCGGATGCGAGCCATCCTCTCCAACACACTAAGTAGCGGTGATACGCACCACTCCTAGTGGTAGTCACCTGCTCATCCAGTATAGACTCTATCCGCTTACGCTGGTGAGGTGACGGGGCTGGAAGTGGACTCTCAGGGGGGGCTCACTCACAAGGGGTGGAGAAGGCCCAAACAACTCACTAGGGATCACTATTGGGTCCCTATATGTGACTAGATCCGAGATGTTGAATGTGGAGCTAATACCATAGTCCTCTGGCAAGTCTACAACATATGCGTTGGATCCAACTCGCCTCAATACTCTAAAGGGGCCGAGCGAGCTTCAATTTTTCCTTGGCTTGCAGATCAATCAAAATGATAAAGGATGTTTTAGAAGTCAAACCAAATATGTCAAGGAGATGTTGAAAAGGTTTGACATGACAATAGCACCTTGTAGTGGTGCACGATCCCCATCAACCACTCGATGGCCCCCTGACGGTATCGATGTGATGAGATCACTGCCCAGCGGCCATACCAGCTGATAACAGTCTACCGCATAACTCTGTCCAGAATGTTGTGGTCGTCGTAACCCTCCCCAGCATACTGTAGACCTGCAGGCACCAGCACCAGCCGGGCTGTCCCCTCTGTCTCGATATGGTGGTGGCCATGCAAATCCCAAGAGGCAGGGCCTAGCGGCCCAACTCTGACTCCAAACTACTCTGCTCGGCTAAAGAACCCCAAGCACTCGGCGTTGGGAAACTAACACTGCCTCCAGTAGTCCTCATAGAAGCTCGGATAGCTGTAGAATGCAACGCCGTACAGGTCGTCCCTGCCTATCAGAATGCCCCGCTCAAGCCCATGACGGGCTTCCTGAATCTGTGAGTCATCCTCCTCCATGCCAGGAGGGACGTAGCTCTTGATAAACTCAAAAAGGTGGCGGCCCAGGGGAAACTCCATGGGGTAACCTCCGCTCCTGTCGTAGATGTACAGACCGCCTGCCTCCAGGATCCGGGCCACCTCTACAACTCCAACTCCAGCTGGCCTCTCACCAACTGGGCCCTCAGCTATTGTCATACGACCCAGATCCAGCTGCTCTGCATTAGCCACGGTGACCACTGGTGGACCCAGAGGGGGCATCGATCGCTCAGTCCATCATGCCCAGTGGTCCTCCTCCCGAGCCATATGCCTCGAGACCCGCTAATCTCTACCAAATCGTGCCATAACTGCAAGATAGGGCATGCAAAACGGTCAGAACACTAGAAAGTCAACATGTACAACATAACAATGCAAAGGCACATGAAGTGTCAAAAAACAACTATAACAACTTAGAATAGGGGGCTCACGGGCCTTACACCCTCGTCTCCGCCTCCGATGCATGCCCCGTGGGGGGCATTTGTTGTACCCAGACAATTTCCCAGTAAAATGCCAAGGAATAAGGGTTCGGGAATTTTCCTGAACACCTTTAAGGCACGAGCTACTCGGCCATTTATACCACTCTGTGGGTCCCTCCAAGGGCCCTGATCAACTTGCCGTGACATGCGGCTACACAAGCAACTACCCAGGACCAATCCCGATCACTCAGCTGCGGGCTTTGCCCTCACTTTACAATGACCGCCCAGGCTAACCCAGGGGTGCCCTGACTCTATGCCACGCCACATGGCACCCAGCAAAAAGGTAGGGAGCTAACCCCAAGATGCCTTCTTCTAACCCTTCAATATCAAAGGGAGACCCAATTCGGCCAACCACAGGCTTTGGAGGCCTGTAGCACGCATATACGGCTCATGCACGTGTGTTCTGCATTTTCCTAAACACCTTGTGGGTGCGTATATTCCAGCCCTCCTACATCAAACCACGGGCCCATATTTCCAGCATACTAACCGGGTTCTACAATGACCCTCCAGCAAGTCGAGGCCACCCCCAATCCTCAGACACGTGGTGACGAGCCACCTATCTTTAGCTCTCGGGCCAACCCAAGGCTACCCTACCAACCCGCCGTGCAATGCAGCACACAGCTCGAGGCACGGCCTAGGTGCCTAAAGTGCCTCCCCTTAGCTCCCATGAGCTCCCATCCTCAGCCCAAGGCCCATTTTGGGGCCCCCCGGCCTGCTACCCAAGCCGTTTGGCAACTTGGGGTGTGTCGGGTATTTACCCGAACACCTTGCGAGTGGCTACTACGACTCGAAGAATAACGGTCCGCATGGGCCTGTCCCAGTCTCTCGAAGCTTGGTGTCTCTCTAAGGACACCCCCAGAAGATGAAACGAGAGCCCGGGGGCCATCCCTCGGGGTTACGACTGGCCCCGAGGCCAGTTCACCCCGAGGCGCGGCCGCTCGTCCCAGGGAGGGCGAACTCCCTAGGGGCTGCGCCCTCTCTCGGACCCGGAGGCCCCACGGCCCCGCTCAGTCCCAGTTCATCCAATTCACGATCCGACGATGCGGTTTGTATGTCAAACCAGTTCGTGGGAGCAACACGCGGAAGCATGAAGCAACAACATGCAGGATCGGTCCTCGGCAGTCAACACGCTCACAAGTCTTCCACGTATCCTCCCAGCACACTTGTCCTTTTCTTCTTAGTTAATTTAGGAAGAAAACATAACAAAAAATGAGTTTTTATAGGTGGGGACCACCCCCTCTCACTCCCAACACCAGTCCGCCTAACCCCCCTGGGAAGTGGTTTAGGCGGACCAGCCCAGCCCCCTGGGCTGGGGAGGGGCGACGGCTCCCTTCCCTCTTCCGTTCCCTCTGGCTACATTCAGGAACTCTCCCTCTCTTTTCTCTCTGCAGCTTACTCTCTCTCTCTTTCTCTGGCTTCTCCTTCCCCGGAGCTGCTAGAGCTTCCCAGACGCCGGAGTAACTATTCTTCTCTTCTCCCCTTTTTCTCTATTATTGTTGAGTCATCTCCCTGTCAATGGCCTTCTGTGTTCTTCGTTGAAGCGAGGGGGGATTTTATACCTCTACTGGCATTGACGTCCGCTGGCAACAGGAGTTAATTAGGGATTGACCCCCGGTCTTTTCTCCTGGCAGGGATTACTTGCATGTTTGAACTGGGTGTTGACACCGCGACAAGGTCCCAGCTAGTTTGACGTGAATTCACTATGCGCCAAGGGCCACAGGCAGTGACCGCTGGGTTTATTGCCGGTGGCACTGGTCCAAAGGCTGCAATGCATCACCGGGTGAAGAAGAGATGACGTTGCACCATTGGAGGGTCTCTGTAGTGTGCCGCTGGAAGGGGTTTAAAAGGTGTACTGCTAGAGGGGCTCAAGAAGTGTGCCGCTGGAGGACACGAACTAGCGTGCCATTATAGGGGGCCACTTAGTGTGCCGTTGGAGGCCATTCAGGTGCACCGCTGGAGGGGCCATTCAGGTGTGCCGCTGGAGGGGCCCAAGAAGTGTGCCACTGGAGGGGCTCAGGAAGTGTACCACTAGGGGCCACTATTGGTGTGCCGTTGGAGAGGCACCAAGGGTGTACTGCCGGAGGGTACGAACTAGTGTGCCGTTGGAGGGCTGCCACTAGTGTGCCTCTAGAGAGGCACCAAGGGTGTGCAGCTGGAGGGCACGAACTAGCGTGCCATTGTAGGGGGCCACTTAGTGTGCCGTTGGAGGCTGTTCAGGTGTACCGCTGGAGGCCATTCAGGTGTGCCGCTGGAGGGGCCCTTGGGTTGTGCCGTTGGGGGCTGGATGACCCACTACCGGCAATGGTTGCAACATGTTGATCTTTCTTCAGGAACTCGGCGATTGTGAGCCTCTTGGGGTCAGTTCTTCTTCACTGTCGGGACTCCGATGACGGCTTCACAACAGTGTACATGTTCAGGGAGTTATTTCTTACTTCCCTGCAAGGGCAGTAACATTCCTCGGAGTCTAGGCGTCCCATCTCTTTGAGGGCTTCTTCGTTCAGCTCCGTCGTTGATGCGAGACTGAGAGGGATATATGTATGTGCTGTTTTACACGTCTACATCCATAGGCAACCCGGGCACACTATTGAAGGTTGTTTTCAATTCCGAGATCTGGTATACGATTTACATGAGGGGCAGCACAATGACTGGGCCAAGATGCATAAGGTCATTGTTGAAATTAAAGAGAAGAGAAGGCAAGCGCCGAGGCAGCAAGTGCAGCAACAACAGGCACCGCCGCCACAGCAGCCGCCGCAACAACAACAGCAGCCGGTCCAAGATTTGGGGATCCACCAGAACCCCATGCCAAACCATCCTCCCACTCTGTAGCCTCAGCAGCCAGCACTGGCTCAGGTTAACCTAGTTCAGCCCCCGGCTCCCAACATCGGGTGGTCCTTTGATGAGGACGATTCTACTCAGTAAGTAATGGCCCCCCACCACTATCATTCTTCTTCATCACCCACTCCCACCACCCTTATGCCAACACATCAAGCCTCCCTTCCACTCGCTAGACCATTCATCCTCCCATCCGCCACTCCTTTTACCCCCACACCAACACCGACGCCTTCACCCATCCTCCCATCTCACCCGCTACTTGTCACCCCCGCCACTATCACTACGCATAGCCTTCCGCCCACACCTTTGCTAAGCTTTACACCTTCGCCCCCACCAACACCTGCGCCTAACCCTTCACCCGCCATTCTTTCTCCACAACCCATCATTACCTTCACCCCCATCGTCTGCACTACACCTTCTCCTACGCCACTCATCCACCCCATCGGGCCAATTATGCCGTCAACTGGTGCCGTGCCGGCACAAAATCTAGCCCTGCGGAGCGGGTGTTTGTTTCATCGCAACTACACTTCTACTTCCAACCCCAGTCTTCTCAACCAACTATCGATCAAGAAGAGGCCGAGCCACTACCCGATACCTAATACAACCTATTGCATCACTTAGACAGGGTACCCACCAAAATATCAGTGCTGGAGCTTATCAAAATATCTACCCTTCATCAGGATGCATTGAGAAGTTTCCTTCAGAAGGTGATGGTCAGTGAGGACATGGTAGTTGATAGCCATTAGCTGCGTCTACGCTGTGGAGTACAGCGTCGACTCTTTGATGTCGCCCTTGAATCCATTCATCTGCTGGGTCCATGCTCTAGGTGCCAGCGTGGACTCAGCCTTCACAATGTACAGACCCAGGCATTGAAGAGGAGAGGAGAAAAGAAGAAGTTTTAGGGTTGAAATGAGTTGAAATGGGAAGAAAGAGAAATATGAGGGTTTTTATAACCCGTCTTGACCAGTTAATTCGGCGTGGGGGTGGGGCGCGTCATTTTAGCTCCCCCCTGTGCCGGTCATCCAATTTGTGCGCTGGATTATAGCCGCACCAAATTAACGAAGCACGGCCGTGCCGGGTTAGCGAAAGCAAGGGCATGCCATTTTAACCACACAAGCTAGGTCGTGTCGTTTTAAGCAATTGTCATGGCCGTGCCATTTTAAGGCCAAAGAGCCATCTTCGTGCCGTTTCAAGGCCATTATGGTCCGTGCTGCTCTGACAACATTTCAATTGCACCAAAGCAATGGTCTGCGCTGACCAAGCGAGGAATATGCTCAGTCAAAGTACATCCGTCGATCCCACGTCACTCGTTCCTCACTTGCAGCACCTGTGGCTGGGGGGCGTTTGTTGGCACCTGAAATATGATCAATGGCAATCACGCCCGAATGACAAAAAGGATGCGGCCCGCCGAAGTGCAAAAGCCAAAGAAAACCAATACATCAGGGTCCTCTCAGACTGCTGAAGCCTCATGTCATCTGACCAAAATGTCAAGAACTCCACCTCAGTAGGGTCGGAAGAAATCAACAACAAATCGACAGTGTCGTTCAGCTTGCCCACTGAATTGGTATCGACTCGGTCGTGTCGAACAAACCCTATATGTCATCCGATCAGGATGGGAATGTACCTGGTGGCCCGTCACCCGATAAGAAACCCTCCAAAGGTGAAGAAATGTTTCTAGTCCCTCAGAACAAGGTGTCGAAGGCCATATCAGCGGAAGAACCGAGTGACTCGACACGGGCACGTCTTCTCGACGGATAAACCCATTAGCAACCAGATAGTAGCCCAGCAAAAGCGAAAGCACTCTAGTCCCATGCCTTTGATCCAGAGCGAGTCATCCTCTTTCAAGGGGAACAATCTACCCCAATCCCACTAATGGAGATCCAGGGGGAACCTAGCATCTTCGATCCTATAGGCTCAAAGGAGACCACCATCGGCATCCCAGTTCCAACGCCAGCTCTGACCTATCCTGCAGAACAAGCAGGGCCATCCAGTAAGGACGATTCGGCCCTCCAGCCCTCTCTGGAAGAGCCATCATTGGCACCCCTCTTCCAAGAATCTGTGGGTGGTCAGACTCAGCCTGGTTCTAGTGATAAAGGCAAGGCGGTATAGCTTCCTGATGAGGGGCAATGTAGCAGCCCACCCATGATCCAGCCCGACATATTGTCATCACCCGAGGATGCTCGAGCTCAAGCCGACCGGAAGGTCCTCCACCAGATGAAGCGCTTCCCTGCCAATATTACAATTTGAGAGGCCATTGCTTGGAGTAAAGAGTTGAGAGAAACTCTTATCAAGATACTCCAGGAGCCAGAAGTCTACGAGGCATATGCGGCAGAAATAAAAGGCGTTGCACATGAGGCTTTCACCGCCACTGTTACCTTCACGGAGAAAGACTTGCTGCTCTCTCCTCCTTGCCATAATCGACCCCTCTATATGAAGGGAAAAATCAATGGGTGTGATGTAAACCGGATTCTGGTGGACGCCGATGCGGCGGTCAACATCGCAAGACCTTCAAAACCCTATATCTGACCCCCTACCTTCAGAAAGTTCAGGCGGTCAAGATATCCGACTTCAATCAAGATACTGAGGATGTCCTCGACCGGGTGGATGTCGATCTGGCACTCAATTATTTCGCCTCCAAGGTGACGTTCTACATCATCGATGCCAACACGTCCTACAGGGTGTTATTGGGCAGACCTTGGCTCCATGAGAATTGGGTCGTCCCTTCAACCCTCCATCAATGCATCAAATACACCAAAGATGGAGAACATCATACGGTCTTTGTGGACTTATCCCCATTCACTCCCGCGGAGTGCAATTTGGCTGATGCTGCTCTTTACTTCAAGGGAATCAGCCTGATGTGGCACAGCCCTATGGTGTATGGGATGCAATGACGACCCTTGGACCTAAACCAGCAAGCATATAATGAAGACCACGGACTCACGCAAACGGCTCTCTCTTACGGCGCACACGATCCCCCGAAGGTGACCGGGCGATGGCGGCGAATGTGGCTTTCTCCGCTGATTCACAGCTTAAACTGCTGGGCTACACAGCTTGCCAACACCGCTGACTAACAGCTTGTGCTGGGGAGTTATAGCTTAACCCGACCAGAGAACACTTCTCTGCATGCTGAGGAGTTACAACTTAACCTCTGCTGACGAACAGCTTGAAGAACAAGTTCAGAAAATAGAGAAACAAAAGCAAGAAAAACACGAAGATCCTAAATGGGAAATGTAGCTCAACACTGAGCAATCTCAGCTCCGATTCTGAACCATGAGACTGAGTGACCCTTCTCTCTCACAAGCTCTCTAACACTCTACTTTCAAAACGCCACTTCTCTTCTCCTCTTTTTCTTCTCTAGATGCTCTTTTCTCTTTTTTTTCTCTGGATCACACAAATCAGCTTCTGCTCTCCTGGAAATCATCCACGATCCTCTTCTCCAGAAGGAGAAATCTTCCTTTTTATACTAGCAGTAGAAAGGGCGTGTGTCTTTCACGAATTCCAGCCCTAGAGCCTCCATACATCGCAGCATCTAATCATGTCGCTTTACATGTGTCATGATCCTAGCACAGCATCTAACCTTGGATCACGTGCCATCCTTATTTTTCATGATACATTACCTATCAGCATAGAAACAATCATTAGGTCAGTTGAAAATGTACTAGACATAAGAAAGATGCACGGAGTATGTTTAGTACATGTAGACTGACTGCTACAGTATCTACTCGGACTTACACTGGCTTAGCTATAGTGTATGTTCTGACTTCAAAACATGCACGGGGTTGGACTAGCTCCAATGTGCTCGGACCTTCAAGGACATACACTGTCTTTGCTACAGTGTATGCTCTGACTTTGATATGCCACGAGCAAAAAGTGCATGGACATTATTTTGTGCTTGGACTTGCTGGTGAATGTGCTAGGACTTGCTAGTGTACGTGCTCGGACATGCTGGTGTATGTGCTCGGACTTAGTGGAGTATGTGCTCAGACTTTAAGAGGACATACACTATCTCTGCTACAGTGTATGCTCTGACTTTGGTAAACGGCGAGTAAAACATGCACGGGTGTAAATGTGTGCTCGGACTTGCAGAGAGAGGCATAACACATATGCTTGGACATGCATTGCTTCTATGATAGTGTATACTCGGACATACACTGACTATGACTAGCAAGGTGATGCACAGGCTTGATGGCAGGCAGAGCAAGCAAGGACTTTGTTTTGAGGAAAAGCACGGGGTATGAAATGAGCACGGACTTCATGCCAAGTCATGGGCTTTGTGAAGCAAGGCAAAACATGCACGGATGCATGTTTTAACTGAACATGCACGGACGCATGTTTCAAAGAAATATGCACGGATGCAAGTTTCGTGAAGCAGTCAAAACGTGCACGGATGCAATTTCCTTCCAAGAGGAAACGTGTACAGACTTGCTTGCTGCTGCAAGGAAAAGATGCACAAAGAAAAAATATGCACGGGGTTTAGCTTCCGCGAACTATATGAAGGCGTGCACGGACTTTGTTTTAAAAATAAAACATGCACTGGGTTTGGCTTGCACGGACTCTGTGAATACTTGCAAGGACTTAGTGAAGGCGTGACTGTTCATGCTCAGACTCTGCCTTACTTCTAAATAGAATGTGCACGGACTTATGTTCTTGGCCAAGGCCAAAATATATATGGACTCATATGCATGGACTTACTATGCAGTGGACTGTTCATCCATAGACTTGGAAGAAAAACATGCACGGACTTGTTTAATGCCTCCACAGACTTCAGTATGACATGTATGGACTTGCCATGCAGTGGATGCAATGTGCATGGACTTATAATGCAGAGACTGTACATGCACGGACTTTATTAAGACGTGCAAGGACTTAAGATGCAAAATGTACACAGACTTTAACAAGCAACCCCAACATCAATTAGTCTAAGTCCAAAATATGCATGGACTTTAATCATGCTATTCGGTGAAATGTGCACGGACTTTATGATTGTGTGCACTGACCATGCACGGACTTGCTGAAGTGTAGCTCAGACTCTACGTAGCTAAGGCAGATGTGCTCTGAACATAGAAATGTGTTGGCCATCATCAAAATAAGGTTTACAACAGTGGAGGGAGAGGGAGTTTGAATTTTGGGGAGAGAGGGGAAGAGAGAGAGAGGGGGGCGCCCCCTTCCTTAGAGAGAGAAAGGGAAAGAGAGAGAGAGGGATTGGGGAGGGATTCTCTCCCTAGTGCTTGACACCCACTAATAGATTCACTCCACAACAAAAACAGGTTTGTTTCTCTTATTGCCCAACTGTTAGTTAACTGCTGGTTTTCTATATCATTGAATGGACATATTCATGGCTATTTCAAATCCTCAAGAGGAGTTAGGCAAGGGGACCCATTAGCCCCTGCATTGTTCATTCTTGCTGAGGAAGTACTAAGTAGGGGGATCGGCCATATATTTTCCACTGGATTATGCAAATATTATCATCTCCCCCGTGGTGTTCCATAAATCTCTCATATACTTTATGCTGATGATTCCATTATATTCATGAATGGGGGGATATCTTCAATTAAGCAGCTGCTACTTTTCTTGGGAAAATATGAAGCTTCATCTGGTCAAAGAATCAATGCTCTTAAAAGTTGCTTTGTAGTGGCTAAAAGGATGCCAAGTTCCTCTATTAATTGCATGAGTTAGTTAACTGGTTATCAACACAAAACAGGTCGCATCAGGTATCTGGGAATTCCTCTCTTCAAAGGCAGAACCAGAATCCCTCATTTTAAATATCTTATGGACAAAGTCAATGCAAGGCTTGCAGGTTGGCAAAGCATGTTTTTGTCTTAAGCAGGAAGGCTGGTTTTGATCTGGTCTATCTTAGCTTCTATCCCTATATATTCAGCCAGTGCTGCCTCAATCCCTTATACCATTCACAAGCAGATCAGTAGAATTTGTGCAAATTTTTTTTGGCAGGGTCTTGAAGTAGCTCATAGAAAACACTGGGTCTCTTGGGATAAGATTTGCTATCCTGTTTCCACAGGAGGACTGGGCATCCGAAGTCTTTTAGACATTCAAACCTGCTTCTATGTCAAATTACTTTGGCACTCAATGCACAGCAAATCTCTTTGGGCCAACTATACCAGAAGCAAATATTATCATGGGCATCATATTTCTGACTGTAAAACCCCATTTCCAGCTGGTATTAAAACTTGTGATTTTGAGAAAGCTAGAGTAATACTGTTGACAGGATCTCGCATGATTGTCCAAGATGGACATGCCACCAATTTCTTTAAAGATGTTTGGTACAAAGACAAAGCCCTGGTGGACCAACTTTCTCTACAGAACAGTACCTTGATTGAAGATTGCTCAGTTAACACTGCCTTGACAAATCTTCAGCATCCAATTTGGGACAAAGTGGATGACCAGCAGCTGCGGGCTGATATCCAGAGATTTGTGCTCCATAATGGGAATGACATCCCAGTTTGGTCATTCACTAACTCAGGTGATTACAGTATCAAATCCACTTACAGTCATATCAGAGAGCAGGTTGCAAATCCTATTCTTAGCAAGCTATGGCATCAAAGATTTCCTCCGAGAGCAGTTTTGTTCTGTTGGAAAATTTTAAAGCAAGCTGTTCCTGTCGACAGTCGTATCCAAACAAGTGGTATTAATCTGGCATCTTGTTGTGTTTGCTGTCTCTCCTCTCATGAAACTGAAGATGAAGATCACCTTTTTGTCTACAGTGAACTAGCAAATTTCTTATGGAGCAGATTAGCCCCCTTGCTCACTAATTCCTGTTTGGAAGCCACAACTATCACTAGTCGTCTGAGGTCATCCATTACTGGGGATAACATCAGTAAACCTAAAGGTTTCCTATCATTGCTAGTTTCTCTCTTGATCGTTTGGGAGATATGAAAATACAGATGTCTGGTTAAATATGAAGGCCGCAGAATTAATCTTATCAAGATTATCAACCAAATACTAGCGGAGACCATTCAGACAGTGAACCAATTCAAGTTTAAACAAGGACCCAGCTCTGATTTCTGTAATATTATTCAGGACTTTGGCATTGTAATCAGAAGCAGCCATTCAATTTTCTTCATTGTACATAGGACAGCCCCTACAGCTAACTTCTCTCTTAATGTCGATGGAGCAAGCAAAGGTAATCCTGGACCATCTGGGGGTGGGGGATGTTTTAGAGACTCTCATGGACATGTGTTGCTGGGCTTCTCATATTTTTATGGCAAGGGATCCAACATGGTGGCTGAAGGACGTGCTCTTTTAGATGGCCTCCGTCTTACTCAGATGCACTCCATTCCATTATCGGTTATTTACACCGACTCCATGGTTCTGGCTGACTTGTTGAATAACAAAAGAACTCTGCCATGGCCTCTTCTTCCTTGGTGGAGCTTCCTTCAGCAACTTGTCTCAGCCTTCAACTGCCCCATCAAACACTCATATAGAGAAGCAAATCAGCTTGCAGATGCTCTTGCTAACCATGCGGTCTCCATTGGGCACAACGTGGAATTTTCCTCTTTTAGAGAGTTTCAGTAGATATGACTCGTCTGTGGCTAGGTCGTCCATGACGGTCATGTAGTATACGACATGCTCTTTTGGGGAACCCTTCCCGTTGAACTTATCGAACTTGGGCGGCTTGCTGATCCCCAGAGGGAGCCGCTTAGCTGCATGATGTGGCAGGTATGGTACCCGATAAGCATCAAATGTGACATAGTCACCTTCATTTCGCACAGCGAGCTTCAATTCAATCATCCTCTCCACCATCAGCCTATTCACAGCGGTTGGATCGACTGGCTCAGGATAGAAGTGTGTTGGCTACAGGTATGGGGTGACCAGGGTGGTTGCCTGCGGCAGGGGACCCAACAATGGAGCCACTTGGTGTGCCTAGGGTAGTATTGGTGGCATCAGTGGCTGAGGCAGGCGCTGCTGGGTGGTGGCCTGACTGTGCTCTACCGACTGGGGCAGAGTGTATAGTGGTGGAAAGTCACACGGGTTGACGCCTCCCCATGACAACTCAGCCTACATCTCTGGCTGCTTGGAAGCCGAGGTTTGTTTTGTCATTTCAAGTAGTTGCATCTTTAGGAGCTCTATCTCTTGTTGATATTTCTGGAGCAGCATCAATACTGATGGGTCCATGGTCGCTGTGCTAGGGAGGGCTTCCATTGCTTCCCCTGAAGCACCTCCAGGCGAGGTATTCAGCAACACCTCCTCCTCTTCAGCTATCACCACATTTGCAGTCAAGGTGGTGACTTCTTCAAACAATATTTGTTTTACTTTTGCCACTTTTAACATTTCTTTTGCGACTTCAGTTTTTCTGGTGTTCGGCCCTGGCCTTTCGGCTAGTCAGGCCAATTCTCGGGGCTCATTAGGCAGACCTCCGTATCTGCTGGCTACCCCGGCCATATTGCAAGCAAAAACTCACATTTCTTTTCTTTATTTGTAGACCCTCCTTGTGTGACCGGGAAAGGTCAGTCTTTCAAACACGAACATTCTTCTTTTCTCCTCCCGCTGGGGAGGGGCTTCATTGGCTTTGTAATCTGGGCCGTCTTCGTATCTGTTGTCATCAACAGACGACGTCATTCTTCTTTCTTTTTCTTCTTCGACTGCCACTGGCAAGCAGTCCTCTTCTTCAGCCACGGCTGCTTGAAACAATCGCTGCTGGCCCAATGAGGGGCTACCTAGACCCCTGAAATAGCTTCTGACCACATTGGTCATCTCCTCTTGACCCTGTCCTTGGTGGAGGACTGGGGATAATTGTTGACCTCCTACTGGAGGGATGTAAGCTAGCTGGGCCCTCCCAGCAAGTCGGTTGAATCTTCTCCCTACTGTAGGGATGTCAACTTGTCGGGCGTAGGCCCTGGGGGCAGCATGGAGTGGAGGGTCCATAACCGTCTCTTCTCTTCTTGGGGCCAAGTCCCTCTCATTCCTCCTCCCCATCTTAGTAAGCTCGGGGTAGCGATGAACAGGGACCCCTTGGCAAACAGGCTGGATCTTCTTAGGGACCCACACCTGCTTGAATGTTTTCGGCCTTGGGGCCAAATCCCTTTGGCCTTGGCGGACGGCTTCTTCTTTCTCAGATCTCCTCCCGGAGAGGGCCTGGAAAGAGTTGTGGGTCGGTACAGCAGGGACCACCCAATTCGAGATCACTTGGGCATCGCGCCCATCTAGAAACAAGGGGACACCACCAATTAGAATGGATTTGCCAGATGCCGAAAGCCGTCCCGTGACAGGAGTAGCAACTTTTCTTCGAAAGCTTCCTTGGCGGCGACTTCCGGGCTTGTTGTAGTGAATAGGGCGAACCCCTTGAACCACATAGTGTGCCATGCAGCTTGTTAGTTGGACGTGGCCCCTTGGCCGGCCTCCGCAGCCTTGGGCGTCGGCAATCAGGGCATCTTGTTGATCTTCTCCCCGGCTATCTCCAGAGCTTCAACCTTCAGCACGTCGGTGAAGGCTACCCGCAAGAAATTGGGGAAGCTGACCACTGGTGGGAAGGTGTCGAAAATGGTTGATACTGCCAGGTACCCAGAAGCAGCATGGTTGGCCACGATTGCTGTTACGCCTCGAGCGCGGAAGGAACCCGGAGATGCGTGACGAGTTATATCTCGATCATGTCAATCGGAGCATAAGTGTATTTGACACATAGACATAGCGCGCATAAGTAGAGATAACTAAGTCCTTTATTCATGACTTCCATCAAATAGTTCTATTACATAATCTCATGAAGAGAACTAAGACTCAAAAAAAGAAATTACAATGGTTGACTCAAGAAATTAGAAAAGACAGGATTAGTCACGAGACTCGGGGTCAAGACCGTTGCACGTGACAGCACTAAGCCGTCAATCTGGCCTAATCCCTAGGTCCAAATCACGGTAACACGGAATCCACGGACACCTCAAAACACGGCCACGGAACCTCTGGGGTGTCCGGGACACTCACGAGATCGAAAATCGACCACTGGGTCACAACCGGGTCGACCGGAGTCTAACACGACACTCAAACGGTCGCTGGGAGGTAGACTCTCTAGCCAACTGAAAACAACGCCTGAACCAAATAGAGTACAGGGGACCGCCCCTCGTACCCACCAACTCACAGTGACACAAGCCGACATCGCCACATCCTGGGACCCCTCACGTCGCCCCACACTTGGTCCCCAGACCACAGGTCAGCACGTGGATCGAGGTATGCTCACCCGGGACTCGAATCGGCCAAAACAGAAATACCGGCTCAACCAGTCCCTTGAACGGTCCACACTGGGCCGCTCAGAGACATGCGGCTAGACAAAGGCGGCATCAAGAGATGGGCGGTCATGCACGGGCCGCACCACCCCAGAGACATGCGGTCACAACCAGGCCATACAAATAGTGAGCGGCTAACACTTAGCCGCACAGGGAGATGAACGGTTCCAGCTCGGCCGTTCATCACCATAACGGTGAAACACATGAACGGTTGGTCCCTAGCCGCACCTAGGGAAGGGCGGCTAGAGCTCATCCACACAAGGCATGTGTGGTCCCACCTGGGCCGCATGCCCTCGACGGCACCAAGAGATGTGCGGTCAACCCTTGGCCGCACAAGGTGATATGCGGTTAGCTCATGGCCGCACATCTCAGTGCACAGAAAAGCACACGAAACCGGGAGGGAAAGGGCGGCTGGACCTTGGCCGCACCTGGGTTATGCGGTCACACGATAGACCACATAACCTCCACTACGCGCCAAGCCACAGCGCAACGCGCCGAGCCGATGCGCGGTCCAAACAGGGTCGCACAAGGGATGTGCGGTCTCTGGTTCGATCGCACAACCGTCACAACGAGCAACTCGCGGGGTTGGCCCATCGGAGGCCTTTCCGCACCCCGTTCGTGCCGAAACGAAGGGGACACGACGGCAAACACCCTAGCAAGCATCTAGACTCTGACCGGGGTCAAAACGACGAACGAATCGCAAGAAACGGGCGATTCTAACGAAATCACCCAAAAGGGTCACCGGACTTCCCGGGCTCCCCACAGTCAAACGGGACCGCCAATCGACGCGAAACTAGTATCAATGGAACGCTACCGTTCCCAGGAGTCCATTGACTCCCACCGATCGCAGAACCGTCGCCGTTTTCCAGCGAAGCCTACGAACCCTGAAAAAGTACAACGAGCCAAAACTCACTCGTTCTTACAAGGTAAATCACAAAACTATGGGAAAATGAAGTGCACGTGTTAGGGAACCGTCCCCCTATCTCCACCGAAGATCTCGCGCGTCGAAGTGACTAACCACGCCGAAATCGCCAAAACACGAACCGCGCCGATTCTCAAAATTCACTGAGGGATCGCGCCACGCCACGCTCGAACCGCCACTCCATCCCACGTTCCGATCTCCCCAACGCGTCCCCACCTCGGCCAGCTCCACACGGTCGCGCGCCCCACGCCGAGAGGTCAAGAGACTGGAGAGAAACGAGAGAGAGAAGGAGGGTGAGAAATGAGAGGGGAGAGAGAGGGTTGAGGGTTTAAATAGAAAAATCTGAAAATTCGAGAAATCCAGAAAAATGTAGAAAAATTACCTCTGCGATCCCCGGAAGACGCACAACGCAGTGGTACTGTCCCGGAGTCGGAGAACGCACCGGTTCACCCTGCACAGCATTCTGAAGGCTCATCAGAGAAAAAATACACATAAATACCCGATAAATATTTGAAAGAAAATCAGGGGCATTACAAGTCTGGAGGCCAAAGAAGATTCAAAGTCGGGTCCCGGCTCGAGCTGAGGATGACACCGCTACCCATCCCAGTGCAGGGGGCAGAAGAGATGAGAAAAGACAACAGAGGAATGTTAACATTGCCCACCTTAGAGCAGGGGGAAGAAGAGAAGGGGAAGTACCAGAAAGAGATGTTGTTGTCCGCCTCACGACAAGGGGCAGGAGAGATAGGAAGAGACAAGGAAAAGATATTTCTATTGCTCGCCCCGGAGCAGGGGGCAAGAGATGGAAGAGAAAGGAAGATGTTGCCACTGACTACCCACAGGTCGGAAGGATGAATTCCCGGCCGGGGAGGATGTTCGCTGCCGCCAGTCACCTCCCCTCCCCACAGCCATCAGCCTTCCCATCCACTTGCTAATCCTTCACTCACTCCCCCCTCCACACCCCATTCTCCATCAGACCCAGTCTTGGGTCGCAGGCAGCAGAGCATTAGCAGTCTGTAGAGACTGTCACTTCGTCACCACGAGGCTTCCAGAGGCATACCATATATCGGTGGATTCCTTGTCCAGTCATCTTCGCAATCGTGGTGATCTCACCTTCATCCGATCTTGGGGTGGACCAGAGGAGCTACTCTCGCCCGACTGTGCATCCTGTCCCTGGCAGACAACTAGAGACCCAGTGTAGAGGCTCCCCCGACCGACTCCCTATGTTTGCTGGTGAAATATTTGGCTGAGACGAGCTCCTACAAGTGCCCTTCAAGCTCCAAGAAGAAGGAGTCCATTCGCCCGCCTAAGCACCCAGTTCCAGCCATCCTCGTCGAAGCACGCAGATTGACCCTGTCTGTTCCAGGTTGGACCGACCCCTACTCTTTTTCAAAATCTTCTTCTCCGACCTCTATTTGGGGCCCCGTTAGTTTTTGTTCGAAGCTGCTTTGACCACGGTCACGTCAACACTAGTCTCACCTCCATCGGAGTTCGAAGGAGCCCGGGACAGCTTCTGGAACCACCCTCTTCGATTCTGTACCAGACAGGGTCAGTCCGGAGCTATCCTGAACTCAGAGCCGCAGTAGCCCGCCACCTTCTCCAAACGGCCTCCAAATTATACGGTGTCTTCCTGGATCAGTCCCGGTCGTCCCAGCACTGGTCCCGCCTCCAACAGCCTCCGGACAAGTTTGTGGCAGTCACTACATCAGCACCCTATCACTCAGTCCCAGACAGAGCAGAAATAGAACGATTTGAGAAGACGAAGCTGCAGCACCTTGGCTCGGCCTCCGAACAGCCACCAACTTCTGCAGTCGATTGCTACCTTGCCCCTAGTCGACTCAGCACTGACCCCGCCCCCTGCAGCTCCGGGAGATGCCCACAGTAACCCCGGTCTTTAGTCTCCGCCCCTGCAGGTCAATCCGGGCAGAACCGATCTCTTTGGCTATCCCCGCCCCTTCGCCTGGTCGGCTGACCGCCCCTCCCTACGTGGAGGTAGTTTTGGCTGTAATCTAATTAACCCCCACCCCAAGAACCCCCCTCCTACTCAAGGTGTAGTGCTGTAATAACCTTAATTTCAGGTCAAGCGCTATCGATGCAGCGTGCGGGCGTGTACCCATGCTTCCCCGCTCGCCCACGTCTCCGACCGGGATCAGCGTCTTTACACCGATCAGATGAGTGACTGGTCCTCCCTTGACTGGTTGATTTCTTTGCTAGCTTAGTATTACCTTTGAATGGCCATCAGACGGTGAGACAAGAGCCCAGACCCGCACACCACTCTTAGTGTGCCCACCGCTGACCGTGAGTGAGAGCCACCCAAACCCACGCCCCGGCGTACTGGCTGCCCATGAAGTTGAAAATCCCAGACCCTTGGGGGTCAGCCTAAGCCAACTAAGTCCCCTAGAATGATTAGTTCCCACCTCGGACCCTCACCATCATCCCCCGGTTACCATCGGGAGATCGTATGCGCCGTGCGAGTGAGCCGCTAACGTGAGTCCGTTGAATGTCCTTGCATGCTTGCGGTCTAGGTCCTAGGCGCATCAAGTCATCCATCATCATCCCAGGACTGTGCCACATCATCATACCGGGAAGGAGGTTGGGAAGGGGGATGGCCGAGATTTTTGACCATTCGCCTTCCCAATGTTTTGGATTAGAAAAAATCTCTTTAAAGTAGGATCTAGAAAAATGTATTATGCATGTAATGTAGTAAAATGAAGTGAAATGCAATAAGACAAAGAACAGAGGAAGAAAGACGAGGTTTGCCTGTCGATCGGAGGAAGGCAGCCAACTATGTGGCCGTTCAAAGGTGGTAAGCGGCCATGTCGATGGCCACCTCCTGGAATCGGGACACTTTCATTGTGGAGCTCTTCGACTTCCAGTTCTACTCCTCGGGGAAGGTCGGGGAAGGTGCTCTCATCCTCACATCTCTCTCTGGGCTCCAAACTAGCAGCCTCTCCTCCTCCTAAAAATGTCCAACCCCCCTACCGGTTGTTCGGAATGGGGTTTTTCTATTGGGGGGCTTTCCCTCCATCCCCACATTCAAACATCGAGTACATGTGTGACTATGTGAGTGTCCGGGGGGGCCGGGCCCCCCGGCCGCCCGGCCCCGCCGGGGGGCCCGGGCGGGGGGGGGGGGGGGGGCGGGGGGGGGGGGGGGAGGACCACATCTCCAAGGGGCCATGAGGTCGGAGACGCCTCGTGCCATAGGGAATGTCGGGAGATGTCCTCATCATGCTATCTTAGTGATGCCTTTGTCCTGTGTTTGCTTAAGTGTGGACAGTATTTCTTCTGAGCCTAATCTTCTCCTTGTCTTACGGTTACTGGGCTTTGGACTCCGTCATGGTGTTAAGAGCTGTTGCACACCGTGTTTGTCATGCCGTATCCAGTGGCTGATGTGTTGTGAATGTAAGCTGAGATTGGCATTTTTTCTTGTGCTTTGTGCTGATACTGGTACTCTCTTTCTTTGCACTTTAGCTTCTTGTGATTAGTTTTTCGCTAGATCAGTACTCATGGCGTGTTATTTATGATTTCTATGAAATGCGATGGCGCTGTGTGTGTGTTGTGATGTAGATACCGAGGTATTTTTTTGATGCCTATGTACATTGTATGAGTGCACAGCGGAAGCGTGTGGGCTAATAACCCATGGGCCGAGGATTGTTCTTGTGAGATTCTCGCCGTTCGAGAGGTTTATTTTTCTCGATATGACTTCATCTTGGCTTCCTGTGCCTTGATGTTGTCTGTTCCCGTGTTGTTGCTGGAGTCCTTCTGGTGTTGGCATTGGCATTTGTGAGTATTGGGGAATCTGTCGACACTCCTACTGATTGAGTGCCCTTTGCTCTGCATTTTCTTTCTTGGGTGTTATGTCCTCGAGGCGTTATCGTGGTCCTTTAGATGCATTCCCTGAGATTGTCATTTTCTTGTTGTCATGGGTCTTTTCTTGGTGAGCTACTCGATGCATGACTCATCCCCTGTAGTCGTGTGTTCAGCTGTTATTGTGCCTTGATGTGACCCAGCTTGCAGTTGTATTCCGTGGTTCTGTATTCTGTACGGAGCTAAGATCCTGCAAGTGCTGCCATTGTTGTTGTTTTAGCACTGTTTCTCTATGATTTTGTCTATCTGTCTTGGCACTATGTAGACCGTGATCTTGTCGGTTGGCTTTACTGTACTCTTCTCTTCTGGTAGAGTTAGCTTGCGACTCGATCGGTTGTAATATCTGAATGAGGACTGACTTGATTATGTTTGTGGTCCGGTGCTGTTGTCATTGGTGTCCTATGTGCCAGGTGTTTTCTGTCGCCTTTGGCACTGGAGCCGATAATGTTGTCGAGCTATCAGCTGTGAGGATTATGTCTCCTTGTTTAAGCTGATGCTTTCCGTATCTGTCGTCTTGTTCCTTCTAGATCTGTTGTCGTGGCATGTGTCGTGTCTCTTTCCTTGTCAGACGTAAGTGACGTTGCCTTGTTTCGGAGGTGTTGGACTTGTGTTCACTTGTGTCGTGCTCGGTCTTGAGTGTGCGCTTGTGATTATGGTCTGATTGTGTTCCTCTGAGCGGTGTTTCTCGAGTTTTACGCTGGTGTCATTGAGTTGTTCTTCCCTGCTTCTCCTTTTCTTAGTCCTTAAATTTTGAGGATGAAATTTCTTAAAGGAGGGGAGGATGTAATGTCTTGGATTCTTATTGGGTCTTCGTAGATTCTTATTAGGTCTTTCGGATCCTTTTTGGAGAGTTTCAGATCACTTTTGTGGCTCCCGAGTTGAGTTTTACGATCCGTGTGGATTTTTCTCTCGTACAAGTTACGGAACCCTGCGGTGGGTTTATTTCTCAGTTCATCGACTCATAGACGTGACAGCTGCGATGCACTCTTCGCGAGGATCATTTCGACTATTTTTTCATATTTTTCTGAATTAGTATATTTTCGACGTAAATATTAGATTTTTAGAAATTAGGAAAATTCTTAATTTCCTTTCTATTTAAACTCTCAACCCCCCCTCTCCTCCCTCATTTCTCACCTCTCTTTCTCTCTCTCATTCTCTCTCCTCTCTGGGTCTCTCGGCACGGGGTGCACACCGTTGTGGAGCTGGCCGAGGCGAGGACGCGATGGAGTGATTGGGACGCAGGATAGAGCGGTGGTTTGAGCATGGCGTGGCGCGATCCCTTGGTGGATTCTGAGAAGACGCCATTCATGTTCCTAGCAGTTTTCAACGTGGATTAGTGGCTTCGGTGCACGGTTTCTTCGGTGGAGGTAGGGAGACGGATCACCTACCATTCCTGCACATTTTTCCTGTAGTTTCACGTCATTCGGTGCTAGAACGAGCGAGTTTGGGCTCGTTGTAGTTTTTTAGTGTTCGTAGGTTTCACCGAAAAATGACGACGATTCTGCGATCAGTTAGAGTCAATGGACTCCCTGGAACGTCAGCGTTCCATCCAGGTCAAATAGGCTTACGCTAGAAGCAAAAGGAAGGGTCGATGGTGGGTCGGAGACCGATAAATCATCAAATAGCCGGGCATCTTGCAATGTACTCTTGAGGTCTGGAGAGCTTGGAGTCATTTTGATGACCCCATGGCTCTCCTCCACGACCCCATCAGTTACCGTGGCCATAGCTTGGTCTTGGAGCTTAATTGCGTCGGCTGCCAATTTTTGAAAGCTGGCTATGTTTACCATGCCTATTGTGTGCTCATCAGAGCCTTGTTCATCGACCCTTTGTTTGTCTGGTTCGGGTATGTCAATCCGTAGTTCCCCAAGCCCGAACATGTTCGAATGCTGTTCCTAAAATTCATAGCTAAAAGTAGTCGGCCCTCGCTACCCGGCCTCCTTAGCACTCTGCTCTCCAATTTCTCCCATCTCTGTGGACTGGGTCTCCGAAGAGTCGCCATCATCTATCTCTTCACTCGAGGATGGCTCCATGGAAATGTATTCCTTGGGAGCCTTTAAGCGGATGACCTTCCTAAGCTTCGCCGCTGCCAACTCCTTGACCTATGTAGACCTCACTTACTGTAAAGTCATATGCGGGATCGTACGCAGAGCCGGAGGTGCTGCTGGAGTGACTTGCTACCCAATCGTGGGAACTGTAGCAAAGGAATTAGTAGAAAGGGCAGGTGGATATATTCAAAGGAATAAGAAAGCAGGAAGCCTTTTCCCTCCTCTGTCGAAGAAGGTGGAGCGAGACTTTCCCTGGCTTGCTCAGTCGTTTCCACCCCAGAGGCATCAGTCGGAGAATGCTTCGACACATCGCCTGGGAAAGTCCAAGAAAATGGATGGTTCGGTAGCCGTCCTCTCTTACATGCAACAGGGCTGTGAGCAGCCTAGAATCCAACCCGTAGGAGAGCTTGGAGAGGCCCTTGCGGCTTCAAACTCTTCGAAGGATGAAATCACGGGGGGAACAAGCAAGGGAGGGTCTTTCGCTTTGGTGCGCCTCTTCTTTGCCACCCTCTTTAGGCTCACCCTGGCTGGAGAAATTGCCTCTTTTATCAGCGAGTGGGCTCGGGCGCGCTTGCTTCTCGGTGGTAGCGGGGTAGTCGTCAGTTCTTGCGTTGGCTTGGCAAAATAATCAGGCTTGCGCGCAAATGATAGCAGCCTGCAGTAGCTATTGATTCTTTGCCCAGTCGGTCTATCTGGAAAAAATGAGGAGAAGGAAGATGGTGGGCACTGCAAAATTAGCACCTGTAGTGGAGCCAAAAGGAGAATAAGCAACGTACCTGTCGACCCCTAATACATGCGAGAAAGGGGCCAATAAGCAACAGAGGCTTCTTTATCTCTTGAAGTGGCCTCTTTAACTAACTAGCACACATCGCCAATCTTCAAGCACTGGTTGCTAGATTGGCCTAGTCAAGATGATTGCGAGATGATAAATAGAAATACAAGTTCAAATGATCCATTCCCCATCCATCTGCATAGTGGAATGGCACATTCAAATTCTTGTCAAGAATAGCTTTCGCCCGGTCTTCGGTGGTGAACCCGTGGAGCTGGAGTAGAACAAAGAGCCAAGTGGTTTGCCTGTAGTACTCAGGCTCCCTATCTTCTTTCCGTATGAAGGTCCAAAAGGGATGGCTGGGGTCCATTTACACCACCATATCTGGGAAGGAGTCACGTTCTCCTCGACAGGGAAGGGAAAGCTCGTCAATTCTAAATGACTTGACCCCGCTTGACTCAGGTGCTAAAGAGTTTCTATAAAGTTGTCAACTGAAATCTGCGGCAAGTCGACGCTAGATTTGGACCCATGCTTCTTTACCGACTTGTGGGCAAGCATATATGCATTCATTTCCTTGTGAGAATTGAACTTTAATCAGAGGAGGTGGTCTGTGTCAATGTCAAAAATGGTCGTATTCTACCTCTGCAAGAGCTTTCGCTTGGCCGTGTCCCAGTAGTCTACCTTACCAGTCCTGTAAAATCCGGTGTGAGCATTTCACCATTTTACACACTTTGAGGTTACACTTGGAAAGAGCCCAGGCATCGACAGGTGAAAAATTAAGGCATCTTGTCAGTGAAAGAAATCCCACCTGTTGGCCCAAAGAGATGGCAGGCAAGAAGGGGAGTTGAATTGTCCTCTTGACGAGATGGTAAATTTTAAAAACTTTCCTAACTAAACACAACAGAATTAGAACTAACTACGTTGATTAGCCTAAGCAGACGTGAGATCTAAAGGTTCTCTCAATCTTTTCGATCCCACACAGGTTGACAATGGTGGGGTGCTCCTCGGCAGCATAGAACCAGCTACTAGGGCCTTTAGATTATATGACCTCCCATACTTTGAAAGGTTCGACAGTGGCAACATCGAGGCTAAGTATTGGCCTGGTGAGACCCTTTGGGATTTCAATAAGGCCGTGGTGCGGATTGACCTTGACTTCCTTAGCTTCGGGATAGGTGGTGGGAGGTACTGCTCTGCCCACATCTCCTGTACTTGGAATGTGCGAGACTGTCTTGGGATTGACATATCCCAGTGGCGACGATGGGAACCAATCATCGTCGGAGGTACTTTTTGATGCCCTGGCGGGGGTCTTAGCTTTGGAGGTCTTCTGTGACTACTCCGTATACAGGGAAGCATCAAGTAGATGACACCGGAACACTTCGAATGGGTGGAGGTCGACAAATATCCTCTCCTCCTTCGCTTCTTGGTTATATTTGATGCATTGATGTAGTGTGGAAGGTACCACCATATTTTCATGAAGCCAGGGGTGGCCGAGCAGTGCCTTATATGAGGTACTAGAGTTGATGACATGAAACAGCACCCTGGTAGCAAAATCTGCCATGGTGAGGGTGAATTCTGCCACTCCGAGCGGCACTTCAAACTTCTGATTGAAGCCGATGATACAGATATCTCTGACTTTGTCAAGGCACACATTAAAGTACTACCTCTGGTATATTCTATATGGCAGGATATTGACAGTTGCTCCGGGATCAACCAGAATTCTATTTAGCTCCTGACCATTTAGGTTCCCCTTCATGTACAACGGTCTGTTGTGGCTGATAGTGGGGAGTAACATATCTTACTGGGTGAAGGTCACATTGGCCTCTGGCAGTGCTTCAGCCAGACATGTTTCATACTGGGCAGGCATCTACAAGGCAGTAATGATCGCATGTCGGGTCTCTTCACTCAGGGAGAGGATTTCCCAGATGGTGAACCTCACCAGGAGCTTTTTAAGTAGCTTCATTATTCTGCTTCTATCTTGGACATTAGATAGCTTCATTTCCATTGCCCACCTGGGCTTGGAAAAGCCTTGAACTGTGGCATCTAACTGGCATGCTTCATCGAACTCCGAGTCTGCAGCTTTCTAATGGGTGTCATGCTCTTGCTATCCCTCGCCCTCTACCGTCAGGCAGGTCTTGTCTTCATCTGGGGCACCAGAAGGCTACTGAGGCTACGGGTGAGTACCCCCAGCTGCAAGGCTGGCATCTTGGCATAGCTGCTTGCCCTTTGTCATTTTCAGGAATTCAAGAAAGGAAGGGGCAGCAATGTTGCCCCCACTCTGAGTGCATAAGCTTGAAGGAGGAGGGATCTAGACTCCCTTGACTTCCGAGGGAGGTATCTTATAGGGTTGTTCTCCCCTGAAGATAATATTGTGGTTGGCGGGAAGCTGGCACCCCCATCTTCGATCGGACCGTATTACATGAGTAGCGGTCGCGGCTTCGGCCTGGCTTGCGTCAGCAGTGGGTATAAAGCATATCTTCTCTTCATCTTCCTCACTGGGCAGATTGAAGAGAGCAGAAAGGGTATTGCAGGAGAGCACTATCTCCATCTTGACCTTGTCGGCCCATCTTTTCTTCTTTTACTTTTTCTTCTTGCCTTCGGTTGGCGCTTGCCCCTAGAACAAGCAGTCATCCTTTTCTGATGCTTTGTCACCTTCCCCTTGTCATTCCAATGAGAGCTACTCTAATTCTTGGCATGGGGCATGGTCTCGTATCAGCAAAGGCTTCAATCTGTGCTGTTCATATTCATCTAGCCCGTTTATGTAGTCCTACAGCCGCCGGGCTTCTGGACTAATTTCTTTAACCACTGGCAGCGGAGTTGTCTTCTCCAGTTGTGTGTAGGTATTTTGATGACTGTAGGCGGGCTGCTCCACGCTGGTGCCGCCACTAGAGGAATGGGTCCTGGTGCGACACCATGAACATGTGCCCCTACCTTCGGGCGAGGTGCAATTTTCTTCCTAGTCTTTGCAGGGACTTGCTGCCACCCCTATTACTCTCTTATTGGTGTCAGAAAGCAGGCTTCATAAGTGCGCTGAGTGCTGGCTTCTGTAATTTCTTTGGGCAATGTCTGATATAAAGAGACCATATTGACCGGAGCTCTTCTTAGAGGTGCTTCATGAGGTTGTGGAGGGTCAACTTTGTACTCTCCCAACCCTATTTCTTCTTTCTTCACCATACCTTTAATGATATCCTTGAACACATAGCAGTCTTCAATCGGGTGCCCCAGCATCAGGTGATAAGGGAAGAACCTTGGGCTCACACCCCATAGGGGTTAAAAAAATCACCAACCCCCAGGTATTCACCCGTCCTTTTATGCATATTAGCTTCGTTGCTTTATAGATATTCCATTTGTCTAGGGTTAATTGGGTTCTTTTCTCTTTGTATCTACACTCTTTTGCAGGTCTACAGAGTTCATTATACGAGGCCCAACTCTTCTGGCTGGCCAGGAGGGGTGGAGATTCAAGTTACACATCATAGCTTTCTGGGTGCGCTTAGCGGCCGTCGACAGACCTTTTCTGTTCCTTCGCGGTCTATCGTGCGACCGTTTCTCTTCGCCTGGCGGTTTCATCAGGACCATTTTTTACATATGCACCTAGTTTTCTCTCCCGCGGGCGAGTGTGCTTCACTCGGCTTCTTTCCAAGGTACGTAGTGTAGTTTTACTGCATTATTTACTTTGGTGACGATCACATCTCCCTTTTCTAGATATTTGTCATCATATTCCTTCATTTCTTTTATTTTCCTTGCTTTCTTTTAGTTGCCCCACACCCACAGTGTGTTTATTTTATTCCTTTCTTTGCTCCACGCCCACAGCGTTTGTTTAGTTCTTTATCCTGCACTGTTAAGATGACATGCCCACATGCTTCATGCTTGATGTTGTTGGTTGCTTGAGTTAGCACATATCACCTATTCACACCACCATCTCCCTCACACACCACATCACACCCACTTTCACAATATCTACAGGCGCTCGTCTTCCGCAAATGGCGGGGCGGTGGGTTGGTGGAGGGCTGCCCATCCCATCACCCATCCGATCCCATGTTTCCCTATAAGAAGGACTTACCTTCGAGCGCAAGAAAAAAGAAGAAGAGATGGAGAGAGGCAGAGAACACAAAAGAGGAAGAAGAAGAAGAGAGATAGAATAGATAGGCAGGCAGAGAGAAACACAGAGAAAAAAAGGAAGAGTGAGAGGAAGCTCTTAGGTAGGTCTCTACTACGGAGGAGTCCCAAGAGGGCCAAGAGGCTTCTTCTGATGTTCTCACTTCTTTCTTTTATTTGTTTAAGCTCTCTTGTATTCTCTTTTCTCATGAAATGAAATAAACGTTTCTATGGCCATGTGCTTAATGTTCCAATGTTTAATTTGTTGAGCGTTCTTGTCATTTCTTTTATATTTTGCCCTCCCTTAATTGCTTTCCGATAGTCTATGTTCCTCTGCTGAGCAATGGGGTTGACGGTCTGAATGTGAGGAGGCCCTGCGAGGGCTATATCTACACTCATAATCTTTTGATCATTCGGCGTCTGTAGTCCCCTGTCCCAGACCTAGCGTCCCGAATGGCCATTGGCCTTGTCTGATGGGCAACAGTAAAGTCCCCTCCCCGGGATTAGGCACGAGTCTTGTTGTTTAATCCGGTCTACATATATGGCGTCCGTGAATATTCCTCAATGATCGAGTATGAGTATGTATATACTACGTTACTGTTTGATCAACGAACTTCTTTTTTTTAGTAATGCAGGAGATGGACATCTGCCCTTTCACCTCTATCCCTAGGTTGTAAGGGCGGTGGTATACTCTGAAGTCGCAACTAGGCACCTGTTTAGCCAGCATCATCGTCCATAACATTCTCTATCTATTTTATTCCATCTCAAATATTCACCGTGTAAGAGCTACCCGATGTTCGTCAAATTGCCTTGGAGAAGTTCTGTCTCTTGAGGTGATCACCGTTGTGTGTTTACCTCCTCCTTCGGAGGGTTAATGGCTTATTTGGGGTGGTCATACATGTGATTCATCGTGGCCTCTTCGTCCTAGCCCCTTTTGTCTGAATGGAGTTTTCGAAGCCGCCTGTCATATCAGTGATGTATGCACATCAGTTCATAGTAGGGCCACAGGTCTGCTGATTCCGATAGCATGTCCCGGACCCTCTCTCGCTCAGAACAAGAGTTGTGGTTCATCTGGCGCTATAATCATCGTTAAGTAGGTTTTTCCACCTCCCAATCCGTTACTTTCCGTTCGAGATTTCAAACCACCTTGGTTCTCAGGGTTTGCCCTTCCATGGCACAATCTCCTAAGAATCTTCCTCTCGGGGTGCATAATGAACGTCACCCAGGTGACAACACAGAGGACCCTTAGCTTGAAGCTCTAACCCTGGATCACTAGAACCCTTAGTAGGCTAGCCCTCAGGGTTTCCACATCCAATGCTGGTTACGAGATCACCGTGTTCATCTTCTTGACAATTATGGGTTTCATTCTAGAATCTTTCATGTATGAATCTTGATTTCATCTTCTACAACCTTCAAAAATAAATGTCGTGACGCTTCCCGCTAGGATCGCTGGGATATATATAAATATCTCGCATGCTTGCATCTTACGTCTCCTCCGTTTAGGGCTTTTCCCCTTCGTCGCATTACCATTTTGAGAGAGTCCATACGCCGCGAGAGTGATTTGATGGAGCGGAGGATCACAGAGGCTTTTGCAGATTTGGCAGAGATCACGGCGACGGTGATCCGTCAGCTTCCTCCTCCCCCCGAATCTTCCGATTCCACTATTCCCTCTTCTCCCTCTTGTTCTTCTCATTCCTCCATGGTGGAGCACAATCCCGAGGTCGAGGTCGAGGTTCAGGAGTTCGAACAAGGTGCAGGGGGTTTGGTGCCGAAGCCTAGCCATCCTTTGCACAGCGAGTTAAGCGAGACAGAGGTGAAAGAGATTGAGGTCTGCTACAAGCTACCATGGTGGTACTTCTTTTCTCTGGCTAAACCCTACGAGTCCAGCCTAGATACTCATTCGGGCCTTTTATACATTTTTCTTCTTCCTTGGAAGTGCGACTTTTGTCTTCCTCTCCACCCCTTTGTTGTGCAGTTGCTGCAATTCTACCAATTGGCTCTTGTCCATTTGGTTTCCAATTCCTACACCTTTATCTTTTCCTTCATTTTTCTCTATCGCTCGTGTGGCCTCGCCACATCGTTAGACCTCTTTCACACCTTCTTCGAGCTGAAGGAGCAAACCCACACTAGGAAGGGCTTCTTCTATCTTCAGGCAAGGAGGGGAGGAAGTTGCGTGACTCTCTCTCCTCGGGATTCCTCACACAAGGGGTGGGCGACCCAATTTTTTTGGGTGGGGTTTAGCAAGGGTGATACCAGTTGGGGCTTCCCTATCCAGTTGAACTTTTAGCCGATATTTCCTCCGAAGTAGTTGGTTATCTCCTCAGAGTTGGAGGAGGAGATTAGGGTTCTTCAGGAGAATCGTCGATCGACTATTGAGCTAATGACTTCAGCCAACAATGAGAATTACCCTTGCCGTGTGCTGCCCCCCAATGGTAAGGACCTTAGGCTTCTGCTTTTGCACTTTCTCATTTTGGTTTGTCAAGACCTTCGCTGATGGCTTATTCTTTGCTGAGTAGAAGTAAGGCGTGGTGATGGCGAGGGGTGACCATTAGAGGAGGGGGTCGTTGAGCTGGAGGTGAAGACTACTCCGAGCGTGCCTCAAGTTTCGCGGGTCCTTCTTCCACCCAAGATAAGGACAAGCAAATTGCTCGGGACGATGTCCTAGAGCACCGAGGGTCCAAGCAGAAGGACACCAGAGAGTGACTGTTGCTGTCCTCAATGAAGGCTTTGACCTTCGAGAAGAGGCAGTTGAAGAAGGTGAAGACCTCCCTCTCGACTAAGGAGTTCCCAGTTGAGGGTGTTCGTCACTTGAGCCTCCCACCGACCAAGCCAGAGGTGCCTGTGGCTATTGAGGGTATTTCCTCTGAGCCTGTAGGAGCGCAAGGGGAGGAGGTTGGCTCTGAGATCCTGTTCGAGGCTGACAGGGCACACGGTGAGGAGGAGGATGTTGAGGTGTGGACCCGGGCCGAGCTGAGCGTCACCGTCTCGTGCTTGGGACGATTGGAGCGGATGCTCTGACCTCAGCTCTTCTAGAGGGGGCTCCTCCCCTTCAGCAGGCCTCCTTGTACAATCAGTGTCGAGATCTAGCACCTTCATCTATTCAGGAGGAGTTCCGATGTTGTTCCCCTCCCATGCTCCTCAAAAGGGTCATGGAGGGAGGTATATTCATGGCTTAGCTAGTGGCTAAGATCACAGACTTCATGGCGCGACTGGTGGGTGAGGGAAGGGCCCAGTCCCAGGTTCATACTGAGTACGACCGTAGGATCAGTCAGTTGACATTCGAGCTCAGGGTGCTTCGGTAGGAGGTGGCCTCACTCTGGGCACACGATTGGCCGAGCCAAGTGGATGCTCGATCACAGGCTGAGCAACTGTCCCAAGCTTGGTACATGGCTAAGCTCAAGAGTATGCTCTTGGAAGAAGAGCGTTGGGCTCACGTGGAATGCTCGGGACAGTGGGCGGCCGAGCGAGAGGAGCTCGAGGGCTGGGTCCAAGAGGCCGAGTGGGCTAAGGGGGAGGCCGAGGCGGCGCGGGCCGAAGCTGAGGCAAAGCTGACCGTGGCCCAGGCAAGGTTGGCTGAGGTCGAACCGAAGCTAGCTGAGGCCGACGAGAGGGTGGCCAAGCTTGAGGAGAAGGTAGTGTTATGGGAGATTGTGTGGGATAATGTTTCTCATGTCATGTCTAATGGAAAGCTAATACTTCCCTCAACAGCCGGGGGTAGAAGAGTTGAGTCGACAATCTGGCATGGCTTTGCCCCAGGTCGAAGAAGAGCCCCTCATCGCGCAGGAGAACTGGGTCCTTTATATAGAGAATGCTGGAATCCAGAACTTTCTCCTGTGATTTCAAAGGATAGAGTCTACCAGATCTCGAGATCTCTTGATCAATCTCGAGATAATAGTCAGGATAAGAGGTAGGAACAAATGGGACTCTTTTTGGTGGACGGATCTAGATGATAGAGCCCTGAGAAGGTGGCCCCAAAGCCTAATCTAGAGGAGTCTGTGTTGCATGAAAATGCATATAACCAAATATTGTGGCCATGATTCCCGTGAATATGCTCCACTAAAATTCGGGCTCGACAGAAATAAAAGGGAAATTATTTGGTGGACTATTCTGGAAGATAGAGCCCTGAGAAGGAGGCCCCGTCGAGCATAAATCGACCTTAGAGTCCAACAGTGAAGAAATCGGAGTTCAGGATCATCTGGACTCTCTGTTATAGAGACAGTCTATCGTGCGGCGGTTTTTGATAATAAATGGTCATGACTGGACTGCAACTATCCTTGGGATATCATTAAGAACAGAGTCGTTGGCAAACACGGCAGTTCGGGCAAAACAGGTTAAAAATGGTCTGGCAAATGACCTTCTCTAGAGTGGGTGGCCCAGATCAGGGCCGCATTCAGGATTGGGGTGGTCCTGGCAGGGCCGCCTTCTGGCTCTGGGGCACCTCGAGTAGGGTCGCCTTCA
The DNA here is from genome assembly GCA_024336825.1 of Amorphophallus titanum. Taxonomy (NCBI): domain Eukaryota; kingdom Viridiplantae; phylum Streptophyta; class Magnoliopsida; order Alismatales; family Araceae; genus Amorphophallus; species Amorphophallus titanum. Next base: position 296,537 of record JANBPO010000881.1, read on the forward strand.
AGAAATGGGTGGCCCAAGCACGGCCGCCTTCCTCTGACTGTAGACTCAAGGTGCTCTGACTGCTGGAAATGATGGGGAATAGTCCCAAAACATATAGAAACTTGGAGAATAGCTGGGAACTGATAGAAAATGGCTTCCAAACTCAGAGGGCTAGGGAATGATCAAAAAATGTGCTCAGAATCAGATCAAGGGATGCTCCAAAGACAATGGGTAATTCGAGGCATTACGGAAGTGAACAAGATAAATGACTCAACTTGCAGGCTAAAAAGTGGTGCCAATAGAGCGGTCCTACGGTAACCTGCCTACAAATCGTCTCTCTAGGTCATGCTCTCCATCAATCCCAAGTGGGTCTGCACCCGCATGCGCAGGAAAGCTACGACTAGTAGACATGTCACTAGAGGTGAGACTCAGACTCACGAAAACCACCACTCGAAAGAAAACAGAGTGGCGGTCCTCCCAAGAGCATCACCCCATTGGCGGTCACCCCTGGACAGCAAAACAGGCCTAGCGGTCTCCTGGAGACCACCAGGCTCAGCTAGGCGGCCGTGCCATGGTCGCAAACGAGCAAACCACCGGGTTGCCTAGTGGTCTATCGCCAGGCCGCCTACCCCACCATGCGGTCACCTGTTGACTGCAAGATGCCTGAAAACAGGGGTGCCCTGACCTCAACCCCGCACACGACCCCCAACGGTCAAAAACATGCACCCTGAGGGTGCTCTGATCAAACTAGGGAAAACGGTCACCAGTCGGCTGCTACCCAAGGGGTAGTGGCCGATCGCAAGACTGCTTATCAGGCTTAGAGGTCCCGTGGGGACCGCTAGGCCCAACTGACATTTTGAAATGCCAGGCAGTCCCCCAAGGGACTGCCCCATGGGGAAAACGGTCCCTGGAAGGACCGCAACCCCAACCCGAGCACGAAAACGGTAAAAATGCCCCAATAACCCGATCCACGCCCCGATCATCTCCTGACGATGGGGAAACAAAGGGGAATTCTTCCCCAACTCTCCCAGCATGATTCTAAGCCCATAGATCGGTCCAAAATTCCAAGAAACATTAGATCCAGTACTCAACCCCAAAACATACATTTTTACCCTCCCGACTCAAAAATGCCCCTCTCGACCTCTCCTTGGCCTAGAAATCACGGGAAAAGCGGGAAAGAGGGCAAGGATCCATCCCCCTACCTCAAGGAAGCCTCAAATCTACTAGATCGCCTCCGATCTCGAACTCACATTCAAACACGAACACCATGCCCCACTTCGTAAAATCACCACCGTCGCGCTCGCCACGCCGCCGCCGCCGTCACCACGCTGCCACCTCGGTCCGCCGTCTGAAGCAGGAGGAGGAGTGGCCGCGCTCGCAATCTTGGGAGAGAGGGGGGCGTGCAACAGTCAAAAGAGGAGGTGGGGTTCTCACGGGAGGAAGAAGAAGAAAAGAAGAAGAAGAAGGAAAAAGAACAAGAAAAAAGGGGGGTATTTATAGAATTCGAGTTGCTACATTTGAACTCCTAGGCCGCAACGAGGTGTTGCCCTCCTTCTCGTTTTTAATGGCACAGTTTACCAATTTCCCTGATCTTTTGTCAGTGCTACGATATAGGCCTCATAGGTATGCTGGGTGCAAGCCTCTACGATTTCTTCAGGTAGTTGTTGGTACAAGGATAGCATGTTGATTGTTGCCCCCAGAGTGGACATTCCATACGAGCGTGGGGGATCAACTTTGTGCTCCCCCATTTGTATCTCCACTTTCTTAATTAAAGATTCAATAATGTCGACATAGCATTCCTTGATAGCATGCCCGAGTATTTGATGATACAGACAGAAACGAGGGTCATCCTTTCTTCTAAGGTCATTTGGCCTCTTTGACTCTGGGAGAGTGATTTTGTTGTATTTGGTAGCCCATTCAAACAAGACTCGAGTCTTATCTCAAGGGAATGAATAAAACCTTTTCATTTTCTCCCGTAGGGAGGGGCCTTCTCGCCGCTCAGTGGGCTTGGACGAGGGAGGCTCGGCTACCCCTTTGTCTTTTTCTTTCTGCTGCTCGAAGGCCTTGAAGTCAAACTATATGCACTTCCTTAGGCGCCGATTGTTTGTCAACTGGCTTGGCCTTCTAGCCTGAGGCGGCGGGAGTAGATGAGTATTTTAAGAGGAATGCCTCAATTTCTGCCACGACATTGTCTAGTTGATCAAATGACTTGATTTCAGTGCTATCATTCTTTCCAGCACTTCTTTTCATTGATTCTACTTGCATAGTTGAACGACATCCTTCTAGTGTAGTGAACGCCTACATCTCATGTTGAGGTTCCTCTATCTTTTGATGTATTCTAGGGACTCATCGTTCCTTTGCTTGGTCGCATACAATTTGGCCACCGTCACCTCCCTCTCGGCAATGTGAAACCTCTCTTTGAATTTCCTCTGCATATCAAGTCAATCAATAATAAACTCGGGGTGCAAGCTTGAGTACCACTTGAAGACAAGTCTTGTTAATGTGGACTCGAAGAATTTTAGCAAGTACGACCCATCGGTGGCCAAGTCACCCATTACATTAATATAGTAGCAATATTCTCTCTAGGACATCATTGCTCATTGAACTTTTCAAATTTCAGAGGCTTATTGATGCCAGGAGGTAGCCTCTTCGTAGAATGAACAGGCGAGTATGGTACTCTATACACATCAAATGAGGCAGAGTCACCATTGCCCCTTTCTCTCAACTTCATCTCTATCATTTGCTCTACCATCAGCTTATTAATCACCGCCGGATCAACCAGACTTGGGTAGAAGTGAGCTTGTTGCATATGCAGCATTGCCAACACTATCGCATGAGGCGTAATAGTAGACCCTTGAAATTTAAAGATCGGGGGCTGGGTCATAGTTGTGTGTTGTTATTGCTGGAGGGGAATGCCGCCAGTATAGTTTGGTGTCGACTGGGATGCAGTCGCCTGTGGCGAGACTTCAAATGCCTGGTTATTTCCCCCTGATGTCCTAGGCGATATTTCAGCCTGCCTGGGAGTAGAAGCATGGGTATCCTTCTCACTTAGCTGCTTCTTCAGCTCTTCAATTTCCTGCTGGTATTTCTACAGTAACATCAGCAAGGCCGGGTCATTAATAGAGGGGCTAGGGATGCTACCTCACCCCTCAACTGGCACTTCTTTAGATGATGTGGACACATCCCACCATTGCCTTTAGTTGTGATTACATTGGCAGTCAGAGCTGCCATAGCCTCCCCTGGCCTAGCTTCCTCGACGAGGGTCTATAACACTTCGCTTGTGGCTTTCCTTCTTCTCATGAGAGGACCCTACCTCTCAGTGATCCTGATGACTTCTTTACGTTCAGCAGGGAGAGCCCCATAACGGCTAGACATTCTAGCCATATTGTAGGCATAGATAAGCAGGCCTTTGCCACTCCTCGCCATCCTTCTCAACGGCCTGTGCGGAAAGGTTAATCTCTCAAATACTGAGATTCTAGTCTTCACCTCCTACCGAGGCGGGGGATTCATGGTAGTTGTCTTGATAATTCCTTGACACTACGCTAGGAAGAGCTTGGGACTCACTATCTTCTTAGGTGATTTCCATGGCCCGTAGCAATCTTTCATAACCCATGGGGGTACTTCCTAGACCCCATATATACCTCTTCAAAGTCTCATTCACTTCTTCTTGCACCTGCGAGGAGGAGAAAGCTGGTGACAAAGCCCTGTCTTGTACAGGGGGCTTGTGAATCAGACACCCTAGGTGAGTACACTACTAAAAATTCATAAAACTGAAGGTAGAGTGTATATTGGTAGAGGTTAATAGGTTCCAGTATCTAATAGTAATCTGGCCACTAAGGTGGACCTTGTAGCTTACCAAGGGTTGCACCCAGCCCCACAGTTCAGAGGCCAATTCACTAGTGATGAATAAATGCTTGAGGTCTTCTTGGGCAGGAGAGGAGCATCAATTTCATTTGGAGATGATAGGAATTCCACAGTCTACCACCCTACTGTCCACTAGTACTGCCCGATGGATTAGCTTCCTATATATATATATAAACATGGTGGAAATTTAGTGTCCACACCACCTTAACACCATAGGAGCCTAGTAAACAATGCTCCAAACAACACAGGTCTATACACTTGCACCACAGCTGGGTTCTTTTTGCAACATTCCAAAATTCTCAGACCTCCCTGGACCTCTTCCAAGCATTACCGCTGCTAACCACTCGGCTAGCCTCACCAGCCGCTTGCAGCTACCAACTGGGACCCACAATCATCTCTCAGAGGTCACATCTCCAAGACCACGATCCCATCCGAGGGCATGACTTCCAACACAATAATAGGGTACTCATGCGGAACACTTCCTATCATATTTCCTCAACTCTCCATCCTGTCAGTGCCACAACCACAATGTCTCCAGCAATGGCATGACAAACGACATGGCTGACATAGCCAAAGATCATCTCACATCGAGGTACCAATCCTCGGATTCTCTACTCATTCTTGGGAATCTGCCCGCAATAACCAATGCTACGATCCTAGACCTATGGGTTATGGGCCCACTAGGCTTCTGCTGTGCACTCCACACCACGTGCACAATTATCATAGTGACTCGGGATCCGCCATCTCGACAATCCTCAACTCAACTGGCTCACTCCAAATATAGGGTGAGGAAAGGTCAATTACCTCAAACCCAGAGCACAGATTCTCTCTCTTAATCTGGCAATCCTCTGCAACTCTGCAAGCTCCGATTCATGACGCATCAAAAATCACAATGTCAGCCATGAATTCTCGCAAGTGTAGCCCACTGGCACCCATCCTTCTGGAATAGTGCAAATGCACCCTTGTGCTTCAAAGGAGTGGGCATCGCTTCTCACAGGCAACTAGCTTGCCAAAACATAGGCACGTCTTACACAGATTTCATGGCACACAAAAGAAGGCCAACCAATCCGAACACACGATGCAAAATGCTGGAACTTAGCAAAATGCGATTCTCTCCGACCATAGAGAACCAGCATACCTCTTACAAAGTGGGAGTCTCCACGCTTGACCAGAATTCAAACCTCATGCACGCTAGGAACCTTGCCTTCCAGCACTAGCAAAAGCCATCACTACAGTCAAGTCAGCTCCTCCGACAACACTTGCCAAGTGTCCCATCGAACCACATTCACAGCATCTCCCGACGCACCGCTGCAGTTCCTTGAACTGCAACACACTATGCCTCAAGCACTGACTCTGCTGATTTCCTACCACACTCTGCCATAGTGGTTGAGCTACCATTGCCACACACTCCTCACTTATGCCTACCTCTGATCCCGAAACCATTAAGATGCCAAAACACTTACCGAGGAGTGAAGAAACCAGAAAAGATGCCAGGCTCAAAGGTTTCTACACCTCTTAACCACCGGTCATCATTGCCTTGAATTCGTCTGTGCTGACACCAATCCACACTCCTGAGCTGCTACCACACGGACCACTAAGCCAAGAGCCACAACACGAACCATGATCGGCACCTGCCAATGCTCATCCTCAAATCCCAAACTATCATGGAACCTTCACATCTCACTTATTACCTAGCACGGGGCATTCAAGGTGGTACACCATAGCCCCAAATATCACAATCTGGGCCAAAAACTAAGCCACCACCATACAATCTCAAACCAAGCCTAGAGATTACACAGCCCATTCACATGCAGATGCGTAGGACTTAGAACTCACTGGGATATCTCTGCCCAATCCTACCTCGATACCCATGAAAATAATTAGGACTGACACGTCATCTCCAACACCACAGAGCATGATGAGAAAGTCAGGCTCGATAATCAGCAGCTCACTAAGAAGATCCTTTGCTCCCCTGAGCACATCTCTCGATCAGAGCGCCCACTCTACCACCCTAAGCCACATCCTTAACACCTTAGTGACTAGATAAATCTCAAGCTGGGGTGGCCAAAATGACATTAACACACGGGCATTCCTCAGTACCGCCGTGTCCGCCGCATGAGGGACATCGCGCAAAGCCATAGAACGGATCGCCGGGGTCGGTGTTAGCTTCAGTTGGTGCTAATTGCCGCTCAACAGCCTTCCCTTTCTGAATATCAGGAGTGTTGGTGGTAGGACATTTGGATAGGAAGGTCTCGACCTCCGCCACTACATTGTCCAGGCGGTCAAATGTCCTGATGTCCGCCCTAATCATCTTTTCAAGCACTTCTCTTCTGAGGTTTTGCTTACATATTTGAACAACATCTTCTTGGTGCGGAGGCTGCCTGCATCTCATGGCTAGGTTCCTCTATCTCTTAATATAATCCAGGGCTGTCTCATCCTGCCTCTGCCTGGTAGAGTATAATTCTGCCACTATAATTTTCCTTTCCGTGACATAGAACCTCTCTCAGAATTTTCACTGCATATCGGGCCAATCAGCCATAGACCCAGTCGGGAGGCTAGAATACTATTCAAAGGCCAACCCTGTGAGGGATGAACCAAAGAATTTTAGTAGATAACCTTCATTAGCAGCCAAGTCTCCCATGACTGTTGTATAATAAGCAATATGCTCCTTGGGGGAGCATTGTCCATTGAATTTCTCAAACTTTGGTGGTTTGTTGATGCCTGGGGGTAATCTCCTTGCAGCATATTGCGGAGGATACGGCACCCGGTAGACATCAAAGGTGCCAAAATCACCATCAACCCTTTCGGACAGCTTCATTTCTACCATCTTTTCTATCATCAGCTTATTCACTATAGTGAGATCCACAAGCTATGGGTAGAAGTGTGTCTGCTACTATGTAAAGGGAGTCGTCGTGACCGTTGCATGTAAACCCGGTCGTATTGCTGACGGAGAGGGTTGCACTTGGAATGCCACAGGCGGCACTATCGGCTATTGCAGGAAGGGCTGACATGGGGCTTTCCCGTGATTTGCTTTGTGGGAGACGATAGGCATCACAGCCTCCGCCGAGCTGGAGATCTCCTTTGCTGGCTCAGTATGCTTGGAGACAGGGGTTTGTTCATTCTTCTCATTCAGTTGCCTTTTAAGAGATTCAATTTCTTGCTGGTATCTTCTCAACATCATCAGGATAGTTGGGTCTAGAGCCATAGCCACAGGCATTTCTTCTGTCATCTGACTGGATGCCCCTTCAACTCGGATCATTAGTGGCACATCTTCTTCTTTTGAGGTCACCACATTTGCAGTCAAGGTGGTGATATCTGGCAAGTCATTAATTGTTGCAAGTCTTTCTTTTGCCGCCTGGCCTCACCTTGTTGTGGGTTCGGGCCTTTGAGCTAGCCTGATTACATCTTCAGATTGGTCGAGCAGAGCGTCGTACTCGCCAGTCATTCCTGTCATATTGCAGGCAAAGATCTGCAATTTTCTCTTTTGCCTCCAAACTTTTCTTCGAGTGTGACCAGGGAAGGTCAACCGGTCGAATACAGACACTCTTTTTCCTTTCTCTTCCCCTTGCAGGGTATCTTCTAAGCATCTGGTCCTTTGGCCATCTTCAAACTCATTGGAGCCCGAGCATGAGACTCTTGACATTATCTCTTCCTTATTATCTTTCTCTCCTTCTTCGACGCCCATGGCGCGGAGCAACCTTTGCTGCCCTAGGGATGAATTCCCCAGGTAGTGGAAATAGTCTTGAACTACCTTGTTCATCTCTTCTCGACTATGCCTCTGGGGATCAGCTTGAGGCATCAGTCACTCTTGTGTCTTCGGCTGATAAGCCAGTCTTGTCATCTGGGCAGTTTGATACATCCTCCGGGGATACCAGAACACATCTACTTGCCTGGCGTAGGCCTTTGGCATGTGGGGAGCAGCCATTGGGATGACCTCCTCCACTTCTTTCTCTTCGATCTGAACTTCCTTCCCCTTTCTCCTGGGGTGCATAGCAACAGCTTCTTTCTTATGAGGGGTTGGTGCTGGGCCCTGGGCTTTCTTGGGCACCCATATTTGTTTAAATCTTGCTGGCACGGGAGCCAGTAGCTTCTTCTCTTCTCTTTCCATGTTGGCCCTCCTGGTGGCCAGCACTTGAAACTTATTGTTGGTAGGGACCACCGGAATGATGCAGTCGTGTAGTGCCTCAGTCGGGCGACCATTGAGGTACACCCACATTCCTCTGACTAGCATGGACTTCCTTGAAGTGGACAGGCGTCCTCGGGGTGCAGCAGTCTAGTTTCTTCTATAATTCTTATTTCTCCTGCCAGTGGTCCTCCTGTCCAAGTGATGGACATAGCATGGAACAATAGTGCATGAGACAGCATCCTTCTGTGGCTTCTTCTTTCCTGGTGCATTCGCAACTTCTACCGCAACATTCTTATTTAATCTCAATACATGTCCTAGTCACTCCCAAAAAATTCACTAATTTTTTGGGTGTGCAAGATGAAGTGAGATTAAATCTGACATGATCTATGTAGTTCTGGTTTATTGCTATTAAGGGTTAATGAAAACTTATTCAAAGAGTGAGGTTGCTAAACTCTAAGTTTCATCACTTTTAAACTAGATTTCTATCAAGGATGCATTATATGGAGTCTTATACTAGAAAAATCTAAACTATGTATGCTTAGTTAATGAAGGATTAATCAATTTTTCAGCATGTTCCCTCAAGTACTTTCACCTTCTTGCTATTACCACCTCATTTTTATCTGCCACTTTCGTGATAAGCTTAAATTGTCTCTATCATTTTCTTTGCTTATGGCAAAGGGGGAGAGATTTTGATGACTTTAGTTGGGAGAGATTTTGAGATGGAGATGGTTAGAGTTGGCTGTCTAGAGTTGGCTAGCAAGGGAGAGAAAGTTGGCTCTGAGCTAGCTCTGTCTATGTGTCTGCCTGGTATAGCACATCATTGTCAAAAGGAAGAGTCAAGGGGGAGAGTCATCTGTTTTGCTACCTATCTGTCTGCTACTCGATATCTAGTCTTTTGTGGGGGGAGAGAAAGCTAGGGTAGAGAAAGCTGAAATTGTATCCTATTCCATTTGACTGTGATCACTGCATATTCTGACTCATAATTTAGATAGCATTGCCATCAAAGTATAGCAGTGTTGCCATCATCGATTTGAAGTCTCTACTTGAGTCAAAATTAGTTACTGTTCATTATCAGGTCAACGCATACTCATACTATTCATTATCAGGTCAATGCATACTCATATTGTTCATTATCAGGTCAATGCATACTCATACTATTGCATTATAAGGTCGATGCATATTCATGCATTGAGAGAGTTAGGTCGGTGCATATATTCATTCCAGTCTAGAAGGTCAGTGCACATGTAGAAGTGTTGCATTAGAAGGTCGATGCATCTCCCACTGCAATGAACAAACAGGTCGATGCATATATGTCATTAAGTCCAGAAGGTCGAGGCACATATGCATTTTAGTCTAGAAGCTCGATGCACATATGCGTTTTAGTCTAGAAAGTTGATGTGGGTGTACACAGTATGTGCTATCAGGTCGATGCACTTTGTACACAGTATGGTCCATCCGGTCAATGCACCTTATTCACAGGTCGATGTTGCTAGGCACTATATGCTAGAGTTTGTATCATCAGGTCGGTGCACATCATAAGTAGGTCGATGCTAGTGAGCCAGCAAATGCAGCATAAGGTCGGTGCTATAGAGGTTATCTATCTTAAGGTTGGAGCACCACATGCATTTGCATTGAAGTCAGGTCGATGTTGTAAGCTCTTTACATCGATGCACAAAGCACTTCTTCATAAATCACCAGGACAAGTCGATGCACCATCAATTCAGATTTAGTCTCTCTAACAGAATAAGGTCTACCTGTGTGACTTAAAGGTTGATGCTATTATTCTTACTGGCTGCATGTGTTAGCTATACATGTTGATGCATCTTATTTGTGCATCGATGTATATGCAGAATTTCGTGCATTTACTCACGTGGTTCATTATGTGCTTATGATATGCTTAAGTCAAAATTCTCTGATCTTTTAGTATGATTAGATCTTCATTTCTGTCTTAACAGGATCATCACAATGGAACAGCAGAGTGATTCAGCCAAAGACTCAAACATTGAGACTACAATATCTGAAGGATTAAAGTAAAGTCATGTAGATCGTAAATGACCCTGATTGGCACGTGATCCAAGGTGGGAGGCTGAACTGAATATCCTACCACGTGGAGTAGATTACTTTCTCCACCTGACATGTGGACCCTCGAGGCGCACTTTTGGACAAAATTATTGGGTGGGAGTGTGCCTTCCACGCGCCCAATTTGAAAACTCGTGGGACCACAAGATTCATGCTCACTTGTATAAAAAGAGAACATAGAGAGAAGATGATACCAGAGCAAGAAAAATAGAAGAGCACGAGAGCTTGAGAGAAGAGGAGCCAGAGTATGAGAAAAAGAGAGTTCGCTAGAGAAAGAAGAGAGCCCGAGAAAATAGAGTTTCGAAAGTCGGAGAGAAAATCTGAGAGAGGAGTGAGATCGAGTAGAAGCAAAGCTGCTCTTGACTTCTGGATCAGATCCAGAGTCAAATTGCTCCAAAGAGAGCTACATTTTCTTTCCTTCTGTTATTATCTTTCATTCATTTTCTTTCAATTTATTTCTGAAACTGTCTATAAAAAAGAGAGAAGGAAAGAAAGAGATGCTCAGATATGAAGTCTTTACACTACAGTAGAGGCGAATTCTGGAAGACGTCCATGATAGAGGAACCTCACCCGCGGGCAGGCTCGGCTCAACCGGGGCAGCTATAAATTCCTCGAATGTCGGGACCGGGGGTGTCCGAGGAATGGTCTTCACGGCCTAGGCAACCTTCGTCTTCCGTCGTTTGGCCTCCCGTCGCCCGACAGCCTTGGCCTCGTCTAAGGCCTTCTTCGTAGGCGATTTCACCCTGGACCTCTTTGCAGGCGGGGGTGGGGGAGTTGTAGTTGGGGCCGAAGACGCCGCCTTGAAGTAGCCCGACTTCTCCGCCTACCAGATAAGATTGCGATATGTCGCCATTTGAGTGCTGTCCGGGTGGTCTGCGAAAAAGAAGAAGACAAGAAGAGCAAAAGGACTGATTAGCATCTGATATCCTGAGAAGGACAACGATGAAGAATGCAGGCAAGGAAGAGATTATCAAGTATCGTGGGGGCCAGTGTAAAGTCGAAGGGTTATCGGCCAATAGCCAAGTGATGGCTCTTTGTCCCGGCGGGCTGCCTCCCGCACCAGCCAGCATACGTCCCCGATCTTTAGGCAGTGGTCAGCGAGGGCAGCCAAATCCGCATGCTTCTTGGCAGACAAGTGGTAGAATAAATTAAAGTGGTCCATTCCCCATCCTTCGGCATAGTAATAGGCAATATGTAGGCACTTGCCTAGGGTGGCTGCCGATTGATCCTCAATCTGTAGCCCATGCACCCGGAGAAGGACATATAGTCAAGTGGTGTCCTTATAGCTCTTGGGCTTCCTCTCCTCCCGCCTCACGAAGGTGTGATACGGGCATATGAGATCCCGCTCTGGGTGTGAGCTCTTTGCGGGTGTGCCCTCTTCCTCTGCCAGTAATGGATAGTTGATCAGCTCCAGTCGGTCGCTCCCGATACGGCAGAGGTCTCACAGAGTCTTCTGGAAGTTGTCCTTCGTCATTGGGGGCAATTTGACTTCCAGCACCGGCTTGGCCTCTTTAGCCCCCTTGCGGGTGATCATATAATCGGCCACGTCCTTGCTCTTGCCATGCCATAATCGGAGGAGGGGCTCCGGGTCTACGTCGAGGACGGGCACGGACTGCCGATTTAAAAATTTTCTCTCCGCCCCGTCACAACAGTTGGTCTTACACGACCGATAAAAAGCTGTCCTGGCGTTCTACCACTTCACATACTCTGGCGTCACCCGGGGAACGCGGCCAGGAGCTGGCACCCTGAAAGTGGCAGTGTCCGCTAGATGGAAGAAGTCCCACCGGACTCTGGCAGTCTCGGCGGTCAGGCCCCCTCGGATATTCCGCGTCTCCAGGCTGAACTGGGCGCTGTACACCGGGATATGCTGGTCATACCCAAAATTTTGACTGAAGCAGAAGGGGTAGTAGGGTTCGAGCAGCAATGTCTCCCCCTTTCGGAACGCCAGCATGCTGGGGCGAATGGACAACGCCCAGTCCCTCAGCTCAGGCTCCAGCAGCGGCCGAACCATGTTCTCCTGGCTGATCGGGTGAACGTACTTCTCCACCTGATCATCCTTGCAGTCCCTTCTATTGTTCACCAAGGGGCTCGAGTGCGTGGCCAATGCCCAGAAATGAATGGTGCCGGCAGCATCTTGGGGGATCGTCGTCAATCGGCCCCGAATATCATATAGCCGCTGGTAGGTGGAGCTCGGCTCAGCACTTGCAAACTCTAGCATTTGCGACATCAGCCCCCAGTCCTGAATAGCACGCGGGGTGAATTCTGGAAATAGGGAGCAGACCTACACGTTGAAGAAATGCAACGGGCACACGTAGCGGGCCTGCCTCAGGAACTGGTGAGTGCTGATGTCTCCCAGTGCCTTGTATATCAAGCAGAGGACAACTGGGCACAAGGACAGCCTGATTCCCCATGCCATCTGACATGCCAGGTAGATGGGGTCTGGTCGAATGACTATTTCGTCCCCATATGGCATAGCAAACGAGCACAGCCAGTATGTCAAGTAGGCTACGCAATGCATCAGTGGGTTGACTGCCGTTGGGTTGGGGCCGCTCTAGTGCCCCTTGGACGGAATCTTCGTGTCAGTCTTGGGCTTGACCCGCTTCTTACGAGCTACAACGGTGCCGACGCAGGGAAAGTCTTCATACTGCTTCAAACCGTCGTAGAAGTACTGCAACCACAGGGCCATCCGCACCCTCTTCCGTTCTCCATTACGGGGCTGCTTCCTGCCATGTGCCAATTGGTACAATTCTCAGTACGCCTTCATCAAGTACTGATATGCGTATCCAAAGGAATAATAGCCATCCCCGTTGGTTTCATCTTTAATTATGTCAGGGAGGCAGACTTCTTCATAGGGCTCCCCATCAAGGGCAAGCCACTCAGCTAACTGAGACTCCACATATCCAGCGAAGTCTCGCCCTCGGCTGTGTAGAATGTGTTGGTCTCGGCATTGAATACTTCTATCATTCCACAGCAAAGACCCTTGGAAATGGGATAGCCATAACGGGAGGCATAGATGCTGTGGTAAACGCCAGCCCGAATAAGTATTGGGGCGTAGTTGAATAGCATATATTCTATGAACTCTACGGTCCCTTCCCTGAAGTTGTGCACATCTTGGAGCTTCAGTTCCCCGAACCAGGCCAGCGCCAGCTCGTGCTTGAACCGGATTGCCAAGCAGTCCAGAATGAATGACTCTTCCCTGTAGCCCCATTTTAGGGGAGCCAAAAACAAACCAAAGTGGGGCTTCTCGCCTTGGACCCGCCCGACAGCCATATCCCACTTGGCCAGGGTAAACTGGGGTGTTCGCACCAGCTTGTCTTCCACTGGTAACACGGCCTCGAGCCCCAGCACGGGTTCCCATTCTCGGGCCTCCTCTACCAGATACATCAGGATGCTCCTGGGGGCGCTGTGCAGCAAACTGTCCCGGGCCTGCAGGATCGCATGCTCCATCCCTTTCACGGTCCGCACGTTAGAATTAGTAGACAACCTTGAAGCATGTTCATCAATGATTACATATGGGCTTTCTTCAACCACAAGAGTGCATAAATTATATACACGATAGGCTCTAGAGGATAGCGAATATCTAAGAAATATGCCTCTATCACTCTTGGATATAAACTTTTCTAATTTTTTCTTAGAGTTATTCAAGATATAGCATGGTGACCCAAAAGAATTTAAATATGCAATGTTGAGTCTCTTACCTTTATATAGTTAGTATGGAGTTTTCTTAAGTATTGGTCTTACCATAGCCCGATTGATGATGTAGCAGGCCGTGTTGACTATCTCAGCCCAAAAATACCTTGGTAGACCATTTTTAGTAAGCATGGTTCTTGCCATCTCCACGAGCATCTTGTTCTTCCGTTCCACAACTCTGTTTTGTTATAGGGTCCTAGGTGTTGAGAAATTATGTGAAATCCCCTCCTTCCTATAGAAATCATCAAAGTCATGGTTATTGAATTCCCTCCCATGATCACTCCGAATGGCCTTAATTTGATACCCCTTATCATTTTGTAAGATCTTGTAAATGTCCGCGAACTCCTTTGTCGTTCCTGCCAAAGGTGACCAGTCCACCATCTTTTTCTTTCAGGTCTGAGAAGAGATTTTTCTTACCTATCATGTGTTTGGAACATCTACTATCCAGGTACCACTTGTTCCACTTGGCTCTTAGATAGACCTGCACAAGCAAGAACAATTCTCAAGTTGATTTAGGTACCCAAGCAAGCTTGGGTCCCGAAGTGTTAGTTTTACCTTGTGTAAAATACAATCTATTTTTCTTTTCAAAATATTCATCATCGACCCTCATAAGGTCACACACGTACATGGAGTGGCCGAATATTCCACAATAAAAGTAAGTTACATTTGGCCTCCGAAACTGACTCCTATGCATATATGATCTATTAACATGAATATTCATGCATGAGTCAACATGATTATGGTCATATGAATCAAATGCCTTTTGAGTTTTATTTCTCACAAATGCCTTTTTCTTTGTGGGTGAGTGTCCCACATCAACTTTCTCACTCCTAGCATTTCCATTACTAGGCTCACCATGCTCAGTTATCTTTTCCTTTCCTTTCAATTCCTTTTGTACAACATCTTTCAATCTCTTTAGTTCATCATTCATGATTTTGAAGTTTGTTTCTAACTCTCCTTTCAATTTTTCACATTCATTTAGTCTCAAATTGTGTTCTTCCAATTCCTTAACCAATTTTTCATTTTCAGTTTTCAGACTGTCCACTTTCTCATAGGCATTTTATTTTTCAACTTCAACACATGCCAATTCATCTTCATACAAAGTTATTTTGGATTGAAAAGCTTCTTTTTCTTCTTTGTATTTCTCAAATTACATTTCAAAAAGACTACATTTGGTGCATGGATTGGTAGAGCTAATGAGTTCATGAAATTTCTTTTTCAAGGTCTTAACTTCAGTTTTGGACCTCTTATATTTTTGATATAAATCAGCATAAGCTAAACTCCATTGTTCAGTAGTGGGACTTTCTGAATCAGAATTTACCTCAGAATGTTCTTCATCTGTCATCAAACAGAGATTCTGGACCAGCTCGTCCAGTTCTTCCTTGTCACCTTCAGATGTTAAGCTATCTGAATCCTCGTCGCTTCATGTCGCTTTCATTGCTTTTCCTTTCTTTGGCTTATTTTTCTTCAGCTTCTTCTGTAGCTCGGGACATTGAGCTCTCATGTGACCGGCTTTCTTACACTCGTAACAAATAATCTCATCCTTTTTGCTCCGCTCACCCTTCCTGTTGACATTTCTTCTCATGAACCTTTTTAGAAATTTTCCTTCACATTTTGCTCTTCTGAAGTACTTTCTGACTCTCCTTGTAATGAGAGCTATCAATTCTTCCTCCTCACTTCCGATGCCAGACTCTGCATCACTATCTTTAGATGATCATAGATAGGTTTTCAATGCAATCATCTTCTTCTTCTTACTTTCCTTCCTATAAAGAGGGCTGCATTGCGAAAAGAGGGGCAGATCTATTCACCCCTCCCCTCTAGATCCGCCATCCACCACTCATCATCAACTTGAGGGATGCCATCGAGGACCTCGTCCGGAAGGGACTCCTCGACAAGTTTCTCGCCAAAGCTGCGGAGCGGTGGCAGAAGACGCCCACGTTGATCGACAACCGGCCTAATAGAAATGAGATCATGATGATCTTTGGGGGGCCAACCGCGGGGGGAGATAGCGCAAGCAGGAGGCGACGATACGCGACGATCGTCCACACTGCGGACCAAAGCGATGACACCCAACGTGGGATTTTCACCCCGAGCCGTCTAGGAGATCCCATTGTCTTCTCCGAGGATGACCTAGACGGTGTGACCACAACCCACTCCGATGCTTTGGTGGTCTCGGCCACCATCAACCAATGTACTATGCATCGTATTTTAGTGGATAATGGGAATGGACTCGACGTTATTGCCTACGACTGCCTTGTACTCATAGGTGTGGATATGCCTCGACTCGCACTGTTGCACACAATGCTATATGGATTTTCTGGCACTACCATCTGCCCGGAAGGATGCATCTCGCTCCTGATCACGTTTGGGACCGCGCCAAAAGAGGTAACCTTCCTCGCCGACTTTACCGTAGTTCGCATAATGACAGGATATAATGCCATCATTGGCCGAAGGATCCTCGGCACGCTTCGAGGCATTCCCTCCTCTTATCATCAGAAGCTTAAATTCCCCACCCCCTGGGGGGTAGGGGAGATCCGAGGAGACCAAAGGGAGTCCAAGAGATGCTACCTCATCTCCACGTGTGATCGACATCCCGAAGATGCACTGCCTGAGAAGAGGGCTAAGACCCAGGACCTAGGCCTGAGCACGAGTGCCCCGACAGAAGACTTATACCTCATCTAGGTGGGAGAAGATCCAGGTAGAACACTAAGGATCGACGCAAACCTATCCGTGCACAACAGACAAGCCTACGCGAGGTTCCTTACCGCCCATCAGGACGTGTTCACCTGGTTCCAGGACGAGCTCCCCGAAATGCCTCCGGAGGTTATCACACACCAATTAAGGTTGGACCCCACTTGTCGCCCGGTCCAGCAACGCCGAAGGCAGTACAACCCCGAGCGATAGGCCATCATCAGAGAGCAGGTGAATGAAAAACTACGCTCCGGGCTGCTAAGGCCTACTCAGTATCTAGACTGGGTCACCAACGTGGTCTTGGTTCCCAAGAGCAACGGAAAGTGGCGAATGTGTGTCGACTACACTGACCTCAACAAAGCTACCCCCTAGGATAGCTTTCTTATGCTCAGGATCGACCAACTAGTCGACACGATGGCCGGACATGAAATGCTGAGCTTCTTAGATGCCTACTCCGGGTATCACCAGATCAGCATGCACAAGCCCGACCAGGACAAGACCGCATTCGTCACCGATCATGGCCTCTATTGCTACACCCGAATGCCATTCGGACTGAAGAATGCAGGGGCAACCTACCAATGCCTCGTCAACCACATGTTCGACTCGCAGATCGACCGCAGCATGGAGGTGTACGTTGATGACATGCTCGTCAAAAGTCTCCGAACCACCGAACACTTGGATGACCTGGCGGAGACCTTCACTACACTCAGAAGGTACAACATGAAACTAAACCCAACCAGGTGCGCGTTCGGAGTACGGTCAGGAAAGTTCCTGGGCTTCCTCGTTACCCACCGAGGGATCGAGGCCAACCCAGACCAGATCCAAATAGTGTTGGAAATGCAACGGCCAGGCCGAGTGAGGGACGTACAGTGCCTCACTGGTCACGTCACTGCCCTGGCTTGATTCCTATCCCGAGCCGCTGAGTAGTGCCTCCCCTTCTTTCGACTGATCAAGCAAGCCAATCAAGCGTCGAAGAAGAAAGGGCACATCGACTGGGACCAGGAGTGCGAGCAAGCATTCGAAGAGTTAAAACGCTACCTAGCATCCCCTCCCATCCTCGCCAAGCCACAAAGGGGTGAAGAATTGCCCCTGTACCTATCCGTGACGTTGAGCACCATGAGTGCCGTCCTCACACGGGAAGAGGCAGGGGTTATGAGGCCTGTCTACTACATCAACCAAGCACTTCAGGGCCCAGAATTTCGGTACTTACGAACCGAGAAGTTCACCCTCGCACTCATTACGACTGCTCACAAGCTACGACCATACTTCTTGGCTTACCCCATCGCCATCCTCACCGATCAGCCACTACGGCAAATCCTCCAGAACCCTGACGTGAGAGATACCCTTGGGGGTCTGGAAGGTGGTATAGACCCGGTCATGCTCCGCGATCCATATTTGGTTATACCCGAAGGACCCATCCATGAATGATAGAGCCTCATGGCCGGTTGTGGCATCAATCATGACTTCCGTTATTGGTACCAGAAAGTCATCCTTGGGATAGGCTTTGTTTAGATCTCAGAAGTCAACGCATATCTGGATCTGCCCATTCTTCTTCTTCACGGGCACGATATTAGCCAGCCACGTGGTGTATTGATTTTCTTTTAAACAAAACCCACCTCAATGAGTTCGTCCACTTCTTTACATATCTGAGTGATGAGCTCTGGCCTCATGCACCGTGGCGGTTGATTCACCGGCTCAACCTTAGGATTTATAGCTAGCTCATGCTGTGAAACCGTAGGGCTGAGTCCTGGCATCTCCTTGTAGGTCCAGGCAAAACGGTCTCGGTATTCTTAGAGCAGCTGAACATACAACTTCTATTCTTCAGCAGACAACTGGGCACTGAGGAAGGTTTTCCTAAGGTCGTCCTCATCTCCCAAGTTGACCTCTATCAGGTCATCGACTATAGCTTGGCCTCCATCTTCTATTTTCGGGGGCACAGGCTAGAAAGTCAACAAAATCTGGGATATCATCTTCGAGCTCGAGCGCTTCGAGCTCTTCACTCTGTTCCACCTAGGCCCTGTCAGGAATTCTTGCCTCGACTAGTGACAACTGCATGAATTGTTCTGTCGGTAGATTTACTCCAACCGTGTTTTTAGGAGATAAGCTAGCAGTCTCAGCCCCTGAAGATGTACTTGCAATCTTGAAGGGCGGGTGGTTATTTATTGCTGAGTTGGAGCAGCATTGCAACTGCATAGCAGAAGATGAGAGTACTCTACTTCCTTGGATCACCATGACTTTGGTGGAGGTAGCCTTTCCCTTTCTAGCAGCGTGCATCTCCTGATTAGTTTTGGCAAAAACTTCACAAATCGGCATGAGGGGTGTTGACATCATTATCAAAGGAGGGTCATAGGGGGAGGATAGCCCTGTCTCCTCAGCATCTTCGGCTTCGCTACTGCTGGCCATGTCAAACTTGGCCTGGAGAGCTGTCTCCTCAGGATAGACCTGCTCCCAGCACCAGCTGAGAGTTATGGCCTCTGATTTTGGGTCCATTGGTTGAACCGGCTCTTTATGTTTAGCTTCCGCCGGGTACTCATCAAAGGTTGTTCCTGGTGAGTGGTCTTCAGCTGGGTAGAAGGTGGAGATGGTATCAACTTCATAACGCCCACTATAATAGTATTTTTCAAGAGTGAAGCCCAAACCTGGATGTTGAGAGACACGCCTCAACTCTCTGCCTGTGCTGGCAGGATACCAGAGTCTTTGGAATGCTTCTTTCTCCTTGCGGGGATGGCTGGAGGGGATATGCTGTTTCCGAAACATCTTCACCATTCGACTTGTAATAAATGTCAACCCTTGAATGGGGACTGACGGGTTCTCAATATCTTCAGGGAGATGACAGTCGACGTCTTCCTGGGTAGGGTGCTCCTCAGCAGTATAGAACAAGTTGCTAGGGCCTTCAGATTGTACCACCTCCCATGCTTTGAAAGGCTCAACAGTGACAACATCGAGGCTGAATATTGGCCTAGTGAGACCTTCTGGTATTTCAATAAGGTCGTGGTGCTGCTCGACCATGGCTTTATTAGCCTCAGGATAAGTGGCGGGAGGTGCTGCTCTTCCCATGTCTCCTGTGCTTGCAATGTGCGAGACCGTCTTGGGGTTGACATATCCTAGCGGCGACAGTGGCGGTGGAAACCAATTGTCGCCAGAGTTGCTTTTTAATGCCTTGACAGGGCCCTTGGCTTTGGAGGTCTTTGGTGACGGCTCCGCATATAGAGAAGCATCAAGCAGATGACACTCAAACACTTCAAATGGGTGGAGATTATCAAATATCCTCTCCTCTTTGCCTTCTTGATTGTATTTGATACATTGATGTAGTGTGGATGATACCACCATATTTTCATGTAGCCAAGGACGGCCATGCAGTGCCTTGTAGGAGGTGCTAGAGTTGATGACATGAAACTGCACCCTGGTAGTGAAATCTGCCATGGTTAGGGTAAATTCTGCCACACCCAGTGGCACTTCAAATTTCTAATTGAAGCCGGCGATATGCATATCTCTGACTTTATCGAGGCACACATTGAAGTAGTACCTCTGATATATTATGTAAGGTAGGATATTGACAGCTGCTCTGGGGTCCACCAAAATTTTGTTCATCGTCAGGAGTGGCCGTGACCGACAACGCTGGGTTGGGTGGGATTTGAACACCCCCCCCCCCCCAAAAAAAAAGAAAAGAAAAGAAGTAGAAGTAGAGTGGGGGTGTTCAGCTCGATCCAGCCGTGAGTCAAAAGTCCATTCACGGAACTTTAATTTGTTGGGTCGGCATCACTTAACCTTACGGTCAATTGCACGGCCTTTTGGCATGATCGTATATAAAGATGTACATTTACAGCTCACTTCAACCGAAGGATGCCAACGGTGCTCATCACAATATTTTTGCCTTAAATTTAGGGATAAAACTTGATTGACATCCTCCTATCTAAGCTAAGCTAGTTTAAGACGATCTTGCCAGAACTATATTTGACCAACGAGCTGATCGAATCAATTAAAGTCACATTCTAATTAACAATCATTCGTTTAGAGTACTAACTCTGATTTCTTGTTAATCAATCTAGCTAGTTACATTGATTATGGAATAGGATTAAGTGAAGCTATCTATAATGCCCTGCTAAGGGAAAATGGAGGCTAACTACCCGAGAAGAGAGAGAGAGAGAGAGAGAAGTAGGTGTCTTCTCTTTATTATTTTTTTTCGTTGTGAGATCGATGCAAGGCTTGTCATGTCGAACCGGGTCGCATTCACTGGTCGTGCCAGATCGCGCCTGCACGGAATCAACACGCCAGCATGTTGACACGGGGTGTGATCCAGTGCAAACTTGCAAGGTTCGGCGGTGGCGTGGTAGAGATGGCGGCGGCGGACAGTGAGGCCGGCCTCATGGTGGGATGTGCGGCGGGGGCGGCGGTTTGACCCGCACTTAACTTGGTCTTGGGCCCCGACGAGAAGTAGTTTTACTTGCAGATTAACTAATCTAATCATGCACCATGTCTATTAATTAGATGGAGAAAGTGGACCCAATATTGCTAACTACTGTTTATGGCTTTGCTCAAGGAGCATCTTACCCTTCTTAATTAACAAATCAAAACTTTCGATGACCAGACTCATCATTTAGCCGGCGTGGTCACGTACATAATTAAGTTGGCTGTACTGGGATGATGCCATTCTTGCCATCAGCGAGAAACACGGGCTCTGCAAGAAAAGAGAGAAGATTTGGAGAGAGACAGTGCAGTCCACTCACTTGTGCCAAGCTCAGTTCCCGGTCATTCTGTAAACAAGCTGTTCTTCCAGGTGACTTCCAAGTGAGTACCAGTGGATCAAAGATAAAAACCTGGTTATTATGCAACCATTCAGGCATCAATTTAACCAATGTAGAGACAAGACTGAGCCCATGAAAATATGGATCTGAATTGGAACCCTGGTTTGCACTTTGATTCTCAAAATTGTCATTTAGGGTAGAAGTAGCAAGACTTTCATCTGGTACCAAAGAACCAGGATGAGCCATGGAACCATCAAGTCTCATGGCAAATTGTGGAAATGCCTTTTCTAATATCTTGTCTGGTGATTTCGCAAGTTCCTCTCTTAAGGGCTGACCAGCCTCAGAACAGATTATGTTCATAAATCTGAAACCAGATATCAGCCATCAGATACTATGACCAAACCCCAGGAAAGAGGAGTGAGGGGGATGACGCATCTATGGCATTATTGACATCTACAAACCAAGTACTCACCGTCTGAAATATTTAGGTTCACTCAACCGAGTAAGAAAATAGTCAACAGCATCTGTTGCATATCGGTTTAAATATTTTGTAAGTGGAAGGCGATAAGGACTGTTGATTTCACTGTAAAGTTGTCCCTGGGGAAGAGCTCCTTCAAGATCAATAGTTATAGTCACAAGATCGTCTAGAAATCTTCCTGCTGCCGGCGCAGGGAGAAGATGAAACAGCTCTATCATCGCTGCATGAAAGGGGAGATATTTCATGAGATTCTGAAAAGTAGAGAAATAAGTGAAACAGTAGAAAAGAGTGCATTACCTGCTGCAACCTTAGGTTCGTCACCGGCTTTCCATGATTTCTGACTTTGTGCCAGTTTTTCAGGTTCCAGCCATTTCTTCAAGTGATCTAGCAACTTCACTCCCAGAGTTACATTAAACCAGTTGGACAGAAGTTCAAGCAGTCGGGCTAAACCTTGAAGAAGCGGCATTGTAAGGCTCTTTGTATGTGCTAGGTTAACTAAAATAGGCCTGAGGCTGCTTTGCAGCAGCTCCTTTGGCATCCTTTGCTGCTGAATAACCTGGAAAACATTTCAATAACAATTACAATGCCAAAAATTAAAGGAAAATTGAAAAAAAAACAAAATTGAATTCGTTGAGACACTTCTGGTGGGGTGAAAGTCAATGTTTACCCTATATTTCAACAACATCACATTGAAATTCTCTCTCTAGGCGTTTTCTAGAGAAAGAAACTCTGGTGAATGGCTCTTCTAGGGCTCTATTCGGGGGTGAACAGAGTGCCACTAGAAGAAGCCGGCGGCCACTCTGTTCCTTCCGGTGCTCGCCAAAAATGGGGCTTGCCTGGAGCCGACTGGAAGCCAGGGGAGAGATGGCTTCCCTGGGAAGCATCCTCCTGGTGGTTCATGGAGCTCCATCCCAGTCTGTTTCCAGTGTGGGAAGGCTGGGCATATTCAGAGATTTTGCATGGAGAGCGGAGGGTTCAGGGGGACAGGTCAGGAAGGAGGAATCCGCTTCTTCGGAGGTTGTCAGGGCTGAAGCTAGGGGCTGGGTGGACCTGGGAAGGAGCCGGGATTGTCCAGATGTAGGGCTGATCCCCCTCAAACTCGTTAAAGGCCATCAGGAGCGACTCCCGAGGTGTCTTTAGATTTCTCCAGTAGGGGGCCACGTGGACCTAGAGCACTTGGGGGAAATCCTGGACAACAAGCTGGGTGGTAGGGGCTTCTGGGAGACCAGACAGATTAGCCAGAGTACTTTTCTGGCCATGGGAAGGTCAGAGGATGCTATGTCAAGGATGGCCGACGAAGGTTTCCTGGTACCAGAGAAATCCCTTCTTCGGCTGCAGAGATGGGCTATGACTATGGGGACTTTCTCTAATCCTAGACTGACCCCCCTCTGCCTTACTCTGCCGGGTCTGCCCCTAACCCTTTGTGACAAGGAGGCGGTGTCCTCCCTCATCAGGAAGTTTGCCATGCTGGTAGCAGGAAGCCTGCATTTCTCTCCGGAAGGGAGGCTAATGGTGGTGCAGATGAAGGTGTGGGCATCTAGCCTTGCTACCATACCGCCAGCAGTGGTCTTCTCGATCAGTCACAAAGCCTTCATGATGCGGATCATCGCAGAGAGGGAGAACCAGGGCTTGAGGCGGCAATAGCTAGGGCATCCATGGGGTATGTGGCAACCCCTTGGTCGGTCTTTCAATTTTCAAATCTAGCACCCCTTCTGCTGGGCCGGCGGAGTTCACGGACATGGGGCCCCTCTTAGTGGGCCAGCCTCGTCTCGGGCTTTGCTAGGCTGGGTGGCTACGGGTAGCAGATCTCCAGTGGGGACCCAGAACTTACCTGGATCCGAAAGCCCATTGCGTATCGGCCCGCTGGGACCCAATACGATGTGTCTTCCCCGCCCAAACAGCCCATCACGGTTCACAGTGCAGCAGATCGCCAAGCACATGGGATGGCCGGTGTCAGAGCTACTGGCGATAGTTGTGCCTCCTCCGTTGGTGGTGGAGCTCCCTGCGGCGACAGCCTCTCCAACGTCGAAAGCCAGAAACCTTCTCTGTACACAGGCGGAGCCCCCCTCGTTGGGTCCTTTCTCCTAAGGTGGAAGGTGGAAGCTGAACCTTCCAATGTCAAGATGTCTGCAGTGTTCAGCTCTTTCCTGGGGGGACCACAGTAAGATAGCAGGCTGGACACTTCTTGCTTGAGGTGGGCAGCCTTCTCAGGGGAGACAGTGGAGGTACCGGTGGATTGGCCCTGCCGAAGCCCCTAAAGTGCCAGCCGCTGGTTGCAGTGGCAGTGCCGAGGCAGAAGCTACGTGAGGCGGGTATTAGTTCCAGCGACCAGGGGGGACAAGCAGAAGAACCAGTACCTACGGAGGCACTGCAGCAGGTGGGAGGACGGCCGCGGGTGGAGGTGGCCAGTTCTGGGGGATCCTACCTCCTGGACGCCAGGGAGGGTCAATCAGTAGGTTCCACTCAGGAAGTTGCAGGCAGGGAGGGCATTCTAGAGAAGGAGAAGATAGTCTAGGCGACCTTAGGAGGTTTTGTCGATATGATGAAAGAAGTTGATGGGGAGTGTCGGAAGGAGAGGGGCAGTTTAGGAAGGGAGGAGATTAAACAAATGGTGTGGGAGGTGGCAAGGCTGATGGAGGGACACGTAAAGGAGCTGGCGGAGAGGATGGGGGTTTCCTTTGTGGGGATGGAGGAGTTGAAAGGGGTTTACCAAGATATAGAAGAAATGGCAAATTGGCATGGAGAGGGAGGCTAGGGGTGGAAAGTCACATAAGAGGGGGAAAGGGTTGCTTGAAGAGGGAGGTGTGGGAAGGGATGTGGTGCAGGAGGAGGGGCGAGGACTTCTATTGTGTCTCCATGAGGATTGTCTCATGGAATGCAAGGGGGATTTCATCGAGAAAGGGAGAGAAGGGTGGGGAGTGGAGAGAGTCGAAGAGGGAGAGATTGGGAGAGAATGAGGGGGGGAAGGTTTTGTGGCACCCTTCGTTTTCCCTCCTCCTCCGCCGGTTACGGTGGGGAGGAGGGAGACAAAGGGTTGTTTGTTTTAAAACCCCACAGAGTTGTGCGGTCTCTCGATAGACCGCCCGTCATTTGGGCGGTCGTATATGGACCGCTCATCGCTTGATGCCACTTTCAAAAGTTCTACCATGATGCGGCTTGTATAAGGCCGCCCTTTGGTATGAGTGGCCCATCATAGGCCGTCCTTCCGTTTAAATGCATATTTTGAGATCTATCTATGCACATTATGCTTGCTTGATGGATTTGATCATTTGATGATATTACTGCGAATTGTGTTGACAATCTTCCTTGCAGCATCATCATCCACTCACTTGGCTGTCCGCCGTCAGGTAAGTCAGGTAATGTATCACGATCCCTACATCCCTTAATGCATTACTATATTGTATTAAGCTATATTATCTTGAGAACCAGTTGGTTGCTCAGATGTTCCAGGATCTGATATTCCCCTTTAACAAAAACAAGTGATGGTCTAGGTGCACGCGTTTAACCCCCGGATAGGCCGTTGGGTTGGGAAAATCAGGGGACGATGGACTCTGTCTCGCACGCCGTGGTTGCAGATGGTATCCTGACCCTGATTACCCCAGTCTAGCATTACTATTCTCGAGTATTTTATATTTTATTCTTTCTTCGCATTTGTTTTAATGATTTCTTTTATTTTAGCCCAACATACATCATACGCATCTTTTGAGCATTCATGTCCCTTGGTCTGTCTGAAGGCGTCTCGTTGATGATGGATAATTGTGCGTTCAAGCTTTTGGGTAAGAGGAGCCATTCCACTCAAAGTTGGAATGTTTTCTCTGGTCTGTTCATCTGGTTTGATTGACTAAGAGTCCCTGTCTAAAGGTTTTTAGTCTGTTTCTTTACTTTTTACTGCTTGTTCTGATTCCCTCATTAGTTGTGGATTGTGTCCCCTGATGAGGCCGTCTGCTTTTCTCCTACTATTTGTTTAGTTAGTTTCTTCAGACTGGCATCGTTTTAGTCTTGTCATACCTATTGTTCGGTTCGAAATTTTCTGGAAGATTCCTATCACTTGTTAGGGAGAAAATGGGTGTCTTTTACCTTAACTCCCGCTTTTCACTCCGCTCTGCTTCGTTTTTGCTTCATCTCCACGTACTATTTCACTTTTGCTTCACCTGTGCTCGCTCCCCTGCAAAGAGGATGTTAAGGAGGGGCATCTGCTGACACCTATTTTTTTTGGCTTTAAGTTGGGTCATTTGATGCGGGACGAAACCACGGTGGACTCGACTCCAAGTTGAAGACCGACCTTGGATTCTAGCAAGCTCGCTATTCGTCCCTTAACGAGGGAAGCGCATGATCGTGCGCGGTTGAGAAATCGGCAAGAGCTAGGGTGGTCAACTCGCACTTTTGTGTCTAGATCAGGTCACGAGACGGGTTTCGCTCTCTCGCTCGCAGCAGTGAATTAATTATATCGAGCTAATGGCCCTAACACATACTCTCTAGCAGCGGCATATAAAAGCATATGCGGGAATAGCAAATGCCTACGAGGGGGGTGGTGAGTTTACCTCCATGCTCCGGACGTGGGGACGATGACCACGACCAAGTACGGTAACTCCCAGTAAATAATTAATTACAATAATTACTGCTATGATATTATTGCCCACTCCACGCAGGGAGGTAAAGGGCTACAAGTGGGCCTGGGAGGACCGATCTTGGGTTGACGGACTGCAAGCCGGAAGGGCTATAGGGCCGGAAACGGACTGTTGGTCTGACTCGGTACTGTTCTGACTCGGCACTATTCAGACTCAGCTCAGCAACTCAGCTCAGCCCGCAGGATAGCAAGTGAACTCTGCTGCTGGGACGGTGGCTTCCGATCATCTTCTGACTGCAGCGATAGGCTGGAATGCTATTGAGGGGTTGCCGATCGACCTCTGGGAGTGGCGGTCGCCGACTATGAGCCGACGTATCTTCCAAGGAATTAATTCCCGGACTGCTCTTGTTGGCTTGACTCAGATCAGATCTGCGCACCTCCACGACAGAAATTTCTGTGATCAGATCCGGAGGCGGATCGAGACGAAACTAGTACTGTTGGAAAGCTGCCTCGAAGGGCTACAACAAATAATTATTTTAGATCCATCCAACAAGCGGATTGGAAATGAAAATGATTGTGGATGTTTACTTGATAGACTTTAAATTCTTCGAAGCTTTTTTGCTCATAGCTTGAAGTCGAAGGACCTGCTCCGTCTTGCTAATGATTAGCCGGCTGATTCAACTCTCCTTCGTCCGGGAGGTAGTCGTTGTTGACTTCCGATGAGAGTGATATAGGCATCTCACCGGACTCTCTCATAAAATCGTCAATCTTGGGCTCAGCTTCTGCTTGCCCGAGAGGAGGGAGTAGCAGTCCTATGGCATTGACTGCGTAATGAACCTCAAAATCCCTCTCCTGATCATAGTCGAGTCCCCTCATATCTTTGCAGGAGAAGGGAGGCTACCCACGGACTTGCAGAGGATTCCATAACTAGTGGAAATATGCCACTCGTGTAGGGTCTTGAGCCTAAGGGATATGCTGCTTTTTACACATTTCCCTGATGTGCTCTAGTAGATCGTCCATTTCTTGGACCAACTCTGGTGTAGTGTCGGCGGGAGTATCCCAACCGAAATCATCCTCAGGAGGGCTCGGTGGGACTAAATCGCCTTTATAAAAGATAATCGACTTGTCTTCCTTACCCTTTTTACTCCTTGTCCGCTGGTAGGAGACTGTGAAGGTCTTCAATTGCTCCACCTCGTGCTCTTCCCGTTGAAACGAGAGTTGAACACAGTTTGGCGGTAAGGAGACACTCTGGTCGATGAACCGACTGATAAGGTTGGCTTCAAAGTCAATGCTTCGCCTCTCTGGCTGAGTTGGCTTGGAGACAGCCTTGAGGCTTAGCCTGTGTAGTCTTGCCAAGTCTTGGTTGACAGTGAATAGTTGCCCTTCCTCAGCTTCATAGTCCACCTTTTGCTTCCCTTTGTCTTTTACAGACTCAAAGATTGCTAGAGTGGGCTTCCCAAAATATAGGGAAGCATCTGCCAGATGACACTCGTTGGGGCAAAATGGAGTTTGATCTGCAAAGACAGTATGTTGCTCCCCTCCCTTGACATATTTAATGCATTGGTGCAGGGTTGAAGGAACAACCCAATTTTCATGAAACCATGGTCTCCCCAACAATACCTTATAAGATGTGTCGACATTGATGATATAAAATGTTGCTTAGGTGATAAAGTCGCCCAAGGGTAGCTTGACCTCAACCCGACCAAGCGCTTCCTCGAAATCCAGGTTAAACCCTAAAATCTTGACCGCGCTCACCTTTTGCAAGTAAGACGTCAAGTACAAAGACTTGAAAGTCTTCAAAGGCATAATGTTAATAGCCGCTCCGACATCAACCAAAATTCGGTTTACATCGTGCCCATTGATCATCCCTCACATACATAAATGGCGATTGTGACAGAGAGAGGATAACAACATGTCTTTGTCCGTAAAGGTGATGTTGGCTGCAAATGCCTCATATGCTTGGGTCTGTAATTCTGCAACATGGGCTTGATAAGCCTCTGGATCTCGGAGTATCTTGATAAGAGCCTCCCTCAAATCTTTACTCCGAGAGATGGCTTCCCAAATGGTGACATTTGTCGGAAACCGCTTCATATGATGAATGATTTTGCGGTCCGCCCGAGCACAAGTCTTGTCAAATGGTAGGATGATCTCCCCCAGAGTCTTCGGAGCCCCGCGAGGCTTCTCTCGCTTAGAAGGACGTTCCTCGCTCCGGCCTTCTACATTTTCCTGGAATAGTGGTGCCAGAGATTCCTCCGGAGGTGACAACGGTTCATCCTGTTCGACCTCATTAAAAGGACCTGCCTGGCTCGTAGGCTCAACCCTGTCGGAGGGACCAGCTTGCTTTGACGCCTCATCGCGCACTGGCGGCTTGGCTGGCTCTTCTTCTTCATTAGAGGAGGCGAGTATGAAAGGGATGCCACTCGGCCTTTTGGGTTTCGGGACAGGGCCCTAATCCTCTGAGGATTCGAGGATGAAGGGGATATCCCGTACTTGAGTTTCTGGGATAGGGCTTGGCTCTCCCCCTCTGAATAATATGACTAGATTGAGAGTTAGGGGATCGTCGCGTCCGCTCCTCGTCCTCGGCCACGACCTCGGCTATTTTCGCCGGGCGACGTTGATATGTCGCCATGGGAGCCTTGCCCCCGGTGCTATCAGCCACAGTGCTTTGTCCCGAAGGAGAGTTGATGTTGTCGGGCGGCGGGATCGCCACCATGTTGTAGGAGAGCTCTTGCAATATTCCCTCGAGCATCTTGATGGTAAGTTCCTCATCCTTGTAGAATATGGAGAGCTCTTCCGGGATTGGAACTCTTCACCCTCTTCAAGACGGTGGACCATCTTTTAGCTATCATCAAAATAGAATCATCAAAATAGAATATGATATGTTGCTATCATCAAAGCTAGACAACATATGCACAACAATTTATTGTCCACCATGAGTGTCGAGGTCGTAGGCCTCAAGAAGATGAGAGAGACTTATGCAGATTGCCCTGACTTTGGTCATATCTTTACCACTCTCCAAGCTGGGCCTATGAGGGATTATAGCAAGTACATACTTCAGAAGGGTTTCCTGTTTCAAGGAAATAGGATTTGTGTTCCTCAAACTTCGGCCCAAGATTTTCTTATATGGGAACTACATGCGGGGGGTCTAGCCGGCCACTTTGGTCGGAACAAGACCATTGAGGCAGTAGAGCACTGTTTCTATTGGCCGAGCTTGAAGCGCGATGTTGCTCACATCGTGGCCCAGTGCCATACTTGTGCTACGGCTAAGATGCGGAAGTAAAGTTTCAGCCTCTATACGCCTCTACTCGTCCCTGATGCCCCATGGCAGGACATCAGTATGGACTTTGTTTTGGGACTGCAGTGCACAGCCCCAAAGCATGACTCTATCCTTGTGGTTATGGATAGTGTAGAGGCAAAAATCTGGTTTCTATGCCACGTACCACCTTCTCTATTTATTGAATGGGAAAGTCGTCTCACACCCATGGAGGCCTGCAAGCACTAGGAAACAAGGGGCGTCAGAAGGAGTCCCAGGTGTTATCCCAGGGGATAACCCTCAGATGCTTAAGTCAGCAACAGATTAATGAAGGGTAGAGAAGAGCAGATGAGAGAGATAGAGAGAGAGAGATCATAGTAGAATATCGAGGAGCCGTGTAGATCCTCCAGACGAGTGCTCGCCACTCCTAGTGCCCACTCGGTGAGTGCTCGATGGATGGTAAGGTCGCCAGAGGGGACCTCTCTTCAAGTGTGGTCTGTCGTCCCTTCCTTCTCTCTATGTAGTAGGGCTAGTAGCTCTATCCTCTTGCGTAGTAGTTTGGCAGAATGATCCACTGTGTCTCTCTTCTCTATCGATGTCCTTGTTATAGGGGTTGTCCTGGAGCGAGGAGCCTTATTCCTTAATAGGGAAAGGCGTAAGTGGGGGAGTAACGCTTTCCCGCTATAGTGGCGGGAGTTTCCCATTGGAGGGCAATTATCCGGGCCTCGGCTAGTCCCGGGGTGAGTCTCACGATGATCGTGGGGCGTGCTTGCCCATTATGGGGTAAAGGCTGACATTGTGGGGGTTAACAGTCATTCACCAGAGGGTCTTTCGGCGGTCGCTATGCTTGGGCCGTGGCTTTTACGCGCTGTAGAATCTGATGCTAAGCCGGATTGGGCCGCACCTTGATGGGCCGTAGCTATTAGGCACCTCTTGGGTGCGATGTGGTTTGGACCCATTGTTATTGGGTCGACCCTGGGTCAGGCCAGATTTACCCTCCTCACTTCCCCCTACTCTCAGTTGCCAAGTGCTTTGTAGGGGCTTAGAGTCGAATAAGAGAGCGTCTATCAGAGAGTGGGATTCGAAGTCGATCTCGGTGTAGCACGGACATCGATGGTTCTAATGGCATGCTTGGCGCGCAAGATGCTTTTGGCGGTGGAAGGCGCCACTACCGTGATCATGACCTAGGTCCTACTTTGTCTGGGAGCACGGGCTCTGAACGGGCGTCTGGCATTGGCGATCGTACCGCGACAGTGATGGGTGCCTTTTCACCTGCCCTACGGCTTGGAAGCATCAGTCTATCGTGGGCGATTATAAGGGTCATCATGGGATCTCCCCAAAGACTCCACCCACGTCCTGTCGGTTGCCGTGCTCGTCGTAGCTTTCTTCCTCCTCCACCCGGTGAGGACTCTCTCCTTCTCTTTGTGTCTTCAATCTTTCACAGTCATGCCTCCTCGTAGGAGAGCCCTTCATGTCAGTCCCTCATCTTCTGTCGAAGAAGTGGCTCCTGGCCGTGGCAGTGCTCCGAGCACCTCAGGCGTCGGTGCTGGTCGACTCTGTTCCCTGCCGTTAATAGCGTACAGGGTGGTTCGAGGGCTGCGAGAAGCTTTTCAGATTCCCCCCAAGTTTGACATTATTTTCCCAACTGTTGATGATGATTAACTGAGCCTGCCTCCAGGTGGGATTATGGTCCCTGTGGCATCTTTCCAGGTGGATTCCATCTTCCTATCCATCCTTTCATTGCTTCTGTCCTCCATTACTATGGTCGGCATCCACGGGAGTTATCCCCAAACTCTTACCACATCCTCTATGGATTTGTCTTTGCATGTCGAAGAGCATCGGTGGAGCCCAATGTCTATCTCTTCCGACAATTATATAGTCTCCAGAGGTGTTCGACCGATACGACCTATGCGTACTTCAAGGCGCGATCCGGTCGAAACCTTATCCGAGTCTCCGCCGCTGCAGCTAACCTGAATGGTTGGTCGCAGCATTACGTATATATCATCAAGTCGACTGATCGCGACTCCTCTAGTGGTTGGAGGCATAGGGGTATCTATCCTGTCTGGGCCGACAGGAAGCCCCCGGCCAACGCCAAGGAGTATAAGAAGATTGATGCTATCCTCCGGTTTCCCCTTGCCAACGCTGACTTTGTGCTGACTCTGGGGATGCTTCGGGAGCTGGGGTTAAGTCCCCCGTTATCACAGGGTACTGACCTTGAATCCTCATCAAGTGGTGTTGGTGGTGAACTAGACTAACCAGGCTTGCTCTAATTTCAAGGGCACTTGAAGTATCTACGTGGAGCTACGAGGTGGTGCATCTGTCGCGGCATGTCCCTGGTCCTATGGACCACGTCGAGCTAAGGGCCGATCTAACAGTCGTTGCTCCTCAGGCTGAGGTCGTGTTTGCCCCAGGGCGGCTTCAGTATCCAGTTCCTGCGAGCGTCCCCTGGTGAGTCCAACAATATCTTCGGTGGCCAGTGAAGGGTCCAGCACTCGGGGGGAACCTCCGAAGGAGTCGCTAGCACTGCTGGAGAGGAGTCCACCATGGCTGCTGATGGTCATGTTCCACTATCTGTGGATGAGTTGGTGGCACTGGACAGCCAGCGTCACTCGAAGAAGAGGAGTTGGGTTTTTGCTCTGACCCAAAGTCGGGCTCCACCGCCGCCATCGTCCGAGTTACCTCTGCCTGAGGTTCCGCCACCGCTGCCAGCTGAAGAGTCGGTCATTGTTCCTCCTGCACCTGCCCCCATGGGAGAGGGGCACGGTAAGGGCAAAGCCCCCATTGCTGACGAAGTTGATTGTCCTCTACCGCTAGAGGTCCCCTCGTGTGCTCAGTTCTTGCCACCCGAGGATACTATGCTCGGGCAGGAGGGAACCACAATGGTTGTCGATCTCATTGGGAGGAGCGTTCGGTGGTGTGAGTGCATCGAGAAGTTTGGTCCCGGGGTCGAGAGGGAGTTGACTGACTTAGCTGCGAAGAGCATGATCTCGTCATCACGGCCTTCGGCTTGTGGAGGTGCCACTTCGGTGGTCTTGCTCGGGAGTTGGAGGCCAATCAGGCCACTCAGGAGGAGCTTGCGGCCAAATGTGAGGTGCTCGACAGGCGCCTGAAGACGTCTGAGGCCGAAAACACTGGGCTTCGCGAGTAGTTGAATCAACTAAGGTTGGCCCTCGTCGGGATGGAACAAGACCGAGACTTCTTCAGTGTCCGGGCTGAGACGACTGAAGTCCACGCGGTCAGGCTGGGGGCACAGGTCCAAGCCGTTGAAGCCCGAGCCGAGGAGGTCAAGGTGCAGCTTGTCGAGCTGTGTTTGTCGATGTCCACTACTGGTGAGGAAGCAGTAGAGAAATTTTGCTCCTCTTCGGCCTACCGGGAGGAGCTAGCCATGGTGGCCTTGGAGTTCTTTGGGCAGACACATGATCGTGGCTTTCGGGAGGGTTGGAGCGCCATTGTCGTGGCCACAACTAGGGTCCTGGGCTCCTCGGTACCATCTCTCCCTCCTCCCTCGACACCTTATGGCCTGGAGGCTAGTGATGGCGAGGAGGAGCTTGGCGAGGAGGAGGCTAGGGCAGAGGAGTTGGCGCTGGGGCCGAGTACTGACGAGCGAGCAACTATTGACGTCCCAGTGGTGGAAGAATGCACGGTGGGTTCAACCGAAGACTTACCTCCTTCCAGAGCTTTTGCCACACGTGAGCTCGAGGAGTCCGGGTCACGTGATGATGTTGCCAGGGCCAACGCTTGAGGGGACATCGGCTGTACTTCTCCTCCCTTTTTATAACTCTTCACTAGGGTGGTTGCCTCTTTTTGTAACTCTTTCATCGTTTGAATACAAGACTTTCTTCTTTTTCGCAAACTTTGGGATCTCTGGAGATCTGCCACGTGTTATCCTTCCTTTTCACACCTCGAGATCTCCTGGAGATTCAGTGCGATGCCTCGGGACTTATCTTGAGGAGGCGTGTCTTTCGGGACCCATCGTTTCAGTTTCAAAGGATATGGGGAGGCAGTAAGGCCCCTCCCCACTTCAAAACCCTTCGCCTCCCTCCTATAAATGGAGGGCCTTGTTGCTCTATCAAAGCATTCTCCACCTGCTAGGTGACGGAAGGAGAGATTTCGTAAGATGTCGTCAGAGTAGTTAGGCACTTCTTCTGACGATGGGTCTTTGCAGATTCCTCGCCAGCACCTACGTCTTCGGAGAGAACCCTTGCAACCACCTTGGTGGCCATGGCCAGTGCCAGGGAAAAATGGTGGTGACACCTCCGAGTAATACAAGCTCAGATACTTGGATGGCTGGCGGAAGGCCTTGGAGAAGGTCAACCGCCTATACTCCAACCGGGGGATCCTGCTCCTCGAGCCAAAGAAGTTTCATCCCTAGAGGGACGGGACCTTTCTTTGTAATCCTCTCCTCTATCTAATACTTCTTTTACTCCAGTCTTTGTTGCTATTCTCATCGTCTTTCTCAGTCTACAGGAGTGTAACGAGGCATTCCCCTTTGTCAGAGGGAACATCCTTCTTCTTGCAGGCAGAGGTGGTAGAAGGCGCAAAAGCTATCTTCATTTTGCCAGCTTGTATCAGCCTTATGAATCTATTTTTCATCATTGGTGACCTATTTATCACCCTTAGGGTGCCATTTGTCACCCTTAAGGCTCCATTTGTCACCCTTAAGGCTCCATTTGTTGCCTTTTATCTTTTTCTACGAGCAGAACATTTTAGGCTCATGCATGTTGACTTCGAGGTCAGAAAATGTTGACCTTAAGTGATGTCTGTATTGACCGAAGGTTGTTGACCATGTTGACTTCTCAATTTTGTTGACTAGTCCTTGTTAACTATTTTACTACTGACTTGGACTAGGCTTGATCATGTTGACTATTGACCTTGACTGAGGGTTGACTATTGACCAGAGTTACTTGATTGTAGATGAAGTTCAAGCTTGGCTGGGTCACTTTAACGATCGTTGACTTTGACTAAGGTCAACTTTGACTGGGCTTGTTTGACTATGGTCAATATCCTTTTGGCAGACGGACTCCACTTTCTTCTTCTTCTTCTGACTTCTCTTCCTTTTACTTCATTCAATCTATTTGTCACCACTATCAACCCATTTGTCACCGTTGATAATCTATTTTTCACCCTTAAGAAGCAATTGTCACCCTTAGTCCATTGCTAAAATCCTATTTGCATCTTGAGAGTTTCTTGGCTTTTGGAGTCGACTCCAGAGCCTCCAAGAGTATACTCTTCTTCTTTGCTTTTCAAGCCTCCAGTGCTGCCAGCTATTTTTCACCCTTAGGTACCTATTTATTATCCTTAGGTACCTATTTGGCATCGCTATCCACCTATTTATCAGCCTTATTTGTAAACAATCATCGCCACTGTTGCTTCTACTCGCAGGTGACACTGTGTCGACTCCACTACCTACTACTTCGACGTAGCCAACATGAAAGCTTCATCTTTAGCTGCTCTTCAACATGTAAAGCTATTGTTCACCGATACACTTCTTTTTGTCGTTGATGTGGGTCCATTTGTCATCGATATGATGCCATTTGTTACCAGTACGACTCTATTTGTCACCCTTATTAGCGATAGCTTACAGCTCATTCTGCCTTGTGATTTTTACTCTTTTGACTATTTCTTTGGCTAGATTCAAACCTGTCTTCACAAAGACTCATGGATATTTATGGATTAACATTATAAAATATATTTGATAGCATCAAAAACACATGAATATTCAAAAAACATATGAACCTCAAGAGTCAAAACATATGGAACTGAAAGAGCAAAAAACACATGAAACCCAAGGTTCAAAGGCATATGAAATTCAAGGATCAAACACATGAAACTCAATAATGAGTCATAGTGTTGACATCATCAAAACATCATCAAAATACAGGGGCACAACACATGGCCGAGTATGAACTACAATTTTCAATGTTGGCACCATATGCTCCTCACCTGGTTAGCACGGAGTTGTTAAAGGCTAACCGATTCATGGACAGATTGAGGCCCATCTTCATAAGTCAACTGGGGCCCCAAAATATCTGAACCTATACGGAGATGGCTCACAAGGCTCATTTATGTTAGAGGACCCTTGACATGGTCAAGAAATTCAATGGGAGAGGTGAAGAACCCAGGTGTAAGCATAAGAAGAGAGGATGGAAAGAAGAGAAATTCAGCATCACGAGAACCTATAAGTCCCGTGACAACAAGAAGAGGTTTCACAACGACAACAGGAACTGCAAGAATAAGAAGATTAAAGAGGAGGAGAAACAAGTCATGATGGCTTGCACGTTGTGTGAAAAATTCGGCCATTCGGTCAAAGAGTGTTGGAAGTGCCTCAACGCTTTTTTATGGTGCTACATCTAGGAGCATCGCATGCCCGATTGCCCCCTTATGAAAGATCAACCTCCCAAGAACGACGGTGGACGTAGGCGGTAGGCTCGTTTGAATGTTGTAATAAAGGAGGAACCTACAAAGGAGGGTGTGATGATCAAAGGTACCATTCCACATTTACTCTCATCTTGCCTTTGTATTATTTGATACTGGTACTTCTCAATCTTTTATATCTACACTTTTGCTAAAACCCTACCAGTTTCACCTATCCCTTTGCCTTCAGACTTAACTATTACTACACCTTTAGGTTTGGGAACAGAAATCAAAACCCACTATCTTAATAGTGAGATAACCATAGAAGGCCATAATCTCCCTGCTAATCTCGTATGCCTTAACATGGAAGGCTACGATGCCAGTCTAGGTATAGATTTGCTATGTGATCATTATGCCGACATTAAGTATCGCCATAGGTGAGTTTCCTTCTACAAACTTGATCTTCTAAAGTTTTCTTCAAGTGTTCGATTAAGTCCCTGTCAACAAGATATAAAACATTTCATCAAGCACCTTATCATCATAATTGCTTAAGAGATTGCATACTTAGCCAATTTCGAAAATGTCAGATACTCAAACTAAAAGAATGTATGATGATGTATATGCATCGATGCAAACACACAATGCATAGACCTGTGGAAATACCCCTGCACAAATGCAGTAAGTTAACTGCAAACACACCGACCTGTGTAGAACAGAGGTAGACTTTATATGCCAAGAGATATGAATGAAGACAAGAAATTATGAAGATGCACTGACCTATGTGAAGCACAAGTTGACCTGTCAAGCTAAACCATGTAAGGTGGCACAGACCAGTTAAGGCGATGGCTAGAGCAGTTAGAGCTTAAGCATCGACTTGATGCCTTAAGCAAACATGAAAGCTTGGACTTGAGTCTAGTGAATAACAAAGGTGCATCGACCTATTATGACCTAGACTCTACATGTGCATTGACCTTATAAAATATGTTACAACATGTGCATCGACCTGATGAACATTACACTTGCATGTGTGTAGGCCATGTAGAATGAATGCATGAATATGCATCAACCTTGCTCTACACAAGATCCAATGTGCATCGACCTTGCTGAGCTCAAAGTGCAATGTGCATCGACCTTGTTGAACACAAGGTGCAATGTGCATCGATCTTGCTTAACCCAAGGTGCAATGTGCATCGACCTGTCTGAACACAAAGTCATCTAGTGCACCGACCTGATACACTACTGATGTATACATGCACGGACCTGACTGACTAAATGCGAGCATGTGCATCGACCTATCTAGCTACAAGCACGAATGTGCATCGACCTTATGTTTAACGTGATACAAAGACGCATCGACCTGACATGCTTCAAACAAGAATGTGCATCGACTTGTATACTTCAATCACGAATATGCATCGACCTTATCTGACTAAGACATGAACGTGCATCGACCTCATATGACTAAGTGCCATATGTGCATCGACTTGATTTCTGACACTTAGAATATAAATGACTTGTTCAACATGAATGGCTCTAAGCAGTTTTACCTCAACATGATTCATAGTGTGACATCATCAAAACCAGGGTTCCTAGATTTTTGGATTCATCTTCAATTGAAGTTTCCTCGATCTTTGCAACACCTTAGCCAGAACTTTTGGATGTTCTATGCTAGTCTTTGATTTCACCAGCAAGTCATCCATATACACCTCCAAATATACATGCATCATGTCATGAAATATTACCATCATAGTCCATTGGTAAGTAGTTCCAACATACTTTAACCCAAATGGTGTGACCACGTAGCAATAAGTTCCCCAACGTGATGTGAATGATGTCTTCTCTTGATCCTCTTCTACCAGACTAATTTGATTGTATCCCAAAAATCTATCCATAATTGAGAGAGTTTCATGTCCTGTCATATTATCAATCAAAACATCGATGTGAGGCAAGGGGAAGTCATCCTTTGGACTTGTGCGGTTAAGGTCTCGAAAGTCAATACAGATCCTTGCATTTTCATCCTTCTTCATGATCAAGACAATATTTTCCACCCATTGAGAATAAAGGACAACTCTAATAAATCTGACTTTGTGGAGCTTGTCGACCTCTTTCTTCATTTTCAAAACCATTTGAGAGTGACAATGCCTTAACCTTTGCTTTATCGAGACCGACCCTAGTTTTAAAGTTAAATGGTAATCAATCAGGGTGGAATCTAAACCCGACATATCCTCGTAGCTCCATGCGAACGTGTCCTTATGATCCTTGAGAACCTCAATCAATGCCTTTTCCCCGAATGATGGCAAATTATCGCTTATGAGGATGATCCTAGGGTCTTCCTCAGTTCCCAAGTTTATCTCTTTGGTGGATTCTTCTACGGCAGTTGACGATTCATCAAATCTCCTCAACCCACTAGCATATGCGCTAGTCGCATCATCATATTCTTCGTCCCCTTCTTCAATAGGGTATTCCTCATCTGTGATCTTATAGACTCCATATCCTTCATCAATTGTTCAATTGTCCTTACATTCTATCTTTGATAGTTGGATGGGATTTTCTAGTAGCTAAGGAATGTTTAGACATGCTTGACACCTATTGGCTATGTCACACCCCGAACCGATAGCAGTGGAACGTGTCGTTTGCTCAGAACGTGGCAATTAAATAGTCGTGAATAATCAAGAGTAGTCGCATAAGACCAAATAATTTGGAGTAATAATCAAATTTTATTTTAAATATAAGTTCGGTCTTAAACATGTCAACTAATTTCAATTATCTCACTTAATCCCTTGAGAGATGAGTATGATATTTCTCTAAATTAGTGACCTTGTATCTAGTCTCTCTGGCAACTTCATCTTGTTCTCTCAACCACCGTTTTTTTGATGATGTCAAAAGGGGAGAGATTTGTGTGAGTTTATGAAAGTCTGTCTGTGGTCTGAGTCTGATGGTCTGAGTCCCATTTGGTGTCTTGATTGGTATCTGTATTTATGCTCTGGTATTCTAAATTTTCAATTCTTTGATTGATTGCTCAACTTTACTTCAAGGAAGATGAATTTTCTCTGATCAATAAAACTCAAAAACTCATATTATTGCCATCATAAAAAGGGGGAGATTGTTGTATCCCTGTGATTTTGATGATGTCTAACAATATAAGTCAATTGAGTTTGCATGAAGAAATAGTCACTGCAGTCATAAATAGAAATGTCATGTGCTGCATGCCTTTTGACCAAGTCAGGTCGATGCACCATTGATCTTTACGTTATCAAGTTAATGCATCATTGGTTGTTATGTTATAAGGTCGATGCATCATTGGTCTTTCATGGTTGTCAGACCAGTGCACTCAAGAGATAGGTCTATGCATCAGTGTCAGCTCATATAACTCAGGTCGATGCACTCAGAGTCATTAAAGGAGTAAGGTCGATGTAGCTGAACTATTTACAACTATAAGGTCGATGCCTAAAGTTCCCAAGTGCCATCTTGACAACACAGGTCGATGCAGCTATTTTGACACCTATTAGTAAGGTCGGTGCACCTTAAGCAATACAAGACGAAAGGTCAATGCACCTTAGCTATTTTTCAAAAGAAAGGTCGATGCAGCTGAACAATACCTGGAACACTAGGTCGGTGCACCTTAAGCAATACAAGACAAAAGGTCAATGCACCTTAGCTATTTTTCAAAAGAAAGGTTGATGCAGCTGAACAATACCTGGAACACCAGGTCGGTGCACCTTAAGCAATTTCAAAAGAAAGGTCGATGCACCTCAATTATTTCAGAAGAAAGGTCGGTGCAACTTCTTCTAATCTGCTAGTAAGGTCGATGCACTAGTTCATGCATCGATGCCTCAGTGGAAGCAATCCATCAAACAGGTCAATGCATAAGTACAAGCCCAAGTAATCAAGTTGATGCAGGTCTTTATGCGGTAACAGTCTAAAGATCTGAATCCTTATTTCGTAACTTAAAATTGGACCCGATTAAGAATACCAACTCCAACGATAGAATGGCATGTGATCCAAGAAAAAGTGGCACGCTTTTAGGAAGATTCCAGAGGAAGAATATTCATTGTGCCAGGTGGACCAACAAGGTTTCACTAGGTTTTCTACCTCATCCAATCCTCACGGAGACCCTGTTCTATTTAAAGGCTGCCTCCTCCTTCGAAGAACACTGCTGAAGCTGTTGCCGTTGCTCCCATTGCATACTTAGAAAGAGCCACCCCAGGAAGAAAGAGAGTTTCACCGTAAAGAGGAAGATAGATTCGAGTGCAGCCAGCCCAACTCCTTGGGAGAACGCTTCAATTTGAAGCTACATTATTTTTTTACTTTCTGTTCGAACTGATTTTGCTTGTTCTTCTTTCCTATTTCCTGTATCGAACTTGCTCTTAATTCCCTCTGAGTTCCTTCAGAGGGAGGGAGAGTATTATCTAGGGTTTCCCTCTCTGTGTGGAGGAAGTGGGTTGGGGGGAGGTCATGAGGTCTCGTGACAACGTTCTCCTTTCACCATGTGAACGGGTAGATTTACTTGAAAAGAAATAAACGTTGACCATAGAGGCCCCGTGGAAACATTTCGATGGTGTCTGCACCACGTGAACTATAAGGGCCGCTTTGATATTAGAATAAGGTCGGTTAGAATTTCTTATCTCATAAAAGAGAAATGACGGCCCCCACTCTCATATCTCACACATAGTCTCCTTCCCCGGGATCGGGTAAGATAACTCGAGCCCCTGGGCTCGAATTCCTTTATCCCTGCTCGTTTTTCAAACCGGGCCTAAGGGTATAAGTTGCAGTTGTGTTCTGAGGATAGACTTGGAAGCTGGAAGTATCCTAACCGCGAACATACCTTGTCGGATTGGCAATTTATATGCATAGGGATGCCAACGTAGAAGTTCCTATCGAAATCCAAATCCGATGAGAAAATTTATGAACATTAATGTAACGGATCAGGATAAACTCATGCCCCTTTGCATATGATTACTCATCGGTTTCAAGTAATTAATAACTTATCCAACCTCATTGGGTCTCTAATGACATATGAAATCAACATATTGAAGCCTACTGAGGAGGATAGCAAGAAAAAGAAGACGATATCATAGGGCTGTGCCACATCAAAAGGTCTATTAAAACTCCTAAAATATTTTTCATCATATTAACTTGTTTGACTTGGGTGAAAACTCTCACATTGTATTGTTTGTGTTGTTTGGGTTTGTCCAAGCCCATTTGTGGTGTTTTATGTTGCATCTACATATTCTTTTTTTGATTAGGCCCATTTTGTTCAGCCCATCTTATGTGTCCATTGTCTAGTCCATTATCCCTTGGTCCGTTGTCCATTAGTCTTTACATTATTGGGACAGCCCCCTCCTTTTCTCAAGCCCATTAAGCCCATTACTTCCCTCCTTGTATTAAGTCTCCATTTGCCCTCATGGAGTATTGTCATCCCATGTATCCTTCTTCTTCCTATTTCCTCGTGGAATCCTCTTCCCATGCAGGCCCATCTTCCCGTGGCCCCTCTGATCCATCCGAGGAACAGGCTAATCTCATGGCCCATCTATCATGCCTTGTTCGCCAAATGGACCCGGCTGAGGCCCAACGCCTCATTGCAGATCATCTTCATGGGCCTCATTCTCTTAACAGGCCTTCTCCTTCTTATGCTATTGGCCCGATTTCTAATGGCCAATTTTGTCCTAATGGGTCTCCTCCTTCTATCCATGTTGCTCCTGTCCCAGTTGATCCTCGTGCTTATGTTCCTTCCAGGCCTATGCACCCTTCCACTCCTGGAATGGGCTTCCCTTCTTCTCAATCTGGATCCTCTTT
This sequence comes from Amorphophallus titanum, assembly GCA_024336825.1. Taxonomy (NCBI): domain Eukaryota; kingdom Viridiplantae; phylum Streptophyta; class Magnoliopsida; order Alismatales; family Araceae; genus Amorphophallus; species Amorphophallus titanum. Next base: position 338,159 of record JANBPO010000881.1, read on the forward strand.
TTCAGCCCATTATCATCCTAGTTCATATTCACATTCTCTTGCTCAAGCTAACCCATGCCATTCTCGATCTCTCCCTACCCAGGAGATAATTTCTCAAACCCAATGCCAGCTTGATGAACTTCAATGTCAAATTGATCTCAAACCCTCCTTGAGTGTCCCTTTTGCATTCCAAGATCTCCATCTTCTGCCATCTTCACAAATTCCCACATATCGCCGTTATGGTGGAGTCAGTGACCCGTATGTGCACTCGAAGGAATTTATTTATGAGTCGGCCTAGTTTCGACATGACCAACGCTTGATGGTTTATCTATTTGGTCTATCATTGGAAAGCCTGGCTCGGGATTCGTTCTTCTCATTACCGCAAGAGCAAGTTGTGAATTTTCAAGCCGTGCAAGACAAGTTCATTCAACAGTTTCAAGACCAGGTTGGGCCCAGGTTCTCCATGGTGGATCTGGCCCCTGAGATGATGAAGCCCGAAGAGGAATTCTGCACCTTTGCTGACCACTAGCATCGCTTGGCCACGTAAGTCCCGGGGCACATTCCGAAGCAGGAGCAAATCAAGATGTTAATATCCAATGCAATGCCAGAATATCGGTTCATCTTAGCCCTTAATGATATTACCTCCTGGCAGTAGCTTTATAACCGAGCCCACTTCATTTGCTAACAAATCCAAGGTTCCCTTGACCCCGAGTCTCCACCATACACCTCCACTTACACCTCACCCTCCACAAGCCAACCCTACGCTCCCATGAGTCAGCCCGCCATGAGTCAGTCTTTCGCCACATATCCTTCCACGAGTCAACCTCTCGCTTCTACATACTTGTACCCTCCCGAATATCAATCTTCCGTGAGTCAGCCTCCCATCCCCTCATACCCACATCAGCTGCCACCCCCAGTCAAGGAAACACCACAACCCGAGTAGATGGATGCCGTCTATATACCCTCTCATCCTGCTCCACATATGCCTTCACTAAATCTCTCTGCCGCCGGCCAAGCACTCTTGCCTACGCAACCCCCACTTCTGCCTCCATCACCACCACCTTCTCCACCTTCATCCCATACCCCTCGGCATCCGCCTTGCCTGAAGCAGGCTCCTCATCCTCCATTGTCGGAATCTTTCACCGACATTTTCAGGGCTTTGACGGCCATCCACGTATTGCCACTTCCTCCGGCTGTGCCTTGTCGACCCGCAGTCGGGAATATGCTCCAGTTCTGTGATTTTCATCGCCAGCATGGGCATTTGGTTGAGGATTGCCCCAAGTTCCGAGAGTTTATTCATGATCTGGAAGATCAGAAGAGAATTGATTGGGCCACCATGCATAAAGTTATTTCAGATCTTCGTAGCAAGTAATAACAAGAAGCGCCACCCAGGCAGCCGTCTCCACCACTACAAGACCCGAGGCACCCCCGTGATCCTTTATCTAGTGTTGCACCTACTCCATCATCTCCGTCCCCATCTAAACCAGCAGGTCACCTAGGAAGCGCTTGATCCAAGTGGGTCACATTCCTCCAGTCCTTCTGCTCGAGACGGCAGACGACCCCTTTACCGAGCATCTGTGGGATAGTGCACCTTCCCACAGATGGCGCCAGATGAAGAGGGGTGATCTCGCGTGATTCTTGAGCTAAGGATGATGATGATGAATGTGAGAACTGCAAGAAGGGAAACAGATCAGAGGTGCCCAGGGATGGCTCCCCAGGGAAAACCCTCTGATGCTTAAGTCAGCAAATCAGATAGAGCTCTAGTGCGAAGTAAAGGGGTAGGAGGAGATGGGGGCGCGAGATCCCTCTCCACCAAGAGGTGAAGTGGTTCTTGCTCAGGGTTGGTGTTGCTTAGTTGCGCTTACCTTTCATAGGAGAGCTTCCCTAGTTTATATAGCAACTCATTGAATGTGGGAGCCCCGTGAACCGAGGAGTTTTAGGGGAGGTTACATCCTCTTCGTGGACTCTTTATAGCATGAGGACTCTTGATCTCCTTGCTCTTGAAGGGCACGTACCAGTCGCACAGATAAGCTTTCATCAGTCGGTCTAAGCATGGGGCACTAGCTCAAAGGGGGCCTCCCGAGCGATGGGTGTATGGCTCAGACGGGGTGTGTTAGGTTCCCGAAGGGACCTTTCCGATCTATCTGACGCTCAGACTTTCAAACCCGAAGGTCGCCTAGGAAGTGCTTGATCCGAGTGGGTTATTGAGCTTGAAGCAAGTGGGCCCCTAGGGGGGCTATCACTCTAAGGAGTCAGGCCTCGTTTGGTCTGGTGGGGACCTCGTTTGGCCGCACTCTCTGGGCGGTAGAATTTCTCCCTCTCCAGACCCTGCCCGTAGAACATGAAGAAGTGGTCAGGCTTGTGGAGAGGCAGAGCCCTCTCACGAGAAGAAGAAAAGCTACAAACGAGATGTTACAAACCCTCACTGAGAATACCAGCCCAGAGGAGGCTATGGTAGCCCTGACTGCCAATGTGATTAAGGCTAAAGATGACGATGGGATGCCATCTACATCATCTCAAGAAGTACCAGTTGAGAAAAGAGGTGGCATCCCTTGCCCCTCTATATATTGTTGAGTTGCATTAGTGATTTTGATGATAACAAAACTTTTCTTTAGTTGATTTTGATGATAACCAACTCCGAACTCGTTAACAATCTCGTGCCAAGTACATTTGCAAAGGAGCAAGCCCAAGAAGGTGGTGAAGGCTATTTTCCATGAAAATCAAATGTTCAAAACTTTAAATGCATTAAACGAGTTAAAATGAACTCCAAATGGATGTTACAATATGTTGAATGCAAGGACCGTTTGTATGGATCTATCACTTGGGCTAACAAGTTGTTTTTGTAGATAAAGTAGACTTCAGTCAACCAATGGGACTCGATCGGTTGACCAAAATTTCCAGCAACGAACGGACTAAACTTTTACAGAGTTCAGTCGATCGATAGGGCCAGCTCGGTCGACCAATTTTCCCAGCGTGGAAAAGTTATAGGTTTCTCAGAGTTTGGTCGACCGACCAGAAATTGCGGTCGATCGAACTCTTCGAGGTAGCAATTGTTGACTTTTGTTTCCTCCTTCATGGGTAGCCATTTCTTTTGGACTTTTGAGTCCCAAAGCCCCCTAATCTACCAAGAAATGTGGATCTATGTCTTGGCATGTCCCTTGACCAACCCAAGTGTTATAAAAACCTATTTTTGGGGCAAGAAACCCAAATGAACCAAGAGGATTCAATGGAGGCTATCAAAGGGAGAAAGAAAGCTACTTTGTGAACAGTACTCTGTCCAGGGATTCTTCATCCAACTCTAAGTTTTTCAAGATCAATCTGAAGCCAATCAACCTCAAATCAAGTGGAGAAATAAGCTTTGTTCAAGATCTACATCATCTACTTAGGGGGAGCCTAAATAAGAAATTTTCTCCTGTGTTTCTTCTTCCAAATTCCTCAAGCTTCAAGTGTCTATTCTTTGTAATCTATAAACATTCGTGTGTGTGTGGATCTACTCAGATCCGTGTGTGCATGTGGTTTCTTTTAGATTCACGTGTGTTTCGGTGCGCTTGCACCTTCGTGGGAGTTACTAACTCCTTATGAGTGTATGTGTTCTGATCTTGTAATCCTTTACAAGATAGTGTGTGAATCCATACAGATCGTGAGGGGTGGACATAGGTTGCCATCGTTGCATCCAAACCACCTAAAAATCACCGACTATTGTGTGGTTTGATCCTTTTCTTCTACCTCACATTCTGTGCTCGATGGCTTATAAAGCCTTACAATTGCGTACATACTTTTCCAAGGATATAAACACAAACTAAAAGGACATAAATAAAAAATAAACTATACATGCTCGGCGTTGATTCCCATCATCATCATTACCAAGTGTCGACCTCCCTAAACCACATCAAGCAGCCAAGTGCTTAAATCGACAAGGAAGTGTCGACCTCATCTCTCATGGGGTCAACCTCAAGGCCATTCCAGAAATCATTATCATCAGTTTTCTACGAAGAAGTGTTGACCTCAAACCATTAGAGTGTCGACCTCAGTCTCACACAGCAAACAAGTCACCTGGTGCTCTTCATGACCGTCTCGACCTCATCATCGATAGTGTCGACCTCACAAACACAGCTAGCACTCTGGGCAACAGCCAGCGCGAAGCAGTGTCGACACCATTGTACCAAGAGGTCGACACCAGAGTCATTCCAAAACCCGTTACAAGCAAGATTTTGTGAAGAAGTGTCAACACCACCGTTGTAGCAAGACGACCTCACAAGAGAAAAAACTTCAAACTTTTCTAACAAAACTGTCTTTTTGAAAATTATACTGAGAGTAAAAAGTTAGACGTAAACCTCTAAAATGCACTATTTTCATGCTTTGAGGAGACTCCTAAGGTCACCCAAAATGTAACTTTCACCATTAGTGTCCAAAGGGTCACTTTACTCCAAATATCCCCAAGTACAAGAACCTTGGAAAAAGCACTCTTACTGCCAGTTCTGTAACCTGCGACAGCCAGCAAGATTGAGTCTGAAAGGAGTCTCTTCTCTGATAAAAAGGACGTCCTCTTGCTTCAGAAAAGAAATCTCTGTAGTTTCCTTTGGTCAAACCACCTCTTGTTCACTAACAGCCTCTCATATTCGCAAGAAAATTGGAGAGAAAGTTTGCTGGCTCTTGAAGCCTATATAATGGACGATCCTCCCTTGCATGAAGGCGCTGCTGGAGCTAGAAGGAGCTTAACCTACAGAAATAGCAGAGTGTGAGAAAGAAAAGAAAAAGGAGCGACCACTCAGCCTTTCATCCGAGAGAAAGAAAAAGCATTCCCCAGCCAGTCAGCCAGCACGGGTTCCTTTGCTTCACTGTTTTATCACCGCTAGTGCCTCCTTGCTCGGGACTACTAGTTGCAGCCTCTTGGTTCTTTTGGTTTCTTATTTTTTTCCTTATTCTTCTACCACATATCACTTTGTGTGTGTGTGTGAATGGTTACTTGTGTTGATTCTACTTTCTTCCTTGTGGGACTTGCTTCTTGTGTGCCTTGAGGACTTGTCCTCGTGTGTGTGTATGGGTTGGGGCTAGTCCCCGTGTTCCGCTGATTACTCAGCGTGTATGGTTGTTCCTTTGGCCAAGGAGTGGAAGCCTCACTAGTTGGTGACGGGTGGACGTAGGTGTGCCGTTGTGTAGCCGAACCACCTTAAAAGCATTGTGTTGTGGATTTCTCTCCATATCATCTACCTCCCTTCACCGGTGGCTTGTGCATCTAAGTGTTTCACTTGTCCCTCAGTTCCGTTCATCAACTGTGAAATATTGCTTATCTTAACTGCGGTGTTGCCTTGCTATAATTTGTTTTCTTAGAAGTCAATAATCTGGTAGAGGATCTATTCACCCCCCCTCTAGATCCTCTCATACCATCCAACAGTAGCTTTGCCAATGAGGCATAGCTGGGTGTGACATATTGTGTTGCAGCTAGCCCCTCCAGATGTACAATAGTACCGAGATTGACAGAACTGGATCTTCATGAAATCTTTTTGAATTTCAGGCAACATGGGCAGGGATCTCACGGGCTTCAGACTTATTGTCCTTCTTTCTATATAACAATTTTTCAAGTGTCAACACAGCATCAACTGGCAGCGCTTGTGCTGAACTGGCATGAAAACCCGTCCGGCAGCAACCCCCCCAACCGGTAGTAGCGGCCTGTCTGGCAGCAGTGGCCCCATCTGGCACTACTCTCCATCCAGCAGCATGTGTGCTAAACTAGCATGGGATCACCCATCCGATAGCCCTGCAACCTGGCGAGTAGCCCTCAGCCCCTGCTCCCCCTATGTAAAGGTCACCCTAGGATCGAACAAAAAAAATAGAAGAAAAAAGGACAAGGAGAGATAGCCAGAAGACGCAGAAGAAGAAGGAGGGGCATTGAGAGAGAGAAGAGATAGAGGGAGAGACCCCTATAGTCCTTCGAAGAGGATCCCTGTGTCTGCATTTGCAGAGTGAGGGAGAAGAAGGAGAAGAGAGGTAAGGTCGGGTTCTAGGGCACCACCTTTATGGTTGTGTAGTACATTGTCGTTAATGAAAGGTCACTTTACTGTCTTGCTTGATCATGCTCTATTATTCACATTCCTCATATCTCTAAAGTACATATCTGGTTATTACTCTAGTTCCATTCGTGTGTTATATCATATCTTCCATTATCTTCTTTTCTAGAGCGAAAACGTAATTACTTAAAGCATGCCTTCATGTTGATACGGAGATACCTACTGGGCAAGTGTGCTCATACCTACGTTTCCAAAATTTTTTAAGAAATTCAAGTGAGTCGGATTCAGACTATGCTAGTGATTGGTCCGAGAGTGATGATTAAAGGCACGAGAGAAGACTTAGAGTGTCATGAGTCCTTACATTTGTTTAGAGTCACATCATATAATTTGTTCTTTATTGAGTCAGGCTATGTAATTTTCTTTTTTATTGAGTCAAGTATGTCAAGGAGTCAAGTCTTAGTTTCTATTGTAAAACTTTGATTATTATGCAATAAAGTGAATTTTTTGGGTACATCACATTGTGTCTATTCAATCTTATGTTTGAATGATTAGCGCTTTGATTATATTGCTAGCTTGAGACGTATCACCGACTGTTTATGTTCCCGATATTCTTCCATTGTACATATATCTCGAGGCGTGACATCGACCCAGCTATATCGGACGCTAGATGATCCTCCCACGACCAAACGTTACTCTCAACATCACCGGCTTCCACTCCAGTAAAGGCGAGCATGCCCCACAGGAGCCATAAGACACGCCTAAAGATCGCCTGACCCCGGAGGAGCGGGCGCACAATGAGAAACTCTCCACGATGGCGGGATGACGTTATCCCATGACTCACGCCCTTCCCTGTAAATGGATAGATCTCCACCACCAGGACAGCCCCTATAAATGTACATTCGACTAGGGACAGAGGGGGACACAGTGACATAGATGCACACGCATACTGAGACAGGCTGACAGCTACAAGCGCCAACAGATAGGAGAGAGCCTTCTACAAGGGAGAGCCTGACCCGCTTTCGAGCACACTTCCAGCCTAGCGAGCACTCTCTGAGCGCCCGTTAGGTGTAGCGAGTACTCCTCCGGAAGTTCGATCCTCACTCCAGCTTGATTGCTCTACTCTCATTCTCCTCTCTCCTCTCCATCCTCCCTTGATCCCCACGTAATAAGTTTTTGACTTAAGCATCGAAGGATTGTCCCCTGGGGTAACGCCCAGGGCTCCTTCTAACGCTGTTCCTTTAGTGTTTACAAGCTTCCACGGGTGGCTAGATGATCTTTCCCAACAAATAAATATTAAAAGTGTGGTACGAGATTCGAGAAATTATTTTCTCATCTCTACATTTTTTGGCACCGTCTGTGGGAACCCCAACCTAATAAGCACGTTGACATCTAAAATATCACTGTATGGCAAGCACGCCCTTGCGACCAGGAGAATAGCTGGCCAAGCGTGAAGAAGCTGAGGAAACCTGAAAGGAAGTCTGCTCAGACTGCTGAAGCCAAAGGCCACATGATGGAGCATTAGGGACTCCATAACTCATCATCTCAGGATGTCTGAAAAGATTCTGCAATAGCTCAGCAACGCTATACGGCAAGCTGAAATCAACAAACCCAATAAATCGACATCGACTCGTTCATACCGAACAAACCTCACACCTCGTCTGATGAGGACGAAAATGCATATGGTGGTCCATCACCTAATATGGAAGCCTCCCGAGATGAAGAAATATCCCTGATCTCTCAAAATAGGGTGTCGAAGGCAATACCAATAAAAAAAAAGAGTGACTCGATCAAGGTACACATTATGCCGGAAAGGTCTGTAAAAGGCCGAAAAGCTACCCAATGAGGGCGAAAATATTTCGAGCGATAGCCCACTCAATGAAGATGCTCCACACATCCACAGAGCAGGCTTGATAGCACAAATCACAGTGCCAAGGGCCGAATCAGGATGAAACCCAAGCAATTTGACATGGGTTTAGCACGTGTCAGAAATCACTCGAAACTACAAACTGAAGCCCAGAGTCTTCAAAATCGACATTCCGGAGGCGTTACATCAAACCTGGAGCAATACCGGATGTCAAGCATTCAGTCTGGAGCCAACAAAGTAAGGAAGATGCCAAAATTTACCAAAATTCCCTTAATGGCCAAGGTGAATCGGCCCCATTGGCTGAACTGGCATGCCCCTGTTTGATGGATGAATCGGCTTGCCCCTTGATGAATCGATGCCCTTTGATGAATCGAATACCTCTAGGCCCTCTGATTGACATGATTGAATATAACTTGTCACATCTCCAAGTTCCTTCTGCGCTCAGGGCATGACAGTTTTTGTCATATCAGAGCCAAGGATATTCAATTCCTAGGAGCCAAAGTCCAAGGATAGGTTAAAAACCTTACCCGGTGAGATTGGGTAGAACTGACAGTTAAGTTAACATAGGAACTTAAACCTTTGGAATAATCACATATTAATAGTGTTATTAAATCTTGTAGGATCTGGCCGCCGAACGTGCTCAATGGCGCGACATGCAAAGGAACGTTCAGGGTCTTACACAGGCGCTACAACAAGTAGCGCAAGGAGGTGCTAATCGTGGCGTGGGAGAACTCCACCGGAGTTTTTGCAATATGAACCCTCCCAAGTTCATAGGCTCGACTGACCCTGACGATGCTGAGCACTAGATGAGGGAGATTGGATGGATTTTCCATGTCATGCAGTGCGCGGACCAAGAGAAGGTTCTACTTGCAACATTCCAGTTAGAAAGGGACGCCCATTTCGGGTGGGAGTCTGTAGAAGCTACTAGAGACCAAGATCAAGTCACTTGGGTTGAATTCAAGGAATATTTCAATAACAAGTATTTCTCTAACCGAATACAAGAGAAGAAGGCCACAGAATTTGCCACACTCAAACAACGTTCATTATTAGTGGCCGAGTATGAGGCTCAATTCTCTAGACTATCACGATACGCTAAACACTTAGTAAGTACCGAGAAGATGAAAGCCAGAAGGTTCCTTAATGGGCTCAGGCCCCAATATATTACACAACTGGCGCCGATGGACATACAAGTCTACTCGGAGATAGTACGGAGAGCCCAGATATTAGAAGATGCCACGGAGTTGTCAGATAAGATCCTTGGGAAGGATAAGAAGGAGCAAGTCACCAGCTCCCGTACCTTTAAGCCAACCGTCAACAAGAAGAGGCTTAATAATGGCGGAGATTCCCCTCAAGAGAAGAAGTCTAAGAAGAACCCAAAACCCTTCTCCATTACCACTGCACCTTCCAAGGAGGTATATAAACATTGTGATAAAGTTGACCACAAGGCCGAGGAATGATAGAGAAGACTCAGAGCTTGTCTCCGTTGCAGAAGCTATGATCATCGGATCCCCGACTGTCCACTACTCAATGACCAAGCCGGAGACGAGAAGCACCCGGTGAAGAAGAATGCACGTCTCCAAGCTCTTCAGGAGGCAGAACAAGACGAAGGCGGACTAGTGGAAGGTACACTAAAGATTTGTTCCAAGTCTGCTCATGTCTTGTTTGATACTTGTGCTTCACATTCTTTTATTTCTAAGAAGTTTGCCGATCCACTACCTATGGAACCGGAATGGATAGATCTAGTTATTTAAACCCCTCTCGGGAATGAGTCCGAAATCACACACCATTATTTAAATTGTGAAGTCATGGTGAAAGGGGAGAATCTACTTGCCAACTTAAAATGTCTAGACATGAAAAACTATGATTTTATATCAGGAGCCGATTGGCTATCCAAATACCAGGCGAGTGTGGATTGCCGTAACGACAAGGTAACTTTCAAAGAGTTTCCGAAACTTTCCTACACTAGCCCTAAGAGTCGGAGCAAGTCATTGCTTATCTCGGCTCTTCGTGCTAGTAAGCTAATAAGGAAAGGGTGTGTATCTTTCTTTACTTTTGTCACCGTAAAAGAAACAAAGTAGTCCAAGATAGAAGACATCCCGATAGTATGGGAGTTTCCTGACATATTTCTAGAAGATCTGCCTGGGCTACCCTTACAGAGAGAAGTGGCCTTCACCATCGACCTGGTCCCTGGTGCTGGTCCAGTTTCCAAGGCACCTGATAGGATGTCCCCCGCTGAGCTCAAGTTGTTAAAAGACCAACTGGTGGAGCTCTCGAAGAGGAGATTTATCAGACCAAGCTCTTCCCCGTGGGGAGTGCCTGTATTATTCTTAAAGAAGAAGGATGGGTCAATGAGATTATGCATCGACTATCGGCAGCTGAATCACCTCACCATCAAGAACAAGTATCCACTGTCGAGGATCGATGAATTATCTGATCAAATATCTTGATTTAGGTATTTCCCAAAGATTGATCTGAGGTCAGGATATCACCAACTGAGGATCAAAGAAGAGGACATTCATAAGACTACGTTCAGGAGCAGGTATGGGCATTACGAATTTGTAGTTATGTCTTTTGGATTAACAAATGCCCCTGCAGCTTTTATGCAGTTGATGAATAGCATATTCAGGCCTCCTCTGGATTAGTTTGTATTTGCCATCTTCATTGGATTCTGCAACAAACTGACCGCATATCACCCCAATTAAATTTGCTACCTCTATAGCCCGCGACTCCATGTACCTTTTCCACGTTAGCTATGATCACTTTGACCTCCTCTTTACTGAGACCTCCCTCTCCCTCCACATTAGAAACCTCAATCCGATCTGCCTCAGCTTGCTTAGGCGCTACCTCTTCCTTGCCTGGATCTACCTACGTGCGATATGACATAGCCTCGGACTCCCTGATCAGGGGAAGCAGCACTAAGACAGACTACTTACTAAGACCTTCCAAAAGCGAGAAAGCTGCCTCCGCCTCTTGCACGAGGTCCCCGTCCAAAAGTCAAGACTCCTCACACCCCACAACGACGCCGGTTGTAGCTTCCAGAGTGCAAAATGTATTCCCTCCCTCAATGGCTAAAGGTGTGTGATCGTACTGCTCATCGAACAGAAAAGAGAGAAGAGGTAGTAAAGCCTCGGAGACTCCCTCCCCCTCCCGGCCACGACTGCATCCCTCACCTGCGGAAGGGTCGGCTAATGGGAGCCCAGCAACCTACTAACGACCACTTGTAGCTGGCACCGATGCAGCCTCAGCTTGACTCTGCTTCGCAATGGCATCCGGGAGACAGCCACCCTCCAACAAAAACTCTCCCACCTGCATCGAAGGACTGTCCGACCAGCTCCGTTAACTCGCCGCCTCCTACAGGCTTAGACGTGTGGGAGCACATAAGCACATTCCACACTACCGCCAGGGCAACCACCAGCTGCAGCCAAAACCTCCACTGCCCTCTAGAAGACACTGACTGGACAAGGATGGCTGCCAACCTTCCGGTGGCGTCCACGCCTGGCCCTATGCTTAAGCAAACCAGGCCGCCGTTGGGACGCAGGCAGACAGTGACCGCAACCAAGCAGCCATGACAAACAGCCGGCAGCCCATCGACCGGCGGACCTCTCGAAGCATTGCTCCCTGGTGAGGAGGGGGGTAGGACAAGCCAATCAAGTAGGGGAAGAAGGCTCTGATCGGGCTCCCCAATATCCATAACCGCAACCCCCTTACTGGGTAAGTTCCAGGTCGGACTGGAGGGACCCGAGCCGCCGGCGAATTCCCCAGTACCAGAACCTGAACCATACGCAAGAGGTAGGCAGAATGGGCGGCAGATTCGAATTTCGAATCCCCACCAAGCCATCGTCTTCAACCTTTGAACTCCTCTGGAGAAACCCTAGGGCGGCCACTGCCACCCCTCGAAAAAGAAATCTGGACAATGAAGGGCACTCAATCAACTGCCTATGTGATTACCGTCGGGATCTCCACTTTGCCAAGGGATGCCGCCAGCAAAAGGAGTAGACTCCCAGGAATCAACTTGCCGAAAAAGCTAACAAGGAAGAGAGCCCCACCTCATCACAAAGGATGAGGGATGTCCCCTCGATTCGAATATAGACAGAGGCGTCCGAAGAGCTAGAGAAACCCCCATCCCTGAAGTCCATCGTTGGATATGCAAAATAACACCATCTGTCGCAACAAAGTCCACAACCACCGCCGCCGCCATCATCGCCTCTTCCAGCTAGCCAACCGCCAAGAAACCTGATCTCATCACCTAACGGACCTCCCACATTTTTGTCCTTCCATGAGTGCTAGAACCTTGGCCGCATCCGCCGCGCCGGCCACAAGGCTAACCCAGACACAACGCCTCATCCATTCCAGCTGAGATGAGAGGAACTCTAAGGGGATCCCCCTACCTCCAAACACCGTCTCCCAACCTCAGACGTCTGCCAAGAGTGGGTGACCGCAGTCAACTGCCGAGATGCTGCACCCGTCTGGACGACATCCGTGTAGGGCCGACCAAGTGCCGGCCACCTCAGCCGGCAGAACTGCTGGGTGCAGCCGAGACACCCGCAGTGGTAGCAGACTGCACCTCTCAAACCCGGGATGAACAAACCCCACCCCCCGCGAGCGAAAGCCACGAACCACAGAGAAAGGCGACCCCTCACCAGAGCAGGACGACCCTCGGGGACAACCCCCGGCAGGCGGCCGCACCAGGAGGCCATCCCTAACAATGAAACTCTCGCTTCCCCAGAGTCTCTCTCTAGAAATCGCTAGAGAGAGCACTAATGAATTGGAATGTATAAAATGAGTGGCCCTCACCCTTTAGTTCTTCAACAATGTGAATCATGAGGCTGGAACCTGATAGATCCAGCTGAAAATCAATCAGAACCAGATGAATCTAACCTGGTTTGAGAGAAACCACAGGGGTTGACAGAAATTTTTAGCTGTTGAAAATAGCAACTGAGCGTGCTCAATGGAGGGAAATGTAAAGTACTGTGCAAGCGTTAACTCAACCCTGCAATAAGTCAACCAAGGAGCTCGTCACTTTGGTACGAGAGACCTGCATTATAACTTTAGGAACATGAATTCCCCAACGTTCAATGGTTCTATTGGCCCAGATGAAGCTAAGCACTGGGTTAAGAAAATTGAAATAATATTTCGAGTCATGCAATACTCGAACTAAGATGGAGTTTTGTTGATGACCTACCAACTAGAAAGGGACGCGAGAGCCTGGTGGGAATCAGTGGAAGTTACTTTACCCGATCTCCAGATCACTTGGGAGGAATTCCTATAATACTTCGACGACAAATATTTCTCGGAAAGAGTCCAAGAGAAAAAGGCAGCGAAATTTACCATTCTCAAATAAAGAAGTCTCTCGGTAGCTGGATACGAGACCCAGTTTTCTCGACTAACTCGTTATGCTCCACACCTCATTAGCATGGAGAGAATGAAAGCCAAGAGATTTATGAATGGGTTGAGACCCTATGCATTCCTTAATTGGCACCCCTAGATATCCAAACTTATGCCGAGATGGTCCAAAAAGCCCAACTGCTAGAAGATGCCATGGAAATGACTGATAAAATCAAGGGGAGAGTCGTAAAGGTGCAAGTTGTTGGCTCCGAAAGCTTTAAACCGACGTTTGGAAAAAAAAAGACCAAATGAAGGTAGAACATCTAAACAAGATAAAAGGCCCGGAGAAGAAAATAGGCAAGTCATCCCTACTATATTGTTATCATCTAAAGACATCTGCAAATATTGTGACAAGACTGATCACAAGACTGAAGAGTGTTAGAGAAAGAAGGGGGCATGCTTGCATTGTGGAAGTAGGGACCATCAGATCTTCAGTTGCCCCCTTATTAAGGAGTCTCTGTTGGAGAAAAGCCAAGAAGGATGAAGGCGTCAAGGAAGACTTCAAGCCCTGACGGAGTCTGCACCTACTAAAGAAGGAGGAGTAGTGGAAGGTACTCTCGCTATCAATTCTAGAACTACTTTCATTTTATTTGATATTGAAGCTGCCCATTCATTCATAACCCAGAATTTTTCTGCCATTATTGTACCTGGACTATTTCTCGGTAAAATCACAAGAAATAAGGGTTCGGACATTTCACTGAACACCCTCCAGGAACGGGCTAGCCAGCCCTTTCTACAATCCCATGTGTCCCTACAAGGGCCCTGACCAGCTTGCTGTGATGCACGGCGACACAAGCAACCCCCCGGAGTCAACTCTGGCCACTCACGTACGGGCTTTGCCCGTATCCTGCACCGTCACCCGGAGCCACCCGGGGGCGCCCAAACAACAAGTCATGTCACGTGGCACTCAACAAAAGGGGCCAAGGGCCCGCACAGAGACATGTCTTTCAACCCTCCAAGGTCAAAGGGAGGCCTAACTAGGTCAACCATAGGCTTTGGAGGCCTGTCGCGCACACGTACGGCTCACACGGGCATGCTTGGCATTTCGTCAAACACCTTATGGGCACGTATGTTCCAGCCCTTCTACACCAAGCCATGGGCTGACCCATGGTTTCAGCACCTAAATTGGGTCCCACAATGACCCCCTAGCAAGTCGGGCCCAACCCCGACACTCAGACATGTGGCGACAAGCCATTTAACTCTAGCACTCGGGCCAACCCGAGGCTACCCGGTCAACCCACTGTACAACGTGGCACACAGCCCGAGGTGTGGCACACATCCACAAAATGCCTCCCCTCAGCTCTCACGAGCTACCGTCATCAACCCAAGGCCCGCTGTGTGGCCCCTCAACCACCTACTAAAGCCGTTCGCTAATCCAGGGTATGTCGGACATTCACCCAAACACCTTGCAGGCGGCTACGACAACCCAAAGAATGGTGCCCCCATGGCCCGTACCAGCCTCCCCGAGATCAAAGTCTGTCAAAGGACAGCCCCGAATGACGCAGGAAGACCCTCGGGGGCCATCCCCCGAGGTTATGACCTCCCCTGGGGCCAGTTCGCCCCAGGGTCAGCCATGCGCCCCAAGGAGGGTGAACCTCCTTGGGGGTCGCACCCTCCCTCCAGCCCGGTGGTCCTACGACCCCACTCAGTCCCAGTTCATCCTATTTATGGTCCTACGATGCGGTTCGTGTGTCATACCAGTTCGAGAAGCTGACACGTGGGCACAAGAGCACAAAGTGGCAGCACGGGGGAGTTCCTCAAGTCTGACACGCTCGCAAGCCTATAAATCTCATACTTCGATGCACTAGGTTTATATATGCATCTGTGTTAACATCTGCAGGGAATCTATATAAAAAAATTAGAAATGTATGCACATCTATTAAACCATAAAATGAAATAAATTTTGGATGATACTGTAACTTTTTTTGAAAGTGGATGATACTGTAACTACATCACTAGAACAATTAGCTGCTCATGATGAAAGGCATATCCTGTTCCAAGAAATGCAAAATTGAGTCCCATTTCATGCCAATTACTTTGCTTGAGAAACATACCATTTATATAGATGTCAAGTCATCAAAAATTACTTCATATTCTATCACCAAAAGTGTGATTATGGTATGCCAGTTAAAGCATATATCCATGGGAATAATATCGCTAGAATGATGTCATTGCTATTGAGGTTGACAACCACACTGACATATACACCGTCCTCCGCTGTACATTCATGTTTCTAATATTTCAAAATCATGAGGGCGTTTATGTATCCACATAATGTAAATATGGACTAGCAATTAACTGCTCTTAATAAGGTAGTACTTAGGGTCAACATGAAAAAGGAGAAAAAGTGAAGCAAGAAACCATGGGCTTTAAATGACACAGGACGTATGCCATGAATATGGAATCTGCACAACACAGAATTCAATGATTTGAGATCATTTCTGCTGCCCGCCAATAAGATGATCCCAACCGTCATGCCCAAATCTGGACAAAAGAGACTAGGTCCTTGAAGTGTAATAATTCATGAGTGATACTCATGATTCTTCTATAGAATTTCAATAAAATCATGTATAAACAGATCAGTTTCCACATCTCAAGCAGACATCATCTTCTCTGTCCTAGTTGACATGGTTTTAGGTGAGTCAGCATGTAACTTTCTGCTTCCTGTTGGTTTAATTTCCTAGGTTCTGCAAGATGTGTGCTTTTAGGGGTGAGCTATTAGGTTGCTAGCATGCACTAGATCAAGTTCTTTTTGCATTCTTAAGTCAGTAAGGATATCCTAATTGTCACCCGTCACTTTTCGTAGCTTCCCTATTAGGCTGTCGCGCGTGCTCACCTGCCCCTATTTTAGTTCAATACCAGAAACAGGGTTTTGGGGGGTTTTACGGTCATTTACAAATGGGCTGCCCCCTTCTATGATGATAGTGACAAAGTCGTCAACAAATGAACACTTTGAATCTGAAACCAGGAAGAACAACTTCCCCCAATCACCAGATCCTTCCCTTCTAACAACTAGGATTTCGGAACGGATCTGAGGCGCCCACCAACCATTACTGCACCCGTCAGCGATCAACCGTTTCCACAGAGAGGAGGGAACCAACCCATCGCGGTTCTCAGAGGAGTACCACAATGCGATACCTGGTTGAGCCCGTAAAGGATGTCCCGGTGCCTGGTGAGCTTCTGGATGACGGAGAGGGTGGGAGCGGCCGCGGCCGCCGCGCAGCGGCTCATGGCGTCGTTCACGTCCAGGAGCTTCTCCAGGAGCGACTCGATCTCCATCTCCACCCACCTCCACTGCTGCGCGCCGCCGAGCAGCTGGTGGTCCCCCGCCGCCCCCGTCCTCGGCTCCGAGTAGCCTGACGGAAGCACACAAAGGTCTCACCGACATTAGCAAGGGAGGAAGCCAGAGGAGGAGGAGGAGGACGAGGAGGGACTACATCAGATGGTCCGGCACACCTCCGAGCTTGGCGTATGCGGAGAGGCGGACGTCGAGGTCTCCCTCGAGCTTGCGGGCCTCCCTCCTGAGCTCGTCCCACTTGGAGAGGTCGGTCGCGGCCGAGGCGGAGATGGTCGCCATGGCGCCAGCAGCGACGGCTTCCCTCGGAGGTCGCAGTGAGCGCAGTGGCGCCGTTGGGAGCGGAGCGAGTGGGAAGAAGATCCGATTGGATCGGGTCGATCGTGGGCCGGGGCCCAGAATGGACCCCGGGCCTAAGTTTGGCCGGTCCTAATTTTTCTGGCCTGTCCCCCATTAAAAATCCCAGGACTGATGAAGCATGCGGCAGATTAAAGGGATTGGTGAGAATATCTGATTTCCTGACAAAAAGTTAGAGAGCATTCAATATAAATCATTAAAGTGAGAAGATCAATAAAATTGGTGTTGTCCTAGTTAATAGTAATATCTCATCCAGATATTCCAAGACAATAGCAAAAAATAAATCATCTTCAGTAGTCTGAAATAATAATGAGCATTTCAAGTGAGCATTTCAAGTGAGGGGAACTTTTATCTACAATTAAGAGGTCCAGTTGCCATCTTTTGACTCACTGTTTTTAGCTTTTTAGTTGTGTCTCTTTCCGATCCCCTCATTGTCCGTAGATTGTGTCCCCAATGAGGTTGGTCGTGTTTCCTTTTCCTACCTTAGTATTAGTTCTCCAGACATGTCTCATCCTTGTCAATCATCCCTTGTGGTTAGTTCGGTATTTTTGGGAGAATTCATGTCGCTTGTTGGTTGTGACAAGTGTCTTTTGCCTTGATGCCCGTTTATCAATTCTCTCCGGTTCATCTCCACTTCATCTCCATTTCACATTGCAGTCGCTTTCGCTCCATCTCCATTCCATTTTGTCTCTACGTCACTTTCGCTCATTCCCTTACAAAGCAGACATCAAGGAGGGGCATCTGTTGACACCTGTTTTCAGCCTGCAAGTTGAGTTATTTCTCTTATTCACCTCCGTGATCCCCAAAATTAACCCTCATTTTGGAGCCTTCTTTGAGCCTATCTCGAGCCCATTTCTTGACTATTTTTCAAGCCCATTGAGCCTTGGAAGCTTTTATCTTTGATTCCCCAACTTTCGGGCCCGTTTCGGGTCAATTCGGAGCTCAAACAGATGTCTAGAGCACCCCTGTGCGTGAGCCTACCAGCCCTTCTGGTAGAGGGCATAACTTGACCGCTACCTATTGGTAGTGGTCAAGGGATGACCGCTACCTGTGGGTAGCATTCAACCCATGACCGCTACCACCTATGAAAAATAAAATAAAATCCTCAGCTAGCGGTCTTATGAAGACCACTACCATACGGTAGCGGTCTTCACAAGACTGCTACCCCAATTCTTGTTCCAGAAGCTTTCCGTTTCTCCTCTGTCGCCTGATGGTCATCCCCAAGATCGTTTGCTACCCCCTTGCGGTACTCCCACGACTGTTTGCTCCCCTTGGCGACTGTGCGATAGATCGTTTACTGAAAAGAGAGTCCAAAACATCCTGAACTCTGATTTCTTCACCCGTGGACTCTTTGTAGGCCTTGTTTGACCCATTTTCTCAGAGATAATCCTCTTTGATCGATTTCAATCCCTCTTGGGGGCTTTATACCACTATTATCTCCATATTTCATCGAGCTAGGACTCCTATTTCGAAGAGTTATCTTCTAATTCTGTAGGAGAACTTTCTAGATTCCTGCAACTCCTATTTAAAAAACCCAGTTCGCAGAACATGATGGGGGGCTCTTTCTTGGTTCGGAGCGAAGCCATTTTGCATTGACTACTCACATCTTCGACCCTAGCTTGAAGAGGGAAGTGTTAGCTTTTGTTTCCATCTCTCTAGGCTTTATTTTGTTGTCTCTACTCTTAGTTCTCATCCTCCCAATTTTCCAAATCATTACAACTACACTGTTTCTGCACTTCTGCTGCACTTTTTACACTTTTGCATGCACGATTCCCACAGTTATACTACGTGTTTTTCCCTCATCTTTGTTTCATGTTCATCACATACACACACCTTTTATTTGCACCCTTCCACAGGGGTTAAAAACCTCCCCCCCAGTGCGTTCTCCCTTAATCTTTACCCCTATTTTACCACTGCGGGATTGATGCTACACTTTGTATATTCTAATGAGTTTTTCTCTCGTGGCTTGGCTTTGTTTTACAGGAGAAGCATGCATAGGACGTGAGGCCCTCTTCCTATAGCCGGCTAGAAAGAGAGGAGGTTGATCCCACGCTGTTCCCTACCCCCTCTGTTCAAGCGCAATCACGTTGTAGCGTTCCCTCTTTGGGTCGTGTTCTTCTTCCTCTTTTCCAAGGTACGTGGCATCATTGCACTCTTTTCTTCATCCCTTTGGCGTTGCTGCAACCTTGGTGGCGATCACGGTCAGTTCATCTTTTCCTTATCGCCCCTTTGTTCATACCTTCAAGTTTGTTCATGCACATACATATGTTATTTGCATAGTTTAGGGGCGGGGGTAGAACAAACATCTACAATTACATGGAGTAAATCCAAACTGCGGTCAGAACACTACGAGATCACTCCTCACTTTCTTCTACCGCTTCTCTTGAAAATGTTCAACAGGGTGAGTCTGGGAGTAGACCCAGTAAGAGATTAGACATAGTCCTCAGTCATAACATGCATAAACATATCCAAAGTGATTTACAACATTTCTTTTTATAAGTCATTCTTAAGCATAACTTCAAATAGATAACGACATGTGTCTTTGTCGTTTGTACCTCTTATTTAATCGAGCATTGATGTAAGAGGTTTATGTCATCAGGATAGTGGTGGATATTAAACTTATGGTTAATTGTGGTTATTTGACGTTATGAGCCAAAAATATACTAATTCAAAAAAATACTCAAAAATAGTCGAAACAATCCTCTCAAAGAGTACATCGCAACTGTAACGTCCTTGAGTCGATGAATTGAGGAATAAACCCGTCGCATGGTTCCGTAACTAGTACGAGAGAAAAATCTACATGGATCGTAAAACTCAACTCAAGACTTACAAAAGCGATCTGAAACTCTTCAACAAGGACACGAAATACCTAATAAAGAACCGAGAAGACCCATTAAGGATCCAGGGTATTACAGTGTGTGTGCACGGGCATCGTCCCATGTGTGTTTAGAGCATCACCTCCGTTTGGGAGATTTATCCCTGAGTGAAGCCTCACCGGTTCTGTGAGGGGTTGACGTAGGGAGCCCGTCGTGGTCCCGAGCCACCTTAAAAATCCTTGAGCATTGTGGTGTGATTTGTGGTTTGCTTATTTGTGATTTAAATCTATACATGTGTGATCGGTGAGTAAGAGTGTGTAGTTTACATACTATATCTGTTTGTGTGATCGTGTGTGAACGGAAAGATTGAGAGAATTTAATTAACTTATTTAGTTAATTTTTTCAATCTCATTAATATTGTTAATTCAGCTGAGTAGTGTTTTAATTTGCCATATAGTGTGGGGGACAATTCAACCCCCCCTTCTTGTCCGCTCGCCTACCCCGCGACCAACATGCTAGATGGGATTCTTGGCCAGATTGATGGCGCTTGTGTTGTCACACAAGATGGGCGTACATCCAAGGTCTATTACGTAGTCATGAAGTTGATGCATTATACATAGTACCTGGGTCGCACAGCTACATACCGCTACATACTCTGCTTCAGCGGTAGATAGGGCCACTGAGTGCTGCTTCTTGAAAGCCCAAGAGACCAAGCAGCCACCCAAGTAATTGTAATACCAACTAGTGCTTTTTCGATCAAGTTTGCACCCAGCATAGTCAGCATCAATATATGAAATTAAATCAAAACAGCATGATGCGAGATACCATAGTCCTAAGTCATGTGTGCTAGCAATGTATCTTAAGATTCTCTTAACAACAGTCAATGAGATTCCTTCGGATTAGCTTGAAATCAAGGGCACATGCCCATACTGAACTGTATATCAGGCCGTAATGCAGTGAAATAAAAAAGGGATCTGATCATACCTCGGTATGTTTTAGGATCTACAGATTTGCCATTCTCATCTGCATCTAGGGATGCATTTGTTACCATCGGTGTGGATATGGCCTTGGTATCCTTCATCCCGAATCTCTTCAGGATTTCCAATGTGTACTTGGATTGGTTTATAAAGAGGCCTTCCTTTGACTGTGAGACCTGCAATCCAAGAAAAAATCGAAGCTGTCCTATAAGGCTCATTTAGAATTCTTCGGTCATGAGTTTAGAAAATTGGTTGCACTGGGTAACATTTGTTGATCCAAAACTTATGTCATCTACATAAACATGTACAATGATGATGTGGCCATTCATTTCCATCGTGAAGAGTGTTTGATCAATCTTACCTCTGATGTAGCCTTTGTCAATTAAATGTGCATTGAGTCTATCATACCAGGCCCGTGGAGCCTGCTTCAAGTCGTATAGAGCCTTGTTCAACTTGAAAACATGATTAGGTAGATCAGCAAGTTCAAATCCAGGAGGCTGTTCTACAAACACTTCTTCCTTTATCAACCCATTCAAAAAGACACTTTTAACATCCATTTGATATAATTTAATGCCTAAAGAACATGTAAAGGCAAGCAAGATTTTGATGGCCTCTAATCTAGCAACGGGGGCAAAAGATTCTTCAAAGTTAATGCCAATTTCCTGATTATAACCCTTGGCCACTAACCTGGCCTTATGTCTAATGATGGCCCCCTCCTCATTGAGCTTGTTTTTAAAGACCCATCTAGTCTCGATGACATGCTAGTTGGTAGGTCTGGGAACTAGATACCAAATGTGACTTCTTTCAAATTGGTTGAGTTCATCATGCATGGCATTAACCCAATTTTCATCTTGCAAGGTCTCTTCAATGCACTTGGGTTCAAATTGAGAGACTAGTGTAGTGAGGTCTTCATTATGCACAACCTTATGGAAAGACCGGGTCCTAGGGGGATCACGAATGCTTCCTATGATGTTCTGGACAGGATGGTCCTTTAGAGTACGAAGATTTGTAGAGGACTCACCTGGCATGGTTGATTGTACAGGGATTTCAGTTGACCGACCGGTTTCTTGTTCTGTAGATTGTGGTTGATTGTTCTCTACTGGTTCTTCCTTGTGTTAAGCGTTGGTTCCCCACACGTTGCGTCGGTGTCGCTTGAACCTTCTCAAGATCTTACATTACTACACCTCTCGTAGGAGGGGGTATCTTGGGGTGGGGGTTAAGTTCGTACAATCAAAACTACCTCCACACAAGGAGGGGCCTTTAGCCAGCCAAGCGGGGAGGGGAAGAAGTAGGCAAGAAGCTTCAAAGAATGTCGGAGTCGATTCTGTCCCCTCTCAGGAATAGAGGATAGATAGTCATTGCTTGAATTGTTGTGGTCGCCCCTGAACTCCTTTGTCAGTGAGACTAGTGCCAAAATTTCGTAGGTTGACGCAGGAAGGTGCTGGAATTTTGGTAGGAGCTTTGGAAGCCGGCGCTGGTCAGGGTGGGGCTAGAAGCAGAGGCTCGATTCTCTAGTTCTGACTATCTCAACACCACAGCATCAGGAAGATGAAGCCGCCACGAGCTATCCCGAAGTTCAAATTGAGTGCGGTCAATGGCGTTGGAACCGTTGACGAGCTACCTTCGAAACGTGACCCACGGGGGTGCCAGACGATGTCAGAGTAGGTCGCAGCAGCCCAAACGGTGATAGGGTGTCAGTTTAATCCTAGGGAGGACAGAACTGCGCACCCTGGGGAGAAAATGGAGAAGAATTCGCTCGGGTTGCCTAACGGAGTGACGCTTCTTGGAGGAGGAGGGAGACTCCCAGTAGAAGGTCCTGGTCAAACCCCGCCTTCAGATCTTCAGGTGAGCAGGCATGGCAGCTTCTGCAAGTCACCTCTGGATGCTGATCAGAACCCTTCTGCGTAGTCAGAGTAGATTGCTCGCCCCGGACAGCCACGAACTCAGAATGAGACGAGACAATCGCCGTTGCAAAGAAGACTCGGAGATGCTTCCACCAGTACCCTTGAGTCTTCAGAAATGCCCAGATGAAGTTGCAGTTGCCTCTACAAATTTTTGGTTCACTACTTCTTGCGACCCAGAACTGCAGGTTGAAGAGCGGAGGTGGGGAATGAGGTAAATGGGATGGGAATGGGGGTGGCCTCTCAGATGCCGAGCACTTTTCGAGATCTGAGAGATGAGATGAAGAGGGTGCATTGGGAGATTGCTGCGAGGAAGGTCTTCTCGTATTACTTGCTTGGCACGCCAGGTGCATCTGGCGGTGCCAGGCGCCACTCTTGTAATCATGACACGAGCCCTTTTGTCTAGGAGCGTGGGCTTCGAATGGACGCTTGAGCCCGACGGTCATACTGTGACAATGACGGGTGCCTTTTCACCTTCCCCATGGCTTCGAAGTAGTCGTTCTATCTTGGGAGGCTATAAGAACCGCCATAGGGTTTTTCTTAGAACCCCATCCACCCTTCCGTCGTCAGCAGTGCTCGTTGTCGGCTCCTCCCCACTTCGCCTTGTGAGGGCCTTCTTCCTCCTTCTATTTTTTGGGTCTATGGTGCCACGCAGGAGGGTTCTTAGTGCTTGGTCCAGCACTTCCATTGGGGCGACAGGAGCTGATCATGGGGGAGCCTTGAGCACTTCGAGAGCTGGCCTAAGTCGTCCCTATTCCCCTCCATTAGTCGCTTACAAGGTCGTTCATGGCCTCCCACAGGCTTTCCAAATTCCTTCAAAGTTTGATATCATCTTCCCCACAGTCGATTGTGAACTGTGGAGTCGTCCAGCAGGTGGCATCATAGTCCCCATAGAGTCCTTCAGGGCAGGTTTCCATCTTCTAGTCCACCCTTTCTTCAAGTCTGTCCATGAGCACTATGGTCTATACCCAGGGAACCTTTCTCCCAATTCCTGGCGCATCTTGTGTGGCTTCGTCTATGTTTGTCGCCGAGCCTCGATCGAGCCCACTTACTTCCTCTTCTGGCATTTTTACAGCATCTAGTGCTGTCCTACCAATCCTTCTTCCTTTTACTTCCAGACTCAGAAGGACCGGGTCCTAGGCCAAGTCACCTCCGCGGTATCCAATATCAAGCGTTGGACCAAGCGCTTTGTCTTTAACATCAAGGTCGTGGGCCATGCCAACCCGAGTGACTGGAGCTTTGTTCGGGGTTTCCGTCCCCTTAGGGCGGACAGACGGCCTACCGCCAATGCAGGGGAGTTGAGGGCAATTAAGTCTCTCCTTTGCTACCCTCTTTTTAATGCCGACGTCGTGCTAACCCCGACGGTTCTTTGGGAGCTAGGGTTGAGCCCCCCATTACCTCAGGGTAATGCCTTCGCTATTCCGCCTGCTGGGCCTTGTTATCCATTTGCTCAATCTAACCCCTTTTGTGTGGTCTGGCAGGGGCGCGGGAGTCGTTCAAATTGTAGTACGAGATAGTAGAGTTGCCGCGGTTCGTGCCTTGCCCTATCGACCATATTGAGCTGCGAATCGACCAGGTGACCATTGCTGCTTCCCAAAAGGGCATCGCTTTCTCGTCGAGGCACTTGCCATATCCGCCGCCTGCGGTTTGCCCAGCAGAGGGTCCGACTACGGCTCCCGCAATCAGTGGCAGGTCAAGTGCTCGGAAGGACATCTCCAAGGAAGTCGCTAGCATCGCCGAAGTAGAATCCACCATGCCTAGCAGTGGGCATATCCAGGTGGACCAGGATGAGCCAGGGGCATTGGACAGCCAGCGTCACCAGAGGAAGAGGAGGAGGGTTCTCACTCTAGTCTGAAATTGGACTCCGCTGCCGTCACCATTCAAGGCTCCTCCTCTGCATGAAGCTCCTACCCCGTCGTTGCCGTCAGTGGAGCCCGCGGTCATCCTGTCTACGCCTACTCTTGCAAGGGAGGTATCCGATAAGGGCAAGGCCCTTGTTCCTGATGAGGTGGCACACCCTTGCCATCCGAAGCTCCGCCAAGCATCCGCTATCTGCCGCCTGAGGAGACCGTGCTTAGGTACACTTGGCAGTGAATAGTCATCAGCCTTATTGACAAGAGCATCGGGTGGCACGAGCACACAAGGGTGTTCGGCCCCGGGGATGAGAAGGAGCTGACAGACCTGGCCACGAAGGGTGTTTGTACGATTGTCAGGCCCTTGGGCTTGTGGAGGTAGCATTTTGGTGGGCTTGCGTGAGAGCTAGCAGTTAGCTAAGAGGCGTAGGAAGGGCTGGCAGCACAGTGCAAGTAGCTCCAATGGTGTCAGGTGGCCGACAAGGCCGAGCTTGCCAGGTTGAGGGGGCTAGTCAAACAATAGGAGAGGGCTCTGGTGGGTGCTCTGATGGATCGAGACGTCCTCTATGCTCAAGCCCAGGCTGCTGAGGAGTCCTTCCAAGAGGGGACTAGTCGAGCTGAGGCAACGGAGGCCCAGTTGGCAGAGCTGGCAGCTCAGGCTGAGGCCCTGCACTCGTCGTTGCCTGCCATCGGTGAGGAGGTAGTGGAGCGCTTTCGTTCATCCTCGGCTTATCGAAATGAGTTGAACACGGCCGCCCTTGAGGTCTACGGCCCTGCTCGAGACCTGGGCTTTCAGGAAGGTTGGGCGGCTACCCTTCAGGCCGTGGCCGATGGCTTGGGCGTGTCGGTGCCTCCCTTGCACCCTCCATTGATGTCGTTCAGCCCTAAGACCAGCGATGGCGAGGAGGAATCAGGTGCCTAGGGGCAGTCAAAGGAGCCGAACACCAGGGGGTGTGCAGGTGAGGACGTCGTTGACTTAACCGATGACCTGCCACCTCCTGAAGCTACTGCCGGGGGCAACCAGGGACCGAGTGACGTTGCTACCGAGGGTGACCAAGGACCGAGCGACGTTGCTACCAGGGCTAGCTCTTAATCTCGGCTTGCCACTCTTTCTTCTCTTATTTTTATTTTCCTTATGTTGCATTTCCTTTTGGTTGTTGCGCCGGGGCGACCACCCTCTGATATGTCCAACTTCTTTCTATTTTGGAATGGAAGCTTTCTTTTTCGAAACCTTTCTTGGGCTGGCATAGAGGCTTTCCTCTTTCGCACAAAATCTGGAGCTTTCTAGGTGGCATGCCAATTTTTCTCCATGCTTCAAATCATTTCCTCAGGATATGAAGTGACATTTCGGAGATCGCACTGAGAGGGCGTGATCTTCGGGATCCGTCGCTTTGAATACGCGGTTGGAGAGGCGGCTGGGCTTCCTTTTCCTTCTGCAGGCTTCACCCCCCTTCTATAAGTAGTGTCGAGGGAGGGTTTAGGAGTTCATCATCCACCGCAACTAGCTCCCCCACAGATATCGTCAGAGAAGACTAGCTCCTCCTCTGAAGAGGGTGGCCCTCTCGAAGAAGGTGGCCCCCCCAAGCGCCTATGCTTCCGGAAGGCGGCACTACCCATGCCGTGGCAGGCGTAGCAAGTGCCGGGGGAGAGTAGCAGTGGAGGTGTCTCCGAGGAGCACAAGTGAGGGCATCTGGATGGCTGGCAGGAGGCCTTGGAGAAGGTCAATCGCCTGTATTCGGGCAAGGGGGTTTTGAACCTTCTTCCTGATAAGTTTCATCCCAAAGCATACGAGTAACCTCTATGTAACTTTCTCTCCCTGCTGACAAATAAAACTTCCTTTCTTTCATCTTCTCTTTGTTCTGTGGTACCCACTTGTTCTTCAACAATCTTCTTCCTTGGTTTGCAGGCGTATGATGAGGCACTTTCTGCTACGGGAGGAAAGCATCTCTTATTTGTAAATAGTAGTGATAGTGGGTAGGCCTGCTTGTATAATAGGTAGGCCTCGTTGTTTGCCTTTAACGACGATGCAGGATCTTCCAGGAGTCGCAGCTTCAGAAGAGAAGGTCTCCGGCCCTTTTCCTGGTGCAGGCCTTCAAGCGGGTGACCTTCCTATTAGTCCGCTTCCCCAGAAGCAGTGGTGCCAGAAGGTGAGTTGTCCGTCGAAGTTGCCTTGGTGGTCGTCGATAGGTTGCTCGGCCAGGGTAGCGACTATGCCAGGGACTGGAGGTTGGATACTGGAATGGTCGCGATGCCACCGTAGCCTTAGTCTATCTCATTTTTCCAAAGGCTTGTATGTTGGCCGCATGAGAACGGCGTATTGGAACTTGGCAATTTGTATTTTGGCATATTCCTCGCCGAGCAAGTGTAGTTGCGCGGCTTGTAGCAGACCGACAGACTGAACCCGGCCTGCTCTGAGCCTTCCGTCCTGACATCGTCAAAGCGCGGCTCGCTACATCCGAGAAAACGGATGTTGTAGTCATCCGAGCCGGGTGAAGAACTGTTTCGCTTGACGTGAACCCTCTTCAGCCTCGGCGAGACGGGGCGACGGATATCGATGGCCACGGACTCGTTGTCCAATTCGTAGCCATCCGAAAGAACGTCGTAGAGGTAGACGGTCGTCCCATCGACCTCGCGGACCTTGAACACGTCGCCTTTGAACGAGAACGGGAATAGATAAACCGATGTGCTGTCCGGGTTGGTGCTCCAGGCCCGATCTACGGTTGCAACCTTTGTGCCGTCGACGTAGTTGGTGACGGTGCGCGACTGGCCCGCTCCCGTGCCGCTAATGATCGTAAGGCTTTTGCCGACAAAATTAGTGGCAACCGTACCAGCCTTCAGCGTGATCGTTGTCGAAGCGCCCGCCTGAGCCGTGCCGGTGGAGTCCGTGCTGCCAATAGCACTGTCTTCGCGCGGGTCTGTGTACCAAGCCTTAGTCGACCGCAGCGTCAGAATGTCTTCAGCCTGGATGTCGCTGGCGTCATCGACCTCGATGTAGTTGTTGCGCATGTGCGCATCTGCGGCCAAGGCAACAGTAGCGACGATCGCGACGTTGCAATCAACTTGAATGGTCGGCGTGGTGTGCGCGGCCAGCAGAACGGCCGGCTGCTCGCCATCCGACTCCAACGACCAGTCGAAATCGTTCGCGCCAATGGTTGTGGAAGAGAAGTATGACTTTCCGGCCTTGAGTTTGACAGGAATGCCTGTCAGCTTCTGCTGCGCGAGGGCCGCGGCTATTGCGGCTCCGTAATCGGTCCCGCCGCTGGAGTCGAAATCCTCGGGGTAGAGGGCCGCCCCTGGGCCGGTCGGCCCTGTGGCCCCGGTGGCGCCCGCCGGCCCCGTGGCTCCTGTCGGGCCGGGAACCGTGGAACCGGCCCCGGAAGGACCGGTTGCGCCCATCGGGCCGGTGGCGCCGACCGCACCCGAAGGGCCGGTCGGACCCGTCGCTCCGGCGGCGCCCGAAGGCCCCGTCGCACCCGTGGCGCCGACGCCGGCCGGGCCGGAAGGACCAGTCGGCCCCGTAGGTCCAGTCGGCCCGTCGCCGCGCAGCAGCGCCAAAACCGATGGAGAAAGCGAATCGACCGTGACTTTTTCGTTTGGTAGCGCGCCGTCACTACGCCGCACGTCCTTGAGCGCGTCGATCGTGTCGTCGATTCCGCGCTTCAGTTCGGCCAGGTCGTTATCGAGCTGCGAGCCAGGAAATGGCGCCTCTTGCTGCTCCTGTTGCCAGGAAACATAAGAATAATCGATCTCTGGCTTCTCGGGATTCGGCACAGGCACGCTCGTCAGTTGTGTCAGCTAACTGTAACTGACGAAACTGACGTTTACAAGTGCCGCCAGCGCCGGGGAGGGGCAGCGCTGGCGGCGTCACGGCGGACGACCAATCACGCCGGAAGGCCGGGGAGGGGCGGCCATAAGGGGCGTAAAACGCCCGCCGTGAACTCTATGTCAGCCGTCAGTCGGCGTCAACTGACAGCGCGTCATTCATGAACCGGACGAAATCCGGGTTGTCCCGCCAGATCGCTGTCACCCAATTCGCGAGAACGGTAACAACCTTCTCTTCGGTGCAGCCGTCGCTGAGATCACCCATGTTGTAGGCCGCGTGCAGAACCTCGTGGAGCAGGATGCGGGCCTGGTCGTCCCGATTCAGGTCTTCGCGGATACGGATGGTGCGCTGGCCTAGTTCGCACAGGCCGTCAACGCCTTGAGCGGCTGCGTCCTGGTAATCCATCTCGACGACCCGGTAGACGACCGGACCGACGCGGAGATGGGTCGGCAGTTCGACGAGGCCGAAGGTCGGCGGCTCCTTCGCGGAGTACGCGTCGATAGCGTGCTGAAGAATCTCGTACTCTTCGTTCTTCGTGAAACCGGACTTCACCACCGATGCTGCTCCGTGAACGGCGCCAGCTTCGGCCTGATCTCGATCACTTCGCACAGGCCCTTCAGCGTCCCGGCGAATATTTCTGCGGCGTTGCGGTTGGCCCATTTTTCCGCCTTGTCTTCGCTGCCGGTCCAGCTCAACCCGCGCCAGCCATTCGTGTCGCTGTCCTGGTCGGGCCGGCGCGTGGTCTGCAGCCAGCGGCGGCCGTACAGTCGGATCGCGAAGGAGCGAGCGAAGGTGAAGCGAAAGTGAAATGGAACATAGAGATGAAGCGAAAATGAAGCGGAGCAGACTGAAAAGTGGGCGTTAAGGTAAAAGACACCCGTTTTCACCAACGAGCGATAGGAATCTTCCAGAAATACTCTGAACCAAACACAAGGAGTAATTGAACAAAAATGACGTCAGTCCGGAGGAACTAACAGTAGAGAAAATAAACGGGCAACCTCATCAGGGGACACAATCCACAACCAATGAGGGAATCAAAATAAGCAGTAAAAAAAGAGTAAGGAAATAGACTAAAACTCTAGACAAGGGCTCTTAGTCAACCAAACCAGATGAATAGACCAGAGAGAACCTTCTAACTCTAAGTGAAATTATTCATCTTACTCGAAATCATAAATGCACAATCATCCATCACTAACGAGACATTTTCAGGCAGACCTTGGGTCGTGAATGCTTAAAAAATGTGTATGATGCATGCTGGGCTAAAATAAAAGAAATCATTAAAATGAATGCAAAGAAAAGATGAAATAGAAAGTACTCGAGAATAATATTACTAGACCGGGACAATCCGGGTCAGGACACTATCTACAACCACGGTGTGCGAGATAGAACCATCGTCCCCTAATTTTCCTAACCTAACGGCCTATCCGATGGTTAAATGCATGAACCTAGATCATCATCATTTTTGTTATAGGGGAACGTCAGATCCTGGAACACGTGAATGACCAGCCGGTTCTCGAGATAATATAGCATAGATACCATATAGTAATGTAATAAGGGATTGGGGATCAAAATACTTACCTGACTTACCTGACAGAGGTGGCAGTGGATGCGAAAGTGAACAATGCTGCAAGAGAAATCGTGAACAAGATTTGCAATTGATATATCATGGAATAGTATCATTCAAGCCAAAAGATTATCAATGATGCCACAAAAATAAAGCCCATAAACACCATTTAGCCTTTCAGCGAATACACGGTCTACATTGAGACCGCCCAAGAATATAAACGGTCCCAATTGGGCCATGAGGGTATTGCTGGTTAAGATCACATCGTGGCCTTAGAACCGCCAATTGAAAGACCACCCAGTAATATGAACGGTCATAGGGAACCACTTTATGGGAGTTATGTTGCACAAATAAATGGTCTAGAAGGAGACCATTCAATATATAAATGGCCCATCGATGGACCGTGTACGTTCTGTCATTTTCAAAAAAAAAATGACCCTCCATCTCCCTCACCGTAACTGATGGCGAGGGAGAAGAGCACCACCCCCTCCAAGTTCTCCACCCCCCACCGAACTCACCATCTCTCCCCACTCTTCATTCCCCATTCTCCACAATCTCCCCCACTCTCTCCCATTCTCGCATGCGCTTTAAACACCAAGCGCCAAGGATGGCCGGAGAAGCCACGACGTCACCACCGCCGTTGTTGAACCCGTCGGAGGAGGTGATGGCACTGGTTGTAACCGAGGAGGAAGCACCTCTGCCACAGCCCGTGGCAGAGGGAGAGGCCACAGTGATCGTCACCGAGGAGGAGGATGTAGACGCGTCACCGGAGGTGGCCATGGCGGGGGTAGAGAAGCCACCGCGAACCTCCGAGGTAGGCCCCCCCTAAAACTCCCCTTTTAATCAATGCATGCTAGCCTAGGTGGTAGACATGAGGAGTACAGTCCCCATAGGATCGGTTGGGAGGCCCCATGGGCCATCGCCGTCGGTGGGGATGGGAGGTGAACACCATCGGTCACAGCGGTCATAAAATGATTCAACAGGAATCGCTCACAAAACCACATAGTTCATATAGAACTGTTTGTAATTTGAACGGCCCAGAGGTGTCCATTCTAGGGTAGTTAAACTGGCGGTGGTAAGGGATTTAGCATGGCCTTGGGAAGACCATGCAGATGTGGGACGGCCCACTCCGATCCGTTCAGAACATGAACCGTTGTGACTGGAACAGTCTCTAACAGACTGTCAATAGCCACACGGCTGAAGGAAAGACCATGCAAGATCAAGTTATTAGGGGCTTGAGAGGGAAACCACGCGGTCAGATGCAGACCGTAGTGTGACGACCCGGATCCCAGATACCGAATATCCCCGATAGGACTACCGAGAAGACCCAATACCACTTGGAACCCGTGAAGCCTCTCAAGAGCTGTAAAACTCCGAAGGAAAAAAGGATTGTCGTGTAGTACATTAAAGCCACAGAGATATAACAGTAAGCAATTAAATTTCATTAGATCGGGTTGTTAAAGTAGCAGAAATAAATAATAACTAGCCAGGCCAAGGAAACTTCTAATCTCAGAAATAGTCATCAGTCTACTCCAATTCTTGACAGCTTCCACTTTAGCAGGGTCCACCGCAATTCCTTCTTTGGAGATAACATGGCCAAGGAAAGAGACCTCCTTCAGCGAAAACTCTCATTTATTCAACTTTGCATGTAGTTGATGTTCCCCTAAGATTTGTAAGGCAATCCTTAGATATTCTTCATGTTCTTCCGTCATCTTGGAATAGATAAGGATATCATCAATAAATACGACCACAAAGTGATCTAGATACGGCCTGAAAACATTGTTCATGAGTTACATAAATGTTGTAGGGGTGTTGGTTAGCCCGAACGGCATAACTATAAACTCATAATGTCTGTATCTGCTATGAAAAGTCATCTTGTGAATATCCTCTTGTTTAATCCTCACTTGGTGATAGACAGACCCGAGGTCAATCTTGAAGAAATATTCTGCACCGGAGATCTGGTCAAATAGTTCATCAATACGCGGCAGTGGATACTTGTTTTTAATAGTGAGTTGATTCAACTGCCGGTAGTCGATGCACAATCTGAGGGAACCATCCTTCTTCCTGACAAACAAGACTGGTGCACCCCAAGGGGATGTGCTTGGTCAGATAAAGCCCTTCTCTAACAATTCCTATAGTTGCTTCTTTAGTTCCTTAAGCTCCGTGGGGGACATCCTATAAGAGGCCTTCGACATGGGTGCTACTCCAGGTGTGAGTTCAATGGAAAAATTGACATCCCTTTTGGGTGGTAGACCAGGTAAGTCTGAAGGAAAGACATAAAAAAATTCTCTGATAATAAGGATTTCTTCTATAAGGATTTCCTTGGGCTCGGTAACGATAACAGAAGCAAGGAAAGCTTCACACCCTTGTGAAAGGAGTTTACAAGCGTGAAGAGAAGAAATGAGGGCAGGATGCTTTCTATACTTAATGCCAAAGAAAGAAAACTTTGGGAGATTTGGTTTATGAAAAGAAATCTACCTATTGCGATAATTAATATCGAAATAATGGTGACAAAGCCAATCTACTCCTAATATGGCATCGTAGCCCTCCACATCGAGGCATACAAGATTTGTGAGGAGGATTTAAACTCAGAAAATTCTCACGCTAACTTCCCGTGCCAGCCCTGGCGTCAGCTTGAGCCACTGTCTGTAAGGACTAAGTAAGACCCGCAATAGTTTGTTGCATCCCATCCCAGTTTACACGATGAGCCATGGTACCTGAGAGAAGGATCGATTCGTTAATCCGTTATGGAATCAAGGGGAGTTCACCTAGAAATAATTTCTAAATAACTATCTCATCCCGACTCTACCCAATCATTTGTGGGTTTGGAAATTTCTTCCTGGTTCATAGGTATGGGCCCTAGTCCTTGGACTTAGCCTGTGACAGGACTTTCTCCTAGGAATAAGTAAGTCGTGAGACCTATGCTCTGACACCAACTTAACTGTCATGTCCCGAGCCATTAGTGTATAGTAGAAGCAACTCAAGAAAAATATGAGCAACCAGTAAAACACCTCAAGCTAGCAATCAAGATCAGAGCGTAATGACATCCACATAAAAGGAATGGACAAGAATTGACAACTAACTCTTTATTGATGATAATACTCGAAAGTATATAAATGTTGTCTCCTTGACATAAGAAAAAAGAAAATTACATAAGGACTCAATAAAGATAAAATTACAAGACCAGACTTTAGACCATTCTAATAACTAAGTATGGCTAGGTCTTCACTCGTCCTTCATACATCATCACTCCCGGACCTGTCGCTAGAATACTCTGAATCTGACTCACTTGAATTTCTAGAAAGATTGAAAAAGTAGGGTATAAGCACACTTGCCCAGTAGGTATCTTTAGATCAACATGGAGGCACGCTTTAAGTAATTACATTTTCATTCTAAGTAATGAAATAATGGAAATACGATGAAACACACAAATAAAAATCTAAGTAAACGGACATGAACTATAAGGAAAGAAAGAATATGCAATAGAGCATGATCAAGTAAGATTAGAGGGTAAGTGGCCATTCATTTAACAAGAATTTACTTCATAACCATAAAGACTATACACAAGAAAGTCATGAACAAGAAACTGCTAGCAAGCATGTAATTATCCTGATATTGTCTCATGGTTTTCACCCGTCTATAAAAAAAATACTCCCGGCGTAATGTGACCCTAGTATTCATCGTATCTCATGGTTTTCAGCACATTTCTGGCTATCTGTCGAGGGGGCTAATGTGAAAATAACAAAAATATTAAAAAATACATACATTTTGCTTGATCGCACCCGTGTGCTACACTTTCAATTCCTCGTTCGTATTTGCATGCTTGTGTTCTGCATTGCATTTGTTTACATTTACCTTAATTGATAAAGGCTTAGCTCCTTGACTCGTTATCAAGGCCAATTTTAAAACAATCACCCACTTATTGAGCAAGGGGCCAAGCCAGAACAGAAGGACTAACTTGTTCCTTTGAGCACTGTGTGCAAGACTGAAAAGTAAGAAAGAAGCGGAGAACAAAAAATTGAACATTCCATTTTGTCCTTCTAAAAATGTCTATAAATTGAAAGGTGGGTACATTAAGTCTCACCCACTCTCAGCATTACTCCTCTCACCACTCTCCAGGCGAGGATCCCTGGAGAGTGTCATCAAACCATGCGAGGCGCTACTCCTACCGTCTTGTATTCCCCTTTCAGTCTCTACACCTTGCCGTCACTCTACGAGGGCAGCAAAGAAATTTTTGACATGAAAGCCGCGCTCTCGTGCTCTTCGGTAGCACTCCTCACTGTCCCTCAATCATTGTTTGGCTATGTCGAGGCTGGTGCAGATCTCTAACAGTTGGGCCTCCAAGGCTCTCCTCTCCTCTCTCTCCACCAATCTCTTGGTTCTCTCTCTTTCTCTATCTCTCTCTTTCTCTGCTCTTTCTCTCTCTCTATCTTCTCTCTCTAGCAAGATGGTGATCCTCAACTCCATGGCATCCCGAGAGAGGTCATCATTTGAACGGCGCCGCAAATCCTCCTCTAGCTCTGCTATCCCAGCCTCCCCTTGTGCAACATGAGCAAGTGTCTCTTACATCTCCCATGTCTGCCATACCCACCATTGTTAAAGAAGTGGCATAACGTGAATAATAGGACTTGAGTGGTGAAACGTTCACCTATGCAGAAAGCATCTCCTCTGCCTCCACGGCACACTGCATGGCACGAGCAAGTTGCTCGTGGAGCAAATTGATTTCTGAGGAGGGGATCCACAAATTAGAGGAGGCACCATCTGCCCGCACTACTGATGACATTGCATCAAGCTGGGCACACTATAACGATGTAAAGTGGCAATTAGTGGCTTAATACTAGGAATCTTAGATCATGATTAGGAACATGCATTGCGTACACACTCACCAAAGAATTCAAAGCTGCACAGGTGTCACCCAACTGCTACTCATGGTCTGCCAAGCGAGCTCGCAAGTTCGCTATCATGATATCATAGGCATCCTGCAGCACGAGTTAGCATTTCTTTAAAAAAAAATCTTGCACTCACCTCTACAAGCACCCTAGGCTAGAGTCGCTCCTCATATATCACCCTATAGAGGCGCAAGTACTCCTCACTGTCCTGCATGCGTGACTCCACGAGTGTGCCACCACGCTGATAATCTTCATACTGTTCGGGGAAGCACACCTGCCAGTCAACATAGGCTGCCCTCCCGTGTGTCTTCCTTCCAATGGGAGGTAGCGCGGTCACATGTACCCATTCTTGGGAAAGCCCTAAGGTCCTCATGGCCAATCGTAGCCAAAGTGGCTCAATTTCATTCAGGCGGTGGACCTAAAGGTCTCGTCCAAACCAGGCACGGCTTGTTATAACCTACGATTGGTCAGCATCAACCATGCCCAAATAAGGTCTTCAAACCGCCTACATTAGCATGCATGTATCTTCTTAGTCATTCAAAAAAAATAAAAAATTAAAAAATCCTACTATCGCTACAGGGAACTCTTGCAACTCACAGCTTAATGCCATGTGCCAGTAGGATAGAGGGGTTGTACTCATGATAGGCTACCACCGCCGACTTGCCGAGCTAGTGGTGCTACCACTAAATGCCATTGTCGAGCCCTCCCCATCAGGACATAGTAGTAGCTCCATACTTGCATCATCACATATTATTAGCATCCTATGAAGTACATTAGTTACATAAAAAAAACTCTACCAGGAGAAATGATTAAAACCACTCATGGTCACCTCTTGATCTATCCCTTGGGACAGACCTGCAAACAAATGCGCCAGCACAACAGCTCCCTAGGCATACTGCCCTACTTTCTCTAGATCTACTAGGAGCTCTAGGAAACAACAATAGATGTCGTCTCCCTTGCAACCTAGTAGCAACCTTCCCCGTAGGAAGAGGAGGAATCTCCTCAAGTTCATGTTCGACCTCTCCAAGTTGCTCGAATCCACGCAGTATACAGTACGGGATCCTCTTTCAGTCCTCTCCATGAATTCTTCCAAGGACTCGTCACCTTTTCTCTTAATATTTTATGGGTAATAATGATAAAGATATTCAATCAGACGGGGAAGGGCAAGAGTGATGAGTGCTCTAGAAAATCGATGTTTGTGTCTTTTTATTTTCTTGAGTCTAGTCTTGTAATTTTGAGTCCTTCTTTCTCTTTATGTTAATATAAGTTAAGTAAATAAAGTGTAATAATGAAATTTTAATATTAATTTGGCCATATTGTGTCTCTTGTGATTTGCTCTGATTGTTCGCTGCCACGTTCTGAGTAGTTTCTGCTACTATCTGTTTGGGGCATGACAGAAGTGGTACCAGAGCCTAGGTTTTGTTGAAACTCTAGGTTTGACCAAAGGTTGCTATAAGTGTTAGGTTCATCCCTAATGTTACCTAGTGAGATTGGGTAGAACCTTGCATTAAGTGCTAAAAATTGGCTTAAAACTTTTAATGAGAATAACTTGTTAATCTTGTAAAAAATTATTTTGTAGGAGTTAGATAGCTAGCGAGATGGTGGCTGAGTGAGTGCAAGGTGAGAGATGCAAAGGACTGTCCACATTTAATCTTTAGAGTGATGCAATGGTCAGATCAAGATAAGGTCCATCTAGTAACATTTCAACTAGAGAAGGATGCGAGGGCTTGGTGGGAGTCCGTGGAAGCTACTTTACCAAATGAGAAAGTAACTTGGGTGAAATTTATGGAGTACTTTAATGATAAGGATTTTTCAGAAAGAGTTCGAGAGAGAAAGGCCGGAAAATTCACCTCCCTTAAGTAAAGCAGTATGGCGGTAGTGGAGTATGAGGCCCAATTTTCTAGGTTATCTCATTATGAGCCTCACCTAATAGTGACCGATAAGATGAAGGCCATGCGGTTCTTGAATGGATTAAGGTTACAATTTATACCCCAATTAGCACCGATAGATATTCAATCTTATGCCAAGATTGTGAGAAAAGCTCGACTATTAGAGGAAGCCATGGAAATGTATGAGAAGATGAAGATGGGAATGGAGAAGAGGAGATCAGGTAATGGCAATAAGAGGCCTATTAGGTGCTCTGATACCAATTGTTGTGAGCTCAGATACCAAGAGTTAGGTGCGATGTTAGGATCTAGAGGGGGGGTGAATAGATCCATTATGAAAATTTATGCCCTATTAAAAACTCTATATCAATAGAGATGAGGACCACCGGATAAAGATAGATTGAGAAGTAATCTAATGTGCTCACAGACCCAAATCTATCAAGCAATGCATTCAGCTCATAAAGCAACCTGTGAAAAGAGGAAGGAGACAAGGATCAAACTCACAAG
Organism: Amorphophallus titanum; assembly: GCA_024336825.1. Lineage (NCBI taxonomy): Eukaryota > Viridiplantae > Streptophyta > Magnoliopsida > Alismatales > Araceae > Amorphophallus > Amorphophallus titanum. The sequence continues at coordinate 375,263 of JANBPO010000881.1, forward strand.
CAAACCACACTGGACAGTAGATTTTTAGGTGGTTCGGTCTGCAACTCACAGATCTACGTCCACCCCCCACTCTACCAGAGTGAGACTTCCGCTGACTAACAGCTTGAATGACTGATCCACAACTTTGGGGAACAAATCCCTACAACCACTGAGCAACACAACTTGCTTAGCCCGCTGAGCAACATAGCTTGCTTAACCTGCTGAGCAACACAACTTCCTATCAAGAGGAACAAATCCTCTCACATGCTGAGCCTCCCAGCTTGCTCCGCTGACTAACAACTTGATGAAGGAAACAAAGAACAATGATGAGTAAAAGAAAGACGCTGAATAGAAATAGCTTAATGAAAAATTGTCAACGAGAAACCAGTAATGTAGCTTCCTATGGAAGCACTTTGACTGAAATGCAGAACATGGCTTGGCTTCTCTTCCTCTTCCTCTCAACACTCATTCTCTTTCTTTTTGAACTGCAACAGCTCTCACTTTCTCAGATTCTTCTCTCCTTTCTCTTCCTCTCTTTTCTTCTCGCATTGTTCTTCACACTACCCTTACGAGCTCATGGCTCTCACTCTTTTTTCTTCTTTCTCCTCCTCACTGATGGAGCCCCTCTTCACAACCTCCCTCCTACCTCTTCTTCTTCTACTCACTCCCACTTCTCTCCACTACGCTGCACACTCTATTCTAGACATGCTCTTCCTTCTTTTCTATCTCCTTCTCTTATCTTGGACAAACTGGGTTCTGTTTGAACCTTCTCTTTTATCTGCTTGTCTTCAGAGCTTGTCCCCCAAGCACTGCTTTTGATTCCAACATCTTTTTCTTTTTGCATGCATGGTACAAGCTTTGTAGACTCTGATTTGGTAGGAAGAAATTTGGACCGTCCAGATCCGCAGAATGCTTCCATATCCTAGGAAGAGTGGCCACTGATTGGCCCAGAAGTGATAAGGTATGTTGGCTTCCCATTGGCTTGCCAGTGAGCAGCACTACATCTCGTGCCCCTGCCTGCAACCTGTTGGAGCCCTTGATACATCATTGCTATGCCCCTGCCATCCCACTGATGCCAGACGGATGCTGTGCCCCTGCCATCCCTGACGTCGTTATTGTTCATCCTTCTACGTCCCAATGGCCTCAGTCAACCTATCTGACATTCCGAAGATGGATATTATGCTCACAGGTGCTGATAACTATGTTGTTTGGGCAGCAACTGTTCGATCCAATCTTCCCATTACCAAGGTTTGGGGTTATGTCGATGGATCCATGCATTCAATCGATGAACAACATATCCCCGACAAACTGGTTGTCCCTATGTATGGCTGTCAATGATGTTCCTATTATGCCCCTTGCTATCTCTTTACTCTCTTTGTCACCTTGGGAGGAAGGCGACGAACTTGTCATGGGTTACATATTTCGTTCGGTCGATCCTTCCATTCGTCAAGGTCTGTTTGACCTCACCACCTTTCGTGCACAGTGGTTGTACCTGGTCAAGCGCTATGTTCAATCTAGCGGTGCTCATGAATATCAACTTTGCAGTGAGCTTGATAGTCTACGTCAAAGGGAACTCTCAATCCAAGAGTTCTTCACTTGACTTCGATGCATTTGGTCTGAGTTGGACGTTATACATATTTTTGGATGTGTCTCCACATGTTCTTAAGTCTTTAATGTGATCGTTAGTTTTTGTACCACTTCTTGATGGATCTCCATCCTAAGTTTGAAGCACTTTGCGGATAGTTTCTACATCGTTCTCCTCTTCCATCTCTAGATGGTGCTCTTACTAAGTTTATTGTCAAGAAAACTTGCCTCCATTCTCTAGGGTTGTCTTCTGTTTCCACTGAGACCTTTCCTCTGGCTACCTTGCAACCCTCACATCCCTATCCTCTGGTGGCCTCCAAACATCCTCCTCTTTTGAACACACTGGTAGATCCTCCTCGTGCCCCAGCACCCCCACGTTTCAATGGCCCTGGTGGTATGGCAACACCTCTCTACTGTCGCTATTGCCATGTTCGTGGATACACTATAGACGTACCTGCCGAAGACTTAAGCACCGATGGGAGCAATCGGCTCGCCCTACTATTGCTATTGCGGAATCTACACCCTCTACACTGGTGTCTGCTGCTCCGAATGGTACTCCTCCTGACCTGACCAGCTTGCCACTCAACTCTAACATATTGATCAACTTCTTTGGAATGCTAGTTTTATCTTTGAACCTTCTGCTATGTCTGTCACTATTGGTAATACTTCTACCTAGATTCTAGACTCTGGGGTTTCTCACCACAAAACTCCTAATGGCTCTCTTCTTGAAGATTGTTTCCATGTTCCTCCCAATCTACAAATTCACACTCCTAATGTTACGTTTCTCTCTGTTTCTCAGTGTGGATCCATTATCCCACGCTCCGATCCCTCCAGCTGTCTCACTTTTTCTTATGTGCTTCATGTTCCAAGCCTACAATGAATCTATTTTTTATTAGTTAGCTTGCTAATTCTGGTTACACCATCTCATGTATTGCTCTTTCTGGTGTTGTGCATGATCTGCATATCGATCGGAGGATTGGGGAAGGTCGAAGGTCGAGAGGATTATACTACTTAGACACTCTACATCCTCCTCCGATGGCTCTCACCGCATCTCCATCTCATGGGTGTTTTTCATCTATTGCTAACTTATGGCATTGCCATTTGGGTCATCCGTCTGAAGCTCATTTTTTATCCTTATTTTAGTCTGGAGTCTTAGGGTCTTGTCTATCTTTTCACCTCTCTCATTGTGAGGGTTGCAATATTACTAAACGCACAACTTTACCTTTCTTACCACAAGAGGTTATATCAGCAACTCCAGTTGATATAATGCATTCTGATGATTGGGGGTCTTCCCCTCTTCTGTCTAAGACCGATTTTTTATATTATGTCAGCTTTATTGATAATTCCACTTGCTTTACTTGGATATATTTGATGCATGAGCATTCTGATCTCCTGTTTATCTATTGCACCTTCTCTGAGATGGCTTATACTCAATTCCATTATTACATCAAAGTACTTCGTACTGATGGTGCATGTATCTCTCCTCAGATTTTTGCTCTCTTTTGGGCTCTCATGACATACTATCTCAACTCTCTTGTCCTTACACTTCCCAATAGAATGGCATTGCTGAGCGTAAACATCATCATATTCTCGACACCACTCGCACCCTTCTTTTCTATGTCGTTGTTCCTAGACCCTTTTGGGTTGAGGTCGTCCTCAACTCTGTTCACGTTCATGGCCCCCCACCACAACCCATTCCTCCGGTGATAGCACCGGTGCAGAGTAGCCCTCCTGCAGTCATCAGAATACCTACACACAATCAGAGAAGACGGACTCCACTGCCAGTGGTTAAAGAGATTAGTCCAGAAGCCCAGCGGCTACAGGACTACATAAATGGACTAGATGAATATGAACAGCCCAAATTGAGGCCCTTACTGATGCGGGACCATGTCCCATGGCAAGAACTAGAGCAGCTCTCACTGAAATAAGAGGGGGAGGCTAATAGAATGTTGAAAAAAGATGACAGCTTGGCAAGTGCCAGTCAGAGGCAAGAAGAAAAAGCAAAAGAAGAAAAGAAGGGCCGATAAGGTCGAGAGAGAGACGGTGCTCTCTTGCAATACCCTCTCTGCTCTCTTCAGTCTCCCCAATGAGGAGGATGAAGAGGGAATATGCTTCACACATGTTGCCGGGGTGAGTCGGGCCGAAGCCGCAACCACTACACATGCAACACGGTCAGGCCGAAGATGGGGGCATCAGCCGCCCACCAACCACAATATTATTTTTAGGGGAGAACAGCCCTATATGGCACCTCCTCCCAAGGTCAAGGGAGTTCAAATCCCTCCTCCCTCAGGCTTATACAATCAGAGTGGGGGCAACTTTGCTGCCCCTTCCTTCTTAGAATTTCTAAAAATGACAAAGGGCAAGCAGCTATGCCAAGATGCCAGCCCTGCAACCAGGGGTACTCACCCATAGCCTCTGTAGCCTTCTGGTGCTCCAGATGAAGATGAAGCCCGCTCGATGGTAGGTGACAAGAGACAACAAGAGGATGACACCAAGTAAAAAGGTGCAGACTCAGAGCTTGATGAAGCAGGCCCATCAGAGGCCGCGGTTCAAGACTTTTCCAAGCCCAAGTGGGCAAAGGAAATGAAGCTGTCTAATGTCCAAGCTAGAAGCAAAATAATAAAGCTGCTTAAGAAGCTCCCGGTGAGGTTCACTATTTGGAAAATCCTTTCCATGAGTGAAGAGACCCGACAGGTGATCATTACTGCCTTGCAGATGCCTGCCCAGTATGAAACATGTCTGGCTGAAGCACTGCCAGAGGCCAATGTGACCTTCACTCAGGAGGATATGCTACTCCCCACTATCAGCCACAATAGACCGCTGTACATGAAGGGGCAGCTGAATGGTCGGGAGTTGAACAAAATTCTAGTGGATCTAGGAGTAGTTGTCAATATCCTACCATACAGAATATATCAAAGGTACTACTTTAATGTGCGCCTCAACAAAGTCAGAGATATGCGTATCGTCAGATTCAATAAGAAATTTGAAGTGCCACTGGGAGTGGCAGAATTCACCCTCACCATGGTAGATTTTACTACCAGGGTGCAGTTTCAGGTCATCAACTCCAGTACCTCCTACAAGGCACTACTTGGCCATCCCTTGCTGCATGAAAATATGATGGTACCCTCCACGCTACATCAATGCATCAAATACAACCAAGAAGGGAGGGAGGAAAGTATATTTGCTGACCTCCACCCATTTGAAGTATTCGAGTGTCATCTGCTTGCCGCTTCTCTATATGCGGAGGAGCCATCACTGAAGACCCCCAAAGCTATGGGCCCTGCTAGGGTGTCAAAAGCACTTCCGGTGACGATTGGTTCCCACTGCCGCCACCAGGATATGTCAACCCTAAGACAGTCTCGCACATCGCAAGCACAGGAGATGTGGGTAGAGTGGCACCTCCTGCCACCTATCCCGAAGCTAATGAAGCCAAGGTTGATCAGTACCACGGCCTTATTGAAATCCCAGAGGGCCTCACTAGACCAATACTCAACCTCGATGCTACCATTGTTGAGCCTTTCAAAGCATGGGAGGTGGTACAGTCTGAAGGCCCCAATAGCTTGTTCTATACTGTTGAGGAGCACCCCATCCAAGAAGATGACGACTGTCATCTCCCTGAAGATATTGAGAACCCATCAGTCCCCGTCCAAGGGTTGGCTTTCATTACAAGCTAAATGATGAAGATGTTCTGGAAGCAGCATATCCCCTCCATCCAGTCTCGCAAAGAGAAAGAGGCATTCCAAAGACTCTGGTACCTTGCCGGCATAGACAAAGAGCTGAGACGTGTCTCCTAACATCCGGGGTTGGGCTTCACCGTTGAAGAATACTATTACAGTAGGCGTTATGAAGTGGATACCATCTCCACTGTCTACCCAGCAGAAGATCGCTCGCCGGGGGCAACCTTTGATAAATACCCAGCGAAAGTTGAACCTTCCCCATTTTCATAGTACCAAAGATAGTGGCTAAGAGATTGGTGTCTATTCAGGCTAGATTTTTTTGGCATGGTAGTAGGAATAGAGACAAGGGATGGCATGATATTTCATGGGGCAGAGTATGTCAGAGCAAGGAAGCAGGTGTTCTGGGCATCAAGAGCGTTAGAGATTTCAATTTGGCTTACTGTGTAAGTGGCTGTGAAGACTCGGGACAGAGGATGGGGGTTTTTGGGCGCACTTGATCAGACAGAGATATTACCCCTCGTCCAGAGTGTGGGACCTATTTCCGCTGTAGTTGTATAATGTCTCTCCTATCCGGAGAGTGATTCTATAGTGTGTGGACTTCTTTAGAGTTAGTGTTCAAGTCAGCTTAGGTGACGGAGAGACATGTTTATTCTGGCACACGACAGGTGGTGTAGTGACTCCTCACCGGTGAAGGTTTTTCCTTCTTCGTTTGCTATTGCAAGCGTACCGGGGGCTTTAGTGGCACAGTCTTTTGATGCACAGCTAGGCTGGGGCATCTGGGCCCCTACTTTTAGGAGGAATCTCACTTTGGAGGAGATGGATCAGCTGGGACATCTCTTATCTGTCCTCTTGGACTTTAGCCCAGTCGTTAGTAGAGCGAACACTTTGCTGTGGAGTGGGAGAGGGAGGGTCATTTCTCAGTCAGGTCGACCTATGCTCTTCTAGCTGATGGGGGCACACACCATCCTTTCACTTCGCAGATTTGGGCTCTCAAGAGCCCACTCAAGATGAAGCTATTGGTTTGGAGGATCTCCCATAGAGGACTGCCCACCTGTGACAGGGTGGCACCTTTCCATTAGCACATATCTACCTTGTGCTGCTTGTGTGGGGACGAGGAGGAGGACATGAATCATTTATTTATAGGTTGTCCATTCGCGAAGGGCATTTGGACGAGGATTGGCCAAAGCTCACAGCAGATCCTGGGACACTTTGAGGGGATCTGTCAGCTTCTCAACAAGTGGCACTGGAGTTGGATGCTTAAAAGTGACAAGATTGTTTGGTGACTTATCCTTCATGTCACTCTTTGGGCCCTGTGGTGGGAAAGGAACAACATGCTTTTCAACAAGGAAGGGAGAACAGAGGACAACATATTGTTTTTTATTTGTGAGAAAGTGTCATTTTAGGCAAAGCGTGGTTATAAAGTGGAGGCTCATAACTTGCTCTTTGTCTTTGGAGAGTTAGTTGGGTGCAGTTTTTTTGGTGTGGGAATGTTTTTGTAAAGAGATTTTATGAGTGATTAGATCATCTGGTGGCTTATCCTTCGTGCTGCTCTATGGGCCTTGTGGAGTGAAAGAAATAATGGAATCTTCAATTGGGAAACTAAAACTGAGGATAGGATATTCTCTTTTGTTTGCGAAAAAGTGGGGGATTGGGCAAAACACTTACGTAAAGTGGAGGCACATAACTCCTCACTTTTCCTTTTGTTGGGTGGCTAATTTGGGGTCACACCTCCCTTGTGTGGAGGTTTTTTGCAGAGGGGTTTTTGGGAGCTAAAAGCTTATACTTGCACGTCTCTTTTTCTATTAATACACTTGTGGTACTATCCACTTCTCAAAAACAAAGGTAGATGGCCTTATAAGGGTGTTATCATTCTTCTGTGCAAAATTACTTCAGAGAACCAAGATTATGTATAGGTAAGGAGATGGACAGCATAGATTGGTTTAGACAGATTAAATGGCTGGTGCACTTGAAACAGTACAACGGTAGGTTTGAAAAAGTTATGTAAGATGGTCATGTGTGACTGTTCATCCTAATATTGGTCTATTAGTTTATAAAATATTATGGGGGTAAGTTCAACCATTGCATTGTTTGGTTCTCAATTCATTCTATTTTGCTCAAATAGGAACATGCTTTCCATAGGCTGTGGATGACATTGTGATGGAAAGAGTTGGGGGGCGGGTGGAGCAAATTTGGAGGTTCCCTTTACCCTGATCATAATTGATTCTTCAAGTGCTTATCTCATTTCCATTACTCCTCTCATCAATCATTTATGATTGTAGCCTATTCCAGTTGATGGGTTAAGGCTTAATGCGGATAATGGATCATTTATGAATTTGAACTAAGATGATAACGGATCATTTATGAATTTGAACTAAGTACTGTAGGTCATAATTATATTAAATCCTTGTCATTCAGTCATAAGTGTTCTAGTTCAGATGAACATTCTGTTGCATGTGACATTTGTAATCTGATCCATTTCATTTTTATGCACCAGAAAAAAAGAATGATTCATGACACCACCACCACATACAACAGCCAATAATAAGTTCATTTATTCATGCTTTAAAATAAGTAGTGGTTTGCTTATGAAAATTAACTTTACATATCATGTGGTACCAATATAATTAAGTGCAACTACGTGATTTAGAAATCATAATCGAAAAGATCTCATAGAGGATTGATTGGGTAGGCATAGGTGGAATAACAATGGGGGCATCTCACACCACCGTCTAAGACTGTTAAGGTCAATGATGAAAGCATGTAATCTAGACACAAGAGCTAGGAATATCATAGTAATAACTTAACTTACAACATGATCTTGTGAATGTAAGCATGTATCATACAGTTGTAGTATAGACTCGCATATGAAGAGCTTAACAACAACAAGAGGCATCTTCACATTATATATATGCATGGTTTCAGGGTTTTCATTTAATGTATTCTCTTATCAATACAGTCAACGTGTGTCTTTAGTGGGTCAACATATTTGCATATACATACATATAGCCATCATTCTTTTATAACATATATATAACATGAAGCTCGTACCCACATTTTCATTGTGCTAACTAGAGTAATCAAAATATGCAACATATCAAGGCTGAAAAGTGTAGTAGAACATGCAGTGGTGGCTTCACCTCCAAGCGACTTCACCTTCTGAGTGGCTCCATCTCAGATTACCTCTCCAAAACTCCTGATCCGGGTACCCCTTTTCTCTGGCTAACCCTTTCTCTAAGAAGCCATTTCCTCTAGCACATTCGAGTAGATTTCCCATCGAAGAAAACATGGCTCAAATTACATGTTAAAGTTTAGGTTTTGGGTTTAATCATGATAGTGGGTCAGACCTTCTATCCAGGTAGATCTAACATCCTAAAATCGAGTGTAATGCCAAGTGGAGTCAAGCCCTGTATACACAGTTCTTTATCTCTTTGAGTTAATGTCACAGTGGACTTGTATGTGTTATTAGCTTACTTAGTTTGCATTATTTCATTTATGTATGGATTTTGCCTTAATGATGGGCATTCTTGGTTTGTTGTGCAGGAAATCATTGTGAAATGTAAAGAAAGACACAAGAATATCATGACATGGTCGTGATCTAATCATAGCCTCTTACATAAGATCAGTACTCAGTTGGGAGAAACATAAAACAAAGATTGAGTAGTCTTAGGTTTGAGTTTCATGCATAGCTTGTGCTTAGACATCATACCTTAATGAGAATCTCACAGTCACCGGCCTTCAATCTTTTCACTCCCAACCTCTAGTCCTACACGTCCAAGTAACTCTCCTAGAAATAAAAAAGATAGAGAGAATATAGATCCGATCTCAGATAATGGTGAAGAAATCTAAAATAAGAGGTTAAACGATAGTTATTTGAAGATCATCAAAAGACTTATGAGATGTAGAACAACTCTAAGGGGGTTCGGAGAAGTACTTAAGGGTTTGAGAGGTGAGAAATGTGGAGAAAGTGAGGTCTAAATAAGGACCTCACTCTCAAGCCATGCCATACCAAGTAGCGTATGAAAATTAAGTCTGCCATATGCTACAACCTTGCCCTGCATGCCAAACACTTGTCATCCACCTTCTTTCACCTTTAGTACGTCTTCATGCAACTATCAGACCACTCTCCTCTCCTTGAGTCTAAAATACTCTACAAAATAGATATTCTATTTAGTTCTAACAAAAGCTTCCTTACTGGTCTTTTACGCCCTGTCACATCTTTAGGGATTCGGTTCCATGTCCCAACTCTATAAGATCTTGCACTACCGACTGGGTGCATCATTTATAATCATAACCTAGATTTTAAGATCTAATTCTTATTGTTAAATCTATCAACGTCTAATTCATCGTCTGAGCAATCATTCGTTCCTGTACAACATCCATCTACTTAGAACCAAATATCGTCTAAGTCGTTGTCTATTTCTAGTAAAACCACAAGTTCATCGCATGTTTATATCATCTAAGTTTTCATATTGGATAAGTCTTCCGTCTAAACCTATCGTCGAATCACTTACTATTCTTCGTCCAATCATTTCGTTTTCTCCCAATACATCATCTATCCTCTATCGTCTACTGGTAACCCAGCACTTAGGTCTTTCGTCTAATCTGTATGGCCATTGTCTATCTTTACCTTCGAGTTAGGCAGAGTATTATCTAACTTCATTTTATCATCTACCACCCCCACTTTGATGGAATATTGTCTAACTCTATCGTCTATCGTCACCTAAGTGGAATATCGTCTAACCCCGTCATATCGTCTATCACCCCTGCTTATATCGCTACACTGATGTATTCAACGAGTCTATAACCTTGGCCGACAGGCCCGGGTAATCTTTGAAATTTCATGAAATTTCATAAATTTCATTCGGTCTTTGACTTTCTCTCTCCTCCTGGTTTTCCCTCCTCTGGCGATTTCTAGGGCTCCCGTGCTAGCCGGCCATGGCCGGTGGCGGGAGGGGCCGCGTGCCCCCCCGCCGGCCATGGATCCCCCTGCCGGATGCCGCGTCATCGTCTGCCCCTGTCCCGCCTCCTTCGCTGTCCCATGCAGGCGTGGAGGCTGATCCGTCGCCTTCCGCTCCTGTGCTCCTGGCCACGGGGAACCCCTGCGGTGTTTCTTCGGCGGATGGCGTAGCTGCCCCGGCTGTGGTCGCCGGCCAGGCTTTCTGCCACTCGGATTTCCCCCCCCTCTCTGGCGCCTATCCGCCTGCTCCAGGTCCTCAGCCTGTAGCAGTTCCTTCGCTGCAGCTCCCCACCGCTCCGGCCTGCCCCGCCCCAGGTTGGCCTTCTGCCTCGGCCTCTGCCCTTCTTGTTCCGGGCGCTCCCTCCTGCGCGCTCTCTGGGTTGGCTCGCCGACCTCCCTCGCCGCCACCGGCCTCTTCTGCCCCTCCCTCCTCTGTAGCCCACGCCTCGGCTTCTGCCCCGCCGGCCGTCCCCCCATCTCTGCTGTCGCTCGGAGCCCTGGCCTCCTCGGTTGGGCTTGCCCCGGTCGTCGCTGCCGCTCCTCCGGTTGCCGCTGTTCCGCCGGCGTCTCTCCCTGCTCTCCCGGGTCCGGTGTCTTCTGCGGAGCCCGATCGTGGTGCCGGTTCTGCCACCGGCGGTGGCGTGGCCGGCGCTCGGGTGGTGCCTCCACCCTCGGTTCGACACGTTTTTGCTCACCTCGGCACGGAACCGGTGGCGTGTGAGCTTCTCCGCGCGGGGGGGTCTCATGCGTTGACTTCCGCCTCGTTGAACGCTTCGGTGGACCACCAGTTGGGCGCCACGTCCACCCTCCTTGATGGGACGCAGGCGGAAAACGGTGCTCTGTTATCCAGTTCACCGATTCCCTCTTCCCCTGTTTCTCATCCGAACTCCCTGCCTTCCCTTCATGCCGCCCCCACAGCTGCGCCCGGCCTTCCGCCCGGCCCGCCGGTGGCCTCCAAGCCGGCTGCGTCGCCCGCGCCTGCTTCGGTCGCCGCCGAGCCCGACCTCCGGTCTCCGGCCCACGCCATCCCTGCACCTTCGGCTGCTCTGCAGGTGCGTGGCCCGTCGGTTGCTGCCACGCAGAGCGCGCTCGTCCCAGCGCCCCCCCGCGCACCGGCGCAACCTGCCCGCGGCCATCCCCGGCCGGTTCCGTCCTCGCCCTGGACCCGTGCTCCAGGACCGAACATTGCAGGCTCCTCCACTTCTGCAATCCCGCCGTCCTTTTCACAGGTGGTGCTCCAGTCCGCCACTCTCCCCATGCTTCCCTTTGAAACTCATCCGCCAGCTTTGTCCGACTCTGGAGAGCCCGCTGCCTTCTTCTCCCAGGAAGAGGTGCGGCTTTCTTGCCAAAGTCTGCAGTTCGCGGTCATCGCCAGGACTTCTCGGGGGAGGCCCCCATTTGATGTTATTAGACACCATTTAGCCCAGCGCTTCAGGTTCTCGCAGGACTTCGTCATCAGCGCGTTGGACTCCCGCCACCTACTCCTCCGGTTCCTTAACAGGGAGGATTTCTTGGCAGTCCTGCTGAAGGACACCCTGTTCATCCAGGGGAAGGAGTTTCTGTTCTTCCGGTGGACCATGGACTTCTCCAGGAATGCGGATTCGCCCCTAGTTCCGGTTTGGCTCGAGCTCCCGGATCTTCCGGTCAACCTCTATCACGAGGCCTGCATCCTTTCTATAGCCGGCAGCATTGGGCCAACACTTCAGGTGGATCGCCACACTGCCTGTCTCACCAGATCACATGCGGCTCGGGTCTGCGTCCAGCTTGACGTGTCCAAGCCACTCCCCCGTCGTGTATTTATCTGCTGCGGTTCCACGTCCTTCTGGCAACCGATTGTCTACCCCAAGCCCCCCCTTTACTGCTCCACATGCTGCCGCCTGGGCCACCTTGCCGGCAATTGTAATAGACTGCCTGCGGACCGTGCTCCGGGTCCGCCTCCCGCCGCTGCTGGTTTGCTGCCACCCCGGGTGGTCTCTTCTGGTCCGTTTGTCGCACCGACTCCCTCGACACCAGCTCCGCCACCCGACAGCCAGCTTGGAGGGATGCATGCATCGCCTCCCCCTGCCGTGAAGGGTAAAAAATATCAAAAAATAGAAAAATATATTTCCTCGATCCTCGCGACGAGTCGATCCCAACGGTATCACTCGCGGGTAGATGAACGACCCAGTTCGCCCGCTACAGGGTTCCGTAGGTTTGGCCGAGACATACGCGCAGGAATCAGAAAAAGCCGCGGAACGCGTTTTGACCTCCGAAACTGACCCGAATCATGCGGATCCAATCACGAAAGATGCCCAGAAGATAATTCTGGACACAATGGAACCAAATCCACCGAGAACGCAGATTTGGGACCCAAGAAGAAGGATCCGAAAGGGTTCGAGACATCACATTAGTGAAGTTAGGCTGCATGCATTTTCTGCATGGATTTCTTAGGGTCACAATGTGCTTAAATCCTCTATATCAATCATGGTAAAAAATTGTTAAAATGCATACATGTTATTTAAATGCATGGCTATAGGAAGCTGTTTTTGGTTGAGAAAATTTCTGATGAAAAAGGTTTCAAAGCCTATTCTAAATGAACAAGTTCTTCTTGCTATCCTTGATGCATTAACCATGATTATCTTGTTAGGCAGGATCTGACACGGGACGGGACCCGGTCGGAACTAGGACCTAGTGGACAGCAAGTAAGGCCGAACAGGCCGGGTTGGACATGGCGGACAAACACGTGGCGCACTCAGACTTCGGGTGTAACCTGACGATGGGGAAGATGGGGCTTTGGCCCACAAGCCGTCTACGTGGTCAGAACTAGTGAGTTGGGTCGGTGGAAGGCTGACCTGAAGGGGTGGGATCACCCAGATTCAGCCAGGGCAGACCTCGCACCTGAGGGCACTATGGGGTTCACTCTCTCGCATGGCAGCAAACTCACATGAAAGGGGGGTCGGGACTAGGCTCTCTCTCACCGTCGGCACAAGCAGAAAGAAAATACGAAGGGACAAACCACAGGGGAGCAGGTGGTCAGCCACATACCTTGCCAAGCCTGAAGAGGCCGGCACCGATCGGAGATGAGGGTGAGCTGGGAGCATGCGCACCTGGCAGACACGCTACGTCGCTGTAGCTTTGGCTGTGACCTGTGTGTACAACCAAATGAAAGTCTCCACGCAGGGAGGGGTAACACGAGGATGGGGAAATTAATACATGAACTACCCTCACGCAGGAGGGGGGAGAAAGGGGAGGGGAAGACCGAGGTGCTGGTCTGCGAATAATCTTGCCAGGATGGAGTCGCTTGTCCTGCACGGTACGCCGACCACGGATGTTCGAATGGAGTGCCATCAGTGCTCAGAAGAAGCCTGGGGGGTGCTGGAGTGTTCCGAAAAATCTAACGTTGATCCAAGGTCGCTGGAGGGTAGGGTCAGCCAAAGTCGTGGACCTACGTGATTCTATCCTGCAGGATAGGTTTGCGTAGTTGTGTGCAGTCGCTGGTACGCCCGCTGTGGAACTCCAAATGAGGCGGGACTAACTCGGTGGGATAGCAGATAGGTAGGTCTACGTACCCTCAAAATATGGCGGCCATTGGATCACCGAGCCAGACATGGTCGCAGAAGTGGCAAGCCTCAGGTTCCTGGGTGAGCAGCCAGACAGGGGTGCGATGGCCATGGTGGAACTTTGGGAACAAAAGTCAGACTGTGACGAATCCACCTGGGTTGGTTTTGTGTCATTGAGGGGCACAACTTTGATGAAGATGTCTTGGTCCGAAAATGAACAGGTCAGGTGTGGTGTGAACTGCAAGATGGGTGCATAGTCTGGCCAGACTGGATTGCACCTGATCTGCACAGTCTTGGAAGAACGGGTACGACGGCCAGTGCCAAAGTCAAAATGGTACAAAATGACCTCTGGTGCGAATAGGACTTGGAGACACACGAACCCACAGAAGGGGGCTCGGGTAGATTCACACTGTAGATGACGGTGTGGATGCTGCAAGCTCGGCCAAGGTTTCTGCTACAGGTCTGTAAGCAGCAGAACAAGGAGATCTTCAACGTCGATGACAAGAAAGATGCCGTGGGTTGCCGGGGTCTCCGTAGACGCTCTTGGAATGGTGAGGGGCATGGGTTGCAGAGGGGAGGGGTGGCTAGAGGTGGCTGGGGCATGGGTGATGTGGCACAACCCTATGAATGTATGAGGTGCAATGACAACCCTTGGACCTAGACCAGCAAGCATATAACGAAGACAACGTACTCACGCGGACGGTGGGCTCTCACGGCGCACACGATCCCCCGAAGGCGACCGGGTGATAGTGGCGAGGGTCCAAGGCGGAACCCACTCGTTCAAGGGGTCAAGGCATGATTACAGCACCCACATCAGCGGGGCGGACATCGTACCTTGAGGTCACGGGTTCTCTCCTCACTCAATCCGCAGTGGCCACTCGTGAGTGGGAAATCACGGGATCGGGCACTCTCTTCCTCGCTGGCTGAACTTAGAAATGATACTAGTTGAACACAAATATCCAGGGAGTGTTCAGAGTATACCTGATCAGCTTGAAGACACCGATCCCGAGTCGGAGATGTGGGCGAGCGGGGAAGTGTGGGTTCCTTGCACACTATGTTGGTGAAGCTTGGATCGCTAACCTGCTAATACATGCACTATGCCCTCACAGAGGGGGTGGATTAGGGGTAGGGAGAATCAAATTACAACTAAAACTACCTCTACGCAGGGAGGGGCGGTAAGCCGGCCAGGCAGGGGAAGGGAAAAGCCTAAATGAGATCGAACGGGTGGGCGACGTTGGTTCTACCCGCTCTCTGGGATAGTGGACAGACGGTTGGAGTTGTCACTGCTGCGGCCGCTCTTGAATTTTATCGATAATGATACCAGATGGAAAAGCTTCATATCTGACTCAGGGTGACATCTAAATTTTTTCGAATTCCCTAGTCACTGGTGTTGGTTGGGGACAGGCCGCAAATAGGGTGCCTGAGTTCTGGTTCATATAGTAGAGGTGCCTCAACAGCAGGAATAAGAGGCTGCCACGAGTGCTCCCGAACTCTGATTTGAGCGTGGCTGGAGTCGCTGGAACCATCGTCGAGTAATCTTCAAAAAGACTCCTGTGGGAATGCTGGCGGAGGTCGGAGCTGGCCGGACCAGCCCGAACAGTGAACAGGTGTCTGTTCAGTCACGGAGCTGACAGAATAGAGCACAAGGCCTGAATTGGAGGTCTACCCTGCGGTCAATGGTAGTTCTCAGGAAACCTTTCTACAGATCTGAGGTTTCAAGCACAGTCCAACAGTTGGTTCCAAAATTGATAAAAGACAGATCTGCCCAGATCCATCTCTGACCTTTGGCCCTTTGTTGAAGCCATTAAAGATAGCTTTCCAACGGTACCTGGTGGGCATCGATCCGACGTCGGGAGTGGTCATAGCGGCGATTCTCGCCGAGTCGCGCGCCCTAAAATAGAACCTACAACTCCGAGGGCAGCAACTTCAGAACCCCCGCTCCTGATGGAGCACGGGGGACAGGTGTCGACCTCCCACGGGAGGGGTGTAGGCGAACCGAGCCCGGCTGGCGGGCCGTTGAAATCTTCGTCCCATGGCAGGGACATCAGCTTGACGGGCGCCGGGTTGAAAGCTCCCACGGCGCGGAGGGTCCGCCAGCATTTCTTCTTCTTTCGGGGCCAAGCCCCTCTCTTTCTTCATTCTCGATCCGTCACGAGCAGGGTGGCGGCGGACCGGCGGCATGTCTGGGCAGGCAGGCTGGACCCTTTTGGGGACCCAGACCTGTTTGAATTTCCTTGGCCTTGGGGCCAACTTCTTCTGGCCGTGGTGGCCGGCTTCCTCCTTCTCGGCCCTCCTTCCCGCAAGGGCTTGGTAGGAGTTGCGGACGGGGATGGTAGGGATGACCCGATCAGGGACCACCCGGGCATCGCGTCCGTCCAGAAATATGCGGACTCCACCAATGAGCAGTGATTTCCCGGACTGGGAGAGACGTCCGGCAACCGTAGCAGGGTTCCTCTGGGTGGCGCCGCGTAGGCGTCTTCCGGAACTCCGGTTAGCAGGAACGGGGCGAGCCCCGTGGACAGCATGGTGGACCAGGCAGCTGGCGACCAGTGCCGGTTCCCTGGGTGTGCCTCGGGGGTGGCGAGCCTCCGGGCGCGCCGTCTTCTTCGGAGCTCCCTTGACGGGTTCGGAGGGCTCCACCTCCAACATATCCACGAAGGCTAACCCCAAGAAGTTGGGGAAGCCGACTGCAGCAGGGAAGGTTCCGAACACCGTGGGTACCGCCAGGTACCCGCGCGCATGCGCCTCCACGACTGAGGTGCCGAAGACGACACCGGCTAGTCCAGTTGCGGCTGCCATTTGTTGCCTGTGGAGACAAACAAAACCGCGATCAGTAATCTTTGGAAGGGCCTTAGCAGCCCCGATTTTTCGGCAAGAAGATGAAAGGTGACGCTGGTCCCACCGGGCGTGCCAGAGATTGTTTGATGGGTTTATTTCATCATTGGGTTTATTAGGCGTGCCAGTCACCGAAGTGACAAATTTATTATGCGCTCAACCTGACTCGCGTCGGGCGAAAGTGAAGTTCGGTCGGGACCAGCAGTCCGTCATACCATTAAAGATGACAAACTGGCTGAAAAATCTTTGTCAAAATATCATGACCCCAAAAGTAAAATGTCTACTTCGAACCAGCATGTTATTTGTTTTAAGTGCAGTAAATAAGGTCATAAAGCTGTTGACTGCTGGTTTGGGTCCTCATGGGGTAACAAATATTTTAGAGGTAAGCACCTAACGTGCTTTAAGTGTGGAAAACTTGGCCATACAGTCAAAGACTGTTGGCATAATAAGGGAAATCATGTCAATTTTCATAATGCTAAATTCTCTGCCAAGAGACCTATGAATCTTTCATGTTTTAATTGTGGAAAGAAAGGTCATAAATCTGCAGAATGTTACTCTTCTGGTAATTGGAAACATACTTATCAGGCATACAACAAAGCACACCACACGCATTCATATAAGATTGATGCTTCTGTTGATATGCATCCTAAAACCAGAAACCAGTCTTAACATGCAGATATTGTGGGAAGTTAGGACATTCTATAGACTATTGTTATTTGATGAAACATGATGATGCTATTGCTAGAAAATTGCATAGAAGTCCTGCTAGGGCTAATGTAGGACCCAAGGCTACTTGGGTCCCTGCAGGGTCAAAATAAGTTCATCTTTGTAGGTGTGCCTTAGAGAAAGGAGAAGAGGGTCAGTGAACCAAGGCACCCAAATGAAGACCCAAGATTCTGCCCTTCAGGTCAGTTCTTAAGATTGTGTATTGTTTCTAATATGATCAATTGACATCAATTCTGAACATTTTGAACAGTTGGTACAACTCTAACAATTAGTGTTGGACTGTGTGAATCAGAACTGAATGAATTTCATGTTGCTGTGATTGTGGTGACTTAGATGAATATGTTTTCACTTTTCTTTAATGATTAATCATGCATATTTGCTTAGGTCAATTACATATTTTTGTATTCAATCAAAAATCTAAAAAGAGTTAAACATGGCATCTAGATAGGGGGAGTGTGACTAATTTGATGCTGAATTTTCATCTCTGTTGATATTGCTTGAGTTTGTCACATGCTACATTTAAATCCCCTCTGTCTAGTATATGTTTTAACTGTCTGCATGAATGATGCGTCAACGCAGCCTGTAAGGTGCGCTAACGCAGCATTGAACAACTTCTGTCTGCATATGAAACATAGTGTTAAAATGGTTGTCAGCGTCGACGCTGAGAGGGGTGTACGTAGACGCAGTGTATTCAAATCTCTTCATTTTTGTCTATGGCGTCCACGCATTGACCTCATAGCGTCCACGCATTCAGGACAAAGGGTCAACTCATCCATTCTCCTTATTGTAATGCATGAATCTTATTGAGCTTAACTGTTACAGTTTATCCACATTGCTTTCATGGCTATTCATGCTATTTGTCAGGGGGAGTCTGATCCTTTTTAATTCTGCTGATCATGTGGAACTTAAAGCTTAATGTATCTAGATTGGAGGAATACTTTCAAACTTGAGTGATTAAAGATCTTCCTGTCTAGATATCTGAAAAGATCTATCTCTCATTTGTGTGATCTCAAACTTTTTACTGATTCTCAATCACTGTTAATCATCTGGCTGAATTAAATGGATAATATTATTTTGATGGCTGTTGAATAATCAATTGTGTTGGCTGGTCTTTGGTGTTCATGACAGTAGACTTAACGTTTGCATGATGCATTATGTCTCATTGTTGCACACTTGCATTCTGTCATGTCTATTAGTCTCATCTCATTTGTCTTCATGATTGCATGGACTGCATTTCTCTTTATAAGTCTTGTTGTCAGGGGGAGCTATGAGTAGTCTTCTTATATTGAACATCTTTTCAATCTTCATCTTCCAATGTCTTTGCATTCTCATGCTCATCCATGACACTTCTTTACTCACCCCCAGCTTCATCCAAGGGATTTGAACTATTTTTATTGCTGAAAATCAATTGGTTTCATTTCCCAACACTTGATATCTTTTCCCCATCATCTTCACTGAATAGCAGTTTTTGCGTTCGGTTCATTGGACTGAGCTGTGGTTATTGTAATTTTTCAGTTATAAGAATCACGATTGCAATTTGAAAGGAACTAAAGGTTTAACTTTTATAAATTGAAAGAGTTTAGTGTCTGCACTTCAGAATTTGAGTCAGAAGAAATCATTTATAACTCTTAATCTCTGTTTCATGGTAAGAATAGAAAAAGTCTTTGTTTTACCTGAATGTGTTAAACTGGTAATACCTAGGAAATGTGAACAGAGTCTGTATTTTTGTTAAACAAACACTCTAAAAGAAATAGGCAAGTTTGCACCGTCCTTAGGCAAGAGAGCCTATTTGCCAACCTAGGAAAGTGTCACTTCATGACCACATCCATCACCTTCCTAGGATTTGTGGTATCAACCAAAGGTGTCTCTATGGACCCCGAGAAGGTCCAAGCTATTTTAGATTGGCTGGAACCCCGCACCCTTCATGAGGTCTGAAGTTTCCATGGGTTCGCCACATTCTATAGGAGGTTTATTCGGGGATTTAGTGCCATCACCGCCCCTATCACCGATTGCCTCAAACAGGGGACTTTTATATGGACCAAACCCGCCTCCAAGGCCTTCCATTTTTTGGCCTAGACGAAAGGTCCAAGTCGTACCCTTCAGTTAAGACCTCGAAAGGACATGGGTACCTAGTTAGTGTAAAATGGGTGTTGACTCGACGAAGTGTCGAAGTCAATGAATTCGTCTCGAAAAGAGAATTTGGGTCCAAAGGAGGACATTTATCGGCTTAGATAGAAAGTCATGATGCCAAATAACTTGGCCTAGATAGAAGGTCATGATGCGAAGGCAGAATATTTATCAGCTTGAACGAGAAGTCGTGATGCCGAACAACTTGACTTAGACGGTGTGTCATAACGCCAAGGCATAATATCCGTCAGCTTAGATAAAATGTCATGTCACCGAACAACTTGGCCTAGATGATATGTCATGATGCCAAGAGTGAAACGAACACCGCCTTAGATGAAGTCATGTCACCGAGCAAATTCAACATCGTTGGATACTATTGCACATCTTTTCTTGATATCATCGGGCATTTTTTTGAATATCTTGGACATCTTTTGAATCATTTCCCAGCCTGAACGTTGACCATCTTGAACATCCTGGAATGCTTGCCAGCCTGAACGTTGGCGATTGAACTTCTTGAATATCTTGAAATATTCGTCAACTTAGACGCTGACCCTTGAACTTCTTGAATATCTTTGAATATTCACCGGTCTAGCGTCGACCATTGAATATTTTCAATATCTTTGAGCATTTGTCAGTCTTGATGTTGACCATTGGGCTTTGGGAATGTCTTAGAATATTTGTTGGCCTAAGTGCCAATTGCTTTGTCCAATGGGACTATTGATAATTTTGGGGCTTCCCTAGTGTGTCGGCTTGAGCATCTTTCTATTGTGGTTGAATTGGCCTATTTGTTGTAATCGGAGGACTCCTCCCTTTCGACTCTCGCCCCTCTTAGCATTGATAGTAGGGAGCCCACATCATATTTCCTGTCATAATTTTAGGTGAGTATTGCCCCTTTGAGAATAAATTAATCCCGCTCGATGGTTGGTCATTCAGTTGTTTCCCTCTCACATGAACTACCCTGCAAGGGTTGTGGAGGGTGGGAAGATATGAACAACTTTGGTTCGCCTCTTTATAGGGCATCTTCTAGGGAGCATCTCTCAAGGAGACTTTTAGCTTCATCATTTAATCGTCAACTTTGGCACTGGCTGACTTTTGCTTTCTTGCATTTTGTCAACTTTAATAAGTGTTGACAGGATACTGCAGTATGGAATGGTACTTCTTTATCCCCGGATCTTTGTCTTCTTTCTTTTGGCATCTTCCCCCAGAATAGGGCATCGTCTTTATTTTGCATTTCTTCCAATCCTGTGTCGTAATCCAGGGACTTGAAACTCCCTTCAGATTACAGCTTTCTTCTTCGGCTGATGTGGAGGGACGATGTTGGCCGTCCCCTCAAATCTGGGCATTTGATGAGGATGCGGTGGGTCCACCTTGTGCTCACCCATCTGTATTTCATCTTTTTGGATCAAGCTTTCAAAGATGTCTTTGATCAGATAATAATCCTCAATGGAGTCCCCCATTAGCTGATGGTAAGGGCAGAATTGAAGGTCATCTTTCCATTTAGCCTCACGTGGCCTTTTAGGCTTCGGGAAGACAATCTTGTCATGCTCGCAGGCTCACTCAAACAACATTCGGGTTTTGTTCTTCAGGAATGAGTAAGGTTTCATCATCTTGGCCCGCAATGAGGATTGTTACCTGGCAGGTTTGGTAGCAGAAGAGCTTGCCGCTTCCTTCGCCTTCTCTCGTTGCTTCATCAAGGCTATGAAATCGGTCGTGTGAATCTCTTCTTGCATCGACCACTCATCAATCGGCTCATCCCTTTGATCTGGAATAGTCATGGCCGGGCAATATTTTTCCAAAAAGGCCTCAGCATTAGCTACCAGATTATTCAACTATTCAAAGGTTTTGATTTCAATGCCCATCACCCTTTGTAGGATTTCATCTTTTTAGCATAAACAAATGATGTATGCAATGCAGCCTAGTTGGTAGAATGAACGATAAGGTAAAACACTGGGAACGAGAAAACTTATGGAGTGCCGTTGACGGGCTCGGGAAAGAGCTTCTCTGGTGTGATGACGACGCGGGCGGATGACGTGTCGGAACGACCCTCCTCGTGCGTGCTCGAATGTCCGAGGACGTGGCAGGACTTTCCGGGGCGTCGATGCCACCACGCGTGAGAGAGAAAGGGAGGGGGAGACCCCTTTTTTTCGTACTTTGTTTTATGATTTTTATCTTCTTTTTTTATCTTTTTTTTATTTTTTTGTGTTTTTAAAAGAGTCTTTTGAGAAAGTAACAACGAAAAGATGTTAACGTAGATAATAAGGGAAAGAGAAGAGATGGTAATTAGGAGCTATAATAGTAACACGTATAGGTACATATATATATGTATATTAATACCCGGCTAAATGGGGAAGGATAGAAAGAGAGGGGGAGAGGGTGGGCATTACTAATAATGATAACATATATATATTACATGTATTACCGTAAACATGTAGATAGAGAGAGAGAGAGAGAGAGAGAGAGAAGAGAGAGAGAGGGGGTTCCCGCGGGGGGAGAGAGAGGGAGAAGAGAGAGATAGAGAGAAGGAGGGAGAGAGGGAGAGAGGAGACGGGACGAGAGAGATAGAGAGAGGGAGCCAGAGGTCGGCGTCGACGCAGTGGGGAAGACGGCGGGGCGGCGTCGACGCAGTGGGGAAGGTGGCGGGGCGCTGCCGGAGACGGTTGTCGGCGGGGAGGCGACGTGGAGAGGGGATTCTCCTGTGGAAGCGGTCGGTTGCAGGCGAAGGGAGGACGATGGGGAGGTGGGCGTTCGGTCGCGACGTGGCTGGAGGGTGGAAGCAGGGAGGTGGGGGCGTGTTCGACGGTGGCTGTGGGGGAGTGTGTGGTCCAGTGTGCGGGGGAGAGTCCGGTGCAGAGATGAGGGCGTCCGGCGGTGAGAACGAGAGGGAGAGGGGGCTTCGGGGTCGTCCGGTGGTGGGATGGGAAGCTCGCCGGAGTGTGTGTTAATGGGAAGGGGGGCGGTCGACGGGGTGCATGGTCGACAGTGTGGCAGGGTGGGGGGTGGTCACGCAATAGAGATGGAGAGATGGAGGGAGAGGGTGATGGGGAAGGTGGCAGCGGAGTGGCTGTGTGTGTGTGTGGTTGCAGAGAGGGGCTGGGTGGAGGCGCGTGTGGCAGAGACAGAGAGGGGTGGTGAGAGGGTGCGGTTGTCGCGGACGGGAGGGTCGTGGGCAGTCGCGAGGGAGGCGTGCGGCAGGGAAGGGAGGTGAGGTGGGGTTAGCAGGGAGAGGGTGAGGAAGAGAGGGACGGGGGGTGTGTGCATGCAGGGGGATCCTGCCGGCGGGAGAGAGGGGGGTGCGACGGCGTCGGTGGCGGGGCTGTGGCGTCCGGGAGAGAGGGGGAGATGGTGGAGGGAGGTGCGATGGCCGACGGTGGTTTCACGGGCGATGGGGGGCGGTTTGTGTTACATGCAGGGAGAAGAGAGGGTGAGAGAGAGAGACGGTGGAGGGGGAGTTGGTGCCGGAGGGAGACGGAGAGGCGGTGTGGCGGGTGTGGGTTCGCGGGAGGTGGCGTCGGGGTTGACGGTGTGTGAGCGTACAGAGAGCGAGAGGAGACGGGAACTGCCGCGGTGGTCGACGGGTTAGAGAGAAGGGGAGAGAGATGGCACGGGGTGGGCTCGTCGGCGGGGTCGACGGTGGCAGTGGGGGTGGGTCTCCGGTGTGCGTAGGGAGTGGTGTGGAATGGGATGGTTAGCAGAGGGAGGGGAGATGTGGCTGGTGTCGTGAGGGTGAGATGGGGAGGCTGCCGTGGCGGTGCTAGCAGGTGGGGGAGCACGGTGGTCGGCGGTGGTCGGATGGGAAGCTCGCCGGAGTGTGTGGCCGCGGTGTGGGGTGTGTGGCTGGGTTCGATGGGGGGTGGAGGGGACACGGGAGTTGGCCGGCGGTGGCTGGGAGGGTGAGTGTGGCAGTGGGGAGGTGGAGGTGGTGGTCGACGGTGAGGTGTTGCCGGAGGGATGGGGAGAGGGGAAAGGGCAAGAGAGAGAAGGAGTGGGTTTGTTCCCCGGGAAGAAAGAAAACGGGAGAGAGAGAGGAGAAGAGAGAGGGAGAAATCCGGTGAAGACAATGGCCATCCCCCCACCAACAGTGAGAGTGTGAGGTGTCTTTGAAGACGTAGCATTCTTCGATAGGGTGCCCGAGTATCTGATGTTTGTAATATATGATTTTTTTGGATTTTTGCAATATATGATTTTTTTAGATTTTGGAAACTAGTGTCTCCCTAGCAACGCGGGTTCTCCCTAATCCATTAAGAGTTCCCCGAGGTCGGCATGCTTTGGAAGTGACCCCCCTGACCAGGGCCAACCTGCGGGACGATACTTCTACCAAGGCCATACCCAGGGCATTGTCTAGTCCTGAAAAAGAAAATAGAATACAGGGTAAGCTTAAGTCAGGTATGGAAGTTTTTTAGGGCTTGAGTTCCACTCCAGACAACCCATTCAGAGATTCGGTCTATTGCGCCGGGGTTTTGTGTCCGTCATCGAACCTTTATCCACTCTAGGTACGCATACGACCAGGCTCATAACATCCCGCGAGGAAACTGTACTGCCACTCTTGCCATGCCTAGTTCTTTGTATTTTTCATGGAGCTTTTGGAATTGTGAACTATTGACTTTTGGGATGGACTTCTATTGCGAAGTTTTGCCTTGTCATGATGGTCACTCCTTTTCATTCTTGCTTTGCTTTTTTCTTATGGCATCAGGTCATAACAAACTACCCCTATTTGAGACCTCCTCTCAGTATGGTGTCTAGATCAGTCATCACCCCTTCATTCACCTCTTGCCCCTAGATTCGACCGAGGAGAGAAATGGATAGGGACCTTGACTTTTCCCCAAGCATGGCCAAGGTGAAACGATGTCTATAAATTGGAAACCAAACCAGGGATGGCATGTAGTGTGTGATTGTTATGCTCGGGGTCCTCCTTCAAGGCGAAAGGGGAAGACACCTTGCTACCGGGGTGGCAATGGTTTGACTCTAAGGAAAGAAACGCTTAAGATATAACCCATTCCAAGCGTGAGTGAGGTCCTCACCTTTTGCGTTGACTAAATGGTACGTGTTCCCTGGATAAGCCTCTTTAACAACGAACGGCCCTTCCCAGTTGGGTTGTAGTTTAGACCTAGGACCTACAGACCGAATGAACTTACATTTCAAAACCATGTCACCTGTTTGAATTTTACGCTCAATTACCTTCTTTTGAAAATAACGTGAAACTCTCTTTTGATAGATGGACACGTGATCGGCTGCGTTAATCCTCTTCTCATCTAAGTCTTCCAACTGGACAAGCAACACCTCTCGACGTTTATCAAGATTAAGTTCCTTATCAAGCTGCACTCTTAGAGAAGGGATCAGGATCTTGCATGGGAGCACCGCCTCCTTTCCGTATGTGAAAGCATAGGGGGTTTGTCCCGTTGGAGTACAGACGGAGCAACAGTAAGCCCATAGAGCTTCCACTAACCTTTCTGGGCAATCAGAGAATTTGTGAGATTCACACATTTTCTTTGTAATTTTAAGAAGAATTTTATTGGTGGCTTCGGCTTGGCTATTACCTTGAGGATAATATCGAGATAAATAATGCAATGCAATATCAAACTTCTTACATAGGTCATAGAGCTCTTGAGAGATGAACTGGGGTCTGTTGTCGGTGACGATGTTGCTTGGCACTCCAAACCGTGAGATGATGTTCTTCATAATGAAGCGACACACCGTGGTAGCTTTGATCTCCGCGTATGCTTTGGCTTCTGGCCACTTGGTGAAATGCTTAGTAGCGGTAAGGATGAAGAATTTTTGCTTGGTCTGAGAGTTAGGATCACCGAGCGGGCTGATGATGTCGAAAGCCCACATAGAGAATGGCCAAAGAGCAGAAAGAGGATGGAGAGATGAAGCTGGAGCATGAATTTTGTCGACATGGAGTTGGCACCTGAGACACCTCCGGACATAGAGGGAGCAATCTTCCTCTAGAGTGGGCCAATAATAGCCCTGCCTAAGGATCTTCTTCGTTACAGCCTGGCCATTGACATGACCTCCACACTCACTAGAATGGGCTGCTTCGGCCACCTTCCAAGCTTCATCATCATCTAAGCACCTCATGAGCATTCCATTAGTAGCACGCCTGTACAATTCTCCTGCAATGATAGTGTACTTCGAGGCGGCTCTTCTTATTGCCTTACGCTGCTCGGTGTTCGCCCCTTCTGGGAATGAGCCATCTCGACAATACAGCTCGATTTCATGATACCAGGGCAATTCTTCTTCCTCCAAGATCCCTTCTAATTCCGTCAAAGACACTTCCTTCAATTCTTTCTTCTCAGCCCTCGCCTCTACAGTTTCCCTAAGGTTATGATACCAAGGATCCTGAAGAGAGGGTGCGTCCAGTCTCTGAGCGACGATGGTCTTAGTGCTTCGACTGAGAGGAAAAGATAGAGAGGAAGCGAGAGATGCTAGGGCATCAGCGAGAATGTTCTGAGATCGGGGAGTATGGATGTAGATTAATTTGCGAAATTGCCTAGCTAAGAGCGTGACCAAATCCTGATACGGCTTGAGCTTCGGATCACGGGTGTGGTAAGTGGACAGAACTTGCCGCAGGACGAGCTGAGAGTCTCCTATGATCTTTAAGTGGCATGCACCTAAGAGGTAGGCGTGCTTCAAACCGGCTAGGAGAACCTCCTACTCGGAGATATTGTTGGTAGCAAGAAATCGGAGCTGGTAAGCGAAAGGAATCGTCACCCCTTCCGGAGTGAGGAGAACAACGCCTATCCCTCGGCCCTGAGAATTGAGTGCACCATCAAAGTGCAGAGACCAAAATGGATGATGAGAGATAGTAAAGAGATGCTCATTAGGGAAATCATCCTGAATAAAGTCAGTGTGAGGAATGGGAAGATGGGCAAGATGCTCAGCGATGGCATATCCTTTGACTGCCTTCTGAACAATGAACGTGATATTGAATTGAGAGAGGAAGCTCTGCCAGCGAGCTAACCTACTAGAAAGGACGGACTTTTCTAAAAGATAGCAAATTGGGTCCATTCTAGAGATCAACCTAACTGGGTGGGCGAGGAAATAATGTTTGAGTTTCTAAGCTACCCACACTAAGGCGGGACAAGTCTTCTCCATGGCAGTGTATTTGGACTCCGCCGGGTTAAACAACCTGGAGAGGTAATAAGCTGTCTGCTCCTTACCTTCGTCATCTACTTGTGCTAAAATCGCCCCTGGGGAGTCCTCAATGACCGAGATGTATAGAATTAGGGGTTTCCTAGGGACAGGAGGTTGTAAAACTGGGGGATTGGATAGATAGACCTTTAAGTCCTCATAGGCCTTCTTACAATCTTCGTTCCATTCAAACTTGACCCCTGCCTTTAGCAATTCATAGAATGGACGGCACCTTTGAGAATGCTGGGATATGAATCTTTTGATGAATTGTAAGCGTCCAATCAATCCTCGAAGTTCCGTGATATTCTTAGGCAGAGGCATGTCCATGACGGCCTTTGCTTTATTAGGATCGATCTGGATCCCCCGTTTGCTTACTATAAAGCCCAGTAGCTTCCCTGAAGAGACTCCCAAAACACACTTCTTCAGATTCATCTTAAGCTTGTACTCCCTAACTCTCTGTAGCACCTTAGCCAGAATAGCGGGGTGTTCTTCTTTTGTTCTCAACTTCACCAGAATATCCACGTAAGCTTCCCTATAAATATGCATCATATCGTGAAATATAGCCATCATCGCCCTCTGATAAGTGGCACCTGTGTTCTTTAGACCGAACAGCATAACTACGTAGCAATATGTGCCCCAAGGCGTGGTGAAGGAGGTTTTCTCTTGATCTTCCGGAGTGAGATAGATCTGATTATAACCTGAGTAACCATCCATGAAGGACAATGCTTCGAACCCGATGGTATTATCCACCAAGACGTCTATGTGAGGTAGCGGGAAATCATCCTTAGGACATGCCTGGTTAAGATCCCTGAAATCAATGCAAATACGCACTTTTCTATCCTTCTTGATAACAGGGACAATATTCGCCACCCACTGAGAATATAAAACAACTCTAATAAATCTGGCCTTGTATAACTTGTTGACTTCTTCCTTATCCTTAAGGCCATGTGGGGGTGAAATCTTCTTGATCTTTGTTTAACGGGCGTTGCCCCTAGTTTAAGCACTAGACGGTGTTCTACCAAGGAGGGGTCAAGACCTGACATGTCCTCGTAGGACCAGGCGAAAGAATCGCTATACTCCCTTAGGACCTTGATCAAATCTGCTTCAACTATTGGAGGGAGATTAGCGGCAATGATGATGGGCCTGGGATCCTCTTCAGTTCCTAAATTTATTTTCTTTATCGGTTCATCCACTACTGATGATGGCTCATCGAACCTCTTCAAACCTTACGCATACAAGTCGGTAGTGTCATCTATATCACTGTCCTCGGAATCAACCGGGTCCTTCTCATCTATGACCTCATAGACACCTAATCCGTCATCGCTCCACACTCCGTCTATTTCCTCATCGTCTTCAATCACGATTGCCATGGTGATAAATTCTGGACACTTCAAAAGAGGACGACATCGCTGAGCTAGATCTTGCAAGAATCTATTTGGAATGGATCTAGAATAACACGCAAGCGGGCGCAGCTCAGACTTGGATGGACTAGATGAGCTTGAACAAGACCCTACTTCCCTAGACTCGACAGACCCTGCATCTAACCTAGGAGAAAGGAAGCCTACTAGGAGGGAAGAAGCAGGGGCCTTGTACCCCTAGAAAGCTGATGAAGAGAGGATAGCGTAATCTTCCACAGAAATCTCTGTTTCAAAATTGAGGTTTTTTTTGGAGATCAGTGGAGATCATACAGCAAGATGAGGAGGAAGGAGGGGGAGGAAGTGCCCGGGGCTAGAGAGTTGGAAAGATGACATCAAAGAAAGGATCAGAGGATCGAAACCATATATTGGAAAGATCAGCAGGTGAATCAGGGGACCACCTGGAGCTTAAATCAATCGGCAGGCAGCGCCCGCATGGACAGTTGATAATGAGAAATTCAATCGGCTCCTCAGGTCGAAGGGGGGACTGGAATGCTGAAGGATTAATGAGAAGAGGTGGCGAATGGGGATTGAAGCTGAGTTGCTGAAGGAGGTTTTTTATGTGGGAAGGAGACCAAGTCCCTCGATGGGGACGACCGTGAGTTAGCACTCCTTGTTTGAGACATATCGCCTCTTCTGGAGCTCGTTTGGTGCCACGTGGTAGTGTCGTTGCTGGTCGCGTCGTCTTACTAGCCGCGTCAATCTTTAGAGTCCAAGGTCGCAACCCGTCCATGTCGAGTCTCATAGTCGTCCCGCATCAGTTCTGTGGCGAGTTCGAGACTCGAGGATGAGCGTTGGCGATTGCCGATCATGACTCGTGTTGCGGCTCTTGGCGTGGCGTGTTGTGGTTAGAGGAATTACAACGGCGGTGCATTGAGAGATGCTATGATTGTGGTCCGAGGAGACACTTGGTGAGTGTGTCGGAGGTGCTGACCTGATGGAAGTGATGGTTTTTTGGTGCTGGAAGGTGCTATTCCCAGCGTGTGCAAGGTTCGAGGTCAGGTCGAGCATGGAGGCCTTCCATTGGTCGGAGGTGTATTGAGTTTTTTCCCGGGTCGGAGGAGATCGCGTTGGGTTAAGGTTCATGTTCTTGCATCATGTGTCCGGATTGGTTGGCCTTCGTGTGCCATGAAGTCTGTGTGAGACACGTCCTGTGTGTTGGCAAGGTGGTTGCCAGTGAGAAGCGTTGCCCATTCCCTGATGTGTAAGGGTGTGTTGGAGCTACTCCGGAAGGATGAGTGACAGTTGGGCAGTGTTCGTGAGAACTCGTGGCTGGTGTTGTGTTTTCCAAGGTGTTGAGGATCGGAGCCTGCGGAGTTGCAGAGGATTGTCGGGATGGTGGATTTCGAGTGGTTGTGATGGCCGTGTATGTGGATCAGAGTGCAAGGATCGTAGTGTTGGATGCTATGGGCAGATTCTGAGAATGTGTTGAGCGTCGGAGGATTGGTTCCTTGGTGTGAGGTGTGCTGCTGTCGTGCTTGAGGCATTGTGGTTTATGGCATTGGTTGGATGGAGAGTTGGGGAAATATGCTAGCAAGTGTCCCGCGTGAGTACCCTATTCTCATTTTGGAAGTCATGTCCTCGAATGAGATCATGTTCTTGGAGAAGTGATCTCTGGCAGATTATGAGGTCCCTGTTGGTTGCTGTGAGAGGCTGGTGAGGTCGACCGAGTGATCGACCATGGTAAGAAGTGTATTGTCTGGGGACCCGTGTGCATTGGTCATGGTGTCATTGATCAGCTTGCTGTGGTAGCAGGCGGCACTGGTCAGTTTTGGAGAAGTGTGCCATGGATCGTGAGAGGTTGTGTCCCGAGGCTCTGTGATGAGAGCGGAATCGGGATTGGCAGGCATCCTTTTGGATCATTTTGAGGCAAAGGATTTGATGAGACAAGATGAAGGATGGTGCCTATGTGTGGAGGTCTTTGAAGAGATGTAAGCGTTGGATGGTGATCCCTGGTCTGAGATCAGCAAGGGAGGATTCCCCGTAAGTCTAAGCCTAGTGATGCGAGGATCGAGGATTGTGGAGTCCTTTTATTTGGTTTTGTCGTGCTCCCTTGAGAGGGTAGAGTTGGCGTGAGGCTCGAGATCGATTGTGGTGTCCGAGTGAGATTTGCCTCGAGGTGCGGTGTTGGTCTGTGGAGGGTCAGCAGATGGCCTGCTGCGATTTGGGTTGTGCCTGCTAGGCTGGTGAAGGTTTCCCGTTGATGAGTGTCTGGTGACCAGTGGATGGTCTTTCACAAACAGAAGATGCTGGTTGTCGGGGCTCGAGAATGGTGAGAGCCGTGTACCAGCGAGGCCTTGGGTGGCCGATCATTAGGTGTGCCTTCCCGAATTGGATCTGGGGTCTGTTAAAAGTTCATCATCTGGCAGAGTTGGCCGTGTTGCTGAGGGCGTACGGCTTGCCGGGTGTGAGCTGGTGAAAGCTCAGTGATTGGTTGTCCCTGGTGCAGGGCGTGAGATCAATCAGTGGGTTGTAAAGCTAACGTTTGGTTGGTCCACTGAGCATAGGCGTTGACTGGTGGTTTGGTTCTTGTGGCGAGGGGTGTGTTTTCTCGGTGACCGTGGTGGTGTCTGCGTGTCGTGGTTGGTTTTCGTGTTGGCTGAGGTGACGCCAAACTTGTACCCTTTTACATGTGCCTGCTCTGATGATCGATGTGTCATGGGTTGTGAGCGAGGCATTATCTGTGATCATTGTCTGGTCGCATCCCTCAGGATCATGTTTTTGTGAATGTCGAGATTTGGTTGGGGCCCTGACGACGTCATCAGTTGGTTCAAGCGTTCTCCCCTTGTGGCTTGGTGCTTGTCCTGAATTTCGAGGATGAAATTCTTATAAGGGGGGTTGGAACAGTTTTCATTTCAACATCTAAATCCAGCAATTGATTTTTGATCCAAAGTACTTGGGCTCCACAACTTCCGACGGCTACATATTCAGCCTCGGCCATTGAGAGAGCTACTGAATGTTGTTTCTTAGAGGCCCATGAAATTAGGCACCCACTAAGAAATTCACAGTACCCACTAGTACTTTTACGATCAACAATACATCTGGCATAATCCACATCGGTGTATGCAATCAAATCAAATGAGCTACCGATGGAAAACCACAAGTCAAAGTCTACTGTGCTAATTAAATATCAAAAAATCTATTTAACAGCTAATAAATAATATTCTTTAGGACATGACTGAAAATGGGCACAATAGACATACGTTGTACTGAATGTCAGGACGGCATGCTATTAAGTACAGTAGTGATCCGATCATACCTCGAAACAGTGTAGGATCTACTATTTTACCCTTTTCATCTTTGTCTAACTTCGTGGCTATGGCCATGGGAGTTGACATGGGTTTTACTTCTGCCATCCCGTATTTCTTAAACATCTCCAAGGTGTATTTGACTTTGTTGTGTATCTCCAGGTGATTTTGATGATAACAAAATTCCGAACATATTTTCTATCACATGCCATATATTATTGATCAAGAGCGAGCTTCGTACGCAATTAAGGTTCAATTTTGTCATGATATATGCTTAAATGTTCACAGCCTTACAAATGCATAAAAAGAGCTCAAACGGACTTGAAATCAATGATAACATAAATTCAATCCAAGGCTTGATTATTTGGACATGTTGTGTTGGGCTAACAATTCATTTTTATAGGTTTTCCAGAGTTCGGTCGACCAATGGACAGGGTTCAGTCGACCAAATTTTCCAACAATCAAACTTCTACAGAACTATTACAGTTCGATCAACCTAAGGGTATGGGTCGGTCGACCGATCTTTCCAGGGACCAAAATCTACAGTGTTTTATAGTTCGGTCGACCGACTGCCTACCTCCAGTCGACCGAACCCCCCAAAGCAGCAAAAATTGACTTTTTTTTTCTTCACGAGGGGAAAGCATCTATCAAGGATTTTTTAACCCCCAAAGTCTCCAGACATCCCTAGAATTGTGGATCTATTTCTTGGCTTATCCTTGACCATTCAAGGCTTATAGAAACATCTCTTAGGGCCAAGAAACCCCTAAGGGGGACTCCAAGAGGATCAAAGAGGCTATCAAGGGGAGAAAGAAGGCTGCTATTGTAGCTCCGTAAACAGTAATTCGTGGAAGAATTCTTCATCCATCTCCAAGCTTCTCAAGTTCCATCTGAAGCCAATCAACCTTCAATCAAGTGCAGAAGCAAGCCTTGTTCAAGATCTGCATCACATACTCAAGGGGAGCCTAAATCAGGATTTGTTCTTTTGTGTTTAATCTACCTTTGTATTTTGAGCTTCAAGTTTGTGTTCTTTGTAATCTGCAAACATCCGTGTGTGTGTGGATTGGTTCAGATCCGTGTTTGTGGGTGTTGTCTTGTTTAGATCTGTGTGTGCGTGGATCTTCTTAGATCTGCGAGTCTGTGTAGATCTATCCAGATCCGTTTGTCCTAGTGTGTAGAGTGTTGCATCTGGTGCAGCGTGTGTGAGTGTTGTGATTCGGCCATCAGATCATGTTGGAGACTTTGTCTCCGTGTGTGTGTGTGTGTGTGTGTGTGTGTGTGTGTGTTGGGGCACATCCCCGTGTGCGTGTGTAGGCGTCATCCTGCGTGTGTGTTTGGAGAGTGCCTTCGTGTTGGGGATTCATCCCCGTGCTGGTTTCCAGTAGTGAAGTCTCACCGGGTTTTGGTGAGGGGTGGACGTAGGTTGCCGTCGGTGCTTCCGAACAACCTTAAAATTCCTTGTGTCTTGTGGTTTGAGTCGTTTGGTTTGATTCATTTCTTCTACCTCCATTCTATGTGGTTGTTCGTGCATGTTGTTCTTCCAGGGTTGATCCTTCAAATCTAGCTTAATCGATCTTTTCTCTAAATAGATCTTCGGTATATCAAAATGTGTTTTTGAATTGACAAGATCAGTCTTGTTAGGACAATAGCACCTTGCGTGAGTAGAATCCTTGTATTCACATCTCCGCCTTGTACCAAGGAACTATCGTGGAGATAGGTTTTGATAAATCTGATTTGTAGTTAAATAGATCTAAATTTCTTAGTTGATATTTTATCATATTCCTTTAAATCAGGTAAAGTTTTCTAAATTTGTAATCACCCAATTCACCCCCCTCTTGGGTATCATTGATCGACCGAGTCACAAGGAGGGGTGGAGCTGCGGTGTAAAGTTTTGTTATTGTGATGATTATTGTCCATTTTTTTTGCTTGGGCTTTAATTGAATGATCCTGGCATTTATCCCTTCTGGCGTACATTTTTTTGATGATTTTTCTATTCGTTTGTTAGTGATATTATTATTATTGCCTTTTGATCACACAATTTTTATTGTGTTCATTTCTTATGCATTTTTGACTTCATTTATTTATTATAGCCCTCTCCCCATTTTATCGTCATTATTATCCCTATTATCGTCGTTGTATATACGTATGCACGTACATTTTATCATTATTGTTATTTCTATACTTTTGGTCATGGGATTATCATATTTTCTTATTTTTGTTCATTTTTATTACCTCCCTTTTTATTATTTCTATCATTGCTTATTTACTTATCTATTTATTCCTCTTATTACCCCTTTTCTTTTGAATTTTTATTACTATTGTCATTGTCATTATCTATTATATCTATAGCGTGCCGGTGAAGGGAAGATGGTGAGACGAAGGGGTGAGACGGTGGGGCGTACCGGCGAAGGGAGAGACGGTGAGGAGAAGAGAGAGACAGAGGAAGAGACGGTGAAGCGGGAGAGACGATGGGAGAGACGGAGGGTGAGACGGAGGGTGAGACGGACGGTGGGGGAGAGACGGTGAGGTGAGTGTGAGAGACGGAGGGTGAGAGAGACGGAGGGAGGTGTGCCAGCGAAGGGAGAGAGAGACGGAGGGTGAGACGGAGGGTGAGTGTACCGGCGAGAGAAGAAGAAGGGGGAGACGGTGAACGAGATGGAGGGAGAGAGACGATGGGGGGTGTGCCGGCGAAGGGTGTACTGGTGAGGGGCTGGGGACCGTGCCGGTGAAGAGCTGTAGGCTGTGCCGTCGAGGGGAAAACGACGAAGGGCTGAGTGCGTTGGTGGAGGGCATGCAGAGCCAATTCCTTTTGATGGCCTTAAGGCCTTTCTTTTCTTCTGTCTCTTAGTTAGATGTAGCTTTATATAAATTAGTTCCCCTCACTGCCATCATGATTATTTGAAGTATTCAATTATCGTCCAATCCGAGTGTCTTTGTAATGTCCATATTCCGGTTATCTTGGTTAGAAGTGTTCGTTAATTGTTAGTCCTTTTGTTTGTCGCTCCCTTTTTTTGTCCTCGTTGTGTTATCATTCTGTCAAAATTTTGGCAGCATCTCCCCTTGACCCCGAGCGTAAGAGAAAAACGGGGAACATGCCCACATGGAGTGGCGGAACCCAACAAGCGGGGGGTGGGCATCCGCAGATGACAACACCTCGACTAGACCTCGAAAAATGTGAAGGGAACAGCGGAGGGGGGACTAGTGAACAGGCTGAGGGTACTGGGGATAAAGGGCTAAGATCGGTGCACAGGTCAAATGACTCAAGAGGTGTACTGCTGAAAGGCCAACTGGGGGGGTTGGGTTGTACCGGCCAGGGACTGTGCCGACGAAGGGCCTAGGGTGGAGGCGTACCGACTAGGGCTACACCGGTGAAGGGGTTAAAGGGCTGCTAGGGTGTGCCGCTGGGGGAGCGTACCGATGAAGGATCACCCATACACAGAGTGGAAAGAAAATGAATAGGGAAGGGCCCAGGGGACTGCCTGACCCTTAGCCCAGCTGGGGGGTTTCCAATGGAGAGACACAGTTGGGGGTTGGCCGCTTCAAGGAGCAAAGAAAAAGGGGGGGTATGGCAGGACGAAGGTGAAGGGACCCTCACCGAAGATGGCCACACCACCAACGGGAAATGAGGAGAATATCACCAGAGAAGGGGGAGGAACCCACAGACACAAGCACAAGAGCCCAAGTAGGGGAACGACGGAGACCAAAAGGACCGAGTTTCATTCACAAAGAACACAGAATATAAATTACACAAAAAGGGGAGAGGGCAAGAAGGATGGGGAAGAAAAAGAAAAATGGAGGAGCCTGTGTCAAACGGAGCACGCCCGCACCCTGCTCTCCCTTCTGCATCCCTCTCTCTCTCTCTCTCTCTCTTACTCTTTTTGCTAGTGGTGGTGGAAGGGGGAAGCCCCAGGGAGAGCTCCTTCTTCTTTCTCTTCTTCTCTTCTAGGCACCGGTCACCTACCTCCTTCTTCTCTTCTTCTTCCTTCCTCTGTGTGTGACCGCCTGTCTCCTGGGTCGTTCTTCTTTTTTTTTTTGGCTCTCTCCTTTTGTGTTCAGCGGTGCAGGGTAGATTTTATACCCTGTGGCATACGCCTCCCTTCAAACGCAGGTGACTTCGACAATATTTGAGTGACCATCGCGGGTGAGTTGTGAGAGAGCCATTACATCCCACGCCCCCGGCGTGCTGGCTGCCCATGAGAGTGGGCATCCTTGGACCCTTGGAGGTTCAATCCCAAGCTAGCCATCATTATTATTCTATTGGTTTAATGCCACTTCAATGCAAGTCTCATTCTCTTTTGTAAATCTTTTAACACTCCTTTGTTTAGGCAGCAATGCGAGAAGGCCTAAGGTCAATACATACAGCAACCGTGCTGGGAGAGGTTGACGCAGGGGGGACTAAGGTCGACGCGTGTAGCGACTGGGTTGGGGAGAGGTTGACGCAAAAGGGCCCTAGGTCGGTGCAGGCAGTGACTTGGCTAAGGAGGGGTCGACACAAGGAGGACCTGAATCGATGCAAGCTGCGACCGGGCTGGGGAGAGGTCGACGCAGGAAGGACCTGAGGTCGGTGCAAGCTGCGATTGGGCTAAGGAGAGGTCGATGCAGGCTATGGCTGAGATGGGGAGAGGTTGATGCAGGGGGGACCTGAGGTCGGTGCAGGCTACGGCTGGGCTAAGGGGAGGTCGACGCAGGGAGGCCTGAGGTCGATGCAGTTGTGGCTGAGCTAGGGAGAGGTCGACGTAGGGGGGACCTGAGGTTGGTGCAGGATGCGGCTAGGCTAAAGGGAGGTCGATGCAGGGAGGCCCGAGGTCGATGTAGCTGTGGCAAACAAGATGCAATGCAGTGTTCAAATGTCCGTGAGAGAGGCCCCTTTATTCATGAGATGCATGTGAGGAGCTTTCTTGATGTGAAACCGCCACTCCTTGGACCTAGCAAGCAAGCATGAACGGGACGATGGACTCAGTCACGCGGATTCACTCGCGTAGCGCACACCAGGGTCCGTAGGTGGACCGGCGATGGGGATGAGGGTCCGAAGTGGGACCTCACTATTCCAGGATTTGGCTAGCTTACGGTTGAACCCCTAAGGGTCTGGGATGCCCAATTTCACGGGCGGCCAGCACGCCAAGGGCGTGGGTTGTAGGGTCTCGCTCACAACTTACCCGCAGTGGCACTTAACTAGATGAGGATTCGGGACCGGGCACTCACCTCACCGCCGACGACGCAACTAGAGTTAATACTACACTGAGCAAAGACTAGAAAAAGCCAGCAGAGGAGAGTGGGCCAGAAGCTCACCTGATCAGCATGAAGATGTCGATCCCGACCGGAGACGAAGGCGAGCGGGGAGATGTGGGTATGCACCCGGACGCCCCGCCGATGTAGCTTCCCCTGCTCACATTATACAAGCACTACTCCCCACATAGGGGGGTTAGACTAGGGGAGGGAAAATTAAGGATTACATCAAAACTACCTCTGCATAGGGAGGGGCGCTAAGCCAGCCAGGTGGGGAGGGGAGACTAGCTAAGTCGGTGCCAGAAGGGCACTTCTCCGGTTCTATCCAGGTCTGGGACTGCAGGATAGTGAGTCACTGTAGTCACCGCTGTGCACTCCCCCGAGCTCGAAAGTTGTCAAAACTGGTGCCGAATCGTCGCTGACAGGCCCTGAAATGCTGGAGAATTTTCGTAGATAGACCCATCGTCGCCACCGGTCGGGGTGGCTCCCGGAACAGGCTCTCTACGCTCTGGCTCAAGCTGATCCCAAGGTGTAGCAGTAGCTGGTTGTAGCTGCCACAGCTGCTCCCGAAGTCCAATCATGGTGGGACCAAGTCAAGGATGACCGTAGATGAGTCTTCTTCGACAAGCAACCAGGAAGAACACCAGACGATGTTGGGGCAGAGAGAGGGAACTCATTGAGTGAAGGGGTGTCAGTTCAGGTCCTGAGTGGCCTGTTCTGCGCACCTGGGGAAGAAAATTTAGTAAATGCTCCTCCGGATGCCGAACGGGACGCTGCTTTTTTAGAATGGACGTCAACTGGTAGTAGAAACTCTTCGATGAGCAGCGCCTCCAGAAGCCATGGGATGTGGATGTTGGAGCTCTAGGAAGTTGCCTCAGGTCACTGGCCTGGCCTGATCTGCGCAGTCAGGGAAGAACGGGTTCTCTGGGCAGTAGGAATGTCAGATGCTGGCAGGACCACCATGGCTACGAAGATGCCTTGACAAGCTTTCCGACGATGTATGGTACATCTTCTGATGATGCCGAATAACTCCAGGACAGGATCTACAACTCGGGCCTTTGCGGCTGCCTGCGAACTGAGATCTGTAGGTTGAAGATGATGGGGGGAAATGGGGTATATGGGAGGGGAAATGAAGTGGATGTGTCCATCTCTTACTTCAATGTCTAAATTTAAAGTTTGTATGAATGATTGTGCACTTTCAGATTCTGGTTTTCAGGGCTCTAAGTACACTTGTCATAACAACCAGAGTGGAAATAAGGGCATTTGGGCTAGATTGGATAGGGTCCTCACAAATGGTCCTTGGCAATTGATTTTACCTATTACTGTTGAGCACTTATCTAGGGAGGCAACGGACCATGCCCCTCTCCTTATTAAACTTTCTACTTTGTCTAAGTACAGAAGCAAGTTTTGTTTTCAGCAAATGTGGTCCACTCATGAAAGTTTTCTGAGGGATGTGGAGATTAATTGGCGAAACAGCCCTCTGGCTTCTTCTGCTATTTCTACTCTTTATCTGAAACTAAAGGACATGAGGAAAATGCTACAAGTTTGGAACAAGTAGGTATTCGGAAATATTCACACAAATCTTAGGGCTGCTGAAGACTTTGTATTGAAGGCAGAATACTATTATGATGCTCACCCTAACCAGAGTAATTTTGAGATTCTTGAGTCTGCTAAGTCAGATTTGGCTACCAGATTGATTCAACAGGAAATATTCTGGAGACAAAAGTCAAGAATTAAATGGCTTGCAGAAGGTGATCGGAATACTAAATTCTTCTACATGAAGACCATTACCAATAGGAAAAGGAATGTCATTCCTCACCTCAGGAATTCTGCTGGGTCTCTCACATCTGACCATGAGGAGATGAAGAGCATAGCTGCAGCACACTTTCAGAAAGCCTTTTCTTCTCAGTATCATTACATTGATGAATCACTTCTTAATAATATTCCTCAATTGGTATCCCCTACTGACAATGAAAGACTGTGTGCCATCCTGACTGAATCTAAAATCAAAGATGTTGTGTTCCAAATGTCTCCTGATAGTGCGCCAGGCCCGGATGGTTTTTCGGGAGCTTTCTACCAGAAAACTTGGAAAATCATTGCAGGTGTTATTGTTAAAGCCATTCAGGAATTTTTCACCTCTCGGAAGTTGCTGCCCAGGTTTTTGTCTACCACTCTTATTGCTCTTATTCCCAAAGTGAGCAATGCAACTAATATTTTTGATTACCGACCTATTAGTTTGTGTAATTTCATTTACAAGGTAATGTCTAAACTTATTAGTAATAGACTTGCCTCTATCCTGCCAAACATCATTTCCATGGAACAATCTACTTTTGTGAAAGGTAGAAATATTGTGGAAAATATAGCACTGGCTCAGGAAATGATCCATGAATTAGGAAGGAAAACTAGAGGTGGGAATGTGGCTTTCAAGTTGGACATGGCTAAGGCCTATGATCGGTTAGAGTGGGATTTTCTCTATGCTGTATTAGCTAAGTTTGGATTCAGTGAAACCTTCATTGCAATTATTCAATCCATGACTGGAAATTGCTGGTTTTCTGTTCTCCTTAATGGGGACTCAGCAGGGTTTTTCAAGTCCTCCAGGGGTGTTCACCAAGGTGACCCCATGGCTCCAGCCCTTTTCATAATTGCAGAGGAAGTTCTTAGCAAATCTATTCATAAAGCCCAGTCTGAGGGTACGGTGGACTGGTTTGTTGGTCCTAGGAGATGCCCAAACATTTCTCATTTACTTTTTGCTGATGATACCCTAGTTTTCAGTAAGGCCAATGCTGCATCTATTCGTAATCTGATGGGTATTCTGAGAACTTATGAAAGAGCATCAGGTCAGTTAATCAATGTAGGAAAGAGTGGTTTTTTCACCCACCCCAATACAAAGGCTTCTACTATCAAGAAGGTTCAGGACAACACAGGCTTCACTCACCACTCCTTCCCTCACAAATATTTGGGTTTTCCCTTGGTCTGTGGCAAGTCTAAGAAGGTTCATTTTACTGGCATAATCTCCTCCATTCAGAAGCGCATTGATGGTTGGCATGCCAACTACTTATCTCAAGGAGCCAGAGTTACCCTGTTGAAGCATGTCCTTTCATCCATTCCTTTGTACTCTCTAGCTTCATCTCCGTTGCATGCTGGAGTTCATCAATTGCTAGACCGTGCTTTTGCCAATTTTTTCTGGGGATCCTCCCAGCATGGGAACAAAAGGCACTGGAAAAGCTGGAAAGCTATTTGTAAACCTGTAAATTGTGGTGGTCTGGGTATTTTATCTCTCAGATAGATGGAAGAGGCTTTCAGGATCAAGATGCTGTGGCAGGCCATTGATGTGAAACCACCTTGGGGGTGGTAGTCACAAGACCGAATGACCCTCGGACCTAGCAAGCAAACAATGAGCGGATGCTCTTGCTCTTGATCACTGGGAAGGGACTGATTCCCTTGAAGTAGAGAGCTGCATCGGCCAGGTTGCATTCTGCTAGAGTGAATGGGGATAGGTCGGCAAAGACCGCGCATTATTCCCCATCCTTGATGTATTTGATACACTGATGGAGGGTTGAGGGGATGACCTAATTTTCGTAGAGCCAGGGCCTACCCAACAACACCTTGTAAGATGTGCTGGAGTCGATGATGTAGAAGGTCACCTAGGAGGCGAAATCACCGAGTACGAAATCAACATCCACCCAGCTGAGGACTTCCTCGGTATTCTGGTTGAAACTGGATATCTTGACTGCCTGGACCTTCTGGAGGTAAGGAGTCAGATATAAAGTCTTGAATATTTTGAGGGGCATGATGTTGACAGAGGAGAGAGTAGAAAGTCTTTCTCCGCGAAGGTGACAATGGCCATGAAAGCCTCATACGTGGCGGCTTTTATTTCCGCCGCGTGTGTTTCATAGACTTCCGGCTCTTGAAGTACCTTGATAAGAGTTTCCCTCAAATCTTTACTCTAAGCTATGGCTTCCCAGAGATTGTGATGCTGGCAGGAAAACACTTCATCTGGTGGAGGACTTTCCGGTCAGCTCGAGCTCGAACATCCTCCAGTGACGGCAGTATGTCGGGCTGGATCCGCGGTGAGCTGCCGCACCGCTCCTCATCGGGGAGTTGCACCACCTTGCCCTTGTTACTGGGGTCAGG
Source organism: Amorphophallus titanum (assembly GCA_024336825.1). Classification (NCBI taxonomy): domain Eukaryota; kingdom Viridiplantae; phylum Streptophyta; class Magnoliopsida; order Alismatales; family Araceae; genus Amorphophallus; species Amorphophallus titanum. Next base: position 415,835 of record JANBPO010000881.1, read on the forward strand.
TTGACTGTGGTCAGCCACAGACTCTCGGAAGAGAGAAGCCAATGATGGCTCTTCCGAGGGAGACTGAAGGGCTGGCCCATCCTTACCGGATGGCCCTGCTGATTCTATAGGACAGGTCAGAACTGGAGTTGGGACTGGAATGTTGGCGGCGATCTCCTCGGCGCCAGCTGGGTCGAAGATGCTGGGTTGCCCCTGGATCTCCACTGGTGGGATCGAGGCAAGCTATTCTCCTCGGAGGAGGATGACCTGTTCGGGGTCGAAGGGAGACGGGCGAAGAGACGGCTCAGGGATTCTCCCGCGACCTCTACCACGTCCACGACCATGGCCTCGGCCACGGCTGGTGTGTTCTAAAGCTGGTTGTAGTTTGAGTGGAGCCGCAGCCCTTTGTCTAGTTCTGGATGCCACCGGCTCACCTCGCTCGGAGGCGTTGATGTTGTCTGGAGGTGGGATAGCCACCATGTTGCAAGTACAGCTGCGAAGCATCTGTTCCTACTGTTCCACCGTGATCTCCTTGTCCTTATAGAATAAGGAGAGTTCTTCTGGAATGTGAACGATTTTGCTCTCTTTGACTTTCTGGATCATTTCTTGGACCCAGTCTCTGAGGCGAGCACGCTTCTGCATGTTTTCCCACGGGATGTAGCTATCGAGTGGGATTGGGCCGATAGGGCGGAGAGGAAAGTATTCTTCCAAGTTGTCGATGAGTTGTTGTAGCCTCTGGAGGGGCGTTAGCTCTGCTGGGGATTGCAAGGCAGCCGCTTGTTCGGCTTGCTTCATGAGTCGCCTCTTGAGGTTCTTCCTTCTATTCTTCTCCTGTTTCTTAGAGATGGTCACCTCCAGGGGAGTAGGAGGAGGAGACACTGGAACTGGGGTTGACGGGTCCGCACGGGGATACCATCAAGCCGATGGGTTTGTAGGGCGAGGTCGGCGACTCCTCTTTGCCCGGATCTCAATCCAGGCACCTTTCGATTGTTGTAGTTGGAAGGTAGCGTCGATCACCTACTCGAAAACTTCGAGTGGTAGTTCCCGGTAAGCGGGGATGCTGGGACCGGTGTCCAAAGACGTGGATGCGGCTTGTTGCCTTAGCCGCGGTTGTTGAGGGAGTTTACCGGGAACCGGTTGACTCGTGCTGGCGTCTGAAGACGTGTGCGCGGTTTGATGCCTTAGCCATGGTGGCGAGGGAGCTTTTCCATGTTGAACTAGTGTACTGGGGCTAGTGTCCAAAGACATGTGCGCGGTTTGATTCCTTAGCCGCGGTGGCTGGAATTTCTACTGAGGAGGGGCCTGAGGAGCATGCCCAATATCTTGCTTCACGGTCTGACCCATGTGGTCTGGCTGAGGGCAGGCTCGGGTGACGCCTAGCGACATCTGGGGGCCTTGTTGCCCCTGATGGCTGTCTTGATCTCGCATGCCAGAGGGCCTTTGTGATGACGGGCCCAGCTTACGAGCTGTTGGGAGGACCTGGTTCGGTCGAGCCGCGGTCTCGCCCAACTTTTGCTTTCCTTTCCTATCCTCAATCATCGGAGTCGGAGTCCTACATGGTCATCCACGGCCTGCGGGGAGCTTTCCAGATTCCCCCTGAGTATGACATCATCTTCCCATCTGTGGAAGATGTGATAATGAACTATCCCGTCGGGGGGATCATGATTCCGGTGGCCTCCTTTCAGGCGGGCTTCCGTGTTCCGATCTATCCCTTCATCGCATCTGTCCTTCATTATTATGAATGACATCCTGAGGAAATAATCCCCAATTCTTATAGCATCCTTTATGGGTTTGTCTATTGCTGCCGTCGGGCGTCGGTGGAGCCAACCGTCAATCTGTTCTGGCACTTCTTCCTTCTCCAGAGTTGTCCGGCTGACACCTACTTCGCCTATTTCAAGGCTTGTTCCCATCATCATTTCATCAAAGTCTCCTGTGCCACCTCTAACCGCAAGGGTTGGGCGGAGCGGTATGTGTACCTCATCAAGTCGGAGGACTAGGAGGGGGCTTCCGATAGATGGATGCGTAGGGGCACCCGTCGCACTTGGCCTGATAGGAGGCCTTCCCTCAGGGTCGAGGACCGTCAGAAGCTAAAGGAGATTGAGTGGTATCCTCTTGGTGATGTGGATTTCATTTTGATTCTGGCGCTGCTCTGGGAGCTGGGGTTGTGCCCCTCATTACCGTAGGGTACTGTCCCTTTTATATTTCTCAGATTGCTACAGTTGTGATGGGTGCCTGACCGATTTAGTTCTCCTTTTAGGGACGGTTGAGGTGCAGGACTGGACCTACAAGATCATCCGGCAGCCACGGAACGTTCCCCGCCCGGTGGACCATGTGGCGCCGGGGGTCGGCCAGGTGTTCGTCGCTGCCCCCCAAGCCGAGGTTACGTTTGCCTCGAGGAAGTTGCAGTACCCGATCCCAGTTGGCGTTCCTCTGGTGGGCTCGCCAGCAACATCTGTGGCGAGTGGGGGCCCTAACCCTCGGAGGAGCGTCCGCGAAGGTGTCCCCAATTCAGCTAGTGAAGGGTCCGACATGGCTAGTGGCAGTCACGTTGTCTTAACCGACGACGACCTGGCGAGGCTGGACACCCAGCGTCGGTCGTGAAAAAGGGCGAGAACCTCTCCTTCGGCTCGGAGTCGCGCCCCGCCACCTCCTTCATCTGAGCCATTGTCTACTGATCTTCCGCCACCACTGTTGGCCCAGGGGCCAGTGGCCGTGTCTTCTACATCAGTTCCCACAGCGTGGGGGCAAGATAAGGGCAAGGCCCCATCGGTGGAGGGCATTGATGCTCCTTCCCCGCTAGCATCTCCACAGTGCAGCTCAACTTCTCCCCCTAGGGGCTCAGCCTCTGGGTTGATCAGGATCGCCTCAATCGTCGATCTCATGGGCAGGACTGGACATTGGCTCGAGCTCTCCAGACCAACCGGCCCTGGCGTCGAGCTGACTGCGACAGCCGCGAGGAGTGCGCACCTCGTCATCAATGCCTTCGACGCGTGGAGGCATTACTTCCAGAAGCTTGTCCAGACGTTGGAGTCTAACCAGGCCGCTCAGGTGGAGCTTGAGGGGTGCCTGGGGGAGTCCGAGACAGCTCGTGCTGAGGATCGGCAGCAGTCGGTCCAGCTGGGGCATGCCCTTGCTGGTATGGAGCGCGACCGAGACCACTTCCGGGCACAGGCTGACGTCGCCGAGGAGCGGGCTGCCAAGCTTGTTGTGGAATTTCAGGCCATGAAGATCCACACTCAGGACGCCGAGGCGGAGGCCACCACCCTGCGTTCCTCAATGTTGGCGGCGGGCGAGGAGGCAGTGGAACGGTTCTGCTCTTCTTCAGACTACCGAGATGAGCTAACAGAGGTGGCCTTGGAGTTCTACAGGCCAGCTCATGACCGTGGCTTCCGAGAGGGATGGAGTGCCGCCGTGAAGGCCACTGTGGATAGCCTTGGTTGCGCGGCCCCCTCACTCCCTCCCCCTTCGTCTCCTTATGGCCAGGAGGCTGACGATGGTGAGGGGGAACCTACGGACACTGGAGCTGTGGGGCCGGCGCCGGTGCCGAGCACTGAAGGGCGAGCACCTATGGATGCCTCAGAGGCAGGGGGACAGGTGGTGAACCTGAACGAGGACTCGTCCCCCACTGGGGCTGCCGACGCATGTGAGCCCGATGAGACTGGGGCACATGACGATGTACTCGGGGTGAACCCTTAGAAGGGTGCCCCTACTTTCTCTTTTTGATGTTTTCCCCCGTTTTCGCCTAGGTAGTTGTTTCCTTTATGTAAACTTTTTGCTCTGGAATGAAAATCTTGCCTTTGTTTCACACTGAGAATATGCAACTAATTAAGAGGATCACCAGTGGGCCGAATGATGGAGTATATATTTTGCCTTATAAATAGGAAGTTCTCTAGTTGGGACTCGGGGGGTCTTCTTGTCTCACACTTATTAATTCTTGAGGATGTGAGTCAGAGATTTACTGATCTTGCTAGGTTTTTGGTCATTTAAAAAAAAAAAGAAGAATATGCAATTAACTTCGGGATCAAACCTACAGCTAGTGGTGGAATGATGTGTGGCATATGAAGTGAGAATTGGAGTGCTGTGAGCAGTAAAGTTTGCAGAGGCATGGTCTAGAGGAGTGGACGCACCAGATAAGGGAGGCGCCCTCGCCGCTGCACCTGCATGCCTGCATGCTCGACGCCGACGGGTTCACGTCGCGAGGCATCTCCGGGTGGATCTTCTTCTTCAACATCCTCCTCATCACCTGCTACGCCCATTCATTAATTGAGATAAAAAAGATGGCAATTTTGAGGAAATAAAGCAATTTTGGATTAATTGTTCAACTTGATCGCTCAACTCCATGTGTAAGGGTTATCGACGACAGAGAGGTCGAGGAGAGAGAGAGCTGCCTTCAATCCCTCCGGCCATCTCTTCCTCTGCCTCTCGATCGGGCAACCCCATCGACGGCGGGCACCCATGAATTTAAGGAGAGGAACAGAGTACTCCATGGCCGCCGGGATGGATGGCGTTGGAGGTTGAGAGTGATGAGAGAGTGCACTTTACTCGCTGTAGTTTCTTGGCGGGCGGGGGGGAGTCCTCCCCTTCCTTCTTCCAGGGCGCGAGCTTCTTGGCGAGGGACGATCCCCCGCGCTTAGCGGGGCCGGGTGGAGGTGCCGGCTTCCCGTTGTTGGTTCCCACGGTGCCCTTGGCCTCCTTCTGCGGTGCAGCCCTGCCCGCAGGAGCCGGTGCAACCTTCAGGCTGGTGGGATCGGCCTTGTTGGCCGCGGGGGCATCTTCTGATGCCATGAACAGGTCGGCCAGAGTGACCCTCTCCCTCCTGTTGGCCTCCATCGCCTGCAGCAGGGGTTCGAGGAGGTCCCCTTCCTCCCCGGCAGCGTTCTGATGATCAGAGCTGCTGCCATTAATGTTGGTGTCCAATATCTCCAACATTTCCTTCTTGAAGGACTCGATGATCATGTTAGGGTGTGCTGCCGAAGCAGCTGCTTCTACCGGTGGTTCTTCTTCTTCCTTCTCTTCCTCCGCTACAGGTTCTCCTTCCTTGGAGGGTAGTGGCACAGACTGGTACTCCGGGTTGGCGTGTGGGCCGACGTCGAGAAGCTCCTTCTGGCAGTGGTACTCGAGGTGGCCCAGCGTGCCGATGGTGAGGATCCCATCCAGTACCTGCTGGATGCTCGCCACATGGTGGAGGTCCAGCAGGAGTGCCTCCTTCTCCGTCTCCACCTTCTTCTTCTCGCAGCCATGGTCCTCCCTGTCCCCTTCGCCAGCATAAGGATGATCTGCGCACGCAAACAGACTTGTTCCATCTGTTGCAACAACATTTACATTTAACAGTACTGGTGACTGAACATGTAAGAGAGGACACAGGGGGAGCTAGCTAGAAGAGACCACCTTTCTTGTGGCGAGGAACCCTGCAGTACTCCATGTTCGTGTGTATCCTCCGGTGCACCCAGTCGAAGATCTGTCAAGAGACAAAATGTCGATAAGAGGAATCGCAAGAGGATTGCGTTGGTGGAGGAGGAGGAGGAGGGCCGGCCGGGAAGCGCGCAGTACTGCTATCTGCTTGCCCCTCCTCACCTTCATGGTCGATCTTCTGACACCACCACCTCGAAGCGACTGCCTGCAGGAACTAGGTGATCAGAGAGATCAATTAATGTAATGATCGAAGAGATACAGAGGAGGAGGGAAGGGGGACATGCAATGCTGCAACTACAAGGGAGGGATGAGGGGGAAGGGAAGAGAGTAGTAGTAGTAGTGATGCGCAGGAATAAGGTCCGTGGCGGGGGCCAACAACATTGCTGCGTTAGGAAGATTTATAAAGAAACAAGAGGACACCGTTTACAGAATCCAGAGGGAAGGGGAGGGGGGCCATGGACACCCCCCCCTCCCCCTCCTCCACCCTCCGCGCCTGGCTGTGGGTGGGCGCGCGCGGCAGTGATCCCTCTGTGAAGCAGTTTTTATCACCTTGACGTTAACACTCCCCCCCCACTCCCCGTCACGGTTTTGCCCTCGGTGTTCCCGTCCTGGTCCCCCCGGGCGCGCGCTACCGTCCTGGTCCGTCTGTCGAGGGCCTGCACTGCCTTCCCTCTCCCCACCCCCTGCCCTCTTGGACCAGCCTTCCCCTTCCCCCGTTTGTCCCCCCTGCCCTCCTGCTTTCTCTCCCGTCGCCTTCCCTTGGTCCTGCCTGCCACTACCCATGCTTCCCCCTCCCTCCGGTGCCCTTGCCCCTCTCGGCCCTCCTGTCTCCCTTGTGCCCTGGTTGGCCTCTGCCAGCCTCTGTCTCTTTCTCCCCCCACCCTTCAGTTCTCCCTTGCCCATGTCTGCCCTCCTTCTCTCTCCGTCTCTTTTCTCCCAGCCTGCCCTTCCGTCGGTTCTCCCTTGGCTCTGTTCTCCCCTCCCCTACTTGCCCCCTCCCCCCTGCTTGCTTGGCTCCCCCTGCGGCGGCGCTCGTCTGTTCCAGGTTCTGTCCCTGGTGGCTCTTCCTCCTAGCCTATGGATGGCGTCTGGTGAGGAGCAACCCGTGGGCCCGTGCTTGCCGCTGCTACCTAGCGCCCTGCTGCCCTTCCTCGACTGCCTGCCACTGCTGGTGGGCTTTTTGTCTCGACTCTGGCATGGTCCCACTCCCCCATCACCCTCGTGCCCTACCTTGTGGCTGTTGTGCACACGTCTTCTGGGTGGGTGGCCCTCCCAGGTGCGCCCCTGACTGCTGGCCTTGCTTTGTTGCCTCCGATGACCTCATCCGGCATTCTCCACGTCGGCCACGCTTCTGCTACCTTCGTTCTCCTCGCCGGCCTTGCCTTGCGGTGGGCGGTCTAGCCTTCGAGCCATGCCTCCTCGCTCGCTCGCTCGCCCGCCCCGCAGTGGTCCGGCCTCCTTTCGAGCCACCTCCGACTGTTGGTCTCTATCCCTGGCGTTGACCGGGCTGAACCGACTGCTCTCTTCAATGCCCACGTCCTTTGGGTAGCGCGATCCTAACCCACTCGATGCTCCCACCGGCGATCAGGCTCCGCCTCCTCCTACCATGATGCACTGCCACCTTGTTTTGGGCTATATTTATTTGGTTTGTATGGGCCTGGCCCACTTGTTGTATTGGGCTCCTCTTTGTCAGGATGTCCCACGCTCCCTCATCCCTCTTTCTCCATTTCTCCCCCTTTTTTCTATTGGGCTTTGCCCCTCTGTTGTAATTAGGCTCCTCTCTCCCCTTGCAGGGTGCCTCCCCCCAGACCTTCGTGGTCCCATGTATCCCTTATCCTCTTCCTTCCTTTATGCTTATTATATATAAAAACTTTCTTGTAAGGTGGCCGGGGTAAAGTCTCTCCCCTTGTCCCTTGCAAGTATAACCTTTGTCAAAAAAAATAAATAAAGTAAACAAATAAAAAAAAAGGTAAACAAGTCTGACATGCCCGGTGGGACTAGTGTCTCATTTCATCTCTTTGCCGAGATATGTGGGCCCTGAGGCCCTCCCAAAAACTACTGATCGTTTGCTTGTTCTGTGTTTGTAGGCAAACAATGACGTTAATAGGACTTGCTGCCCTTACCTTTGGCCCCGCGATCGTCGCCGGCCATGCTGAATATGGGTACCTGGCGGTGCCCACTGTTTTTGGGACGTTCCTCGTTGCTGTAGGCTTCCCCAACTTTTTGGAGTTGGCCTTTGCCGATCTGTTCCAAGTGGAATTATCGGAGCCTGCCAAGGAGACTATGAAGAAAGTCGAGGCCTTGAAGGCTCGATGCTGTGCGGGTTCGCTCAAGAGCCTGACTCAAGTCGCCAGCTGCTTGGTGCACCACATCACTCATGGGGGCCTCCCATATCCTGCCAAGAATTCTGGAGGACACCGACGCAGGGGCTCCCAGAAGAATGCTGTTGTTGTTACCGGACACCTCTCCGTGTCCGACAAGTCTCTACAGATTGGTGGAGTACGCATCTTCCTGGATGGACGCGATGCTCGAGTGGTCCCAGATTGGGTCATCCCCACCGTACCTATCTACAATTCTTACCAGGCTATTTCTAGGAGGAGAGCAGAGAAAGAAGAAACTGATCGTCACGGCCGAAAGAAGCTGGCCCCTAGGCCAAGGATATTCAAGCAGGTTTGGGTCCCTAAGAAGATCCAACCCGCCCGCCGGGATGCACCAGTCCGTCTCCACTCTGCACATGACGGAGTAGAAAAGAAGAAGGATAGGGGCTTGGCCCCGAGGAAGGCGGAGACGGTTGTGGACCCTCCACGCCGTGGAAGCTTCAGGGCCTGTGCCCAACAAGTCAACATCCCTACAGTGGGACGAAGATTCCAGCAACTCGCCGGATGAGCCCAGCTTGCTTACATCCCTCCCGTGGGAGGTCGACAACCATCCTATGTCCTACATCAGGGACGGGGGCAAGAGGAGATGACCAACTTGGTCAGAAGCTACTTCATGGGTCTAGGCAACCCCTCACTGGGCCAACAACGGCTGCTGCAAGCGGTCGTGGCTGAAGAAGACCACTGCCCACCAACGGCAGTAGAAGAAAAAGAAGAAGAAAGAAAGATGACGTCGTCGATCGACGACAATAGACATCAAGATGGCTTTGATGCTGAAGCCGATAAAATCACCCCTTAGCGAGAGGAAAGAAAAAGAACCTCTGTGTTCGAGAGACTCACCTTCCCAGAGCATGCAAAGAGGAAGGTTCATAGACAAAGAAGAAGGATGCAGATTTTCACCTGCAACATGGTTGGAATATCCAGCCAATATGGGAGGCTACCTGAGGAGCCCCAGGAGCTGGCTCGATTGGCCGAGAGGCTAGGGCCAAGCACCCGAAGGATGGAAGCCGCAAGAGAACTATTGGCAATGGCTAAGGGAAGGAAAGCCCTAGCCTACCACCAACAATGTGATGAAGCTACTGTCCTGACTGCCAATGTGGTGACGGCGGAAGAGGAAGACGATGTCTTGCTCGACATCCTGCCCGAAGGTGCATCGGGTGAAGCAACCAAGGCAATCCCCAGCACAGCGGCCATGGATCTGATAGTGTTGATGATGCTTCAACGGTACCGGAAGGAGATAGACATGTTGAAGAAACAGCTGATGGAAAAGATGGAGCAATCTTCAGCCTCCAAATAGCCTGAGATGCAGGGCGAATCATCACGGGGAGCCGTCAACCAGAACGACCCTCTGCCACCCTACACCTTGCCCCAGCCGACAGAACCCAGCTTGGCAACTACACAACAACGCACATCACAGCCACTGATGCCACCAGTGCCGCCGCAGGTGCACCAAACACCCCAGGCGCCTCCACTGCTATGTCTTCCTCCACAGGTGACCACCCTGGTCACCCCTACTTACAGCCGGCACATTTTTACCCAGAACCGATTGATCCGACCGTCATGAAGAATATGATGGTGGAGAGAATGATCAAGTTGAAGCTCGCTGAAAGAAGTGAAGGCGACTATGTCACGTTTGATGCGTATAGGGTGCCATACCCACAGCATCATGCTGCTAAGCGGCTCCCTCATGGGGTCAGTAAGTTGCCAAAGTTTGACAAGTTCAATGGGAAGGGATCCCCAAAAGAACATATCACCTACTACATGACTGTCATGGGTGATCTGGCCATCGATGAGTCATATTTGTTAAAATTTTTCCGGTCCTCGCTGACAGGGCTCGCTTTTGAATGGTATTCTAGCCTCTCGACTGGGTCGATCAGCAACTGGTCGGACATACAGAGGAAGTTCAGAGAAAGATTTCATGTTACAGAGAGGGAGGTTACAGTGGCCGAACTCTACTCAACAAGACAAAAGGCAGATGAGACTGCCCTTGATTATATTAAGAGGTGGAGGAACCTCAGAATGAGATGCAAGTTGCCCCTGCACTAGGAGGACGTTGTATAGATATGTAAGTAGAATCTCCAAAGAGAGGTCCTGAAAATGATGATAGGAATGGAAATCTGGTCATTTGACCGATTAAACAACATTGTGGCCGAGGTAGAAGCCTTCTTGGCCATACCTGCTCCTGCATCAGCTACTATCATAGTACAAAAAGGTAAAGTGGCTGAATGGCGTCAAGTGCCTAAAGAAGCCAACGCCCTTGATATCAAGGCATTCGAGCAATAGAAAGACAAAGGCAAGAAGGTAGTTGCCCCACAGCCTGCTAAAGCCGGAGATGGCAAAGAGGGTCCCTCACTATAGGATAAAATGAAGAAGGCCTACTCCTTTTCAAAGGAGAAGACCAGAATTCTGTTCGACTGGGTAACCCAGTATGACAAGGTCACCCTGCCTGAGCCAAAGAGGCCGGAGGACCTGAAAAGAAGAGACAGTCCAAGATTCTGCCCCTATCATCAGATGCTAGGGCATCCAATTGAAGACTGCTATATTTTCAAAGATATCATTGAAGGCATGGTGACGAAAGATGAGATTGACTTGGGGGAGTACAAGGTTGACCCTCTACAGCCTCATGAAGCTCCTCTAAGGAGGGCTACAGTCAATATGGTCTCTATATATCAGGCATTGCCTGAAGAGATCTCTGAAGCCAGCACTTGGCATGCTTATGAAGCCTGTTTCCTGGTGCCCATAAAAGAAGAACAGGGATGGCAGGACATCCCTGCAAAGAACAAGAGAAAGAGGAATGCACCCTGCCCGAAAGTGGGGGCACATGTTCGTGCCGTCACACCGCGACCAACTCTACTGGTGATAGTTCCTGTGTGGATCAATCCGCCTGCAGTCATCAGGATACCAACATACAACTGGAGGAGGCAAACTCTGCTGCCAGTGATCAAGGAAGTTAGCCTTGAAGCCCGGAAGCTACAGAACTATATAGATGGGCTAGATGAATATGTACAGCTCGAACTGAAGCCTCTACTGATGTGGAACCATGTCCCATGGCAAGAGCTAGAGCAGCTATCACTCAAGTAGGAGGAAGAAGCTGACAAATCATCTAATGAGGATGGCAGCCTATTCTGGGGGCAGCCGCCAGCCGAAGAAAAGAAGAAGAAATAAAAGAAGAAAAGAAAGGCCACCAAGGTCAACAAAGAATAGGTTGTATCTTGTAATATCCTCTCAGCTCTCTTCAGCCTACTCGGTGAATAGGATGAAGCCTAGTTCTCCGCTTCAATGCCCCCCAAACGGGTAAAACCCGGCCTATTACACCCTGTACAAATACGTGGTAGGGGAGAATCAAGCAGACTAATAGTAAGAGGTCACCAGTCCCTGCATTCGACACGATTCCATGGAACAAGAGGTGGAACAACCCAGCAAATAATGACATCAAAATCCAGAATTTGTCATTAATACTCTTTATAAAAGGGGAGCCGAAGACATGCCCTTGGGATAACAAAAATGTACGATCTGGATAACAAAAGGGGGGGGGAAGTGATACAATCACAGCCTAGTCTTGCTCCCCTCCAGCCCCGCCAAGCGGGACTCTGTAGTAGCCAGCTCCACCTTCAAGGTCGACGCGAGCTATACGCTCACCTTAGCCCCCATCTCGGTAGTCCGCCACTTGACCCTAGCGAGCTCCGCGTCTCGCCGCTGCTCCTCCAGGGCCTTCTCTTGGGCCTTGGCTCTGCTCTCTGCCTCCCTCAGCCATGCGGTGTGATCCCGAGCAAGCAGCACGGTCGCGTCAGCACACCTCTCCTACTCGGCAGCCGCCAGTGCAAGCCCAGCCCGCTGCTCCTCTAGCTCTCGGATGGCTGCTAGCCGCCGAGCCCTCCGCTCCTCCGCCTCTAGAAGTCACAGGTACTACGCCTAGATGCCAGCTAGGTCAGACATCCACAGCTCGCACGGGAACCCGAGGCCGTGATAGTCATGGGTACACTCCCTCAACCGCTGATAGAGCTCCCCTGGGAAGGCAAGGGATCGCCTCCTACATAGCCTCGGGCTCACTGGAGCAAGGCTGATGTGACACGGCCTTGGACCTATCTTGCAAGCACAATTCGCAACTCAAACGGGCTGAAATCGGTGGCTAACTCACCCGGCACACACCCCAAACCCATGGGTAATTCGGCGATGCCGAGTGGAGGATGTGAGGGCTGGTCCCTTGCTGGTAGAGGGCCAACAAGGCCAGAGGGTCTCCCAAAGGGTATGACTAATCCAATTTAAGAGGCCGACCCAGTGCCGAGGGCACGGGTAACACTCACTCCCCACGGTGGTCACTCGAAGTCCGAGACTTGCGAGATCGGACACTCTCTCTCACCGACCAGCATAGCTACGAGTTAATATTGAATGAAAAGCACTGTAATGGGAGCAAGGGAAGAGTGCGTACTCGACCGGTTTGAAGAAACTGGTCCCGCTCGGAGACGTGGGTGCGCGGGGAAGCGTGGGGCTTACCCATGCCATGGTGGGGACGCTTCGACATGTTCAAGCAGTTACAACACTACGCCTCACACAGGAGGGGGATCTTGGGGTGGGGGCTAAGTGAATTGCAACCAAAACTACCTTCGCATAGGGAGGGTCCTTCAGCCGGCCAAGCGGGGAGGGGAAAGACGAAGAATAGAGCTTCATACGATGATGGGGTCGGTTCTGTCCCTTCTCAGGAATAAGGTACAGACTATCGATGCAGGAATTCTTACGGATGCTCCCGAGCTCCGTTGCCAGCAAGACCAGCACTAACATTTCGTGGATTGGTCCAGGAGGATGCAGGAATTTTGGCAGGATCCGGCGAAGTCATCACCGGTCATGGTGAAGCTGGAATCAGTGACTCTATTCTCTGGCTCGGACCTTCTCAGCACTGCAGCGTCTGGAAGATGACACCACCACGAACAGTCCTGAACTCAAAATTATGCATGGTTAGTGGCGTTGGAACCATCTACAAGCGGCCTTCGAGGCAAGACCCACGGGGGTGCCAGACGATGTCGGAGCAGACCGCAGCAATCCGAACACTGACAGGGTGTCAGTTCTATCCCAGGGTGGACAGAACTGTGCACTCGAGGGAGAAAGAGGAGAAGAAATCACTCCGGTGGCCGAATGGAGCTCCGCTTCTTGGAGGAGGAGGGGAACTCATGGAAGAAGGCCTCAGTCAAACGCCACCTCCAGATCTTCAAAGGGGCCGACGTGGCAACTGCTGCACTCCGCCTCTAGATGCTGGGTAGGAGTCTTCTGCGCAGTCAGAGTATATTGCCACTCCCGGATAGTCACGAGCTCGGAACGGGACGAAACAACCGCCGTTGCGAAGACCACTCGAAGACTCTTCCAGGGGTAGCTCTTGCGTCTCCTGAAATGTCCGGATGGCATCACAGTGTCTTCTGTAGTCTTCAGGTTCTCTGGATGATGAACTAGTGGACTGTAGATTGAAGATGATGGGGGGGAATGGGGTTTATGGGAGTGGAAGTGGGGTGGAAAGGTATGGGGGTGACCAGGAGGTGAGAGCTAGAAAGACTTCTAGTGCAAATGCCATGTGTAATGGTGGTAATCAACAAGAGGAAGGTGACCACATCCCTTGACATTTAGTACACTGCAGGCTGCTGTCTTCCCATTGGCTGAGCCCAGCTTTCAGTACAAAGTTAGGATGATGGCAGATAGTGTGAAGGAGCAGACCAGATTTCCCTTTAGTCAGCTTCAGATCATCACATTAAATCCCCCTCAGATACGTAGTCTTCTTATTTGTATATTCTGCCTGGTCAGATAGCCCATTGGTTGACAGCAAGATAGTGGTAGACTGTGTGGTGTCCTTCTCCCAGTGGCAGACTGTAATGACATTCTCAATGGCAGACAAAATGTGCTCTCTAGTTGGATTTACGATGGAAGTAGGTCCAAGAAGTAGACATGTGAGTGAAATGATGGGTAGCAAAAAGTCAGACCTTTGGACTTGGTCTAGACCCTAAAATTCTTAATATTGATGATTTACGGTACCCTTTTTCTCTCTCTGGATAACCCATTGATCTAATAGACTTTTAGCTTGAGAACTTCTGGAAGAACTATGGTGTCGACCTCCTGCTAGGAAAGTGTCGACACTTCTTAGTGAGATAGCCCTCAACGTTTTCTGGAAAAACCAAGGTGTCGACCTCCTGTTAGGAAGGTGTCAACACTTCCAGATGCTTGGACCTTGAAATGTGCTCAGACTTGATTTTAGTTTGGATCTTTATCAACTTGCATGGACCTTGTCTTGCTAGAGGGTAAACATGCACATACTTGATATATTGAAGGAAGCATTGCACAGACCTTTACAACGTGCTCAGACCTTGGCTTCATATGTGCACAGACCTTCTAGTGTTGAAGGAAGAATGTGCATCGACCTTGATTTATCACAAAGAGAATGTGCACAGACCTAACATGCTGTCATGTGAATTGTGCACCGACCTACGATCGAGAAACGTGCACAGACCTTGTTATGTTCTGGCCAGAGGTTGCACCGACCTTGATCTTCATATGTCCTCTGACCTTGGTTTATTGAAATAGAATCCTGCACCGACCTAGTCTTGCACTAGCCCTGAATGTGCATCGACCTTGTCTTGCGTTGGCTTTGAGTGTGCACCGACCCTACTACAGATGTGCACTGACCTTGCTGTAGATGTGCACTGACCTGTCTTGCGCTAGCTGATGTGCACCGACCTTGTGTTGAATCCCATACATGCACCGACCATGGTCTTGTGTTGAAGGTAGGATGTGCACCGACCTTATTCTTGTGTTGAAGACAAGACGTGCATCGACCTAGTCTTGGTTTGGCCTTGAATGTGCACCAACCTTGTATAGTAATGTGCATAGACCATGGAGCGTGCTATCCAGAAGTTGCACCGACCTTGGTATTGAAGGCACGTACACCGACCTAGTCTTATGCTGGATGCACCGACCTTGTTGTATACACGCCAATTGTGCACCGACCTTATGGCTAATGTGCACAGACTTGATTTGCAGCATGTATGTAGACCTTATAAGGTATGAGGAGAAATGTGCACCGACCTGATAATGCCAGAGGATGCACCGACCTTGCATGTATGTGAGCAGTGCTTAGCACTGACCATAGTTTACTTGATAGTAAAAATGGCATCGACCTTGGAGGCTTGCCACCAAGCGTGCATCGACCTTCCTCTATTCTTGAGTGGTATTGTACCAATGTTGGAAGGAACCAGTGACCTTCATTTGCGGGAGAGCAAACTAGCAAAGACCTTGGTTTATCAACCATAGAGATTGTACTGACCCTGTATGCATGGAATAGTTACATGCTCAGGCTTTGGCTTCATCTGAACAGTGATATGCTAAGACTTTTTCCTTGATGTGAAAAATAGTTGTGGTGTCGACCTTGGTCTGCTAAGGAACGACTGTGGTGTCGACACTTCTGTGGTAGATGTCGACATTATCGTAGTGTGTGACGACACTTCTCTCTTCAGCACGTGCATCAACTTCAGCAATTGCACTGACCTTGACTGTATGGATTTCTGTGGAACCCATTGCCTTGTGTTATCAGTGCCTTGATTTCTGTGCAACCATGAATCTTCAATTTTGTCTTGATTCTTGTGCAGTCAAATGTCTCGATCTCTATGCCTTACTTGATTTCTTTCTATCTTTGTAGACACAATTTGTTGCCAGTGGTGGCTTGACCTGAAATGCATGAATGTTTGTTATTATCAAATGCAGGTCAACCTTATTAATGAGTCATAGTCAGACATCATCAAAATCTGGGTCCTGCTAGACTCCGATCTCTTTCCTAAGAGTCAGAGGGCATCCTTTAGGCCCGCTATAACTCCCCTCATCCTGATGACCTAAACCCGGGACTGGTCTCGCTCGCTCCTCAGCTATGTAGCGTCTGCTCTGAGTCGCTCCACCTCCTCCTCTTCGGCACAACAGCGGGCCACTCCCGCGCTCAGTTGCACCACCTCCTCACAGAGACGAGTCACCTCTGCCGCCTCTGCTCGCCACCACTCTGCCTCTGCCAATGTCGTGGTCAGCTCTCTCACCTACATAAGCATTCATCATCATTAAGTATCATCATAAGCATTTAAGTTAAAAGGGAACTCTGTTGATTTGCTTACCCTCTCCTCGTTAGTGGCCTCGGCCTCCTCGGCCCGAGCAACTGATTACGCAAAGTCTGCGTCCCGCTCGGCTCGACCTCCCGCTGGCTGGGAAGAAGAGGACGAAGCGTCTGGTCTATGCCGTTGCGCTCCCTCGGCTTGCTGCATTTAGAAGTCAGGGTCAGTTAAACATATTGCATAAATTAAGGCTAAGGTTTAGTGAAGCTCACCAGAAGGTCCAACGTGCCCTGGAGCTCGTCCCTCTACTGTACAGTGGTGTGGAGGAGGCCCTGGAGCTCCGCTATACATCCCTGGGGGTCTAGCTACATGTAGCATGTCAACGTGTCAGCATATATGTGAATATTTAAGAAAAGCATGAGTTTAGAAGTTCATATCGATCGTCGGATGCCACAGAACACCTGGGTGCCATACCTCCGAGCATAAGCCTTCAGGTAGGCCTCATCACTGCCGACTCAGGCTTTCACTGCCCGACCTCAGAGTGTCCAGTCCCGCACATGGTCGATCACCCGGGTGACCCAATTGATGTCGTCGCTCAGTCCCTTCGAGGACCACCGAAAGTGCTCATTGTCCCGCACTGGGAACTCCACCTCCGGCTGATGCAATCCTCTCGGCCTCATGATCAGTCGATGATGGAGGGGCTCGATGATGTTTAAGCAATGAAGCCAGATCTCTCGTCCAGCGTACGCCTGGGCCACCTCTACCCAGGGCTACCCCTCATGACCCTCATCATGATAGGGTGTCCAGCGCACCTGAAAAGGCAACCAAGTCAAGTGTCAGTATTTAGATAAGCATTTAATGAAGCATTTAGGTGCATAAAGGAAGGTTGAGTCTTAGAAACTTACTGATCCATAGGGGAACATGTCTATGTCATCCTGGATCGCCTGTACTAGGCACCGGATCGATCCCATATCCCTAGCCACTACCCACCGTCTCGCAGATACGCTCAGGGTGTACCTCCTTCCCTCGCCCTAAGCCAGGGAGGTACAGGTAGCTCCAAACCTACATCAGTCAAATGTTAGCATATAGCAAGCATGATCATAAGCATATAGGCATAAGCATTTAGAGTCTAGCATTTTTACCTGAAGGAATGGCGAGAAGCCGCCCAGCATCGTCTACTAGTTGGTGGTGCTAAGTGAGTCGAAGATGAACGCCAGGACTGCTTCTCCCCAGGCGTACTCTCCCACCCCGTCCAGGTCCCTCAGCAGTGGGAGGAGCCTGCAGCTCACTCCGTCCGCTCTGGTCATGAAGAGGAGCTTCCAGAACATCAGCATCAGGAAGCGCCGTAGGGTTAAGTCTCCCTCTGGCCCCGGTCCTGCCGCCACTCTCGACCGAGCCTGGTCTGTCAGTCACCCGATGTGCTCCTCTGGTAGCTCTCCTATAGATACTGTCACTCCATGTAGCCCCAGGCTCTCCTGGAGTGTCGCTCATCCTAGCATCGAGGAGTGATGCCCTGGCCTCATCAAATCTAATCTGAGCAGCTCCTGTGCCATCTCCCGGTAGTCTGCATATGTCCAGCCCGTCACTGGTGCTCCATGGATCCGCAGTCTAGTGATCCTCACTATATCCTCAAGCGTGGGGATCATGTGGCCCCACGGGAACAAGAATGCTCTGCTGACCGGGTCCCATCTCTCGTGGAGCGTGTATAGTAGTGCCATGTCAGTCCTCATCACCTCGATGCTCAGTAGCTCCCTGAAGCCCATGGCTGCCAATCTATCCCTCTGGTAATCTGGTAACGCCTAGTACGCTGCTCGGACCTGTAGCCAGGAAATCTGAGTCCGTCTCTTACCCTGCATACATTTAAAGCATAAGTAAGTCATTTCATTTTTATATCATTTTATATAAACAAAAAAACAAACAAACAAATAAACAAAAAGTATATAAAACAAAATTCCAAAAATAAAGTTCGTCAGCGAGGACTCGAAAAATTTCAGCAAGTATGACTCGTCAGTAGCTAGATCACCGATGATGGTCATATAGTAGGCGACGTGTTCTTTTGGGGATCCCTTCCCGTTGAACTTGTCGAATTTAGGTGGCTTGCTGATCCCAGGAGGGAGTCACTTCGCAGCATGGTGTGGCGGGTATGGTACCCAGTAAGCATCAAATGCGACGTAGTCGCTTTCACTTCTCTCGGCAAGCTTCAGCTCGATCATCCTTTCCACCATCAGCTTATTTACAGCTGTTGGATTGACTAGTTCTGGGTAGAAGTGTGCTTGCTGTAGGTATGGAGTGACCAGACTGGTCGCCTGTGGAGGAGGATGCAACAGTGGAGGCGCCTGGGGTGTCTGGTGCACCTGCGGTAGCACTGGCGCCATTTGTGGCTTTGATGTGCGCTGGTGTGTAGTTTCCAAGTTGGGCTCTGCCTGCTGGGGCAAGGTGTAAATTGGTGGGAAGTTGCTTAGGTTGGCTACTCCCCGCGATAATTTTCCCTGCATCTCGGCTGCTTGGAAGTCGAAGACTGTTTTGTCTTCTCCATCAGTTGTTTCTTCAGCAGCTCTATCTCCTGCCAATACCTTTGAAGCATCATTAGCACTGTTGGGTCCATAGCCACTGTGCTGGGGATGGCTTCTATTGTTTCCCCAGATGCACCTTCAGGCAGGATGTTGAGCATCACATCCTCATCTTCTGTTGTCACCACATTGGCAGTTAGAATGGCGGCTTCATCAAGGTACAAATGGTGAGCTAGGTCTTGATTTCCCCTAGCTACTGCCATCATCTCCCTCACGGCTTCTGCCCTTTGGGTATTCGGCCCTGGCCTTTCGACCAACCGAGCTAGCTCCTGAGGCTGCTCAGGTAGCCTACCATATCGGCCGGGCACCCCGGCCATATTGCAAGTGAAGACTTGCATTCTTCTCCTCTGTCGATGGACCTTCCTCTGTACATGCTCCGAGAAGGTTAACCTTTCGAATACGAAGATTCTCTTTCTTTCCTCCCACCGAGGGGTGGCTTCATCGGCTTCAAGCTCCGAGCCATTCTCATATCCATTATCATCCACAGATGACGTTATTCTTCTTTCTTCTTCTTCTTCGATTACCGTTGATGGGCAACCTTCTTCTTCTGCCATGGCTACTTGCAGCAACCGTCATTGGCCTACTGAGGGGTTGCCTAGACCCCTGAAATAGTTCTTGACCAGGCTGATCATCTCTTCCTGCCCCCGCTCCCGATGCAGGACGGGGGATAACTATCGACCTCCTATCGGAGGGACGTATGCCAGTCGAGCTCTTCTAGCGGGTTGCTCGAATCTTCTCCCCAGTGTGGGGACCACAGCTTGTCGGGCGCCTGCCCTGAAGCTTGGACGGCGTGGAGGGTCCACGACTGCTTCTTCTCTTCTCGGGGCCAGGCCCCTCTCATTCTCCTCCTTCGCCTCAGCAAGCTTAGAGTGGTAGCAGTCTTGCGCCTCGTGGTGAACCGGTTGGATCCTCTTGGGAACCCACACCTGTTTAAAGGTCCTTGGCCTTGGGGCCAGCTTCTTCTGGTCATGACAATCGGCTTCTTTTTTTCTGCCCTTCTTCCTGACATGGCCTGGAAAGCATTGCGGGTTGGCACAGCAGCGACCACCCAATCTGGGATTGCTTGGGCTTCACGTCCGTCCAGGAAGATCCGGATGCCTCCAATCAGAACAGATTTCCCGGTCGCTGAGAGTCGTCCGGTCATAGGGACAACAGTTCTTCTGCGGGAATTCCTCTGGCGTGGATTCCCGAGCTTGTTGTAGTAAGCGGGCTGAGCCCCCTGAGCTACATGGTGCACCATGCAACTCATCAGTTGAGTTCGATTTATCGCCGGACTCTTGCAGCTTCGGGCATTGTGAGCCCTTGTCTTCACGCCAGCCTCCCCCTTGATCGGTTCCGGAAGCTCGACGTCTAGCACGTCGGTGAACGCTACCCCCAAGAAGTTGGGGAAGCCGACCACCGGCGGAAAGGAACCAAATGTTGTTGGTACCGCTAGGTACCCAGCAGCAGCATGGTTGGCCACGATCTCGGGGCTGAACGTCAGTGCAGTGAATCCAACAGTGATGAGCGATCTTTGAGAGGGCCCCGAGGCCCATATATCTCGGCAAAGAGATGAAAGGAGACACGAGTCCCACCGGGTGTGCCAGACTTGTTTGGAGTTATTTTATTTCTTTTGTTTGTTTATTTATTTAGGTCGGTCAACCAACTAATTAACCTAAACATCACATTTGAAAGCTAAGAGAGTAACTCACTGCTCGGGTGTCGAGACGAAGCCGTCCAGCATCCGGTCCTGATAGTCCGCCAAGTAAGTCTCACTACTCCTCACAGTCCGGTCACGCCCTAGTGAGGGCCCTTTCTGTAGTGCCTCTGCCTCTGCACGGTAGTGAGAGACCCAGTCTTGATCGCTCGCCGAAGTCCGGCGGCGTCCCCGATCTGACTCATGCTCAGCTGGAATCGCCACTGGCGGTTGATGCCACCCCAGCGTCCTCTGCACTAGGCGAAGGAAGAACGGCTCCCTTAGGTTCACACAGAATAGCACTGTATCTTTATGGAACCAAGCTCACCCCTCCCTCACACAAGGCTGAGGGGTGGTGTCCTCCGTCGTGTAAGGAGTCTAAATCACCTGCCACATTAAAAATAGAATGTTTTGCTAATTGAGTACATAACAAATGCTAAAAAAAATCACAACTCCTTAGCTGAAACACACTTACCTAGTGGGGAGGGAACTCATCCAGGGCCGTCTTGAGATTCGAAAGTCTAGTGGCCACTAGGCATCGGTCCCAGACCATCTCCCATCTGGCCATAAGAGGGACCGCATGCATCAAGGCTCGCGGGATCATACCACGACCTATAGGGAATCGAGTGTACCCCCAAATCTGAAAGCACAAGAAAAAATTGATTAATTAATCAATCACTCAATTTTGAGTCAACATGTCTAGAAGGGGTAGACTTGTACTTGTAAGAAGGGTGTGAAACCACCCAGGTTCCCCGAACCTGGGCGCACTAGATCCAGGTGGGCGAAGAGGTGCGCCAGCATCGCTCTTCCCCACGCAAACTAGGGTCCCTGCTCTAAATCCCGTACCAGCAAGAGGTATTTGAGATTCACCTGGTTCGAGGCCGTAGCAAATAGTAGCCTCCCAAAGTAGTACAAGAAGAAAAGCCTCAGCCCCTGCTGCTCGCTTCTCCCTTGAGCTCTGAATCTCTGTCTCACTCACCCCAAGTATGCATCCAGGTCCTCTAATGGCACGCGTGCCATTCTCGCGAGTCCCATCACAGTACTAATCTTCTCAGGTGGAAGAGCGATCACTGGTCCCCTAGATCGAGCCAGCTGTGGCCCGAGCAAGTCTTCTATCTCCTCCCGATAATCCTTCAGGTCTCGACCGAGCACCAAGATCCCTACCACTGGCAATCCCATCAAGAAAGTCACATCTTCAAGGGTGGGGGCTCATATGCCCCCACGGCATCACGAATGCTCTGCAACTATCCACACATCTCTCACGTACCACCGTAAGGAAGGTAGCATCCACCGAGAAAGGTCAGATCCTAAAGAATGGGCCAAAACCCATTTGATCCACCCTCTCCCGTTGCCCCGAAGGTAAGGCATGGTACCAAGCCCACACCAAGTCCCATGTAACCCGGGCTCTGATCCTTCGTGGACCCTACGCACAATAGCAAGAAAACACACGAGTTTCATTAGATCTTCCAAACCATTCCGCCTTCTTTCCTTTTTTCTAGCACTTCACAGCCCTGGGACTAGGGCGGCCAAAGGCCTAGTCACCCCACACCCCTGGTCGGCCAAAGCCCTAGCCGCCCAAGCCCATCAGTGGACGGCCAGCGCCCTGGCAGCCCAAGCCTGTGGACGGCCAGGACCCTGGCTGCCCACTAGTCTATCCCCCACAAACTCATTCTTCGACCTCCATTTCTCCATTAAACACACATCCACATACAGATCTGATGAATACAAAGCAGGGGCATGAAGCTTACCTTCCCTTGCTGCCCTCTCTTCCCTTGGTCGGGTTCACCATCATCCGAGCCCTCGCCTTCTTCACCATCATCTCCATCACCATCGGCCAGCCCCTCGTCAGGGATAGCCTCGCCTCCATCACCTCCATCTTCTCCACTCTCCTCCAAGTCTGCAGAAGCTGTAGCCGAAGAGGAGGAGCTCGTCGAAGCTTGCACTTCCTCTTGCTCTTCACTTGAGGAAGTAGGATCGGGCACGATGTCAAGACGAGCTCTCCTTCTCCCCATTGCCCAATCTAGAGAATTTAAGTGGCTAGAACCTCACTCAAGCAAGGAACAACACTCTCCAACTCTATGGCTCCCAAGACGTCCACAATGAGGGCCGCCCAAATGAGGAGGGTGGCCACCTTTTAAAAGCCCCTCAATGTAGAGGGTGGCCAAAGTTCTGGCCGTCCAGCCTCTAGTGGAGGCGACCAGAACCCTGGTCACCATCCTCCCTATTCGACGAAAATATATCTTCGCCTCCAGCTGTAGACGGAGGGGATCGTGGGCAAGGTGATGACGCCGGGAGGTTGCTGAGACGCGTGGTGGAGTAAGGATCGGTGCAATTTTGGCGCGATCCCGAACTGTGGATTCAAATCCGACGGTTCGATTCGCGTGGTAATTTTCGGCACGGTTTAGTCACCTCAGTGCTCGATTTCGTCGGTGGAGGTAGGGAGATGGATTGCCACTTCATCCTCTACGTTTTCCCTGTAATTTTGCGTAGAATGGTGCTCGATCGGGGGAGATCGGGCCAGTTTAATGAAAATTGATATTTTTGGGGTTTGTAGGGTTCACTGAAAAATAATAACCATTCTCGATGTAGTTAGTGTCAAATTGACCGCTGGGATGTCAGGATCCCAACCCCACCAGTTTCGTGTTGATCGGTTGTCATGTGGGGCCGGTAGGAGTCTGAGAACCCCGGTGACTCATTTAGGGTTGCTTCGTCGAAATCACCCTGAACTCACGTTTTAGTGGATGCATGTGCCATTTTTCGAATGCAGATATGTTGTATGATCGTTTGGCATTGTTTCCCCTGCACTTCGGTGTGAATGGGGCATGGTACGGGCCAATTCGGCCATTCCACAGTTAGAGTCGTTGGATTTGTGTAACGGTCCTTCCAGAGACCATCACAAGCATAACAGTCCCTCGATAGACCATTATATCTCGTTCGTCATTTTTCATCTTTCGAGGTCATGGAGTGTGACAGACCAGACCTGGTCCGTTAAAGGAGTATAA
Organism: Amorphophallus titanum; assembly: GCA_024336825.1. NCBI lineage: Eukaryota > Viridiplantae > Streptophyta > Magnoliopsida > Alismatales > Araceae > Amorphophallus > Amorphophallus titanum. Next base: position 438,917 of record JANBPO010000881.1, read on the forward strand.
CGCCCTTGTCTAGGTGCGTTACGCTCAGGTTATTTTTGAGGCCTGTTGCTGTTGTCAACCCCTCGACGATCGTGTTACCTTGAATATCGTGTCAGTCGGTTCATTGTAATGGATCTCTCCCTATGCGTTATGGTTATGTAACGCACCTGTGTGGGTCCATTACGTTGTGCTTGACTAACATTGATCTGGCTATGGAGGTTGGTGTAATGCGCCTACCCCCATGCGCCATGTGGCTGTGGCGGACTTAGCTTGGCCCATTATATGCCTATTGTCCATGTTAGTGTTTTGGGTCTGTTGGTTTTAACACCCCTATCCTAGTGCGTTAGGCTTGTGTAATGCTCCTATGGAGGTTCGTTACATGCCCTTCATTTGAGTTATGGTCCGTTGGCCATAATGCCCCTATCCTGGTGCGTTATGCTGATGTGGCACGCCTGTCTTGGTGTGTTACATGGTCTGCATTGGATTTCATTTCTGGTTGCTCTGACGCCCCACCCTTGGCGCTTCAGAGCAGTGTAACGCCCCTATAGAGGTGCGTTACAGTCCTGTTGTGGCCGTGATGGCCATTGTTCGGTTCTATGTCTGTTCTTTGTGTCTGTCTGTCTTAGGTTTGTGTTTTAGGGCGGTGTCTCTGTGTTGGTGGTTTCTGGATCGATCGATTTAGGTGAGTAGGTGTGGCCTTTTCTTTAACTACGATAGTACCCTAACGACTCAATCTAGACTTGCCAGCGTCGTTGTCTCGGGTTGCGCAATGACTACCTCTTGACTGCTGGGTTCGCCTAGCGATTGAGTAATGGTTCGCTTTGCCCAGAGTGTTGTCGTTGTCCACTGCTTCAGTTTCTACTTGTCTTGGCTTGATCTCATGGTTTGCCCATGACCCGTGGGTGTCTGTTGATATCCTATGAGGGCAGTGACCATGATGGGCGACCAAGAGTGCTTGTGCATGCAGCGTGTGCATCTGTGTGTTTGTGTCATGGTGGGTTTCGGTCAACCCGGTGAGACTAGGGGTTGACACGTGACCTTGTGTGTGTCTCAACGGCTTTGTCCAATTCGAGACCGTGTTTCTGGATGCCTCGAGGTTTCATTCTACCTCAGTTTCCATATCCAGATGTGTTGAGGGTCCTCGGTGTTCTCTCGGGTCTCTGTGAGTCATTTCCTACAGAGTGTTATTTCCTCTGGCTTAGGAGTAGACCGATTGGCTGCTTGTTTCGCTATTTATGACGACCTTGCCTCTGAGTTGTCTGACTCAAGGATCGTTAGGTGAGTAGGTCTAGTTGCCTTATCTTGAGTTGTCAGTAGTGGCTGTGCTGCCATTGATGCTTCACAGTACGTGCGACAGTGCTCTCTTACTTATCTGTACTTTTGCACCCGTGTTTTAAGTCTCCGTGTCTTGTGAGCCTCCACTAGTCGTAGCCTTACAGCATGCTTCGGTGTGACGACTCTTGTAGCGGGGCACTTTCCCGGTTTACGATTCTTAGGCTAGTTCCATGGGCCCCTCGTTTAGTTCCCTGCACTCCACGTGTCACGATCCTGGCACATCCTCCATCATTGGATCACGTGCCATCCTTATTGTCCACAAGAGAATATCTGTCACAACATAGAAATAATACAACAGTTCAGGAAAGTTAAAAAATATTCTAAGGACAGAAGGAAAAATAGCATGGACTTTGTCATGTGCTAAGGTTTGGAAAAAATGCTCAGACTTTGTATGTGGTAAGGCAGACATACACTGACTTAGCTACAGTGTATGCTCGGACAAGCACTGCCTTTGCTACAGTGTATGCCCGGACCTTATATGGCTAAGGCAGACATACACTGACTTGGCTACAATGTGTGCTCGGACATTTATTGAACAATGTGTTCAGACTTATATATATAAACAAAGTGCACGGGCTTGAGTTGAACAATGTGTTCGGACTTATATATAAAGTTGAAACATCATGCATGGACTTGCTATGAAATTGAGACGCATAGTGAGACGCTTAGTGAGATACTTTGTGAGATGCTCAATGAAACCTGCACGGACTTACGCACTCACAAATGTGCACAGACTTGAGCACTCACAAAATGTGCAAGGACTTGAGCACTCACAGAATGTGCACAGACTTGAGCAGCCACAAGATGTGCACGGACGTGAGCACTCATAAAATGTGCACGGCCTTGAGCACTGACAAAATGTGCATAGACTTGTTTTTTAACAAAATGTGCACGGACTTGGTCTAAGAGAATATGCACGGACACACTTCAACCAAATGTGCAAGGACTTCATTTCCAGAAAATGTGCACCGACTTGTCTCTGTACGGACTTGACAAAAAGGTGCAAGGACATTGTTTCGGGAGAAACATGCACGGACTCATATATGCACGGACTTAGTTTTCCTTCCAACAGAAAACATGCTCGGACTTGGTTGGAAGAAACATGTACGGACTCTTGTGTGCACGGACTTAACGAACGAGCAAACTCGAATAAGCATGGACTTCAGGAAACGTGCACTGTTCATGCGCAGACTTGATAAGATGTGCACGGACTTATGTTTGAGCCTAAGACGAACATGCATGGACTTCAGGAAACGTGCACTGTTCATGCACGGACTTGATAAGATGTGCATGAAATTATGTTTGAGCCAAAGATGAATATGCATGGACTTCAGGAAACGTGCACGGACTTAAGGAAATGTGCACAGACTTATCTATGCATGGACTTTGTTGCCCAACAGACGTGCATTGTTCATGCACGGACTTGAACATGCACGGACTCATATGACTTAAACATGCTCGGACTTGGTTTACTATTCATGCACGGACTTGAACATGCTCGGACTCATATGACTTAAACATGCTCGGACTTGGTTTACTATTCATGCACGGACTCAATGACATCCACGGACTCATATGACTTGAACATGCTCAGACTTGGTTTACTATTCATGCACGGACTCAATGACATGCACGGACTCATATGACTTGAACATGCTCGGACTTGATTTACTATTCATGCATGGACTCAATGACATGCACGGACTCATATGACTTGAACATGCTCGGACTTGGTTTAGTGAAAAGTAGATAGGCACTATTCATGCACAGACTCAATGACATGCACGGACTTCATATAAACGTGCACAGACTTTACAAAGCTAAACCTTCACGGACTTAATAAAATGTGCATGGACATGCACGGGCTTCATATAAACGTGCACGGACTTTGCAAAGCTAAACCTGCACGGACTTATGTTCAGACCTAAGACATATATGCATGGACTTAATGTAAGATGTGCAACATTTACACGAACTATGCACGGACTTGGAAAGTAAGACGTGCAACAATTGCACAGACTATGCACGGACTTGGAGAGTAAGATGTGCAACAATTGCACGAACTATGCACGGACTTGGAAAGTAAGACATGCAACAATTGCACAGACTATGCACGGACTCAATGTAACTAGACCTGATATGCTTAAGATGAAGGTATGCACAAGACAGCCTGTCCATAGACTTTGGCTCAAACTTAATGCAAATATGCATGGACATTAAAAATTGTGCTTGGACTTAAATAGTGCGTGCTTAGACCTTAAATGCCATACTAAGGATGTGCTCCAAGTTTGGTACAGTGTGTGCTCGAACTTGATTTGGCAGGACCTTTTATAAGCACTGACTTTGCATAGACTTACCTATGTGCAGCAACAAGCTTGCACGGACCTTGTGTTTGCAGGGATGAGACATGCATGGACTTGCTATGCTGTGCTGCCGTGATGGCGGGAGATAACAAAAAAGAACCAAGATAACACCGGGTGCCCTTAAACAGGGTTATAAAAAGACACCAAGACTAAGAACAGAGACGTGCATGATACTTGCGCCGAGCACTTCTAGTAATCCTTTGGGAGAAATACATATCATCACGCTCCCAGTCTTGAGAAGAGCCCAGTCCTTCAAAATCACCGGGATCCTCTTGGAGAACGGTAGCAGCATGAGAAGACGGTATAGGGCTAATAGGAGCCTTAGGATCCAGATTGGAAGCAGACCCAGAGGAAGGAGCCAAGGAGTTACGAGGGGCAGAGGGAGCAGCCGGCTCCAGGACGACGACCGGAGGCTTCGACGGAGCAATAGCAGGCCTGTGAGGAACCAAAGAAGAAGGAGCCTGTGGAGCAGAGGGCTGCTGGAGAGGACCGGCATCTACAGCCAAGGGAGCACCAACTGTAGCAACAGGAGCAGGCTGAGGAGCAGAAGAGACCAGAGGCTTCGCCGGAGCAAAAGCAGGCCTGTGAGTAACCAAAGAAAGTGGAGCCTGAGGAGCAGTGGGCTGCTGGAGAGGACCGGCAGCTACAGCCAAGGGAGAACCAACTGAAGCAACAGGAGCAGGCTGAGGAGCAGAAGAGCGGCCGCCAAAGTAGGGCAAGGCATTGACCTCGGCTTTCAACGCACGCAAAGCAGCTAGGCGAGCAAGACGAGCGGCATCCTCCACGGGGGGAGAAGCAGCAGAAACATTAACAGGTAGCCAAGGAGCAGCTGCAGGATTAAGAGAAGGGGCAGCAGCTATGGCAGGTGGAATGAACCATCGGAACCACATGTAATTCCATTTGCAGCAGAAGAGTTGATGATGACAGGGTCCATGGCCGCGGCAGGATCATGCATAATAGGAGGAGTCTTCTCAGTAGCAAGGCTAGCAGATACCACAAAAGAAGCCGGTGTAGGCTCCCCCAAAGGAGCACAAAGGTCTTCAGGAGGAGCTTCCACGGAACCCTGGATCACAGGGAAAGAAAACAGGGGCGCCGTAGGGGGAACACCAGTGGCATAAACACCATCCCCCTCGGCCACCACAGGTGCACCCAGACCAAGCTCCACCAAAGGCAGGTCGACCACAGTAGGTGGAGCAGGCATGCCACTATCAGGTGGGACCTTGATGGATGACGAATCCGTAGCAGGAGCAGAGCCCCCCGAAGCAGCAAAGTCTTCATGGGAGCAGGGAACTGGAGGCATGTCAAACATGGGCCCAGGGTGAGCATCAAGATGCGCACAATCAAGACAGGCTTCTTGGGCACCAAGAGCCACAGCAGGGAAAGCATCTACAGTAGGGTGGACGGCTCCATCAGCAATACCATCAACAATAGGAGACTTAGGTGTAGCACTAAAAACCTCAGGTGGAGCATATAGAATGGAGGGGTCCGCAGGTGTAGAAACTTCAAGAGAGGGAGAAACTTGAAAGTCCACATTCGGCACACCAACAACAACTTGATGACAAAGGGCTCCACCAACAGAGCTAGGAACGCCAGTTGAGGAGGAAGCACCGGTGCCAATAATGGTGTCATTAACGTTGGCCAAAGCAGCAGTAGAACGGATGCCAGGTGAATTAAGACAACCATCGATAGGAGATGGCAGAGAAGGGTCCACAATGCAACCCTTCGCATGGATAGGCACCTGTTCGAGGTGCTGATCAGCAATGGACGGCCCTAATGGAACCGAAGGGCCTGGTGGAGCCATCATTGGAGAAGGCACAGCGTGAGTGGAAGCATCTGTCGAGGCACCCAGAGACGAACAGGCAGCTAGGCCACCAGGATCATTAATGGGAATGCGAGGAGACTTGGAAATGGCTCGCCAGGCATGAGACGCCGTACGCGGAGGAGCTCTCATGCTGGCAACCGGAGGACCACCGCCGGAGGGCCCATGAACAGGATCACGGTGAGCACCAGCCTTCTTGTAATTAATAGAGGAGTAACCCAACCGTGAGCAGGAAGAACACAAAATAGGCCAGTGGGGGCAAACAACGGCCTACCAGAAGCCACCTGAGCCAAGACCAACCCAAACCCACTCAGGGAAACGTTGAGACACGTCCATAAGGGCACAAACACGGGCAGTGTTTGTCCTTGATAAAAATAAGGTGTCGTGATCAACATGGAGAACAGAACCAATGATGCCTGTGATCGACATAATCATAGGCTCAAAGAAAAAGTTAACAGGAAGGCCAGGGAGTTCGACCCAAACCGGCACAATTGGGGAGTCTGCATCTGGAGAAAAGTCCTAAAAATCCATAAAAATAGTCAAAATTCACAAAATAAATTCTAGACCCGCACCACTAAGAATCTGCTAAGACACGGGTCTTGCACAACGGCCATGAAATGTTTACAACTTTAGCAGGCAACTCCAACCGTGCTTCGATGGCACCAGTTGATAACTGTCAGCTAGGCATTGGTAGTCTAGAACAATCCCAGCCCAGGCTTAGCAACAGCAATCTCCCAGCTCCGTCAACTTCAACTGGTGTCTTTGAAGACCAAGAAGTACACGAAGCCGATACTGACGATGAAGATTTCATCGATTTTCAACCCGCTCCTCCTGCACTGGAGGACGGTGGCCAGGGAACCATTGACCAAGTCGTTGAAATCAACTTGGGTGATGATGAAGCCCACCAGCCAATGTTCATCAACGCCTTCCTCACCGAAGCAGAGAGGCAGGACTACAGGTAACTCCTGCTCGAATACAAAGACTGCTGTGTCTGGACATACAAGGAAATGCCAGGGCTAGATCCCTCTGTGGCGGAGCATGAGCTAGCCATCTCTCCCTCAGCAACTCCAGTCAAACAGCCACAACGGCGCAAGCGCCATGAGCTAGAGCTCTAGGTTTCGACCGAAGTCAATAAGATGGCGGAGGTCAACTTCATCAAGCCATGCATCTACCCGATTTGGCTCGCCAATATTGTCCCAATCAAGAAGAAAAGTGGTCAAGTTTGCATCTACGTTGACTTCCGGAAGCTCAACAAAGCTTGTCCGAAGGATGACTTCCCGATCCCAATCACAGAAATAATGGTCGACCTGACAATCAGACATGAAGCTTTGTCTTTCATGGACAGGTCGTCTGGTTATAACCAGATCCGGATGTCCCTCAAAGATAAAAATGACACAACCTTCAGATCCCCCAAAGGGGTCTTCAATTACAAGCACATACCCTTCGGTTTAAAGAATACCGGCGCTACATACCAGAGGGATATGACCAAAATATTCAACGAGATGCCGCACAATATCATTGAATGCTAGGTTGATGACCACGTCATCAAGACTAAAAGGTGGGAAGACCATCTGCGTGATCTATGCTAGGTCTTCGAGTGTCTCCAGTAATATGGACTCAAGATGAACCCTATGAAATGCACCTTCGGTGTGTCCAGCAACAAGTTTCTCGATTTCATCATTCGGTACCGAGGAATTGAGATGGACCCTAGCAAGATCAAAGTAATCCAGGAGCTTCCACCACCAAGCTAAGGTCATTTCAAGGAAGACTGACCTACATTCAGAGATTTATCTCCAATCTCTCCGATCGTTGTGTGCCCTTTAGCAAGCTCATAAAGAAAGATGCCCCATTCATAAGGGACTCGGAGTGCCAGGCGACTTTCAAGCAGATCAATTAGTAGCACCTCACTCCCCCAGTCCTAGGGGCACCAGTCAAGGGTAAACCCCACATACTCTACATCGCCACCACGGATGCTTTGTTGGGGGCTCTGTTGGCGCAAATCAATGAGGATGGCAAAGAGCGGCCGCTCTGCTACCTCAGCAAGAAACTGATCGATGCCGAGTATCGCTACTCCCCTATGGAGAAGGTCTACTTGGCATTGGTATTCACCATCAAGAAGCTGAGGCATTACCTCTTATTTCATCATGTCGAGCTCATATTCAAGCACGACCCCCTAAAGTACCTCCTCCAATAGTCCATTCTCTCAGGTCGACTGGGGAAATGGGCTCTCTTGCTGATGGAGTACGATATTACTTACGTCCCCAAGAATGCAATCAAGGGACGCGGCATGGCTGAATTGTTGGTAGCACATCCAGTACTGGATGATTCACAGCTTAATACGAAGCTCCCTGATGAGGAGTCCCTTGCTTCCTAGTCGCCAGCTCTAGTTGAACAGACCGGAGATGTCTTGGAGTACTAGCAGTGAGATGCCCATACAGCTAATATACCTTATTGGGTGCTCTATTTTGATGGCGCTTTCCAGGGGATTACCCTCGTCAATTAAAACCTAGCCGCTATGGCAGGTGCCAGCATTGTCTTCCTGACTCCTCAAGGCAGAGTTTTGAATAACTCTTGCGCCCTCATGAAATCCCTGACCAACAATAAAGCCGAGTACAAAGCTCTAATCATCGGGCTTCAGATGGCTCTTGATATGGGCATCAAATGCCTCAAAGCCTACAGGGACTCCCAGCTGATAGTCGGGCAAGTCCTCGATATCTATGACGTGCGAAAGTCAGAGTTGGTCCCATTCCACACCGCCATCGTCAGACTAATCCAAAAGTTCTATTTCTTCAAAATAGATCATGTTCCGAGAAGCAACAACGCCTAGGCAGATGCCATAGTGAAATTGGCTGCCGCCATTAAGCTCCCACCTGAGGGCGAGGTCGACATCACAGTCAAGCACAAAAGATTGATGCCAAGTTCAACCGAAGGTAACTCCGATCTCACTATCTATGATGTCCATGACCTCTCCTCCAGAAGATGATGATTAGCACGAGCCTATTGTCAAATTTAAGAAAGGGTGGCTCCCTCCTAACCGGGCTCAAGGGATCCAACTACTCCATCGGGCAACGTCATATGAGTTGATCGGTGACTCTTTGTATAGGCTTGTCCACAAGAAGGACAAGTTGATTCTACTGAGATGTGTTTCACCCGCCGAGGCTCGGGCCATCATGCACGAAGCTTACTCCGGATTGTGCGGTGCACACTAGGCCAGAGATAGAATGAAGCACAACATCAAGCTCAAAGGCTTATATTGGCCAACCATGTATGCGGACCGCGTCTAATATGCCCGTACATGTCATTAGTGCCAAGATTTTGGCCCAGTACCCAGAAGACCTCCCAATCTATTGCGTCCCACAGCCCCCACCTAGCCGTTCGCCAAATGGGTCGTGGACATTGCGGGGCCTTTCTCACCATCTTCCAAGGGCCATAAGTACATCTTGGCCGCCATCGACTACTTCTCTCGTAAGGCGGAGACCCTTCCCCTGTGAGAGGTCACTGGCGAAGTGTTAGGCAGATTTGTCTGGCACAACATCATTTGCCGATTCGGTACTCCCAGTCGCAGTGTCCTATAACAGAACATCATTCAAGAACAGGGTTGTATATCAACTAGCAGCCAAATTCCATATCGACTGGAGAACCTCTTTTATGTGGGATGAGCTAGGGATGCAATGGGATTGACCAAATGCACCTTGTACCTAGGTTCGCAAGCACATACACAAGGGAACCGACTCGATTTTGGTGGAGACACTCACACGGCGCGCACTCATTCCCGTAGGTGACTTAGGATGGTGGTGAGGGTCCAGGGCAAGACCTTGATGTTCTAAGGGGTGGCACGGCTTAGGGCTGACCCTTGAGAGGGTTGGGTTTCCCACGATTAGTGGGCAGATGGCAGGCCGAGGGTGTGGGCGATGTGGTGGCTCACTCAACTCTCACCGCAGTGGGGAATCACAAGCAAGTAAACTTGGGTTGGTCACTCACTCTCCGTCCGACAGCAGTAAGATATGATACTAAATAAGCAAAAGGAAGGACCAGGAGAGGAGACCGAGCACTTACCTAATCAGTTTGAAGAAATCGATTTCGATCAGAGACGTTGGGCGTGCAGGGAAGCGACAGAACACAACCCGCACGCTACGCCGATGCCGCTTGACCTGCGATAAATGGGTATACCACTGCACCTCACACAGGAGGGTGACCGTAGGGTGGGAAAATTAAAGTTACAACTAACAAATACCTCCAAGTAGAGAGGGACGCTTAGTCGGCCAGGAGGGGAGGGGATTTGGTGGCGCGGTGGAGATGGTCAGACTTCTGCACGCACTTTCCCTGGCATAGGGGGACTATTATGCTATTAGCAACTTGTCGGGGATGATGCTCCATGTCCAGATATCTGATGAAGGTGAGATTCGTGCCGCTAGAAAGCTATTTGACTTTTGGAACACCAGGAAGGAGAACCACCCCGATCGGAACGCGGATGTGACAGGGACGCCGATTCCCGTGGGACTGCGTAGATTATACTTTTTACAGACTAGAGTGCTCTTCATCAGGATAGTACTCTCGGCTGGGACGTTGGATCGAGCCGGGACCAGATTTGTTGGAAAGAGGGTTAACTCTAGTTGCCTTCCACCAAGAATCTCTGTGGAATTCGATCCGAAGACTCAGTTGCAGCTCCTGAATGCTGGTGGCATCGACATAGTGCAAGAATAGGAAACTAGAACTGACTCACCAGGGCTGTATCTTGCTTATCCGATAGTGGATCGGGTAGAGAATAGACTCGACGCGAAGAGGGACACCTCAGGAATGATCTAGAGCTCGTTTGTCACGATATGAGGTGCGGAGCACTAGTACCGTCTATTCTTGCAACGTTGCGTAGTCTGGGTCACTGACAGGACAGGGGAGCCTTGTCAGGGTTGGTTCGCTTAGACTCGTTGTCGGATAGAGTCGAAACCACTTCTGTTGTGAAGAAGAAAGCCAGATGTAGAACTGAACTAAAGGGGCAGAATTGGGGACGCCGAATAGAGTGGTGGAAGCTTCTGCAATCCAACTGGTCTTGGGCACTCAGAGCAGGGGTGAGCAGACAGCGCCCTCCTTGGAACACAGTCTTCCCGGGGTGCTCCGATGGTCAAATGAGGTTATTCTTCTTGCAGGTGAAAGAGGACTCTCAGGGGAAAATCTTGACCGAAAGGCACGACCAGACTCTTGAGGAAGAAGGCGAGAGGGCTTCTACTACTCATCTCTGTCACCTGTCAGAGTCGATCTGTGCAGCCTGGCAGAAATGGGCCTTTTGCCTTGCTCCGACCTCGGATGAGAGTGCACGGCCACTTGTTCGAAATCTAGCTTGGAGACGAATCCTCTAAGGTACGCATTGACACCAGAAGATCCTCATCAGTGCTGTGGACTTCACTTCAACTTTCTGGCTATTTTGCTGCTATGTCTCTCGGTGGCAGTGGAGAAATGGGGTGGGGACTGGGGAGAGGAGAGGGGGAAAACAGGGTGAACGGAGAAAATGAGAAGAAGAAGAGAAGAAAAGGAAACTCTTGAAGTGCCCCAATGGCACACTTGCTAGTGTGCCCTCAGCAGTACACCCCGCCCAGCGACACACCCGCTCAGCGGCACGCTCCCACACCTCTTCAGCGGCACACCCTGGGGTAGCCCTTCAGTAGCACATCCCTAGCATCCCGCTCAGTGGCACGCTCCCTTGCCTGTTCAGTGACACACTCCCCTGGCACTCCAGCGGCACGCTCGGCCAGGACACTCCACCGGCACACCCAGTTTGGGTGTCTTCAGTGGCACGCCTACAAGCTTCTTCAGCGGCATGCCTGCAGGCTTCTTCAGCGGCACGCCTACAAGCCCCCTCAGTGGCACGCCGCCAATGCCTCCCAGTGGCACACTTTCTGTGCCCCCTTCGGTGGCACACCCTGCTGCCTTCCACAGCACACCCTGGCGGTCCTCGCTGGCACACCCTTGGGAGCTTCAGCGGTATGCTCCACGGGCCAGGCGACCCAGCGGCTCACCCCTCAGGTAGCCCGTCGTCGGCACACCCTCGGTGTGCCTCCCCAGCACACCAATGGCACAGCCTCCCTGACATGCTAGCCCCTGGGGTCTTCAGCGGCACGCTCCTGGCTACCTTCAATGGCACGCTTTGGCGGCCCATCAACGGCACGCTTTCTATGTCTTCCAGCGGCATGCTGATTCGGTCTCCTAGCGGCACGCCTTGGCGTGCTCTTCACCGACACCTTCGGTAAATCAAATCCAACACCCATCCCCTAGGGATTCTTGGCGCGCAATGGGCTAGCTGAGGTGTCGACGGGAGACGATGGCACGCAAGCTACCTCCTGCCACCGAGGACGGGGAAAATCAAATCCCCATTAATGCCCGCCGCTTCTCGCTTCCCGCCTTCGATCGAGCTCGTTGCCGTTGGGATATAAAAGCCCTCTTCTCTAGCAAAGAAGGGACACACGGAGAGGAGACAGAAGGAAGGCTTCCCCAGAGAGAAGAGGGGGGGAGAGGAGCTTCATCTGTCCAAGCTCGGGAGGTTCAAGGAGCTCTGGAGAAGAAGAAGAAGCAAGAGAGAGAGAGAGAGAGGGTAAGAAAAGAAGGCAGAGTGGGAGAGATAGAGTCGATGTAGAAGGAGGGGATGGGAGAGAGAGGGATCGGTCGCCCCTCCTTGGCCCTGTCCTTTTCTTCAAATGTCATTCTCCTTTGTTCAGTTTTTTGTTTCTCTTCCCTTCTTTCTTTTGTCGACTGCTTCAAGTTGTATTTGGCCCCGGCCATGATCTTTTATTACTTTGTCCCCTTATGAATAGAATCATCTTTTGTTGCTTCCTATTATTTCTATTAAGCTCCCCTCTCTGCAGTGTTTGTCGTGGCCCATGTCATCTTCTTTTGTTGGTCTAGTGGCTCTTTGCATTATTTGCTTCCCAAAAATGCTGGTCCTCTTCCCATGGCTTCATGGGCAACATTCACCTCTTTTGTGGCCTCCACTGCGAGTGTTGCCTCCCGAGTGCGCTACCTTATCCAGCAGAGATTTTCCCCTTGGAGCGCCGTGTGCCATTCTCCTGAGGTGTTTGAGCCCATTACTTCCCCTCAACACTCCTGGATTTTCCCCCCCTTGACAGATAGTGCACTCCCTTGCCCAGACTTAGCCCGGTGCGTTAGCACCTTCCCTCCAGCCGCTACACCCATAACCATTCCAGCCCGACACACCCTTAATCACCCCAGTCCGGCACACCCTTGGCCTGTGCCTTGACCGGCACACTTCCCAGCTATCTTGGCCAGCACACCCTCCCTTAACTATCTTGGCCGGTACACCCCCAGCTGACCTTGACCGGCACACCTCCCCTGGCCGATGCCTTGTCCGGTACACACCTGCCTCCCCTCGCCAGCACACCTTCAACCAGCCTTGGCCAGCACACTTGTTATCCTATACCTCAGCCGGCACACTTTCTAGCCTACATTGCCCGGTGCACCTTCTGTGCCTTGGCCGGTACACCTCCCAATCTACCTTGGCCGGCACACCCTTGGCCTGTCTTTACCTGGCACACCTACGACCCTTCCAACCGGTGCATCCTTAGCCCGTTTTAGCCCTGTGCCTCTCGTTCGTTGCCTTCTCTGGGTTTTTCGAAGACTTATTAAAGGTCTCGTCACCTCGACACGCACCTCGAGTTGTCAGGTTCCGCCACTCCTTGTGGGCACGTTCCCTGTTTCTCCCTTACGCTCGGGTCAAGGGGAGATGCTGTCGAATTTTCGTCAAAAATAACCACCACTAGACTTAAATATAAACTAAAACAAACTTACAATGCATGAAAATTACAAGAACAATAATAAACAAATTACAATAAGTGAAGGATCAAGAGATGGGGAGATAGAGAGGGAGAGAAATCTTATTCTAACACTAACTAAAAGTGAAGGGAGAAAAGAATGAATGCTTCGTAAGAGTGGAGAAGAGCCTTCTCATGCCCTCCTTTTATAGGGCCCAAAACTAACACTATTCCATGTGAACACTTCCAACATTCTCTTGCAGATTTTGTTGAAAATCCAAGCCATCCTCTCTCTCTCTCTCTTCTCTCTTTTCTTTCCTCTCTTTTTCACGTCGCCCCGGTCTCTCTCCTCTTTTCCCTTCTCCTCTGCCTTCCCCACGTGAAGGGCCACGCTGTTTGCATGAAGAAGCCCCATTCCTACGTTGAAGAAGGGGCTTGGCCGCGTGAAGCAGGTCGCTGCACCATGGGCATGGGCATGCAATGAATGGAGTTTGGCCACCCACATTGTATGCATGCATGGGGAGTAGCTGGGCTGCGTGGATGAAGCGGCTGGCGCGAAGGGGATGCATGCATGGGGAGCCCGCTGGCGAGGAGGCTGCATGAAGATGTCACATGCCCACATGAAGAAGAGGCCATCATGCATGGGAGTGCGAAGGCATGTGAAGAGGGGCTAAACATGAGGGGGCGGATGGCAAGGACCTCCGACCATGTGAATGGGCGGGTAAGACAAAGGGGTGTGTTGCTTGCGCTTGCATGGTCGTTGCCTACATGGGCCGATGTGGAGGAGCTGCAGCTGAGTGGGGTAGATGGCCGCATGTGAAGGAGGAAGGAGAGAGGGGGCCTGCCATGCAAAGGGCCCATTTGTTGCTTGTGAAGATCGCCAAGGGGTGATGAGGACGTGCTCACGTCTGCATGTGAGTGAAGAAGTCGGTGTAGAGAAGAACGGCTGCCTGCGTGAGGAAATGCCTGCGCCATGTTGAGGAGGCTCGTATGAGGAATGCCACGGGGGAGGAGGCTCCGTGTTGACACCGTGGTCGCGTGAGAGGTGCGCGTTTGCACGTTGAAGGGGGGCATTCGTGCATGGGCCTTCAGTCGCCCGTGTTCATATTAATGCCACTTCCAACCTCTGCGTGAAGAACACCATGTGGGGGGGCTGCATGAATGGCCGCATGCCCACATTGCATGCATGGGAGGCCCACCATGGAGAAGCCTTGGCCGTGAATGGGCCATTTGCTGTGTGAAGGCTGGTTTGTGGCTGGGCCCTTGCCTGCATGAGGAGGCCACTTTCGAAGGCGGGAAGGGGCTGCTGCATGGAGACGTGACTGGTGTGAAGTTGTATGGGCCTTTGGCCATCCATGTTGACCTGCGAAGATGAGGGCCGCTAGGAGAGGGAAAAGAGGGAGTGGGCCCGCATGAGCTGTATGAAACACGCCGGTGAGGAGGCCACAATGAGGAAGCTTGGCTACTTGGAGCTCTCACGTGATGAATGGCCTACATGCATGGGACGTTGAAGAGGATGTCGCCCACCTTGGCGGTGTGATGGGCTTCCCACTGGAGAAGTCTGTCATTGAAGACCTACTATGTTTGATCTTTGCGGCCCTTGTGAGGAGCTCCATGCCCACATTGAAGAAACCTACATGCATGGGGTCCTGCGGTTGCCATTCGCGTGAAGATCGCCAAGGGAGCTCGCCTGTTGATGGAAGGCAGCTGTGTGCATGAATGGGGCGTATGGGCGCCCGCCGTGGGAGACTGGCAAAGGTGGGCTCATGCTCGCATTGAAGCCGCCTTGGCCCCTGTAGTTTCTGCTTCCTCGAGTCTCACTGAATCTCTAGCTTTTGCCCAGCTCTGCACCACAAGAGGAAATCAAAGAAAATGGTGTTCCATCATCGGAAACAATTGAACAAGTATTAATGGCTAGCTATATTTCATTTGTGCTAGCACTTGGTGATGGGAATCGACTCCAGACATTCGTATTTTTATTTTACCTTCATGTCCTTTGATTTGTATTTACGTTCTTGTTTAATTATGTGTGCAATTATAAGGCTTTAGTAGCCAATGTGTCAGTCCATAGAAGTCATGGGATTTTCATGCAAAAAGCCCGTAGGTCCAGTAGGGCCCCCCCCACCCTTTTCCTCATTGGTCCACCTATGCCCTGGGGTCCAGGTGGGGATGGTCCAAGTCTAAGTAGGACCTTCTAGAAAGATTCCTTCTCCCTTGGACCAAGTAATTAAAGGAGGGGAAGAAGAAAAATTAAAAATGATTTTTAATTAATAAATTAACTACATAGTCCAGTTCACAAAACACAGTCTACAGGAAAGAAAGCCTACTCAATCGCAGGGCACGCTTCGGCTCTGGTAGGCTGGCAACTACGAACTATTATGCTAATCCACCGAACCTCGAGGAGGAGCCGCTACACTTGAAAAGGAAGGGGTGAGCCTCATCTCATTGGCTCAGTAGGGATCTTGCGAATCCCCACCACGAAACAACGGCGGTAAACTGTAACAACAATAGTAGAAATCATAACAACAACAGTAATAGAAGAAGGCGGCGGAAACATGGCTCTCTAAGCTACTCCTATTGTCAACGGAAAGTAAACTCCGACCTCGCAGCCGAAACCGCCAAACCACCGGTGAAACCACGGCTACGCTACTGAAGGAAACACCACGATACCTTTGTCGTGCAGGCCTGTCCTCACTGACGAAGGTCACTGCCCAGACCACAAGGTCTAGGGGTATGGTCACGACCTTATCGTCGTAAGCACGACTCTGAATGGAACCACGACGACTCTGAATGGAACCGTTGACCTCAACGTTGGGAAAAGCACACATAAGTCACACAGAGAACCACGATCTATCTGTCGGGAAACTAGAACCTCGAGTCTGTAGAGTCACCTCTCGCGTGATAGGAGAACTTGCCCACTAGAAGCAAGGTCGGATGCGTCCACTGACGACTTAGTTCACAGTCTCAGGTGTCACCCACTCGCCTCAACGTGGCATCTGTGACACCGTACACAAGTAACCACAGAATAAGGACTAACTGGGGTTGTCCTCGTCAGCACTCGTCTGAAGCCCCCAACTATGTGTGCACGCACAGACTCACTGCTCTAAGTCAGGTCCTCTAGCTGGTTTTCCCCCCAGCCCGGACTGGGGTGCTAAGGCAAGGGGCCCTACAATAACCAGCCTAAAAACTGTCTCGTTAGGTCTGCTCTCCACCTCTCTCCAGTGGGTAAGCGCACACGCACCCAGGAAAGCACTGCCTAGTGGGGGGTCACTAGACGTGTGAACTCTCGGTGAAGGAAACCCTAGAGTACTATTGGCCACGCACGCACCCATCGTAAGTATCACGAAATAGAGGGTGACTTAGTGCCACTAGACTCAAGACAGCTAACTAGACCCGCTAAACTATCGGCTAACGAGTCACGTGACTCATCCCAAGACCGCTGTACAATACGGCTCCATGCCGTCAATTCATCTTAAGCCGAGAGTTAGAAACCATGGTCATTGGCCATATTCATGGCCCACACGGAAAATCTCTTCCTGAAGAAACTAACACTATGTAGGGATAGTCCTTTGCACGAACTCGGGCGCATGGCGACGCAAAATAGCATAATGTAGAAGCTTGAAACATAAGGAGTCACCCGGACCCTCAAATCCACGTAGCACGGTGTACGAGGTATCACGACCTCCCTAGACACCTAAGAACACGAACTCAGTCCCTACGGGGTGTCCGAGACATCCGGGACAAAAGGTTGACTAATGGATCTCAATCGGGTCGACTGAGAGCCAGAAGGGCGAAAAAGACTGCATTTCGTCGACCAGACCTTGGGGTCGGTAGACCTTCTTGCACATAGGTCGGTTGACCTGCCTCAAGGTAAGTCGACCATTCTAGCACGATCGGCCCCTCCGTGGCGAACCGGATCGGTCGATCGATTTCTCATGTCGGTCGACTGATTCCGACGTTCTCCCTACGTAAGCCCATCGAAGGGGTTCTAATCCACGCCGCACTTAATCCCAATCGAGGGGAAAAACATCGGGCACCTCGCCTTGGCTCTCAATCCACTAAAAGCATATGAATGAACGGGAAAATGTCGCCCAATCCGGCGAAAATCGTCACTCGCCCTAAACATGGAACATCACCCCGACATGAACGGAAACTCACTCTCGGCCTCGTCTCGGCCTACAAATCGCAGGAAAGTGAAATGCACGGGCTAGGGATCCGTCCTCCTACCTCTCACAATGATTTCCCGTGCTGGGGACGCCAATTCCACGTGAAGTCACCCCTCGAACCAACGCCAAGCTCGTGAACCCATGAACGAGCTCTGCTGTGCCACCACCTTGTTCCTCACTTCGTCCTCGCCGCTCGCCGTCCTGCGTAGCCCACCACCTCGCCCACGCCGTCCTCTGTCGACCATGAGGAGAAGGGGAGAAACTAGGTTGAGAGAGGGAGAATGTGAGTAAGTTAGAGTGGGGGGTTTAAATAGAAATTATTTTAGGGTTTTAAAAATCTGAAAAAAAATATGTAGCCCTTTATAGTCCTTTTCCTTTTGTCTTTGCTTGGGACTTGTTCCAACTCTAAGTCTTTTGCACCTTATAGATAAATGGCTGCTCCAGGTGGTTCTTCCGCTTCTGCTGCCACCAGTGCCGGGTCTGCTCCTCAGTCGGTCGTGCCTGCAGTCACATGGCTCAATGTTGAGGACTTAGACTGCGAGCATGCCGAGGTGGCTTTGCTGGCGGAATCATCAGACTCTGAGACCAACACTATGGAATTTAGCCGAGTTGCCCAGACTGACAGCGGCTTCACCTTTGATCGGGCTGGAGATTACCAGAGGGATTATCCCAAGGACAAGCACCTCCTTCACTTCTTGAAACACTTCCGTTACCGGGACAGGAGGGACCCTCGAGTCGCGAGGGATGCTGAGCATGCAATTTTACAGTCCCGAGATAGCCTATTATACAGTGTTCCCAGAAGCATCCCCATGTACCTGGTAGGAGAAATGAGGGAATGGAAGCCCGTGTTGGGGCTGGAAGGGTTGCTGCCGACAGAGGAGAAATTGGTACGGGCCCCCAACTTTACTCCAGCCCGTTGGGATACCGCTGTCGTGCGGGTCCAGAAGGAGCAACACCGCTTCGGCCTGTTCTTAGCCCCGCTGAAGTGGGGATACAGGGAAGAGCCCTTCCTATTAGACTGTTTGGCAATTCGCTTCAAGCACGAGCTAGCCTTGGGCTGGTTTGCAGAACTCAAGGTCCAGGATGCACATGCCTTTCGGGAAGGGGCAGTGGAATTTACAGAGCACGTGCTATTCAATTATGCTCCCTTGCTTATACGGGCCAGCGTCTACCGCAGTGTTTATGCTTCTCGGTACAATTATCCAATTGCCAAAGACCTCTGTTGTGGGATGATCGAAGTCTTCAATGCTGAAATGAACACCTTCTACATCGCAGAGGGTGAGACTTCACTGGATTTATGGAGCCTCCACCAGCTGAGCGGCCTACCCATCGATGGGGAGCCTTATGAGGAAGTGTGCCTCCCCGACCTTATCAAGGACGAGACCAATGGGGATGGCTTCTATTCGCTCGTCTACTCTTATCAGTACCTCATGAAGGTGTACCGAGAGCTGTATCAGTTGTCCCACAACGGAAAGTAGCCTCCCCGCGGGGATCGCAAAAGAGTCCGCATGAGCCTGTGGTTGAAGTACTTCTTCGAGGGGCCGAAGCAGTATGAAGATTTCCCTTGCATCGGTATTGCCACCATCCGGAAGAAGCGCAATAAAAGCAAGGCTGAGGTGAAGATTCCTCCCTCAAAAGGATGTCGGAGTGGTGCCAACCCAGCAGGGGTCGACCCGATGATGCACTATGCAGCCTTCTTGACATATTGGCTCTGTTCTTTCGCACTGTCATATGGGGACGAGACCGTCATCCGACCGGATATGATCTACCCAGCTTGTCAGATGGCGTGGGGGATCAAGCTATCTTTGTGTCTGGCCGCCTTATGTTTGATATATAAGATGATCGGGGATGTTAGTGTGCATCAATTCCCGCGCCAAGCCTGGTTCATCGGCCCACTACACTTCTTCAACGCCTGGGTCTATTCTCTATTCCCTGAATACGCTCCACGCACCATCCAGGCTTGGGGGCTATTCCCGCACATACTGGAGTTTGCCAGTGCAGAACCGGGCTCGACATCCCTGCAGCTGTACAACATACGAGGCCGACTCACAACAGTTCCCTACGACTCGGCGAGTAACATTCACTTCTGGCCGCTGGCCGCACATTCAAGTCCCCTGGTGAATAGCAAGCGGGAATGCCGAGACGACCAGGTGGAGAGGTATATTCACCCGATCAGCCAGCAGACAGTGATCCGCCCGTTGTTAGAGCCAGAGCTCCGTGACTGGGCGTTGTCTATTCGCCCGAGCGTGTTGGTCTTCAGAAAAGGGGACACCCTGTTGCTGGAGCCATATTATCCCTTCCGCTTTGGGCAAAATTTCGGATATGACCAGCATATCCCAGTGTACAGTGCACAGTTTGGCTTGTCCGTGTAGAGTCTCCGGGGAAGTCTGACCGTTGAGCATGCCTGGACCTGGTGGGACTTCTTCCATCAGACTGACAGTGCTACATTCAGGGTGCCGACGCCTGGACGGATTCCACGAGTGACCGTGGAATATGTAAGGTGGTGGAACGCTGTGGACACCAAAAATGATGAAATGGAAAAGATGATGATACAAAGTAAAACAAAACAAAAAAGGAGAAAAGGAGAGAGAGAAGAAAATAAAAGAAAAAAGTATGGCGGTTGATATAACGCGCCTCACCCTGTGCGTTTTGTGGCTATGACGGATGGGTCTTGGTCCATTATGTGCCATTGGTCTGTGGTTAATGGTTTTTGTGTCTGTTGGGTATAACGCACCTACCCTTGTGCGTTATACAGTATAACGTGCCTATTGTGGTCCGTTATACTTCGTATTTGTTTGTTAAGCACAACGCACATGCTTTGGTGCCTTATGTCGATATAACGCCCTTAGCTTGGTGCGTTATGCCGTCTGTAGGTGGTTTTGGTCTGTTGGACATAACGCCCCTCCCTTGGCGCGTTATGTTGATATAACGCCCCTATGCTGGTGCGTTATATCATCTGTTTGTGGTTTCAAGTCTGGTTGGCATAACGCCCCTCCTTTGGTGCGTTATGTGGGTATAACACCCCTATACTGGTGCGTTATTGTCCTGTTTGCCATGATGACCGTTGGTTGGTTTTGTATTATGTGTCCATTTGTCTTAGGTCCTTGTTTAGGGCAGTGTCTGTCTGTCAGTGGTTATCTGGATTGGTCGGTTCAGGTGACTGGCTGTGGTCTTTTCCTAGACTACGACAGTACCCTAACGACTCAATCTAGAAGTTACCATTGTCCTTGTCTCTGGTCACGTAGCGGCTATCTCTTGACTGCTGGGTTTCCCCTAGAAGTTGATTGACGGGTTGCTCTACCCAGAGTGTGGTCATCGTCCACTGTTCATGTTCTTGTTGGTTCTGCTTGGTGGTGTTACTGTGGCGGTGGATGTGTTAGTGTGTCGGTATCGTGTCTGGTTCCGGTCAACCCGGGGGTTACCTAGTGGTTGACAGATAGTCTCGTTGTGTCTCGGCGGCCTTGTCCAATTCGAGACATTGGTTCTGGATGTCTCGAGGTACCGTTCTACCTTGATTTGCATGTCCAGGTGTGCTGAGGGTTCTCGATGTCCCCTCAGGTCTCCGTGTGTCATTTTCTCGGAGCGTCATTTTCCCTGGCTTAGGATTAGACCGATTGGCAGCTTGTCTCGCTATGTGTGACGATCCTGACTCAGAGTTGTAGGACTCAAGGACCGTTGTAGTTGTAGGTCTAGTTGCCTTGTTCTGACTCTATTGGCAGTCTCCTGTGCTATCTTTGGTGCTTCGACGTACATGTTACAGGGCACTTTTGCCTGTAGGTACTTCGGCACTTGCGTTTTAGAATCCGTGTCTTGTGAGCCTTCACTAGTCGTAGCCTTACGGCACGCTTCGACATGACGGCTTTTATAGTGGGACACTTTCGATTCACGATTTTTAAGCTAGTTTTCGTCGGCTCCCACAGTTACTGTTGCATCCTACGGGGGGAGAAAACTAGCTAGAGGCCTGGCTTGGGCAAAAGCCAGTGCATGCACATGTGGTCAGGGGCTTTGGACTGACGCTGACGGGCGTTCCCCTGTCTAGTCACTCGTGACTTGGTTACTGTTCTGGTTCTGACAGTGTCTTGGTCTCTGCCTGACTATAGGCATAGCAGACGAGATACTTGTAGGCGCAGCATAAGACGTCAGCGGATGCAGCTGGCTGTTCATCTAGTGTGGGGCACTCCAGTCAGGTGACACATGACTCTTCGCTGTTCTCTTCGCGTTTCTTGTGCATCATGACCTCCCGAGTTAGCCCTCTCGTGGCTATACTCGAGGTCAGTGTCTGTTGCCTACACGACGTTCTAGTCATGCGTGGGGCAGTGTGCACGACATGTTAGTCGCATCGTCTAGGTCTGAGTCTATCTAGGTTTTTCCTAGGTTTTGTCGGTTGTTCTTGTAGGTCTTCGTTTGGAGCCTAGTGTCATGTCGACAGTTCGGTAAGCTTCTGACTTTTCCTAGTTCAGAGTTCACCCTTCTGTTTTTGTTTGGTGCAGTGTCTGCTTGGAGTAGTTTCGGGGGCCGAGGTTAGTTCGGTAGTCGTGTTCGTCTGGTACGACTTCTTCCCTTTCCTTATAGCTCCCCTGTACTTAGTTGCTCCCTACTTCTGCTACCCTTTTTTTACAGCTTTGTAGTTTAGCTTTCCTACTTTACCACTGCCTGTTGCTTATCCTACTGTTACTTGTTATTTTAGCATGTTATTGCATGTTTTCCTGTGGGGATCCGTGTGACCCCTACTGAGCCAGTGACACGAGGCTCACCCTTGCTTTTCAGGTGGTTGTCGCCATCATAGTTCGTTCTGCTTCCGCGGCTTTTGGAGTTAGCATGCTCGTAGTGGCCAGTTAGTACCCTCGTCGGGCTTCCCCCAACTTTCTTGTTCCCTTTGTGAATTATGTTCTTATATTAAAATGTAGTTGACTAATGGTGAATGCATGTGTGCAGGTGACAGAGCTGGCCGCCGCCATAGGCGAGGGTGACCAGTTGCGGGAGGAGCTCGTACTGGCGCAGGACGAGGCCGCCCGTCTACGTGAGGAGCTGGCGCAGAGCCTCCACTCGGGGGAGGAGACGACCTGCCTACGGAGAGAGTTGGAGCAGAGAGTCTGCTTGAGGGAGTCTGCGGAGCGTGGCCGTGCTGAGGCGCAGGAGGAGGTAGCCCGCCTGCAGGAGCGGTTAGCACAGGCTAGACCATCGGACTCGGTGGAGATGGCGGTCCTCCGGGCAGAGGTGGAGTGACTCCGGACCACGACGTCGGAGCTGGAGCGTTCGACAGGAGGCGTTCGAGCTACGTGGCGAGGTGCGGGCCTACAGAGAGATGAGCCACTCCCACAGTGGGATGAGTGGTAGCCGTGCGGCCCCGAGCGGCAGTCAGGCTACCCATGGCTTCGTCGGGTGTTTTTTTACGACTTCCTCTCAGCGACAGACGAATGAGGAGGAGGACCGGCACCGACGATGAGAGAGGGAGGAGGGAGCGACCTCTACGATGGGCCCGCCATCGAAGAGCCAGGAGGGAGGCGGTGACAGTGACAGGCCAGAGGGGGCGGCCTGATTTTTACTTTGTACTCCTACACATGTACATGATGTGATATGATAGTGACCTAGCTTATCTTTTTTCTTTTTTGTTGATTTTCTTATGTGATGCATGTATGTATGGAAATATGTAAATTCAGACCGTGGACGACTTATGGGTGAGACGGGAGAGACGACGTGAGGAGAGAGGTACGCCGACTCCACGAGAGAGACGACGCGAGAGGAGAGACACGCCGACTCCGCGGGAGGGACGACGCCAGAGGAGAGAGGCACGTCGACTCTGTGAGAGAGATGATGCGAGAGGAGAGAGGCACGCTGACTCTACGAGAGGGACGTCGCGAGAGGAGAGAGGTACGTCGACCTTACGAGAGAGACGACGCGAGGGGAGAGAGACACGTCGACTCTACGAGAGAGACGACGCAAGAGGAGAGAGGTACACTGACTCTACGAGAGAGACGATGCAAGAGGAGAGAGGTACGCCGACTCTACGAGAGAGACGACGTGAGAGGAGAGAGGTACACCGACTCTACGAGAGAGACGACGCGAGAGGAGAGAGGCACGCCGACTCTACGAGAGAGACGACGTGAGAGGAGAGAGGTACGCCGACTCTACGAGAGAGATGACACGAGAGGAGAGAGGTACGCCGACTCCACGAGAGGGACGACGCGAGAGGAGAGAGGCATTTGTTCTGAGGAATGAGGACGAGTGTGAAGCAACACAGCAGAGGAATGGGCGGCCGCTCTTAGGCCGCACAAGGTTTATGCGGCTAGCACTGGGCCGTATATGAAAGTTGGGCGGCCTGTAACCAGCCGCAGGACGTAATGATCCTTCGACGTGTATTCACAAATGTGCAGCCAACAGAGAGCCACTCAATTAGGAAGGGCGGTCTATCGCTAGAACGCTTAACGCATTACGCAGCAAACCCGATCGGGACTCTCTTGGAGAGTCCCAATCTGAGGTGTTCTACCCCAACTTGACCCAAATCCTATCCAAACCTGTTCTAAGATTATCTCAACTCAATCCTAGTGGGTTTAGACCTCTAGAATAAGGATCTATATAAGGAAGAGGGGGCCAAATTCGTGATTCACTATTTTCCTATTTTTCTAACCCTCTAAGTTATTGTTTCCCTTGCCAAGACACCATGAAGAGGGCCCTAGGAGGGAGTTCTATGGAAGGAGCGAACTATGAGGGGCCGAGGCCGTCCAAAAAGGAGCGTGAGGCGCTTCAGCGGCTGGCTATGATTCCCCGTAACCTGAGTTCTAATCCTTCAAGAGAGGTGTGCTTGTAATTTATTTCAATTTTGCTTTGCTTTCTTCTTAACATTGTCTTTCCTCTTTTCCTCTCTCTTTCTTTTTCCCCTTCTTTCCTTTTCTTTCCAGCTCCTCCCTGGCCCTAGGCGCTATTCCACGTTGAAGTGGATGGCCCCGATGATCCGAGCATTACCTTTGGGGGTGACCCACATCCTTAACTCTTGGAACCTACGCCCTCTACTAGTTCTAGGCAATAACTACCCCAAGCTGTCCTTAGATTGACATAGTATTTCAGCTTTGATAGAAACCTGGCATCCTCAGACCCATACTTTCATGCTGCCATCTTTTGAGGCCACCATTTCTTCTGCATATCCGGCCAATCACTGATCGACCCAGTCGAGAGGATGGAATACCATTCAAATGCGAGCCCCGTCAGTGAGGACCCAAAAAACTTTAGCAAGTATGACTCATCTATGGCCAGATCACCCATGACTGTCATATAATAAGTAACGTGCTCCTTCGGGGATCCATTCCGATTGAATTTGTCAAACTTCGGCGATTTGTTGATCCCTGGTGGCAGTCGCTTTGTAGCATGATGCGGTGGGTATGGCACCCGATAAGCATCAAATGTGACGTAGTCGCCTTCGCTCAGCAAGCTTCAGCTTGATCATCCTTTCCACCATTAGTTTGTTTATGACAACTGGATCGACTGGTTCCGAGTAGAAATGTGCTGGCAGTAGATAAGAGGTGACCAAAGTGGTCGCCTGTGGAGGAGGTCACAGCAGTGGAGGTGTTTGGTGCAACTGCGGCAGTACTGGTGGCATTAGTGGCTGCGGTGGGCGTTGCTGGGTAGTTGCCAGGCTGGGTTCTGCCGGCTGGGGTAAGGTATATAGTGGTGGAAAGTCACTCGGGTTGATGGCTCCCTGTGACGATTCGAATTGCATCTCAAGTTACTCAGAGGGTGAGGTTTGCTCCGTCTTCTCCATCAACTGCTTCTTCAGAAGCTCTATCTCTTGCAGATATCTTTGGAGTATCATTAGCACTGATGGATCCATAGCTGCTGTGCTGGGGATGGCTTCTATTGTTTCCCCTGGTGTACCTTCAGGTAGGATGTCGAGCAATACATCTTCTTTTTCTGCCGTCACCACGTTGGCAGTTAGGGTGGTGATTTCATCATGTAGGACTTGTTTTCCTTTTGCCGCTTTCAACATTTTTCTTGCGACTTTTGCTCTTCGAGTGTTCAGCCCTGGGCTCTCGGCTAATTGAGCCAATTCCTGGGGGTGCTCAGGCAGACCTCCATATTTATCGACCAATCTGGCCATATTGCAGGTGAAAACCTGCATGCGCCTCCTTTGTCTATGAACCCTCCTTCTTGCATGATCCGGGAAGGTTAGTCTCTCGAATACGGAGACTCTTCTTCTCTCCCTCTATTGGGGAGCAGCTTCATCGGCTTCGAACTCCAAGCCGCCTTCGTATCCATTGCCGTCAACTGACGACGTCATTCTTCTTTCTTCTTCTTCTTCTTCAACTGCCATTGGTGGGGAGTTATCTTCTTCAGCCATGGCCGCTTGCAGTAGTTGTTGTTGGCCCAGCGAGGGGTTGCCCATGCCCCTGAAATAGTTTCTGACCATGCTGGTCATCTCTTCTTGCCCTAGTCCCTGATGTAGGACTGGGGATAGCTGTTGGCCTCCTACTCGAGGGATATAAGCTAGCCGGGCTCTTCCAATAAGTTGGCCAAATCTTCTCCCTACTGTGAGGACATCTGCTTGTCGGGTGCATGCTCCAAAACTCACGCGACGTGGAGGATCCACGATCATTTCATCTCTTCTTGGGGCCATGCCCCTCTCATTCTTCTTCCTCACCTCAGCAGGCTCGGAGTGGGGGCGAACAGGCACCTCTTGGCGAGTAGGCTGGACCCTCTTGGGGACCCAAACCTGTTTGAACTTATTCTGCCTTGGGGCCAACTCTCTCCAGCCTTGGCAGACTTCTTCTTCTCTTTCAACTCTCCTCCCAAAAAGAGCCTGGAAGGAATTGTGTGTTGGAATAGCAGGGACCACCCAGTCCAGAATAGCTTGGGTGCTACAGCCGTCCAGGAACACTTGGACACTCCTGATGAGCACAGATTTCTCAGACGCAGAGAGGCACCCGGTGATAGTGGTGGCAGTATTCCTCCTGAAACTCCTTTGTGGATGCCCTCTGGGCTTCAGCTTGTAGACGAGACGAGCCCCGTGGGCGATGTGGTGCACCAGGCAGCTGGCGACTTGAATTGGGCCCTTCAGTGGGCCTACACATTGTCGGGCCACTAGGACCTTGACCTTCTTGACAGTCTTCTCCCCGCTGGGCCTCGGGGATTCCACTTGTAGCAGATCTACAAAGGCCATCCCCAAAAAGTTAGGGAAGCCAATAGCAGGTGGGAATGAGCCGAACATGGTGGGTACCACCAGGTACCCATGCACAACATGTCCAGAAATGACTGCAGGGCCGAAGGTGAGAGTAGCAAGTCCTGATGACACCATGGTTTCCTGCAATAAATAGATGAATAGTCAGCATTCTTGGGGGGAGCCCCGGGAGGCATCCTATCTTGGCAAAGAGATGAAGGGAGACTCGAGTCCCACCGGGGGTGATTGAGACGTGGAATGGCGAATTCCATGGTGATTCACCGTTCTCGGGTTGCCGGAATAGAAATGATCCTAACAGGAACTATTTCTATGGCTGTGTGGCCCAGAGGGAGACCGCCTACCGACCAAGGAGTGTCGGCGGAATACGCGGTCTATCGTACGACTGTTTCACTCCTCGGTGGCCTAGAGGCCGACCGTTTTCCCCGTGGAGCCATCGTGACTCCCGAGGTGTTCCTGACTGTTGAGTTTTGACCGTTGCACAGTTTTTGGGCTTAGCGGTCACGAGATGACCGTTTAGTCCCACTGGACTATCTCAAGTAAGACTGTTTACGTCTTCAACGGCCACGAGGTGACCGTTTTACCCTCCGTGTTGCCTGGTAGCTGGGTGGCCCCAAGGAGGACCGCTTAGCTCTTGTAGCGGCCCAGCATTGAACCGTTTGGGTCTTGAACGGTCCAGTGTTGACCATTTTTGGTTCTCATTCGGTCCAGAGGTGCGGCGGCCCAAGGGGGATCCGTTCCACTCTGGGGTGGCCCAGATGTGGACTGCTTATGTCTTGAACGGTCTAAAGGAGACCATTTAGCTCCTTGGTGCGGCGGACGCTAGGCGACTGTCCGTCTTCCCCATGCGGTCTAGTGTGGACCGTCTCACTCCCTGAGGCAGCCCATCGTTCGACTGTTTACCCAGGGATGGCCTAGGGAGGATTGCCTCTTGGTGTTTGTGTTTGTCGTGACCGTTCGAGCGTTGTGTTGGCCTCCAGTCAACTCGGTTGTGACCCAGTGGTCGACTTTTGGTCTCGTAAATGTCCCGGACACCCCGAGATTTTTGTGTCTGTATTTTGGGGTGTCTGAAGGTACCATGTTATCTCGATTAGCGTGACCATGAGTTTGAGAGTCTGAGTGACTCCACATGTTTCGGACCCTTGTGTTACACTTGATCGAGTCACCGTGTATCGGTGTGAGTGCAGTGGGGTTTTCCCCCGCATGTTGTGAGTTTCTTCGGAGGGTGGTTTCCGAGTGGGCCATGTGAAAGGCCTTGGACTGTGAGTCCAGTCGTCCAGCCTGGGGCTGGGAGGTTTCCTTAGCTCCCTTTTGAGGGAATAGTTTCAGCTGCTATGGACTACCTCGTGCGTCATCGTGCCGAGGTTTCTGGCCCTAGGATTAGGGCAGATTGACGACATGGCGCCGTCCGGTACAATAGTCTTGACCGAGTCTTGTGACTCAAGGACTGTTGGATCTAGTGAGTCTAGAGGACTGTCCAGAGTCCAGTGGCTTAGCGCCACTCGGTTCTTGGTGACTTTCGCGTAGGGTGCGTGCGTGGTTCTCGGAGTTTCTCCTCGGAGAGTGGTCATATCAGTGACTCCCCACTCGTCGTAGCCTTTCGACACGCGTGTGGTCCCACTAGGGAGTGGTGGCGAGGCTACCTGAGAGAGGCGGCTTTAGACTGGTTGCCGTGGGCCTCCTACTATGGAGGCTCGAGTGTGGGCCGGGAGGAAGAACCAACTAGAGGGCCTGATGTAGCATAGTCAGTCAGTGTGTGCACGTGTGGTTGGGGACTTCAGACGTGTGCTGATGAGCACGACCCCGACTAGACCCTTGTCAGTGTTACTTATGTGTGTGTCTCAGTTTTTACCTGGGTCGAGTAGGGAGAGACTACAGTGCGGTGTAAGTTGTCATGGGACGCATCTGGCTGTGCTTCTAGTGGGTAGGTACTCCTATCACATGAGTCGTGACTCTCCTATTTTCGGGTTCTGCTTCCCATCTATGAGACATGGCTTCTGGACCGTTCCAGTGTGTTTTCCCGAGGTGGTGGCCAGAGGTGCTTGGTAGGGATTACTAAGGCCTCACTGGGCCAGTGTGGGACTGTGCAGTCCCAGTTGGTCGTGCCTGTGTAGGCAGGCTTCCGCAGCAGGATTGCCGTGAGTGTTTCCTCGGTAGGTCTGGTGTTAGAGTGGTCCGATTCTCGATTGTGAGATCGGGATTTTCCCTTTTGTTGCCGGTAGGAGTAGCCTTATTACCGTGAGTTATTCGCTTCCACAGTTTAGTACAACTATCCCCTTCGTCATCGTTGTACTCCTCCCATCGTTATTGTTACTTAGCTAGCGTAGCTTTCCTTTCTGTCGTTGTTTTTCTCGGTTGGAGTTCTACGGGACCCCTACTGAGTCTCTATTTGGAGACTCATCCCTGCTTTTCGGGTGCGGTGGTTCGTTCTTGAGGTTCGAGGGCATTGCGTGGAGGTCCTTAGCTGCCAGCTCATCGGGTTTGCTAAAATTTTTGTGGGGGGACTTCTGTAATAGACAGGGCATACTTTTGTAATATTGGAGGTTACTTGGGGTTTTCCTGTAAATTTTCCATTCTTTCTGGTTACTTTTTTATAGGAGGGCAGAGTTGTAAATTGTACATTGAGGCTTGATATAAAAACTAGGGCGAACTGCCCAGGAGAGGTGATCGCGACCTCCCTCTTTCTCTCTCTCATTGGTCTCTCTTCCTCTCTTTTCTATCATGGCATCAGAGCAGCCGATATCTTGGAACCTCTCGTTGTACTGATCGGATCTCTTAGGAGTACACTCTGAGCAGGCCGAAACCCTACTTTGCGTTATCTGCTGCTGTTCCTTTGATGAGTGCGGATCTTCTATGGCTGTGCTGTTGCGGACGGCTCTGGACTGTTGCTCTCTGGACTCGGAACACTTCTCCTTTCAAGCTGCAGCACTTCTAAGGGCTTCTCCTTGCTAGCGCAAGGCAGAACTTTCCCGTCCCTTCTTGTTCTTTTGATCTATAGAAAAAAAAAACAGCAAAACCTAGATTGTGGCCAGTACAGGGGCTGCTTGGGGTGGATCTTCTCTGCAGATCAGAAGAGTTCTTTAAGTGGCTTTTTTTTTGGGTCAGGGAGGTGTCTTCCACAGCCAGCCTCCCCTGCCCTGCTGCTTCTACGCTGCTGGGAACAGATATTCACTGACTGACCCCACATTTGTCCCGCTGTCCCTGTCCTGGTGTGGACAGTTTTGACAGGCTGACCATCCTCTGTTTGGACCTGCCTTGCTGCTCTTTTCTGCCCAGGCCTCTGCCTTGCCCTGCTGTGACCAGACTTCTTAGGGCTGCTCCGTCAAGGCTTCTGCTACACTGGCTGCTGGGCACTTCTGCTACAGGCAACTGTTTCATGGCAGATGCACCTACAACTTCGGAGATGTCCTCTTCAATGGCCCAGCCTATGCCCCTGGCCTCCAGTGTCCAGACTGCACTACAGATCACATCGGAGAAACTAACTGAGCACAATTTCCCTTCATGGGCAGTCGATGCTGAACTTTATATTTCAGGTTGCGACAAGCTAGGTTTTTTAATTGGTGATTAGAAAATGTCAGATCCGTTAGGTATTAGGTTCTCTCCTCCCTGCCTGGAGGCATGACAACAACATGATGAAGTCCTAACTTCTCAATTGTGTAAGTTATGAAATTCGACCGACAATCTTGCACAAGTCCACTGCTGCAGACATGGAAGACCCTAGTTAGTCTTTATGGTCGAAAGAAAATTAAGGTTTGCCTGTATCAGTTGAGTCACAACATCCATGAGTTAAAGCAGGGATCACATATTGTCATAACCTATTTTTGTGCTCTTACCTCATTAGGAATGAGCTAGGTGTCTACTGTGCTGTTAGATGGACATTGCTTGTAGATCAACAGACCTATTTGGCCATTCAAGAGGATGATAGGATTGTGAAGTTCATGAGTGGACTGAATTAAGAATATGATGCTTTACGAGGACAGATCTCAACATGGATCCCACATCTTCATTGGAGGAAACCTATTTTAAAGTCTTGAGTGAAGAACAATGACGTCAAGTCATGGGTAGCAAGCTAGTCACTTATGCACATTCTGATGCTGGAGAATATTGCGCCCTTGTTAGCGTCACTACTACGCTTCCTTCAACTGGCAACAAGGAGTGAGGAGACAAGAACTGTGTTCATTGTGGTTGCACAAACCATGACTCAGACTTTTGCTGAGAAAAGTACCTTGAAAAGATGCTTGCTGAGTTCAGACCAAATATAAGGGAAGCAAAGCTACGAAGTAAGGTGGCTGTGTCTCAATCCTTTGATGGCCTCCTACCTTTGCATCACCAATGCTCTCCTCCTCTGATATTGTTACTTTCCAACGTCTTCTTACCGCTTCAGGGACCTTTACCAACATCTTCCTCCCCATTGCTATCAGGTATACACGTCACCACTTTAAGTGCCACTACTTGATTCCCTAGAAACTCCTAGGTGATCGACTTCGGCGCCACTAACCACATGACCGGTATATCCACGTCTTTCATTCCTACTCCTTGTCTTTGGGTTAAGACAAAGTTACTTTTGCTAATGGCACCCGCACTACTATTGCTGGTAAAGGTTCCATTAGACTCTCAAATCAGTTGACTCTCTCTACTCTTCATGTGCCCAAGGTCTGCAATACCGGTATCGGTCAGGGGCGGTACTAGTACCGGTATGGTACCGCTAGGTGGTTGACCCCCTATATTAATGTGTATATAGCCGCCACCTCCTTATCCTTCTGGTTCTTGAGCCGAAGGAGATGATCCGGGTCGATGTCAAGGACCGGCACTGGCTGCTTGCTCAGGAATTTTCTTTCCACTCCATCCCAGTAGTCGGTCTTGCATGACCGATAGAAGGCCGTCTGAGCGTTCCACCATTTTACATACTCCGGGGTCACCCGCGGAATCCGACCAGGGACTGGCATCCTGAAAGTGGCAGTGTCTACCCGATGGAAGAAGTCCCACCAAGCTCGGGTATTTTCAGCAGTTAGACTTCCCTGGAGGCTTCGCTGGGGTAGGCTGAATTGTGCACTATAAACCGGGATATGCTAGTCATATCCAAAATTTTGACCGAAGCGGAAGGGGTAATACGGCTCCAACCATGCGGTGCCCCCCTTTCTAAAGACCAGCACGCTCGGGCGGATTGACAACGCCCAGTCTCAGAGCTCCGATTCCAGCAGCGGGCGGACGACGTTCTCCTGGCTGATGGGGTGTACATACTTCTCCACCTGGTCATCCTTGCATTCCCACTTGATGTTTACCAGGGGACTCGAATGGGTAGCCAATGTCCAAAAGTGGATAGTGGCCGCCGCATTCTGAGGAACTGTTGTCAACCGACCCCGGATGTTGTACAGCTACAGGGACGTCGCTCCCAGCTCCGCACTTGCAAATTCCAGCATTCACGGCACCAACCCCCAGCCTTGAAGAGTGTGTGGGACGAACTTCGAGAACAGTGAGCAGACCCACGCATTGAAGCAATGAAGTGGGAACACATATCGGGCCTGCCGTGGGAATTGATGAACACTCACATCTCCAAGCGTCTTGTAAATTAAACAAAGAACAGCTGGGCACAGGGACAGCTTGATCCCCCATGCCATCTGACACGCCAGGTAGATTACGTCCGGCCGAATCACTGTCTCATCTCCATACGGCATGGCGAATGAGCACAACCAGTACATCAAATATGCTGCGCAGTGAGTCAGTGGATCGACTGCCATTGGGTTGGGCCCGCTCCGGCGCCCCTTGGAGGGGATCTTTACATCTATCTTGGGCTTGGAACGCTTCTTGCGGGCGACGACGATGCCGACACATGGAAAGTCTTCATACTGC
The DNA here is from genome assembly GCA_024336825.1 of Amorphophallus titanum. Taxonomy (NCBI): domain Eukaryota; kingdom Viridiplantae; phylum Streptophyta; class Magnoliopsida; order Alismatales; family Araceae; genus Amorphophallus; species Amorphophallus titanum. The sequence goes on from JANBPO010000881.1 coordinate 471,352, forward strand.
CTCAGCCCGTCGTAGAAATACTGCAGCCACAGGGTCATCCGCACCCTCTTCTGGTCTCCACGGCGGGGCTGCTTCTTGCCATGTGCCAACTGGTACAATTCTTGGTACGCCTTCATCAAGTACCGGTATGAATATCCAAGAGAATAATAGCCATCCCCGTTGGTCTCATCTTTAATCATGTCGGGGAGGCAGACCTCTTCATAGGGCTCCCCATCAATGGGTAAGCTGCTGAGCTAACTGAGACTCCACAGGTCCAGCGAAGCCTCACCCTCTGCCGTGTAGAAGGTGTTAGTCTCTGCGTTGAACACCTCTATCATGCCGCAGTAGAGGCCTTTGGAGATAGGGTAGCCGTAACGGGAGGCGTAGACGCTGTGGTAGATGCCAGCCCGGACGAGTATCGGGGCATAATTGAATAGCACATGCTCTATGAATTCTACGGCCCCTTCCCAGAAGTTGTGAGCGTCCTGAAGCTTCAGCTCCCCAAACCAGCCCAGCGCCAGCTCGTGCTTGAACCTGACGGCTAGACAGTCCAGGATGAATGGCTCCTCCCTGTATCCTCATTTCAGGGGAGCCAAGAATAGACCAGAGCGGTGTTGCTTGCCTTGAACTCACCCGACGGCCATGTCCCACTGGGCCGAAATGAAGTCAGGAGTCTGCACCAGCTTGTCTTCCACCGGCGACACGACCTTGAGCCCCAGCACGGGCTTCCATTCGTGGGCTTCTCCCACCATGTATATTGGGAGGCTCCTAGGGACGCTGTATAGCAAGCTGTCCCGGGACTATAGAACTACATGCTCAACCTCCCTCACGACCTATAGGTCTCGCTTCTCTCGGGAGCGACGGTGCTTCAAGAAGCGGATGAGGTGCCTATCCTTCGGGAAGTCCCCTCTGTAGTCCCCTGTGGCACAATCAAAGGTCAAGCCTTTCTCGACCCCTGCAAGTCTCTGGGTGTCCATCGTCTCAGTCTCGGAGCCCCAGGATTCGGCTAGTGTTGCTATTTATGCATGCTCTCGGTCCAAGTCCTCCACATTGAGCTAGGTGACGGCCGGAACCGGAGGTGGGGGGACACGTCCAGCACCAACAACAGCGGGAGCAGGAACCACTTGGGGCGGCCATTTATCTACAAAATATAACAAATAAAAGATCAGAGGGCACCTGTGAGTTCGGTGTCCATATTTTTGGGGTGTCCGGAGGTGCCGAGTAACCTAGATTAGTGTGCCCGTGAGTTTTGGGGATTCGGGTGACCCCATGTGTGTCGGGCTTTTGTGTTTTCGCTAGATCGAGTCACTGTGTATCGATATGAGTGTGGAGGGCTGTTCCTGCACGACGTGAGTTTCTTCGGAAGTGGTTTCTGAGTGGGCCAAGTGTATGGCCTTGAACTGTGAGTCCAGTCACCCAGCCTGGGGCTGGAAGTTTCTTGGGTTCCCTTTTGAAAGTGAATGGTCTCGGTGGTTGTGGACCGCCTCGTAAATTACCGTGGCGTGGTTTTGACCCTAGGAGTAGGGCCGATTGATAGTGTGTGCCATCCGATACAATGGTCTTGACCTGAGTCTCGTGACTCAAGAACCATTGGGTTATTAGGTCTAGATGATTGTCCCGTGTCTGATGGCCCTGAGTCACCTGTTACTCCGCGTTACTCACAATGTGTGCGTGCGTAGCTTTCGGTGTTCACGTTGGTGACCCATCCACTAGTCATAACTTTCCTACGCACGCGTGTACAGACCCACTTGGGAGTGGTGGAGAGCGTGACCCAGAGAGACGATTTTTAGGCTGATTACTGCAGGGCCCCTTACCTTTGTAGCCTGTGTCCGGGCTGGGGGGAAAACTAGCTAGAGGGCCTGACCTAGAGCACATGATCTGTGTGTGCACACGTGGTTGGGGGCGTCTGTGACGACCCGGATCCCAGATATCAGATATACTCGATAGGACTATCGAATACACCAGATACCACTTGGAACCCGCGAGGCCTCCCAAGAGCGGTAAAGCTCTTGAAGGGATAAAAGGATTGTCGTGTAGTACATTGAAGCCACAAAGATATGACAGTAAGTAATTAAATTTTATTAGATCAGTTTGCTAAAGTAGTAGAAATAAAATTACTTTTAATTAACAATTTAAATTAACAATTATATACCAGAGTCCAGTCTAAAGGAAGACACCAAGTTTAACAGTACAGTCGACAGAACAGAAAAGACGTATCGAAAGAGTCAGGGGAATCCTAACGAAGGCACCAGCTGGCAGCTATGAACTCACACACCAGGAACCGCGGAAGTAGAACGATCAACGACCCACCTGAAAAGTAGGGGTGAGTCTTGTGTCACTGGCTCAGTAGGGGTCACATGGATCCCCACTGAAAAACATGCAGTAACATGCTAAAACAGCAGGTAAACAACAGGTAACAATAGTAGTAAAGGAGGAAAACTAAACTACAAAGTTGTAAAGAAAAGGGATGCAGGAGTAGGAAGCAAGCTAAGAGCTGGGGGAGATAAAAAGGAAAGGGAAAGAGCCGTACCGAATAGGTGCGACTGTCAAACTAACCTCGGCTCCTTGAACTACTCCAAGCAATGACAGATGGGCAAACTATGATTTGACAAAGTTAGGAGTTGCCGATCTGTCGACAAGACGCCAGGCCTAGAGCAAAGACCTGCAAGAACAACAAAAAAACTTAGGAAAACCTAGATAGACGCAGACCCAGACGACACGACTAGAACATCGTGCACACTGTCCCACACATGACTAGAACGTCATGCATACAATAGGACACTAACCTCGAGTACAGCCACGAGAGGGCTGACCCAGGAGGTCACGACGCATAAGAAATGCGAAGAGAACCGTGAAGAGTCACGTGCCACGTGACTGGAGTATCTCTCACTAGAAGAATAGCCAGTTACGTCCACTGATGTCTTATGTTGCGCCTACTAGTGTCTTGTCCACGTACCCTACTGCAAGGACTAGGCTGAGACCAAGACACTGCAAGAACTAGAACCAAAGTACCGTCACGAGTGACTTGTCAGGGTCACACCTGTCGACGTGAGTCCAAAGCCCTGACAACATGTGCACACACTGGCCCACTGTCTAAGCCAGGCCTCTAGCTAGTATTCCCCCTCCGAAGGACGCTACGGTTGGACCGGGGGCCCATGGAACTAGCTTAAGAACCATATATCGGGAACGTGCCCCACTACAAGAGCCGTCACGCCGTGACATGATGTAAGGCTATGACTAGTGAAGGCTAACAAGACACGAAGACTCAAAACACGGGTGCAGAAGTAAAGACAGGTAAGAGAGCAATGTCACACGTACTTCAAAGCACCAATGTCAGCACAGCCACTACCGACAACTCAGGAAAGGCAACTAGACCTACTCACGTAACGATCCATGAGTCAGATGACTCAAAGGCAAGATTGTCACTCACAGCGGAACAAGCCGCCAATCGGTCTATTCCTAAGCCAGAGAAAATGACGCTCTGCAGGAAATGACACACGGAGACCCTGAGGGAACACTGAGGACCCTCAGCACATCTAGACACGCCAACTGAGGAAGGACAGTACCTCGAGGCATCCAAAACACTGTCTCAAGCTGGACAGAACCACCGAGACACAAACAAGGTCGCCTATCAACCCCTGGTCTCACCGGGTTGACCGAAACCAGACACGACACACACATAGACACACACAGCAATACACAAGCAGAGAAGGTGACACTCTGGGCAAAGCGAACCACCACTCAACCGCTAGGCGAACCCGGCAGTCAAGGGACAGCCACTATACGACCAGAGACAAGGACGTCGGTAGTTCTAGATTAAGTCGTTAGGGGACTATCGCAGTCAGGGAAGGGACCACACCCAGTCACCTGAACCGATCGATCCAGAAACCACCGACACACAGACATCGCCATAGAACACAAACCTAAGACAGACCAACTCACGAACAGACACTGAACAGAACAACAGCCATCACGACCAATAACAAGACTGTAACACACCTCTATAGGCACGTTACACAGCTTTGACGCACCAAGGCAGGGGCGTCAGGACGAACAGGCCTAAAACCCACACTCGAACGATGTAACGGCCTACTATAGGCGCGTTACATGCTCTGATGCACCAAGACTGGGGCGTCAGGGCCAACAGACCCAAAACTCGTTGAACAGGGCTGTGACGCACCTCTATAGGGGCGTCACAGTCATGTAACGGTCCATAACTGGTCCATCACACTGACCTAGCCTCGAAGAACCTAAAATGACTAACGGCTGTGGCGGTCTATCGTAGGACCGTCACACAGTTTAACGGTCTCTATAACGACCGTTACACTATCACAGAGGGAAAAATAGTGGAATGGCTGAATCGGCCCGTTCCACGCCCCATTCACGCCGAAGCGTAAGTGAAACAAAGCCATACAACCACAGAAGACATCTGGAAGCTAAAAACGGCACATGCACGCATTCGATCGCAAAAATGGGGCAATTCTGACGAATCTACCCAAATCGGGTCACTGGGGTTCCCGGACTCCTACCGGCCCCAAATGATAACCGATCGACACGAAACTAGCGGGTACGAGATCCTAACATCCGGACGGTCATTTTGATAGTAACTATACTACAAACTGTCACCATTTTCGGTGAACCCTACAAATCCCAAAAATAATGATTTTCCCTAAACTGGCCTGATCTCACTTGATAGGGCACCAAACCGCACACAGAGATAGGGGAAACGTATAGAACGAAGTAGCGATCCATCTCCCTATCTCCACCGAAGAAATCGAGCGTCGAAGCAACTAAACCGCGCCGAAAATCACAACGCGAACCGCCCACATTGGCTTTGAATCCACGAATGGGATAGCGCCAACACCACGCATCCATCACGCATCTCAGTAGCCTCCCGACATCGTCAGCTCACCCGCGGTCATCTCCGTCTGCAGCCGAAGCCGTGGGAATGAGAGAACGAGAGAGGACGGGAGAGAGAGAGTGAGAGAACGTGAGTGAAAGGAGAGGGAGGGTGGGGGGGTTAAATGGATAGGAAATTAGGAAATTTCCTAATTTTCGTAAACCCGTAAATCTGACCGAAAATGCACTAATTCAAAAAAATAAGTAAAAATAGCCAAAATGATCCTCGCGAAGAGTGCATCGCAATTGTATCATCCACGAGTCGAGGAATTGGGAAATAAACTCACCATAGGGTTCCGTAAGTTATACAGGAGAAAAATCCACACAGATCATAAAACTCAACTCGGGAGCTACAAAAGTGATCCGAAACTCTCCAAAAAGGATCCAAAAGACCTAATAATGATCCAACAAAGATCCACTAAGGATCCAGGGCATCACATCCTCCCCTCCTTTAAGAAATTTCATCCTTGAAATTTAAGGACTAACAAAGGAAGAAGCAGGGAAGAACAACCTGACAACACAACTATGAAGCGACACGAATCATGAGAAACACAGCTTAGAGGAACATAGTCAGACCATAATCACACGCAAATGCTCAGGACTGAGCATGACACAAGTGACCACAAGTTCGACACCTCCGAAACAAGACAACTTCACTTACGTCTCATAGGGAAAGAGACACGATTGCCACAACCACAGATCATGAAAAATGAAACGACAGGCACATCAAGCAGTAGCTTAAACAAGGAAACACAGTCCTCTCAGCTGACTGCCTGACAACATCATTGGCTCTAGTGTCAAAGGCAACAGGGAACACCTGGCACACATGACACCAATGACAAATTCATGGAGACAATAGCAACATGGCAGCACCAGACCATGAGCACAGTCAAGCCAGTCCTCAGTCAGACATCATATTTGATCGAGTCACAAGCTAACTCTACCTGGGAAAGGAGTATAGCAAAGCTAACTGACAAGAGTTGGTCCATAAAGTGCTATTGATGGATAGATAAAATCATGGAGAAACAGCACTCGAAACAATAACAACAACAGCACTCGCAGGATTCCAGCTCCGTACAACACACAGAACTACGAAACAACTGCAAGTAGGGTCACATCAAGGCACAAAAGTAGCTGATCACACGACTATAGGGAATGAGTCATGCATCGAGTAGCTCACCAGGAAAAGACCCACGACAACGAGAAACGATAGCAAGAACCACAATCTCAAGGGCCGTATCTCCAGGACTGGGTGAGAACTAGTGCTTTTATCAGGTTTTCCACCTTGTCTATCACGAAAAATTTTGGATGTATTGCTTATTTCCCTTTGTGTTTGTTGGGATTGTGCAAGCTCTACTGGTGTACTGGCCGAGATGGGTGACTCTTCCCTAAGCTTGGGGATCGAGTGGCCTACGTCTGCCTACCCACCAGAGCTGTTGCTGGATGCTAGTGTAGGAGCCGCCTTGCTCCAACGAGCCCGAGGCTACCTGCGAGGCGACCCTCTACCTTCTCTTAGGCAACAGTTAAGGGAGTGTACCCAGGGCTACCACATCCTTGGCTTCCCCCGTGATCTTTGGATGTCTGGTTTGGCTGGGATCTGGGTGGAGTACCTACGACTTCGGGAGGCTCAGGAGCAGACGGCTCAGAGGCTGGCAGCCATTCAAGAGGCGCAGGAGTAGCGGGCCTGGCTTGTGTCAGTCGTGGTGAAGTAGAGGGGCCACGCTAAGGCGGCTGTGCTACTTTCCTGTGACTGAGCAGCACAGCTGGGAGAGGCCGAGAGCCAGGTCGAGGCCTTGCGAAAGGCCCTAGAGGAGTAGCTGTCGGTCATAGAGCATGCCCGAGCTGAGTGGAAGGATGTTGAGGCTACAACTGAGGCTAGTGCTCAGCTATTATCGACCTTGGAGGCAGAGCTCGCAGCTGCAGAGTCTCATCAGGCAATGCTGGAGGGGAGCGAACCCGAGATTTGATTGTACCCCCCTTCCCCTTTTTGGTTGTGTCATCGGGATTGTATGCCTTTCGTTACCCCAAGGGTATGTCTTGGGCTCCTTTACAAAGTATTAGTGACAACTTGCCAGACTTTTGTTATTTGCTAAGTTGTCCCACTTTTCTTCTTGTGGAACATTGTTATGTGTATGGGCTGGTGACCACTTACTATTAGTCGTGCTTGATTCTTCTACTGTGTACCGGTGTAGGGGGTAGAGGGCTGGGGTTACCTAATTTTGGGTGTAGGTATAGGGGACTGAGCATGGAGAATGGTGCAACTGAGCGCTGGGTACTGGGAACTAAGTGCTGGGTACTGGGAACTGAGTGCTGGGTACTGGGATAGGGATACTGGATGTTGGGGACTGGGGGATGAGTACTGGGAAGTGGTGAAAGTGACTGGATGTTGGAGGACTAGTCCCTCGGAGAGTAAAAGCCTGTGTGGTCTTTGGTTGGTGTAGTCCCATGGGAACGTGACGATCTACATGGCTAGGGCTACTGGGGTGATTCTGTAGTGTGTCGGCTATAGGCCAAATGGTGGCGTACCAGCTATTGACATGTTGTTAGCCAAAAATGTAATTCACATTGGCCTGGGGGACTGGGGCTAGGCTGGCCGGGTGGCCTCGGAAGGCATTGTGGCCAGGAACTGAGACTAAGGTAGGAACTGGAGGTTAAAGCTGGGTCGGGGACTGGGAGTGGCATTGGAAATAGAGTCACAACCAGAGATGGGGGCTCTGGAGCTATCCGACTGGTGTGTAAGGTATGGTAGCCGGAGTGTTGGCACTGGAGACCAAGATTGGAGTTGGGCGGCTAGCCTGTGGAGGCATCACAGCCGAAATACTGGGGCTAGAGACTGGAGCTGGAACTTGGTGGCTGGCCTGTAAAGGTGTTGTAACTGAAATATCGGGATTAGAACTAGGGCTGGAACTGGGCGGCTGGCCTGTAAAGGTGTTGTAGACGACATACTGGGACTGGTGACTGGGACTGGAGCTGGGCGGCTGGCCTGTGAAGGGGTTGTAGCTAAAATACTGAAACTGGTGTTGGAATTGGACTAGAGCTGGCTGGCTGGCTGGCCTCTGAAGGCGTTGTAGCCGGAAGTTGAAACTCGAGATTAGGACTGGCCGACTGGCCTATGAAGGCGTTGTAGCTGGAATACTGGAACTAGTCGGCTAACCATCAAGGTGTGTAGCTGAATGTTGGAGCTAGAGGCTAGAACTGGAGCTGGCCGGCTAGCTACTGATGTGTAGCAACCGAAAGGCTGGAGCTGGTCGACTGACAGTTGGGGTGTGTAACCAAATATTAGGACTGCAATTGGCAATGGCCGACTCTCGAGGGTGTGTTGGCCACTATTGTTGTGAAGTGACGTTGAGCTTGCCATCGGTAGGATGTCGCAGTTGACGGCTTCCGATAGCGAGGAGTAGAGAGGAAGAGGATTTTTTTTCTTTCTCTTTACCAGCTCTACTGTCCTTGCAAGTTTTCGCTAGAGCTGGCCCCCTCTTACTTTTTCTGGTGCGCCCTTGCAGGTTTTCGATGCCTGCAAATATCAGAAGCCAAAGAGACATCAGAAGGAGCCTCGGGGGTTACCCCAGGGGACGACCCTCCGACGCTTAAGTCAGTGTCTGGAAGCAAAGTGCAGAGGAGAGCAAAAGGAGAGAGAGAGAGAGATCATCGCGGTCAATTGTAGGCCCGTAGATATCTTCCGGACGAGTGCTCGCCGCTCCCGGTGGACACTTGGTGAGTGCTTACCGGGTGGTAAGGTCGCCAGAAGGAGACTCGCAGAGCGTGGGCAGGAGTTCCCTTCTTCTCTTTGTGTTGCTGGACTAGTAGCTCTCTTCTCTGAGGTTGTGTTTTAGCGAAATGAACCACCATCCCCCTCTCTATCGTCTGTCTCCCTTTTTATATGGGGTTGTCCTGGAGTGGAGGCCCCATCCCTTTGCAGGGAAGGGCTTCTATAGTAGAGTAACATTCCTCCGCTACGATGGCGGGAATTGCCAGTTGGAGGGTGACTTCTCCGGCGCTGGCCTGTCCTTGGGTGAGTCTTATGGCTCTCATTGGGCGTGCTCGCCCGTTTACGGGGTCAGGGCCAAAGTCGTGGGGAGTAATAGTTCACCGTCGAAGAATACTCCGGTGGTGACTGCGCGTGGGCCGCGCTGTAGAATCCGAGGCTCTTCTTGGGCTGGGCCTTCTTTTACTGGGCCAGGAAAAAGTACCTGCTTCCTTAGGAGGGTTCGTTGCTCTCGTTCCTTTATCGGCCTAGGTGTCATTAGGCCGCTCTTGGGCCAAGCCGATTTTACCCTCCTCACTTTCCCCCTACTCTCAGTCACCGAGCACTCAGCAGGGGGCTGTGAGTAGGTCAGCAGAGGGTACTCCTCGGCTTCTCCAATTGCCAGGCTCCTTGCGTTATGAGTGTTGGAGGCATTGAGATTAGCTTGGCGTGCAAGGCTCTTTTGGCGGTGGCCGAGGTCGTGCTGGTAATAATAACCCACATCTTGTCGTGTTTCATGAGCGCAGGTATTGAACGGTTGCCTAGCAGGCATGGCAGGCATCTTTTCACTTGCTCTGGGAGGAGTGGCGTGACCGGTCACGAAAGATTATAAGGGTGACTGCGTGTTCTCTCTATAGTCTCATCCACGCCTAGTTGGTCGTCGAGCTTCTCCGTAGGCGTCTTCCTCCTCTGCTCGGTGAGGACTCTTTCCTTCCTTGCATTCTCCTTCTTCTGTAGCCATGTCTCCTCACCAGAAAATTCTTCAGGCTAGCTCTTTTTCATCCGAAGAAGCACATTAAGGCTGGGGGGGTGTGCCTATCACTTTTGGTGCCGACATTAGCAGGTCTAGGTCTCTGCCGTTGGTAGCGTACCAGGTGTACAATTACTTGCGAGGGGCCTTCTAGATTCCCCGGGAGCTCGACATTATCTTTCCCGCCGTAGGTGACGACATCATGGCTTATCCTGCCGACGGGATCATGATCCCAATAGATTCTTTTCAAGCGGGCTTCCATATCCCTGTTCATCCCTTCATCATGACTGTCCTTCAGCATTACAGATGGCGTCCTGGGGGGATAACCCCAAATTCATACTCCATCCTGTGTGGGTTTATTTATTCGTGCAGTAGGGCGTCGGTGGAACCGACTGTAGATCTGTTCCGACATTTCTATCTTCTCCAGAGTTGCCCATCCGATACGTACTTTGCGTATTTCAAGTCTCTCTCCCGCCAGTACCTCATCTGAGTTTCCTTCGCCGCGTACAATTGCAAAGGTTGGGCGGAGAAGTAGGTGTACCTCGTCAAGTCGCAGGACTGGGAGGCCTCCAACAGATGGATGCGTGGAGGTTCCCCCCCCCCTCACCTGGCGAGATAGTAAGCCTTCCCTCTGGGCTGAGGATTGGCAGAAGCTGAAAGACATCGAATGGTATCCTCTGGCCGACGCAAACTTGGTTCTGACTCCAGCGTTGCTCCAGGAGCTGGAGCTATGTCCCCTGTTACTGCAGGGTACGGGCTTTGTCCCTTCCATAGGTCGCCCTGTTTGTGGAAGATGCTTAACCAAATTCCTTTTTGTCTTCACGGGCATGCGAGCCTCGGGGCTGGACCTCCGAGATTGTCAGACTGTCGTGGAATGCTCCTCGCCCCGTGGACCATGTGACTCTGGGAACTGGCCAGGTGTCAGTCATCGCCCCCCCAGCCAAGGTGGTGTTTGCTCCGGGAAGGTTGTAGCATTCAGTCCCTACCGGAATTCCCTTGTTGCATTTGCCGGCTGTGTCTGCTACTGGCGGGGGCAGTTCTATGGCGAGTGGAAGGTTATTTACTCATTTTCAAGGGGAGCGGTGCTTGCCTCTAAGGAACTCGTAGGTTTCTTTAATTGAGTACGACTGGTGATGCTTTACTAGAAAAATTTTCTGAGATTCATAAAATTCCATGTTCTGGGTACCTCTTGTCCCCCCAGCGTCGCTAGTTGGTACACTCCTTTGCCGAGTGCTTCGGTTACCATGTATGGGCCTTCCCAATTTGGTGCAAGCTTTCCAGCAGCCTCCCTTGGGTCTGATATGCTTGCTCGCCGTAGTACCAATTCTCCGAGGAAGAAGTGTCATTTCTTGACTCGGGCATTGTAGTATTGGGCCAGCTTTTATTGATATGCTGTGAGTCTCACTTGAGCGCGTGCTCTATCTTCTTCAAGCAGATGCAAGTTTTCTCGTATTGCTTGGTTGTTTCTGGCGCCATTGAAGTGTCCCACTCGTAGCGAGGGGTTGGATATCTCCACTAGGACCACTGCCTCTGTGCCGTAAGCGAGATGGAAAGGTGTCTCTCTTGTGGTGGCTCTGGTAGTGGTTCGGTGAGCCCATAGAATGCTCAGAATTGAGTCTATCCATGAGTCACATGCTTGGTCCAGACAGGTTTTGATGCCGTGGAGGAGTGTTCTGCTAGCATTTTCCACCAATCTGTTAGCCTGGGGATGTCCCACAGACGTATAGTGGTTCCAAATCCCTAGCGCCGAGCATTTCTCCTGGAAGGCAGTGCTCGCAAACTGTCTACCATTGTCAGTTGTGAGAACTCTCGGGATCCCAAACCGACAGATGATACTTCGTAGTACAAACTTCCATGTTGCTTCACTCGTAATCTTTCCTAATGGTTCAACTTCGACCCATTTGGTGAAATAGTCAATAGCGACCATGAGGAACTTCTTCCTCCCTTGCGCTTCGGGGAAGGGGCCCAATATGTCCACCCCACACCGAGCAAATGGGCGAGGCTCCATCAGGGTGTGTAGTTACGTAGCAGGTCGGTGGTGTAGATGGGAGAACTTCTGGCATTGAGGACACCTCCGGACGTACTCGAGGCATTCCTACTGCAAAGTGGGCCACCGGTACCCTTGCCGGATCAGCGTCCGTGCGAGTGCTCGCCCCCCTACGTGGCCTCCGCAAAGTCCTTTGTGGACCTCTTGGATGGCCTGACTGGCTTCCGTGGGGAACAAGCACTTTAACAGTGGAGCTGAGAGGGATCGACGATATAATCGACAGTTCATCATTGTGAAGTGGGCTGCTCGTGCTCACGTGCGACGGGCTTTGGTGCGGTCGCTTGGGAGTTGTTGCCGCAGGAGAAAATCCAATAAGGGATCCATCCAGGAAGGTTCATAGTCGATGGCGTTCACCTAGGATGTTGTTTCTTCTATGCTCAGCACTGATAGTTCTTCCACCAGGATTGATCTCGAGTTAAAAACTGTGGTGGCAGACGCCAAGTGAGATAGGGTGTCTGCTCGGACATTTTCTTCCCTCGGGATGTGGACCACCTTGAAGTGGGAGAATTCTTTTGCCGCAGCCTTGGCTTTCTCCAAGTACTTGATCATGGAGGGATCGTGTGCTTCAAATTCCCCTCTGACCTGGTTGGCGATGAGCATGGAATCACTATATGTTTGCACGCTAGACGCCCCTAGGCATTTCGCCATACGCAGCCCTAAGAGGAGTGCTTCATACTCGGCCACATTATTCATGGTCGGGAAGTTGAAACGCAGGGCATACTGAAGCTGTAATCCTTCTGGCGAAAGTAAGACTAACCCTACTCCTCTACCAGCAGTGCAGGATGACCCATCGACATACAGTTCCCATGTGGGCCGTGAGGACTGCTCGGGTGAATCTTCAGTAGGTATCGTACATTCGGCGATGAAGTCAGCGAGGATTTGGGCCTTGATCGTGGTCCTCGGTCGGAACTTGACGTGGAATTCACCCAACTCGATAGCCCATTTGATCAACCTCCCTAAAGCGTTAAGGTTCTGGAGAATTTATCATAGTGGTTGGTCGGTGAGGACAATGATTGGGTGAGCCAAAAAATACGGACGCAGCTTGTGAGCGATTGTAACTAGGGCTAAGGTGAACTTTTCAGTTCGTAAGTACCAAAATTTTGGTCCTTGTAGTGCCCAACTAACGTAGTAGACGGGCTTCATGATATCAGCTTTCTCTCGAGTGAGCACAGCACTCATCGTGCTCAGTGTCACTGATAGGTACAGGAATAACTGTTCTCCCTTCTGCGGCTTGGAAAGTATGGGAGGAGTCGCCAGGTAGCATTCATGCCCATTGGTCGACTGAACTCTGGAAAACCTGCAAAAAAGAATTGTGCCTAGTAAATCATATCCATATGGTAAGAGCTTCATGCCCTCATTTATTCCATGCATTTTGGGACTTGATTTGGCTTTGTTTATACATTTTGACAACTTGATCATTTGAGATTTGGACATTACACAAAATAGCCTTAAAACATGCTTAAGCACTCTTAATCCTCACTTTTGACTACTTTGACATGGCACGAGATAGGAACATAGTTTAGGGTTTTGTTATCATCAAAATCACTTAGAGAGACTCAACAGTCAGCTGACCTTTGAGGTGCGTAGCCGAATACTGTAGCTGGAGACTGGAATTGGCGAAGACCAACCCTCGGGTGCACGGTGGCCACCATTGCTATGAAGTGGCATTGAGCTCGCCGTCGACAGGATGTCGTGGCTGACAACTTTCATCCATGGGGAGTGAAGAGGAAGAGAGTTTTTTTTTCTCTTTACCAGCTCTACCACTCTTGCGGATTTTCGCTAGAGCTGGCCCCCTTTTACTTTTTTCGGTGCACCCTTGTGGGTTTTCACACCAAGGGGTTGCTCGATTTTTCATAAGGCATCCTTGCAGGTTTTTACCTCAGCTGGGTTGATGGTAATTTCTGCCCTCAGTAGTCCTATGGAGGGAACTGCCTGAGGTTGTCGGGGTATCTTTATTTTTAACCTCATATTTTATCTTTTCTTGTTATTTTTTTTTGAATTTAGGGATTGTCGTCCGTAGCATGCTACTGTCAGGGGTCGTAGCCTAAAACTGGGGATGTCGATGACTTGATATCACTCTAACCCTAGTTAGGGCTCTTGCAGGTTATCAAAGTATGGCTCTGGGGGCCACTTTATCTTGGTGGAATGTGAATGTGGTTATAACTAGTGGGTTAGGGACTCAATAGGAATTGAGGTTATGGCTGGAATTGCGGTGGTTGAACCGTAACAGACTAGCAACTGGGGATTCTGGGTTAAAGAATGTTTTAAGGCGTATAGACGTAGATTAAAGGGAGTCTAGAACTTGGCTGAGACTGAGGTTCATGGAAACAGGTAATAGGGATACGGCATGGTTGCGGGTGTACGTGGGCCTGCTATGATGAAGCGAAGGTCGAGAGTACGATAAGTCGACTGGGGTAGCATAAACTGACTGGGAAGTGCCAGGTTGATGAGTTAAGAGTATGTGTGGGTTAGAGGCATATAATTTGTTGAGAGGTGAGAGGGTAGAACCTGATTGGTGGAGAAAGATTTTTTTTATCTCATTACTGACCCTACCGCCCTTTCAGGTTTTTGCCAGAGCTAGCCCCCTTTCACTTTTTTCGACATGCCCTTGTGGATTTTTACGTCGAGGGCTTTCCCAATTTTGCCTGAGGCGCCCTTTCGAGTTTTTACCTCAGTCAAGTTGTTGGCCTTTTTGCCCCTGATCATCCCTTTGTGAAGAGGATGACCGAGTCCGCTGGGGTATCTCTATTTTTAACTCCATTTTCTTTTTTTACCTGGGAACTTGGTGGCTGGATCATTGCTAATGCTGGGCGTCCTCGCTCTTGCAGTCGCTGGGATGAAGCTGGGAGACCAACCGCTACAAGGGCATGATGGTGGTGCCGAGAGGGCCCGACTAGCCCTGTCATTTCATCAGGGAGAAAGACTAGGGGGAGCGACCAATCCCACCCCTCAAGGGGGCTGGATACTGGTTCTACTGGGGATGGCTGGGGTGCGTGCTTTTAGTCTGGATGGCACGCGAACTTGTGCTCTAGCGCGTGGTACAGCTTCATGTGTTTACCATCGAGAGGCGGGAACTACTTGTTACCCTTATGGTCGACAACCGTGTAGGCCCCACCTTCATAAACATTGTGGATGATGTACAGACCCCGCTAGTTATGCTGCAACTTTCCACTGGAGCACCCCACCATGACTTCCTTTTCCTTAATCATGACAAGGTTGCCTCGCTTGAAGGCTCGCTGTTTGACGAGCTTATCATAGGCTCGCGCCAAGCGGGCCTTGTATACTTGTAGGTGCTTGTAAGCTTCGAGTCGTTTGCCTTCTAGGTTGGTGAGCTTTTCTAGCCTTCTCTGGTATTCACCTTCATCTGGGCCAACTAGGTCGGTGTAGACCACCACGCAGTAAGATGCTAATTGGATCTCGATGGGGATGACAGCTTCTGACCCATAAACTGTTGGATCCCCTAGTTGATTTTGGTTGTTGTGTTTTAATGATGACAAATCTTGTGTGTATGTGTCTTTTATATAGAGCCGCAATCCACCAAAGCATGATGAGACTCGAGCCAATCCATGCCCAAAATCACATCGAAGTCCTGAAGCGGTAATGCGTAGAGTCTGGCTGGCAAGTTCTGCCCTTCCACCCACATAAGTACCTTCTCGAAGTAGTACGGGGTGTGCACGAAATCATCGGTAGGTAACTCCACCGCCATATCATAGGACATCTCGATCACCGAGTCCTCCGCACTTTGAGCAAAGTCCTCCAAAATAAATGAATGTGAAGCTCCCGAATCGAACAAAACACGAGTCGCGCAACCTAAAATCGAAAGAGTACCTTCTACCAACTGCGACGCCTCAACCTCTGCTCGGGTCATGTGGGTCACTCGGCCTCGGGATCTCTGCCTCCCTACCGTGGCTGACCGAGTCAACTAAGGAAACTGCTCCTGCTGCTGGTACTACTACGGTTGTGATGACAACTACTGGGGCTAAAACTGCTACTACTACTGAAACTCGAGCTACTGACGTGGCCTCTGTGGATAGTCATGTCTCATGTGCCCCTACTAGTCGCACCTGAAGCAAATCACGGGCGCTGAACAAGGCCTACCTGAATGAGAACCGTCGCACTTGGGACAACCGTCCCGAGAACCAGTCACCAAACCTTGGCGGTGAAAAGCTACCGACTGTTGAACACTACCCGACGACTCCTGCTGTGGCTGCCCCTTACGACCCCGACGCTTCCCGCCAAAGCCCGCTTCCTTGAGTAGGTTCTTGAGCTTCGAGCTAAAGGACAACAACTCTGGCACGGGAGCCACAGACTACACTGCCACGGAACCACCTGCTGAGAGGTGAATAGTACTCTACTGTTGCGCCTCCATCGGCTGGCTGAATCCTACCTGCACCTGACTAGCACTGCCCTGCCCTCGAACCTTCTGCAAATCTCTCTCCAGGGCCGATGCTGCCTTACACGCTGCATCCAAAGTGGTCAAATCTGACGCAAGAAGATGGTGCCTCAACTCTAGCCTCAAACCACCAACAAACTGCTCGGTCTTCACCTCCTCATCTGCCATGATGTGTGAAGCATAACGGCCCAACTCGATAAACCTGGCATGGTACTACATCACCGACATGTCACCCTAGGTCAGCTCCAGAAACTCACGCAACCTCTGTGACCTGACAAAAGATGGACATAAGACACGCTCGAAAGTCGTGACGAACTCCTGCCACCCTATCTACCGAAGAGGACGAGACTGGAACGCTGAACCCCACTCTGACGTCCACCAAGTTCAGGCCGCTCCCTGAAGCCGATGCATAGCCAACACCACCTACTCCTCCTCAACACACTCCATCGCACTGAAAATCCTCTGCACATCATCCAGCCACTCTCTGGCCACCTCTGGATCTGGCTGCCCACTGAAAGGAGGCGGCTGAAATTGTAAGAACTCCTTCAGTACACGACCACGGCCACCACGAGCCTGGCCCTTACCAGCATCACTGCCCTGCTGCTGTTGACCTCCCTGCGACTGACCTCCCAGCTGCCGCTGAAGCACATACTCAAACACACCATAGAAGAAATCCTCCATCCCTGGAGCTCGTGCACCTCCAGCTACACCCTAGGAAACTGAAGCTCTACTCTGCTCCTCTAGACCATCGCCTGACTCTCCCTGCTGGGAACGAGTCCTCCTCTGTGGCGCCATAATACACCTGGCATCAAGGAAAACAACCATAAAATCCATAAAACACACGCGGCTCCTAAGCCAGTCACCAACTGTGCAGGACATTCATGGACCTTCTGGACCACTGCAGTCATTTTAGATTCTTATATACCGCCACAACCTCGCTCTGATACTAGCTGTGATGACCCAGGATCTGAGTACCGGAAAGAAACTGGCGCAACTTGAACCTCGGCCCGCCTCCCACGAGCCCGAAGACTCGAAACGGAAAAAGGATGGTGTGGGGGGTATGTAAGAATCTAAAGTGGCCACAGAGATAGCACAATAAACAACTACATAATAATGTAGAAATTAAATTAATAACTAAACTGCTACAATGTCCAGTACATCTCATGTCCAAATAAAAGTATGGTCAACTGAAAGAAAGGTACAAGTACAAAAGAAAAAGTACAAGTACACTGGGCATACCCTAGCTCTGGCAACTGGCACTAACCTCAGCTACTAGAACCTCGTTGAACACCTGCCATGCCACCCGAAGGCCCGGCCTCACCTGAAACACGGTGAAAAGACACAGGGGATGAGCCTCATTTCATTGGCTCAGTAGGGATCCCGTGGACCCCAAGAGGTGACTGAGGGTAGCCCTATCCTTGCTGCTGTTGTCTGAGGGGTGGAAGATGTCACTCATAGGTCTGATGATGAGCACCCCACGGAGTTAGCTGCGATCCTGTGGGAGTTTTCCAATGTCTTCCTAGAAGACCTCCCTGGAGGCCTTTCACCTATGCGGGATATCCAGCATGAGATCGACCTCGTCCCGGGCTCATCTTTGCCCAACCTTCCACACTACTGGATGAGTCTCACGGACCATGCCGAACTTCAGAGGCAGGTCAAAGAGCTGATGAGTCGGGGATCTCTTAGGGATAGCAAGAGTCCATGTGTTGTTCCTGCCTTGCTCGCCTCGAAGAAAGATGGCACATGGAGGATGTGCGTAGATAGCTGTGCGATCAATAATATTACAGTTAAGTATTGATTTCCCATTCCCTGATTAGATGATTTGCTAGACATGATGTCAGGAGCCACTATCTTTTCAAAGATAGACCTTCGTAATGGCTATCACCAAGTGCAGATCAGGCCTGTGGATGAGTGGAAGACAGCATTCAAGACCAAGGATGGTAAGTATGAGTGATTAGTTATGCCCTTTGGGCTATCCAACGCCCCTAGCACCTTCATATAGTTGATGACCCAGGTTGAACGCCCTATGATCGGGGTCTTCTTGGTCGTCTACTTTGATGACATTCTTATCTATAACTGCACTAGAGAGGACCACTTAGACCACATTAGGCAGGTCTGTGTTGTGCTGAGGTGAGAGAGCTTATTCGCCAACTCAAAGAAGTGTGCTTTTATGACTGATCAGGTTGCCTTCCTAGGGTTCATTATGTCTAGAGATGGAGTCTCCGCTGATCCGGAGAAGATTAGGGCCATCAGGGAGTGGCCCGAGACCCACACACTCCACGATGTCTAAAGTTTTCACGGCTTAGCGATATTCTACCGTCACTTCATTTGCGGTTTCAATTCTATCACCGCCCCGATCACATATTGCATTAAGAAGGGGGCATTCATTTGGACTAAGGCTGCAGCCACTGTATTTCAGGACATAAAGGAGCGTATGACCCAAGCATATGTTCTTGCATTACTTGACTTTTCTAAGGTGTTTGAGGTCACCTGTGATACTTCTGGAGTGGGTATTGGAGGAGTATTGAGCCAGGAGTCCCACCCCATTGTGTTCTTTAGCGAGAAGCTAAATGATGCCAAACTGCGCTATTCTACTTATGATAAAGAATTCTACAAACTCATCCAGGCATTGTAGTATTAGAGGCACTATCTTTTGCACCAAGAGTTCATCCTCTTTTCTGATCATGAGGCCTTACGATTCCTTCATACCCGGAAGAAGCTGAATGCTTGGCATAGCCGTTGGGTGGAGTATCTCCAAGAGTATACTTTTGTTCTTAGGCACAAAGTGGGGGTGGAGAATAGGGTAGACGACGCGCTGAGTCGGCAGATGATGATGTTGACCACCATGAGCGTTGAGGTGGTAGGCTTGGAAAGGCTGAAGGATGCGTATGTAGATTGCCCGGACTTCGGTCTGATTTTTACCGCCCTCCAGTCTCGTGATTTTAGTGAGTATATGTTGTAGTAGGGTCACCTCTTCTGGGAATTTGATGATGATAGGTTGTGCATCCCACGGACTTCTGTTCGTGATTTTCTTACGTGGGAGTTGCACGCAGGAGGTCTTGTTGGCCATTTTGGCCGGAACAAGACTATTGAGGCAGTAGAGCACATATTTTTTAGCCTAACCTAAAGAGAGATGTTGCGCGCATTGTGGCTTAGTGCCGCACTTGTGCTATGGTGACAGAGGAAGCAGAACACCAGTCTCTACACGCCCCTCCCTGTCCTAGATAGTCCATGGTAGGACATTAGCATGGACTTTATTTTAGGCTTGCCTCGCACCCGCCTCCAGCATGACTCCATCTATGTGGTAGTGGACAGGTTTTCCAAAATGGCTCTATTCATTCCCAACTCCAAGATCTCCGATGCCTCGGGGGTAGCACGTCTCTCTTCTTTACCCATTGTGTCTCCAGATTTGGCTTACCCCTCACTATAGTGTCAGATAGTGATGTAAGATTTACTAGAAATTTTTGGAAGGCCCTATGGCACATTATGGGCACACCCAGCTGAAGTTCTCCACTAGATATCATCCCCAGATCGATGGTCAAACTGAGGTAGTTAATAGAAGATTGGGGGACCTTCTCAGGTGTCTAGTTCGAGATAAAGTCAGGGATTGGGATTTGGTCTTATCATTGTGGATCTAATTAAAAATCTAGGAAGACGCACAACGCAGTGGTACTGTCCCGGAGTCGGAGAACGCAACGGTTCACCCTGCACAGTGTTCCGAAGGCCCAACCTGTAAAAACACGCGGAAACCGCTAAACTCAATCCGAGACCCACGAAAATAATCTAAAAAATATTCAAAAAAAAATTGGGGCATTACACGGCAGGGGTTTCCTTCCTCTGGCTTCTCTCTTCGCTCAGATGGCGGTGAGTGGCCATGGAGGCTCTTCTTCTTCTCTTCTTCTTCTTCTCTTCACTCGGGTGGCGGTGGTCGGAGCGGCAGGCTCTTCTTCTCTCTTCTTCTCTTCTTCTCTTCTTCTCTTCTGCCTTCTCCCTTCTTCCTTGTTCTGCCTCTCTCCAGAGCCAGCCTGCGAGAGAGCTTCCTCTATGTGTCTCCTACTCTATCTCGTGGCGAGAAAGGGGGGGCTTTTTATAACCCTGGTGGCGGGAGCGTCGATGGCGGGAGACATGAATGGGAGTTGACCCCGCCCCATCCTCGGTTCGTAGAGGTAGCTGGCATGCCCACCTCAGAGGGCGACACCTCAGCTAGCCAAAGCCATCCCGCTGCGCGCCAAGGACTGTAGGGCATGGCCCTGGATTTCTTCTGCCGGTCGTGTTGGGCAAGGGGCTGACCACTGTGCCACTAGAAGCTTCAGACAGGCGTGCCGCTGGAGGCATCTACAAGGCGTGTCGCTGAAGGCCTTTGCAAGGCGTGCCGCTGAGGGCCTTTAGTCGAGTGTGCCACTGGGAGGGGGCAGCCAAGGTGTGTTGCTGAGAGGGCAACCAGAGGGCGTGTCGTTGAAAGGCTACCTGGAGTGTGTCACTGGGGGCTACTGGCGGTGTGCCGCTAAGGGGCTCTAAGGAGTGTGCCGCTGGGACACTTCAGGGTAGTGTGCCGCTGAGAGGGCTTGTCGGCGTGCCGCTGGAGGACACGATGTGTATGTCGTTGGAGAGGCACGGGATAGTGTGTCATACAAGATTGTGTCGCTGGGGGCACTTCAGGAATGTGCCGTTGGGGCACCTTAAGAGTGGCTTCCTTTTCTTCTCTTCTTCTTTTCATCTTCTCTTCTCTCTTCTCCTCTTCTTTATTCCCCTGCACGTAAAGATGGGGTGAGAATTTTTTGGTGTCCACACCTAAGCAAGGATGACAGAAGTTATGTTATTAGAGTACTACAGCGTTACATGATTATTCAGGATGAATCTGGCAGCATGTGCCCCTAACATTGGGCTATACCAAGTGGGAATAGGAAACCATCCACACAGAGGCTGGATGGAGTCCACAAAAGAGCGGGTTGTACCGATGCCCGAGTATCACGAGAGGGGATAGAACCAAGATATTATACACATATCAAAGTACTTGATATTATTATTCCTCGAAGAAAGGGAGTTAGTAGAGACCATACAAAGATAGGACTCTCTAAACTCAATGGGGTTTGGAGATAATGCAGTGCAGCGAAGATCAGAATTCATTTCGGCAGCATTTTCCCTTACTTCAGATCATGCCAAGAGGATATAGGACATCCATCCACGGAGTGCCGGGATGGAAGTCGAAAGAAAGGGGCGGGCACATAGCCCGGGATCCGAGGGGATCGAGTCAAGATGATGTTTGCCACCATGGTGTTTTATTGATATTCCCTTTTAAGGAACCACCGGAGGACATGTAGTGGCAGAACTCTGTGGGCCATTGGGGTCGGAGAATGTTGGGGTGAAACCCTGTTGATTTAGCACCCGGAGCTATGAGTGAAGAACTGTA
The DNA here is from genome assembly GCA_024336825.1 of Amorphophallus titanum. Lineage (NCBI taxonomy): Eukaryota > Viridiplantae > Streptophyta > Magnoliopsida > Alismatales > Araceae > Amorphophallus > Amorphophallus titanum. The sequence goes on from JANBPO010000881.1 coordinate 492,795, forward strand.
GTCCCCTTGAAAGACTCGAGATCTGAGGAAAATCGAATGAAATTGGGATATTAAGCTCAAGCTAAAACTCACCGGGGTGGAAAATCTCCAAAGTTTAAGGGCAATCGGTGCGAGCAGGGCATGGTATGGGGGGTCTCGACGCGGTCCAGGCCTCGATGCGGCATGATTTGGCGCGAATGGGGTCTCGGTGAGGGGTAGCTCTCAGCGTGGCCAATCCTCTAGGTGCGAGGATGTAGGCGCCTAGGGGAAGCACCCATGCTGATGGAAACTGGCGCCGAGGGGAGTCTTTGAGGGATTCTGAGGGTTTCCAGGGTTCTAGACTGGGGGGGCTTTGATTCTAGGTATTTTGGAGGCTCTGGATGCTCGGCTCAAGGGATTTCAGAGACGGTGGATTCTGAGGAAGCAGTATTTAGATCGTCCTAGGGGAATTTGGAACTTCGCACAGATATATCGTCTGGAGCGGATTAACCACCGGGATGCTTTGATTGTACCCCTCACGCTTGCTCCGTCTTCTCCACGAGCTGCTTCTTCAAGAACTCTATCTCCTGTTGGTACCTTCAGAGTAGCATCAGCACCGATGGGTCCATAGTTGCCGGGTTGGGGATAGCTTCTGTTATCTCCCCTGGTGCACCTTCAGGTAGGATGTCAAGCAGTACATGTTCCTCTACTGTCATCACCACATTGGTAGTTAAAATGGTATTCATCATTTCACAAGTGGTGGGCTAGGGCTTGCCCTCCCCTAGTCACTATCAGCATTTCTCTTGCGGCTTTTGCCCTTCTAGTATTCGGCCCTGGCCTTCCGACCAATCGAACCAGCTCCTGAGGCTCCTTAGGTAGTTTTCCATATTGGTCGGACATCCCAGCCATATTGCAAGTGAAGACTCACATTTCTCTCCTTTGACAGTGGACCCTCCTTTTAACATGCTTTGGGAAGACCAATCTCTCGAATTCGGAGACTCTTCCTCTCTCTCCCTGCTGAGGAGTGGCTTCATCGGCTTCAATCTCCAAGCCTTCTTCATATCCATTGTCGTCAACTGATGATGTCATTCTTCTTTCTTCTTCTTCTTCAACTGCCATTGATGGGCAGTTATCTCCTTCGACTGCAGCGGCTTGCAATAGCCATTGTTGGCCCAGTGAGGGGTTGCCTAGACCCCTGAAATAACTTTTGACCATGTTGGTCATCTCTTCTTGTCCCCGTCCCTGAGATAAGATTGGAGACAATTGTCGACCTCCCATCGGAGGGATGTTAGCGAGCCGGGCTCTTCTGGTAGGTTACTGAAATCTCCTCCCCACTGTGGGGATATTGGCATGTCGGGCGCATGCCCTAAAGCTGACACGGCGTGGAGGATCCACGACCGCCTCTTCTTTTCTTGGGGCCAAGCCCCTTTCCCTTTTCTCCTTCGCTCCAGCAAGCTCGGGGCGACGGCAAACTAGCACCTCCTGGTGGGCAGATTGAGTCTTCTTACGGACCCAGACTTGCTTAAATATCTTTGGCTTGGGGGCCAGCCCCTTTCGGCCATGACGGCCAGCTTCTTCTTTCTTAGCTCTCCTTCCAGAGAGGACCTGGTAGGAGTTGTGGGTAGGTACAACTGGGATTATCCGATCCGGGATCACTCGGGCCTTGCGTCCGTCCAGAAAGAGGCGGACGCCTCCGATCAAGATAGATTTGCCGGACGCGGAGAGCTGCCCGGTAACAATAGCGGCCGCATTCTTTGAAAAGCTCCCTTGTTGGCATCTTCCGGGGCTCTTGGTGTGGACGGGGCGAGCCCCATAGGTAATGTGGTGCACCATGCAACTGGCAACTTGAATTGGGCACCTCAGCGGGCCTGCACAACGTCGAGCCTTTAGGACTTCGACCTCCTTGGCAATCTTCTCCCCAGGGGGCTCCGAGGACTCCACTTTCAGCATGTCAGCGAAGGCTAGCCCCATAAAATTAGGGAAGCCTACCGCTAGCGGGAATGAGCTGAAGACAGTGGGCACCGCCAGGTACCCGTGCTTGGCATGGCCGGTGACAACCACAGGGCCGAAGGTGAGAGCGCCAAATCCTGATGACGTCATTGTTTACCTGAAACAAATAGACAAATAGTCAGTATTCTTGGAGGGAGCCCCTGGAGGCGTCCTCTCTTGGCAAAGAGATGAAGGGAGACTCTGTCCCACAGGGCATGCCAGCTTGTGGGGATGATTATTTTATTAACTATTTTTTATTTAATTTATTTTTTACGTAGGCGTGCCAATCACAGGTAAGTGACAGATTTATTATACGCTCGATCTGCCTTAGTCAGTTGATTATGAGATCCATGTCGGGACTGGAAGTCCGTCATGCCATAAAGGTCATGACGTTAATTATATCTTCCGGGAAGGAAGACAACTCTTGATTAATTGCCAAGATGGGACGTCTTAAGGGGTGATACGAATGCAGAGAGAATGCAGACTGGACGTAAATAGGGATGCCGCAAGATGGATTCATTAATTGGCCCATTCATGCAAAATGCAATAAGTTTATTGATTGATTTATTCATGTGATGTGCAGTTAGGATTTTCGAACCTCGATACATGGCGGAGAATCATAGGTTCGAAGACCACCAACACATATAGCGAGAATTTTCAATCAGGCGTAACCTGACCTTCTATTAATCGCCATTTGATATACCGAGGGTTCGGTCATACTAACACACATTTGGATGATAATGCATGCTAATATGGGTATGGATATGCATTTTTCGAATGATTGACTAATTTGATCAAGGATATTAACCCGTTGTAAACCTTGTTTTGATGATGGCCAACAACCTTATTTTGATGATGGCCAACATTGATCTAAAGTGATGGTGTATAATGTTCATTCAATAGTAAAGTCCATGCACGTTTAATGCTAAGTTCATATAGTTAGTCCGTGCATATTTTAGATGCATTCAAAGTATAAGTCCATGCATGTTGTTCGCCCTTTCATGAAGTCCATGCAGGTTTTCTCCCTATGCATTGTAAAGTCCGTGCATGTATAGTCTTTGCATCTTAAGTCCGTGCACATTGCATCCACTGCATGGCAAGTCCGTACATGCATTGTTCAAGTCCATGGATGAACAGTCCACTACATAGCAAGCCCGTGCATATGAGTCCATGCATGTTCTAGCCTTGGCCAAGAACATAAGTCCATGCACATTCTCCTTAGAAGGAAAGTGGAGTCCGAGCATGAACAGTCACGTCTTCGCCAAGTCCTTGCAAGTCTTTACAAAGTCTGTGCATGTCAAACCCCGTGCATGTTTTCGTATTGAAACCAAGTCCTTGCAAGTCTTCACGAAGTCTGTGCACGTCAAACCCCGTGCATGTTTCTCCTGTGTGCAACTCTTGTTAAAGTACGTGCATGTTCATTTGAAACATGCATCCGTGCATGTTTTAACTCTGCTTCACAGAACTTGTATCCGTGCATGTTTCTTTGAAAGATGCGTCCGTGCATGTTCAGTTGAAACATGCATCCGTGCATGTTTTGCCTTACGTCACAATGCCCACGACTTAGCAATCAAGTCCGTGCACATATCATACCCCGTGCATTTTCCTCAAAACAAAGTCCTCGCATGCTCCGCCTGCTATCAAGCCCGTGCATCACCTTGCTAGTCTTGTATTAATGTCGGTGTATGCACTGTTGTAAGGTCAGTGTATGTCCGAGCATACAATGTAATAAAAGTATTGCATGTCCGAGCATATGCATCATGTCCTTCTCTGCAAGTCCGAGCACACATTAACACCCGTGCATGTTTTGCTCACCGTTTGTCAAAGTAGGAGCATACACTGCAGCAGAGATAGTGTATGTTCTTTTAAGGTCCGAGCACATACACCAGCAAGTCCAAGCACATAATAGCGTCCGTGCATTTTTATGCCTGTTGCTTGTTAGAGTCGGAGCATACACTGTAGCAAAGACAGTGTATGTCCTTAGAAGGTCCGAGCACATTAGAGCTAGTCCAACCCCGTGCATCTTTTGAAGTCAGAGCATACACTGTAGCTAAGACAGTGTAAGTCTGAGTAGGCCTATCCTATGACTACCTTAGCTGCAGCAAGTCCGAGCAGATACTGTAGTAGCCCGTCTACATGTACTTAACATACTCCGTGCATCTTTCTTATGTCCATTACATTTTCAACTAATCTAATGATTGTTTCTGTGTTGACAGATAATGTTTCGTGGAAGATAAGGATGGCACGTGATCCAAGATTGGATGTTGTGCCAAGATGGTGACACGTGTAAAGCGGCATGGTTAGATGCTGCCACGTGTGGAGGCTCTAGGGCGGGAATTCATGGAAGACACATGCCCCTTCTGCTACTGATATAAAAGGGAAGATTTCTCCTTTTGGAGAAAGTGATGGTGGATGATTTCCAGATGAGCATAAGCTGATCTGTGCCATCTAGAGAAGAAAAAGAGAGAAGTAAAAGAGGAGAAGAGAAGAGGTTTTTTGAAAGTAGAGTGTTGGAGAGTTTATGAGAGAGAGGGGTCACTCAGTCTCCTGGTTCAGAACTGGAGCTGAGATTGATCAAGTGATGAGCTACATTTCCCATTTGGGATCTTTGTGTTTTTCTTGTTTTTGTTTCTCTTTTTTCTAAACTTGTTCTTCAAGCTATTCATCAGCGGAAGTTAAGTTGTAACTCATCAGCGTGCAAAGAAGTGTTCTCTGGTCGGGTTAAGCTGTAAGTCCCTAACGCAAGCTATTAGTTAGTAGTGTTGGCAAGCTGTGAAGTCCAGTAGATTAAGCTATGTATCAGCAGAGAAAGTCACATTCCAATTGTAGTGTGGGGTGGACGTAGATCTCTAGTTTGAGATCAAACCACCTTAAAAGCTTTATGTCTACTATGAGATTGAATTTGATGTTTGCCTTGTTAAAGTTCTTTGTTCTTCGCTCCGTAGATGTTTGATGAGAATCGTGTGAGATCCAAGTTATAGAACCTGTTCTGACTTAGTTCTGTTTGAGTGGTAGGTGACTGCCCTGTAGTAGCTTGTTCTTATTCCGCATTTGATTCTATGGTAGTTATCCCCACCCATAACACCTTCCAAGTGCTAGCAAGCCAGAGGGTGAATTTTGATGACAACAAGCAAGGGAGGCCAACCCCGAACTTACCAAAATTCAAGCAAATGTGGGTTCCCAAGAGGACCCGAGATGCTGCACCAGGCTTGCAGAACTTCAATAATTATATTGATGTCCCTAGGAGTGGGGGAAACAAAATTATGCATGCGGAGGAAGCTGTAGCTACAACTCCTGTCAGGGCTTGTGTAAGGCAGGCCAAAATTTCCAAATATTTAAGCGGTCTCAATCAAGTGGCCAAACTAACATGGCTTTCACACATGTCATCGGCCCGAATCCAAGCGCTGCCTTCTGCCATCCCCGTGTATTCCCCACGGTGGGTTCGAGGACCCCGAAGGAACTGCTCCTCGGGGAATCCGCACGCAACTTTTTCAAAGTCCGCTCACGTTTCTTCGGGGGAGGGGGTAGTTAAGGCATGGGGCGTCGACGTAGAGGGGGGGCGTCAACTTCTGCCTGTAAAAGGCTATGGAGAGTGGTTTTGGCCTGCTCATCCTTTAGTCGTGCCAACCAACCCCTTTCGCCCCCCTCCATCTTCTTTCTTCTTCTTCCTCTCTTGTTCCGGCGGAGCCATGGAGTCTGCCGATGAAGACAGAGATCACGGAGTTCACTGGAGCGGATGGACCATCTCAAGATAACAGAATGGAGGACTAATGGGTGGACGACATAACAGAAGGGAGGACAGGCGATGGATCCTCCTCCCCAGACGTGCTGTCGCCCACCCAAGGTGAGGGAAGGGGGCTCCGGAGACGTGCCTTATGTTGCATCTCCTTGCTGGGAGAGCGAGACACCTCAAGAAGGCCACTCTGGGTTGTGCAGAGGAAGCCTCGCCTCGTGTAGCAGAAAAACCAGATCTGTGCACGAGAGGGCTCCATGCCGTCTGCCTTTCCTCCCTCTTCTTTCCCCAGGTGGGCTTCCCCACCTTTTCCTTTTCTTCTCCTCTTTTCTTTTTCCTGTTTCTTCTTGTCCGTGCTTTCCTTCCAGATGGTAGGCATGAACGCGGCATTTCTTTTTTATATTTTCCTGTTTTTCCTTCCCGGCACTGTCCTCTAAGGGCATGGGCACGGCTGTAGCCCCATTGCCTGAGCTAGTTTTCACACTCGGTGGAGTTAGTGGCTCGGTTTTGAGGTTGCTCGCCCTGTGCATGCGCCGAGCCATCAGTCTCATTGTATGGGCCTCAGTTGCCTCAATGTATCCGGAAGCATTGGAATGCAATAAAACTTCTATTTGTATCTTATGCATTCGTTCTTGTGCATGTATGATATCAAAATTACAAGTTAAAATTGCTCAAAAATAAAATTTACGTAGTGAAGTAGCGTTCCATGTCTGCGGGATCGGTTCGCCTTCCATGGTTGTCAGCCTGTAAGCCCCTTTTCCGAGCATCTCGACCACTCGATAGGGACCTTCCCAATTCGGAGCCAGCTTCCCCACCACCTCCAGGGGTCGAGAGGACTCGGCCTTCCTTAGGACTAAATCTCCTGGGAGGAACTATCGATCTTGAACCTGATCATTGTAATAACGGGCCATGCGCCATTGATACTCTGTCACTCAGATTCTCGTGGCTTCACGTACTTCATCTGCTAGCTCGAGATTCTCCAGCAGTTTCTTATCATTTAGCTCAGGCTGGAAATAAATAACCCGAAGGGACGGACTGCCGATCTCCAGCGGGATGACGACCTCGGTGCCGTAGACCAGCTGAAATGGGGTTTCACCTGTAGAGACTTTCGGAGTAGTGCGGTAGGACCATAGTACGCTAGGCAATTCCTCGAGCCAATTTCCCTTGGCTTTATCTAGTCTGGTCTTTATGCCCTTGAGCAGTGTTTTGTTAGTGTTCTCGACCAAATCGTTAGCTTGCAGGTGAGTTATCGACGTGAAGTGATTGCGAATATGCAGGTCGACACACTTATTCTTAAAATAAGCGCAATTGAACTACCGGCCATTATCGCTCACTATCACTCGGGGGACGCCAAAGCGACATGATCGACCACCACACAAAACTCCAAACCACTCCTTCGGTTATACTCATTGTCTACATTTCCTACACTCATGCATGTTCTTCATAGAACTCTTGAGCAAGTGTTTTGATCAATTCATGTGAATGTTGGTAGAATGTGGTTGAATTATGTTTTCACATTGTTTAAACACTAAGGAATACTTGGTTGTATGTTTTGTCATTTAACCCCTCTCATATTTCATTGATCTCTCTCTTCTACAACATGACTCAATAAAGGAAATTACATAAGATATGACTCAATGAAAGGAAAATTAACATGTGATAACATAGTCGGTCCTCCGCAAAGTGATGTAGGCGATCCGAGCCAAAGAGAGCGCTGTGAGATGCCCTCATCAAAATGACATTTCAAAGTAGGTATGGACATTTCAAATTTGTAGTAATGCCTTTTGGACTAACAAATGCTCCTACAGCTTTCATGCAACTGATGAATAATATGTTTTGACCCTACTTTGATCAATGGGTCGTGGTGTTTATCGATGATATTCTCCTTTACTCCAAGAGCAAGGAGGAGTACAAAGAGCACTTGAGAATGGCACTACAAATTTTAAGAGATCATCAATTATATGCTAAGTTCGGTAAGTGTGAGTTTTGCTTGTAAGAAGTATCCTTTCTAGGCCATATCATCACCAAGGACGGCATTATTGTAGATCCCTCTAAGGTAGAAGTAGTAAGGAATTGGGTTAGGCCAGCGAATGTAACTAAAGTTAGAAGTTTTCTAGGGCTAGCATCAGAGATTCATTAAGGATTTCTCTAAGATTGCAGTACCCCAGACTAGATTGACCCGTAAAGAGAATCAATTTGAATGGTCAGAGGAGTGAGAGAAGAGTTTCCAGACATTGAAGGAGTGTTTGACCACCGCCCCTGTGCTAGCCTTGCCTTCTGGAGAAGGAGGTTTTAAAGTCTATACCGATGCCTCAGGAATTGGCTTAGGTTGCGTATTGATGCAGCGTGGCAGGGTAATAGCCTATTCTTCTAGATAGTTGAGGAAGCATGAAGAGAACTATCCTGTCCACAACCTAGAGCTCGTTGCCGTGGTGTTTGCCTTAAAGATTTGGAGGCACTACCTGTATGGAGAAACTTTTGTTGTATTTTCTGATCATAAGAGCTTGAAGTATTTGTTCTCCCAGAAAGAGCTTAATATGAGACGGAGGAGATGGCTTGAATATTTAAAGAATTTTGACTTCTCCATAGAGTATCATCCTAGGAAAGGTAATGTAGTGGCAGACGCCTTAAGCTGGAGGCCGATAGCTAAATTGTCGAGCCTTATGTTGCAAGAGTGGAGGATGCTGGAGTAGCTAGCAAGCCTAGATCTCAACATTGGTGAGAAGAAGGATCGGATTATGATCGCCCAGTTTCAGCTTCATCCAGAATTGATGGCTGAAATTACGACCTTGCAAGAAAATGACCCTTTTCTGGTAGTGATCAAGGAAAATTTGAATAGTCGACCAGATTTTCTGCTGGTTGAAGATGGCAGATTATTATTTTGAGGAAGAACTTGCGTCCCTGATGCAGTCAAAATGAAGAACAAGATCCTTGAAGAAGCCCATAGGTCCAAGTATACTATCCATCCTGGAGCTACTAAGATGTACCGGAACTTGAAAAGGACCTTTTGGTGGCCGAATATGAAGAGGGAAGTGGCTGGATTCGTGAATAGATACTTAGTATGTTAGTAAGTAAAAGCAGAACACTTTAGACTTGCTAGGAAGTTAAAACCCCTTGAGATACCACAGTGGAAGTGGGATAGCATTAGCATGGACTTTATAATGGGTTTACCTAGAACATGTGGTGGTTTCGATGCAATTTGGGTAATCATTGATCGATTGACTAAGTCTGCATATTTCTTGCCCATCAAGTCGAAGTGGACAGTGGATGTGTTAGCTACTTTGTACCTAAAAGAGGTAGTGTGGTTGCATGGAGTACCTGTGAATATTGTGTCTGATAGAGACCCCAGGTTCACATCTCATTTTTGGAAAGGATTACAAGAATGCTTGGGAACCCATCTGAACTTCAGTACCGCCTTTCATCCTCAAACGGACGGGCAGACTGAGAGGACGAACCAAATTATAGAAGATATGTTAAGGGCATGCATGATTGATTTTGGTGGTAGTTGGCATGAACATTTGGCCCTAATAGAATTCACCTACAATAGCAGTTACCAGCCCAGTATTCAGATGGCACCATTTGAAGCTTTGTATGGAAAAAACTGTAGATCACCCTTGTGCTGGGATGAGGCAGGCGAGAAGCAATGGCTTGGGTATCAGATCTTATTTCAGAATCAACCAAGAACGTTCAGATTATCAGAGATTGTCTGCAAGTTACACAATCTAGGCAGAAGAGCTATGCTGACAATAGAAGAAGAGATCTGGAATTTCAGGTTGGCGAGCATGTATTCTTGAAAATCTCACCCATGAGAGGAGTACGAAGATTTGGCATTCGTGGCAAGCTAAGTCCGAGATGGCTGCAGGAGCATTCGTTAGTCTAAAAGGCATAACAACAAATTCACAGTGCTAATTCCTACTCTGGAATGCGATCTTATGAATGTCCTCATCCTTGATCCTTAGTTGGTGGTATCCTGAACGGAGATCAATCTTTGAGAAATACTTGGATCCAGATATCTGATCAAATAACTCATTGATCCTTGGCAGTGGATACTCGTTCTTGATAGTAAGGCGGTTCAACTGTCGATAGTCGATGCAAAGTCTCATCGATCCATCCTTCTTCTTTACAAATAACACGGGCGCTTCCCACGGGGAAGTGCTCAGTCTGATAAATCCTTTCTTCAAAATCTCCATCAATTGCTCTTTTAATTCCTTGAGCTCGGCAGGGGACATCCTATAAGGTGCCTTAGAAACGGGGCCAGCACTAGGGACATGGTCGATGGTGAAGGCCACTTCTCTTTGTGGGGGTAATCCAGGTAAATCTTTCGGGAACACATCGAGAAACTCTCAAACTACACGGATGTCTTCTATCTTGCACTCAACTTCTGTGATAGTCACAAAAGCTAGAAAAGCCATGCATCCTTTCCTTAGTAGCTTACTAGCTCGGAGAGCCAAAATAAGGGGTGACTTGTTTCGACCCTTAGGGCTAGTGTAGGCAAGTTCTGAAAAATCCTTAAAAGTTACCTTGCCGTTTCGGCAATCTATAATTGCCTTGTGTGTGGATAGCCAATCGGCTCCAAATATGACATCATACCCATCCATATCTAGGCATATCAGGTTGGCGGGTAGATTTTTCCATTTTACTATAACTTCGCAATTTGGATAATGATGTGTAATATCGGGCTCGTTTCTGAGAGGCGTAGAAATAACTAGATCTTTCCACTCCGGTTTCATTGGTAATGGATCAGCAAAACTCTTGGAAACAAAAGAATGACTCACGTCAATATCAAACAAGACATGGACAGACTTGGAACAAATCTTTAATGTACCTTCCACTAGTCTGCCTTCATCTTGCTCTACTTCTTGAAGAGCTTGGAGACGTACTTGCTTCTTCACCGGGCACTTCTCATCTTCGGCTTGATCATTAAGCAAGGGGCAGTTGGGAGTTCGATGATCACGGCTCTTGCAACAGAGACAAGCTCCCAATCTCCTCTAGCATTCCTCAACCTTATGGCCAGCCTTGTCGCAGTGTTTATACACCTCTTTGGAAGGTGTGGCAGTAATGGAGAAGGGATTGCTATTCTTCTTGAACTTCTTTTCCTGGGAGGAATCTCCTCCGTTGCTTGACCACTTCTTGTTGAACGAGGGTTTGAATGTATCGGAGCTTGTGACGTGCTCCTTCTTATCCTTTCCATGGATTCGATCAGACAACTCCATGGCGTCTTCAAGCAGCTAGGCTCTCCTGATCATCTCCGAATAGACTCGAATGTCCATCGGTGCCAGTTGGGTAATGTATTACGGTCGAAGCCCATTAAGAAACTGTCGGGCCTTCATCTTCTCCGTATGCACTAGATGCGGTGCATACCTTGATAGCCTAGAAAATTGGGCCTCATACTCGGCCATAGATACGGTCTGTTGTTTAAGCGCGGTGAATTTTGTGACTTTCTTCTCTTGGATGTGGTCAGAAAAGTACTTGTTATTAAAATGCTCAACAAACTCGGCCCAAGTGATATGATCATCTGACAATGTGGCTTCTACAGACTCCCACCAAAATCGGGCATCTCACTCTAGTTGAAAAGTCACTAAGAGGATCTTTTCTTCATCCGTGCATTGCATGACACAGAATATACGTTCGATCTCCCTAATCCAATGTTCGGTACCATCGAGGTCGGTCGAACCGCTGAACTTTGGTGGATTCATATTACAAAAACCACAGTGGAGATCTCCCGCTCCACGGTTTGCTTTGCCTTGTGCCACTTGCTGTAGCGCCTGAGTAAGGCCTTGTACGGTACATTGCATGTTGTGCCATTGAGCTCGTTCGGCGGCCATGATCCTACAATATTTAAGTAATTATATTAATATGTAATTAATCCAAGGGTCTAAGTTCCTAAGTAAACTTAACCCATGGCTCTACCCAATCTCATAGGGTAAAGGTATAAACCTATCCTTGGACTTGGTTTTCTAGGAATTGAATATCCTAGGCTCTGATACCACAAAACTGTCACGTCTCGAGCACAGAAGGAACCCGGTACGTGTGACGAGTTATAACATTCATGTCAATCAGAGCATAAGGAATTCGACCTTATATTCAGAGATGCGCAAATTGCAAGATAACCCGACTCTCAGAGTCGACATTGTTTGCTAGCACACAAGTAAAACAAAGCACTGATAAAAAAGTGTCGACTCTCAGAGTCAACACTTTTTCACCTGTGTTCTGAAAATGCCAAAACCAGCGCACAGAGAAATAAGTGTCGACTCTAAGAGTCAACACTTTTACTGACATGAACGAAAACTCACTAAATTCAATTGAAAACCTAAATTTTTGGAAAATCTATCAACCCCATTCAAATACAATTAATTGGCATGTATTAAAAGGATTTAGAACCAACATTCAAACTTGTTTAGACAAGATTTAGAGAAATCATGTTAAGCAAGAAAGCCACCTCAAGGAGAACATGAAAAAAATAACCAGGAAGGCACTTGAAAACTCATTTTTCCCAACTCAAGCTTAGAAGAATATTACCATTGATCCAAAATAAACTCTTACTTTGGATCCATCACAATGTGGGCAATATGAACCTGCACAATCTGAAAATTCAGAAGCATGTCAATATTTAACCAATGTATTTGAAGAACTAACTTCAAAGCAATTCCTCCACAAGATAACCTCATGACAATTAAGAAGAGCATGCATGAGACACATGCAAACCCAATAACTCTGAACAAGCAATGAGCATAACAACAAGAATTCTATGCAATGCTTACTAAAAGTCCACCAGCAACCAACATTCAAAATACCCATTCGTACCATTGGCATTGATGCAGTAGTTTGGATTTCTAATAACCGTTGTTTTCACAATTTAATAACCAACTAAACTTCCCATTCAATAAGCACTATGAGAAAACCATAAAACCAGATTCCATCATGATCAACATGAGTAGAAACCACACAATCAACATACATGAACAACTGTTGTACAGTCCACATGAATTCTGGAAAGACTTAAACCAACACCCCTAGTTCAGGGAGTGTCGACTCTTAGAGTTGACACACTCAACTGGTAGGGTCAAAAGCATGAATGATGAGCTCCTTGAGCATGACTATCTTAATGAATAATATGCATGGAGTACAATGAAGGCTTTGTCAACCCATGAACTCCAACATGAAAACCCATTCATTTAAGCAAGATAAGAGCGTCATACAACTAAGTGCAAACATGAATCTCATTCAACCCAAATAGATCAATACTCACGTTAAGCAAGATATTGAAGGACAAGTGAAAGAGTGTTCATGAAAATCCTTGTACACATTAGCAAACCACACAGTATTTTGTAACCATCAAAACCATTATCAAAGACAAAGAGGGTGCACAGCGAACCCAACAATCTCCCCCTTTTTGATGATGATAAAATATTATGACCATCCAAAACTCTCTCCCCCTTTGGCATTATCAAAAAGTGGGGGTGTAGAGAACAGATGTGAAACTTCAAGGTGAAAGAGACAAAAGTATGAAGTAAAGGTGCACAAACCCAGCAAGAATCTTATCATGACTAAGCAAGAAGATAAAATTACAAGTGCAATGAGCAAGATGTTTGAAATATGTGCAGATGCTCAATTTTTAAACTATATGCAGAAAGTATGACCAAATTATGCACACAGAGTATAACGAGAACAAACTATATGCAAGTGTCTCGCTGAAAAGCACATTATTCTCTCCCTATTATCTTGAACAAAAACCTACTGACAATGGGATTATATAACTTGTTATTTACATGTATAATCTAAAAATACATCAAAGTGAACTGAGGTATGATATGCATGAAAAGGATCAGACAATCAAGCATTCAAGCACGGATAGTAAGATGTAAAAGCAAGCAAGTCCCTTAGGGACAAGTTTAAGAACAATGCTATTGATTATGGAGCATGATGTGCATGAGCAACACTAAGAAGAACGTGCTTACAAAAAGATGGTACTGCATAAACAATGAAAGTTGACAGATTCATAATGTACATTCATACAATCAAACCCAAGGTGAATATGTAAAAATTGAGCAATGAATTCCAAAGTAATATGGATCATCAGATTTTCCAACTAACACTAATAGGAATTTTTCTTCCATACACTTCCATACATAATGCTCGAATATTGGTAGCTACGTATAACCCCAAATTTTTTAATTAAACACAAGCAAGTGACGAACTTTTTGACGTGAGTTATACCCTTTGTCTCAGGGACATTTTCTGGTTACTCTATTTCGTCACTTATCTTAATTGCAGATTTTGTCACCTTTCAGCGCGAGATGTACCCTTTGTCGCAAGGGCACTTTTCCGCTACTTAGTGCCACATCCCACTTATTTTAATAGTGAATTTATCTGAATGCAGATACTAACCTGTCAGCCAATTTATTAGGTGGTAAAGGATCTAGTGGTATCATATGACATTGTCCATTCCAAGGATAACCAGGGAAACACTGCATTGCATGTGGCAGCTTTTCGAGGGCATTTGGCTGTTGTTGAAGCACTGATTATTGCATCTCCATCATCTGTGTATTTGACGAACAATTTGGGAGATACTTTCCTCCATACAGCAGTAGCTGGTTTCAGGACTCCTGGTTTCAAGAGACTGGACCGGCAAATGGAACTCATGAGGCGCTTGGTTTGCGGAAGCTTAGTAAACATCGAAAAACTCATCAACATCAGGAATAATGATGGAAGGACCGTTCTCCACGTGGCTGTGATTGGAAATGTGCATTCCAATCTTGTCGAACTTCTGATGACCATTCGAACAATTAATCTGAATATCCGAGATATTGATGGTATGACTGCACTAGACCTTCTTAGTCAACGGCCAAGATCTGCATCATCTGAAATACTGATTAGACAGTTGATTTCTGCTGGAGGGATCTCAAACTCAAAGGACTACATGTCCAGGTCGGCGATCGTTTCTCATCTGAGGCTGCAGGGGTTTGGAAGCAGCCCAGGGACTACTTTCAAGATATCTGATGCAGAAATATTCCTCCACACTGGTATAGAAGCTTCAGATGCTGGGGACAGAGGGAGTGGGAGGCCTAGTTCATGCTCAAGTACTAGCAATAAGAGTGAGGTTACCCACTTTGAGGTGAGTGATGGAAGCCATGATTCCGCGGAGAAGAAGAAGCGTAGCTCAGTTAAGCATGCTGCAAAGCATCTCAACTTCTTGCTCAAGTGGTCTCTCAGGAAAGAGAAGAAGGCCAGCGAATTTAAGAAGTCAGAAGATGACGACTCAATGGATTCGTTCAAGAAATGCATTGAATGTGAGGATACCCCGACCCCCCTCCGACAGAGATTCTCCAAGCCAACATCACTCCAGAACAACAAGAGGACGCTTTCTGTCAGGAGTTCCATGCCCAGCCCGTCCACAAAGAAGAAGTTCGCAGCTGGCCTGATGCATGGGGTCATCCAAGCAATGCCGCACCTGGCTCGATCCACACGGTCACCCGCCACCTCTTTGGTGGGTTCGTCAATGTCATCACCCACGTCTGACAAGCAGAAGGGTGCAGTCTGCCCAGAGATTGAAGCTGGCGAGCCTTCCTGTTCAAACTCCTCGGTGCACGGTGGTGGGCCGGCGGAGGATGGATCCCAGAAGTCGGGTTTCGTCAATACCAGGTTGATGAACCAGTACTTCTGCTTCGGCGCGCAGGGCCTGACAGTGGAAGACTCGACGAGTGGGCAGCGTTCCAGCCGGTTCTTCAAGCGTTCGGTTCTATCTGCAGCTTGATCTCTCGGCTGATGGCAAAGTTCGGCCATGTGGGCTACGTACGCTTTGTTCTTTCCTGTACGGCATGTCTTCCTAGACATATTTGCCAACTAGTGACTGTGTAAGTAGTGATGTGTGCGTCCGGGTCTCCGTTACTGAGGCTGCCATTGCCTTCCTGTTCATGCAGTCTTGGTAGAGTAGGACGTAGTCCGGTGTCTGGACCATGTTGAAAGACTGGGATTTTAGATGAAGATATCTATGAAGTGTTTTCGCATATATATTATGGATAGGATAGTCAAGTTATTTTGATGTGGTATCTCAACTCAAATGCAGTGTTCTTTCTCCCAAGCTGAATTTCCTTAGAATATGTAGTCAAGTTATTACGAAGCCACCACCTTTCTTTCTTCCTGTTCAATTCAGCTTGCGCTGAGATGGACTTGGCCACGACTATGGAAACTCAGAGAGTCCACAGTGATTACGAAAGGCGAGTGGAGTCCATAGCGGGATCTCAGTTGGTAACGAAGGGGTAAGTTGTCTCGGATTCTGCTCCGTAGAGATCTTGCTCCCATTATTAAGTTGGGCTCGGACTTAAAGTAGGAAGGCCACTGGGAGGAGGAGGAGGGGCATTCTGAGGGGGGTGCACATAGGATGGGGATCGTCAAGGAGGCCACTGGGAGGAGAGGGAGTTCAGGGGGGGGTGCATACAGAAAGGGGACTCCGGTGGGAGGGAGGTAGCAGGAAGGCCCGAAGGGGAGAGGCGTGTCAAGGAACGGTGGGGTGGGGGCAGAGGCAGTGATGATAGCTCTGTCTTGGCATGGCTGCTACAACCTGAGAGAGGGACGGTGGTGCTAAGGTAGGACTCCCCTCTACAACCCCCCTCCCCTACCCCCCGAGCCCCGACAAACTCCACCAATGGTAGATGGTGAATCCAACTCCCCTGCCACTCTAGACAACAAGACCTCAACATGTCTTCTAGCGTCTAGATGGTCCTCTTTGACTGACCGTCTGACTGAGGATGATAAGCCGAGCTAAAAGCTAACTCGGTGCTTAGAGCTCTCTGGAAACTCCTCCAGAATCCAGATGTGAAACACGGATCTCGATTTGACACAAGGGAAATAGGGATTCCATGCAAAGGCACAATCCGCTCCACATAAAGATGTGCCAACTTGGGTACACTCCAGCTAACTTTGATCGGTAACAACCAAGCCGTCTTCGTCAGCCTATCCACAAGCAACCAAATGTTGTCGTGCCCACTCGGAGTCCTCAGCAATCCCACCACAAAATCAGTGGTCACATGGTCCCATTTCCATGCGGGAACCTCCAAGGGCTGAAGCGTACCACCTGGTCGCTGATGCTCCGCCTTCACCTGCTGACAGGTCAGGCACCTGGCAACGAACTCAGCAACATCTCTCTTCATACCAGGCCACCAGAACTATCTCCGCAAGTTTTGATACATCTTCGTCGCACCCGGATGCACAGTGTACCTGCTCCCATGAGCCTCTAGTAACACCGCACGCCTCACCTACTCCTCAACTGGGACGTACAACCTACCTCAGAATCTCACAGCTCCATCCTCGTCGAGCTCCACATCGGCCATAGCCACAATCCGAGGCAACTCAGGGTTTGCATGCTGAGCCTCTGTCACCTGACAATGGATGGCTGGGGTGACAGTCAGACTCGCAAGCACCACTGACCCTAGCTCTCGGGGAACCTTGAGCCTGAAGGTCACTTCTGGCACTTGTTCCCAGAGCCTCCACTTCCTCAACATCATCACGCTGACCACGACCTTGCGACTGAAGGCATCGGCAACGACATTCATTCTGCCCGCCTGATAAGGCAGGGTGAAGTCATAATCATTCATATACTCCATCAATCACCTCTGCCTGAGGTTAAGGTCCTTCTGAGTGAACACATACCTCAAACTCTGATGGTCAGTGAATACCTCAAACTTCTCACCGTACAGATAATGCCTCCAAATCTTCAATGAAAAAATCACAGCCGCCAACTCAAGGTCATGGGTAGGGTAGTTCTCTTCATGTGGCTTCAATTGCCGCAAAGCATACGCCACCACTCTATCATGCTGCATCAACATAGCACCCAGACCAACTTTGGAAGTATCTGTATACAACACAAAACCTCCTGATCCAGAGGGTAACACCAACACCGGCGCCGAGGTGAGCAACCTCTTTAGCTCCATAAAGCTCTGCTCACACTCATCGGTCTAGACAAAAGGTACATCCTTCTGCGTAAGTCTAGTCATCGGGACGGTAATATGAGCAAAATCTTGGATGAATCTCCTACAATAGCCAGTGAGTCCCAAGAAACTCCGAATCTCCGTCACAGACCACGGCCTTGGCCACTGCATCACAACCTCGACCTTGGCGGGATCCACGAAAATATCATCACCAGAAATCACGTGCCCCAAAAAGTGCACCTCATGAAGTCAAAACTCGCACTTGCTAAGCTTCGCGTACAACTGGTGATCTCGCAAGGTCTGCAACACAACCCTCAAATGGCACGCGTGCTCCTCTGTAGACTGTAAATACACAAGGATATCATCCACAAACACAACCATAAACTGGTCCAAGTAGGGCCGAAACACCCTATGCATCAGATCCATGAAGGCTGCGGGGGCATTGGCGAGCCCAAATGGTATCACCAAGAACTCATAATGTCCATACCTCGTACTAAACGCAGTCTTCTCCACATCAGACTCACGAATCCACAATTGATAGTAACCGGACCACAGATCAATCCGCGAGAATAGTCGAGTAGACTGAAGCTGATCGAACAAATCATCAATCCGCGGTAGTGAATACTTGTTCTTCATGGTCACCTCATTCAGCTGTCGATAGTCAATACATAATCTCAGACTACCATCCTTCTTCTTCACAAATAATACTGGCGCACCCCAATGGGAAAAGCTAGGATGAATATACTCCTTGGCGAGCAACTTCTCTAACTGTGCCCTCAATTCCCTCAACTCAGCGGGAGCCATACGATAAGGAGACTTCGATAAAGGTCCTGTACCATGCACAACCTCGATAACGAAATCAATCTCCCGCTGGGGAGGTAGTCCAGGCAAATCCTCGGGAAAAATATCGAGAAACTCGCACACCACTGGAATGTCCTCCACATCCAGACATTGCTGGTCTACGGCCAAAGACTGTGCCGATGAAGGGGATGCAAAGGGGCTGGTGTACCGCTGAAGTAAAGACTGAGCAGTTGGAGGCCAGTGAGAGGGAGGAGACCGTAGGGTCTGGGGGTTTAATTTAGCTGGCAAGAGAGGCCTCAGCGAGGGGAGGAAATGCCAGGGGCTGGGAGCTTGAGGCAGGTTGGGGAACAGGGACCGACGATGGTGTTGGGGCTGGGGCTCTCAAGGAGGAAGAAGGAACTCCCCCTCCATGGCAGGTGGATGAGCGTGAAGACCAAGGATCTCTCGAAGGAGACCAAACCACTAGGGAAGAAAAGATAGGGGCAGAATAGACAGGGGGGACTCCACTCCAATGATAAACAACGTAAACAAAAATTGGCAAAGAAAAGAAGAATTTTATTCATGGCAAATGGGGACCAAGTACATCAAGCATGAGAGGGGAAAAGAAGAAAAGAAAGAAAAGGACACAGGGAGGAACGGGGGGTTGGGCAGGGATGACTACTCCCCACTCCCCCAACGCCTCTTGCTACATCAAGACGCTCTCCCTCTTTCTCTCTCTTACTCTCTTCTTTGGTGGTCGTCTGAGGGGAACCTCACGGCGGAGCTCTCTTCTTCTCTTCTCTCTATCTGCCTCTACGCTCTGTCTCTGTGTGTGCGTATGTCTCTCTGTGGTCTTCTCTCTTGTGTCTCTTGTGTGTTCGTTCACTGGGGAAGAGGGGCTTTTATACCCCAACGGCACAGGGCCTTCGAATGCGAGAATGGTGGAGGCGGGAACGTGGGGCCTTCAATGCGGATTTGACTTTGGCCGTCCTCGGTGGCAGGGACTAGATCACGAGCCGCTTTCTCCATTTGACACCTCAGCACACTCACTGCGTGCCAAGGGTTTGTAGGGAATGGGTGCCATGTCTGTTCTGCCGGTGGTGCCGGTGAAGGGCTGTAGGAGTGTGTCGCTGAGCGGGAGGTTGGGGGTGTGCCGTTGAGAGCGCCCCTGGGTGTGCCGTGGAAGACACGCCAGGGCATGCCGCTGGAGCACGGGCTGGGGTGTGCCGCTGAGGGCACCCCTGGGGTGTGCCGGGGAAGACCCGCCAGGGTGTGCCGCTAGAGCGCGGGCTGGGGTGTGCCGCTGAGTGGTGGCCGGGCTGGGCTGTGCAGCTAAAAAGGCACCAAAGTGTGTCATTGAGTGCTGATCGGGGCGCCGTTTGTGACGCATTCAAGCCCGTCACAAGCACAAGTTGTGGTTTATTGGATTTTCTTCGGGGCCCATAGATTGTGGGCCTCCAGGGGGTTGATTTCTCTTCACTGTCGTGACTCTGGAGACGGCTTCATGGCAGTGTATGTTCGTTCGGAGAGTCCAGATGGCCCGCCTACTCTGTAATTTCTGCCGTTGAAGTTATTGTTGATACTGGACTGGTTGGGACATATGGATGTGTAATTTTATGCGTCCACAACCACCAAAGCTTGAACCCATTGACTCGACTGATTCATGTTTTGGGCAGGCCAAGTGTGTAATGGTTCTGCCCTATCTGACCCGAAGGCAGTCCTTCTGGGATTGCCATCGTTTAGTAGCGGCCATGGCTGGACAGCCATTTTCCCTCTGGCCTGGCTTGTGTGCCACTTTTTCCCTGTTGACTTATCCTTGTTCCCAGTCGACCCAACCCTATTCAAGTCGATTGAATTCCCCTCAAATGACCTGGGATGTGTGGGCTAAACCCTGGTTCAGTCCCACCATGCCTCCAGCTGATTGAGGACCCGATTAAGTGGATTGGATCACCTTGCTGGACCAATCGGGTAGCGGCCTCCATTGGACCGCAACCCCATATTGTGACCCTTTGTGGATCATTTTCACCTTTTCCTTCCAGTACGTCAACATGTGGACCCTCCTGCGTCAACACTAACCTTGTTGATTGTCCACATGATAGCGGTCTCGACTAGACCGTCGCTTCCTTACAGCGGTCTTGGCATGATCGCAACTTTGTTCCAGTACTTACTTTCCGCGATTCTTGTGTCCTACAATTCTAGCCTTATTCATGATCTCTTTCCATGAACACTAACTTCCAAGTCATAATCCTATGACTTATCAACCAAATTTATTTGGAATTACACTTGATCTTTGAGATAAGTTACATGAACTTAGCCTTGGAATTCATGGCCGATTTTAATGAATATCTAGATATTTTGGGATCTGGGATCCACTAATCAATGCCAACGCATCATAAAGGGCCCAGTATTATCCTAGGAGGAGCATCTGAAAGTACTTGTGTCGGTACTCCAGTCTTGTCAGGTAGTGACTCTTGGTTTTATCATCGTGACATGTGTCTCAATTTTCTCACCATTAGATCAGTGTCAGATATGGCAGGGCTTTTTCATTTATTTATTCCTGTTGTACCCGGTTCTACGTCTTGCATAGTACTTGCCTTTAACTGCTTTGCGTTGTAATTTCTCATTTTACGTGGTGGGGGTCCGAGTGATCCCTACTGAGCCTTTTGTTATAAGGCTGATTCCCTGAGTTTTTTTGCATTTCAGGTGGGGTGAGGCTTTAGTGGAGCATGTCTGAGGCTCTACGTGGTTTTAGTGCCCAGGGTTAGTTGCCAGTTTCTAGAGAAGGGGTATGCCCCATGTAGTTGTACTTTCCTTTCCTTACTGTGCTAGTTGTGGACTACTGCTATATTATGAACTGTCGTTAAATTATGGACCATGTAATTTGCTTAATGTTAATTCTATTTCCTACTTATTCATATAAATTGTGTAATCTTATAATTATTTTAGATTCTCGTGTACTTCCACACCATCCCTTTAACCCTTCCGAGTCTTCAGACTCATGCGTGGCGGTTCGAGATTCAGATTATAGGGCCTTTCCTGGTATTCGGATCCCGAGTCGTTACAATCAGGGAGTGGGGGACTCTCCCAACCAAAGTGACAAGACTACCGCATCACCACCATTCCACCCGGGGCGCGAGAGACTTGACTCTATCGAGTAAGGGTCTCACTGGCTATAGTATAGCTCCAGAGCGTCCGAGTCGATGCACTGCAGCTCCTCCTTGCTAATCCATGTGTCTTTGGACTGCGGTCGACCCTTCCACCAGACTAAGTAACATTGGTACACCTTGCTCCTCATGTTGGTGATCTGCTCATCCAGTATCTGCTCCACTTGTTCACGCCGTGCTCTCATGGGGGTTGGTGGACACACAAGTGTGGGCTCACTCACAAGGGGGGATGCTGGCTCAACTGGATCACTAGGTATTGCTGCTTGGCCCTTGTATGACAGTAGATCTGTCACGTTGAACGTGGTGCTTACCCCATATTATGTGGGAAGGTCTATCTCATAGGCATTGGAGCCTATCCTCATCACGACTCGGAACAGTCCAATGCCACAGGCACTCAACTTGGAGACCACTCCGGTTGAGAGTCTCTCCGACCTTACCATCATTAGATCACTCACTTGGAATTCATGGCAATGCCTATGGACATTCGCTTGTCATTTATTGGCCTCATTGCTTGATTGAATTTGCTTACTAATTTGCTCATACAGATCCTTGACTCTTTGTGCAAAGGCCTCAGCTGACTCAAAAACTCTGGTTTGTAATACCAGGGGAATGAGGTCGACTGGTTTCCTAGGCCTCCTACCATGCACTATCTCAAATGGACTCAGCCCTGTGGACCTATTAACCGATCCATTATATGCAAACTCTACCTGGGGTAGAATCAAGTCCCAAGTACTTATATGCTCTCCAACTAGACATCGCAATAAGTTCCCTAGACTTCTATTGATGACCTCGATCTATCCATCAGTCTGGGGATGGTAAGCCGTGAAGAACTTGAGGAGGGTGCCCATAAGATGCCACAATGTCTTCCAAAAATAGCTAGTGAATCTGACATCTTGATCAATGACAATAGTTTTTGGTAGACCATGGCGACAAATAATGTGATCAAAGTAGAGGTGGGCAACCTTAGTGGCGTCAGATGCCTTGAATCAAGGGATGAAATGGGCCATCTTGGAAAAGTGATCCACCACAACAAGGATGGAATCATGCCTCTTGGTGGTCTGAGGTAACCCAAGCACGAAGTCCATGCTACCCTCCACCTAGGGATGCTCAGGAACTGGAAGGGGAGTATAAAGGCTAGTGTTTTGCTTAACCTGCTTGGCTGAAGTACAAGAACGACATTGGGAGATTAGCTTGGCCACATCTTACTTGAGGCTAGGCCAATAGAACTACTCCTCTAGGGCCTTGATGGTCTTATTGCGACCAAAATGGCCAGCCAGACCTCCAACATGCAACTCCTAGATCAAGAAATTCTGGACCGAAGTTTGGGATAGACACAAGCACCGGTCACGGAAGAGGTACCCATCTTGCAATAGGTATCCATCCATTTCTTTGTGTGGTCCGACAATGAGAGTGCAGTAGATTTGACCGAAATCTGGGCATGTGGGGTACTTATATTTGAGTCGGTCAAATCCTATCACTTTGGCCCCAACGGCTGAGAGAAGCAAGGCCCTTCGACTGAGGGCATTAGTAGCCCGATTTTTCACACTGGCTTTGCATTTCAACACAAAAGTGTATGATTGGAGAAACTCAACCCACCTAGGGTGCCTAGCATTCAGTTTCTTTTGGGAGTTGAGGTACTTTAGGGCCTCATGATCAGAAAAAAGGACAAATTCCTAAGGAAGGAGGTAATGCCTCCAATGAACCACGACATAAAATTCCTTATCGTAAGTGGAATATCGAAGCTGGGCATCATTAAGCTTTTCGCTAAAGTAGGCAACGGGGCACCCTTCTTGGCTGAGGACTCCTCCTATTCCCACCCCAGAGGCATCACAAGTGACCTCGAAGACCTTGGAGAAGTCCAATAGATAGAGAATTGGGGCTTGGGTCATCTTCTCTTTTATTTCAAGGAAGGCCTTGGAAGCTGCCTTGGTCCATTCGAATGACCCTTTCGTGAGGTAGTCGGTGATAGGAGAAGTGATAGTGCTAAAACCCTTGATGAACCTCCTAAAAAAGGTAGTTAGGCGGTGACAACTATGGGCGTCATGGAGAGTTTGGGGTTCGGGCCACTCGATGATGGTCTTGATTTTGTCGAGATCAGTCGAAACCCCTTGAGCAGACACAACAAATCCTACGAAGATTAGCTTATCAGTGAAGAAATGGCATTTCTTAAGGTTGGTGTACAAGCTTTCCTTCCTTAGGGCGTCACAAACCTGCCTAAGATGGCCTAGGTGCTCCTTCTTGGTCTTGCTATGTATGAGGATATCATCAAAATAGACCATAGGAAAGTTCCCAATGAATGGCCAGAGGATCTCAGTCATGAGCCTCATGAAAGTGCTAGGGGCATTAGAGAGTCCAAATGACATTGTAGGCATCGGAATAGTGAGGTAGCATGATTCGGGTGAACATGCCCCCCCTCGACATCCCTTGCCGAAGATGTTGCTTGTTGTTGTTGGGCCTACAATGCATGGATTAGATAGAAAGAAACCAAAGTGATCACCAGAGACTTATACCTGAGCCTCACAGGGATGGATGATCACGTTGGGTGCCTCAGGTGGGGAGTTTGTGAGGACCTGACTTCTCCATGCTCGGTCGGCCAAGAACGAAGAGCCTTGCACAGTCCGAGGATGCTAAAAGTCCTACAAGCAATGACAAGAGCCCACGAACACAAAAGAGAATGCTAATTAGATCTGAGAAATGTAGTAAATGTCCTATGCAATGTAGAGAAATAGAAATAATGGAGGCGCGATTACCTAGGGGATGGTTGGGAAGGGGGGATGGCCGAGACTTTCGACCACCCGCCTTCCCATTTGTTTAAAAGCAAAACCTCTATGAACAGGGATTAGGGAGTACCTAAGATGCGATGAATGCAGATGCACATGGTATGTAACGCGAAATAGAGAATAAGGAGTGAAAAATGCAGGGAACAAACTAGGGAGAGGCCAAGGGGCGGCCAAGTCCTTGGCCACCCAGAAATAGAAGGAGGAAGAAACCAGGCGGTGAGGTAGCCGAAGTCGATTTCCTTCAGTCCCTCCCTCTCGAGGGGAGCTTACTGTCTCTCGAACTCTCGAAATTCTTGGACTCCTGACACCCTCCGTGCTCGAACTCTCTATTTGTGCAACTTCGAATTCCTAGCCCTCTTCTCGGCCGTTCCTCTCCTTCGTGAATTCCCAACTGCCCCTTCCAATTCCTTCCCCTCCTTTCAAATTCTGCCTTCAGAGGTTTTGTCATTGGGGCTTCCCTCTAGAAGCCTCCCGAACATGGGCGATGAGGCTGGGGCTTGTGCGAGGCCTAGAGGGCGAACGTGGCACATTTCTTTGACCAATAGTTGCAGGAGGGCAACCAAATCATTGGCCGTTCACAAGATGAAGGCTGCCAAATTGGTGGCCATCCACCAGACCTAGGCGGCCAAATCCTTAGCTGCCCAGCCAACCTGGGTGGCCATCGACCTAGCCACCCAGCCCATGGGCCCTCATCACCTAATGGTTCGATTAAGGCCCAATAGTGTGTGCTGAGCTGGACTTAAAAGCACAAAACATGGATTAACTTGAGTAAAACAACAGTGTTACTAATATGGCGGTCTAATTGGGGATCCGCGGGATGTCTGAAATTAGGCATCTACAATTATCCCTCTGGAATGCCTGTTTTGTAAGGGAGCCCGGTGGACTGATAAATGGGTGTTTTGGTAAAGGAACAAGCCTAATTAGGACATCCCACTCAAGGAGATTCTCCGAGCAAAAATTGAGCTACGTATAAGATCAGATAAGCATACGGCGATAAGATAGGTCATTCAAAAGAGAAGAGAGAAATCTAATCTAAGAGGGCTTGTATCAGCAGTCTATGGGACCCCCCGGCATATCGCACGTGAGACTTGAGTGCACTCTAGGATACATCGCAATCTAGTCTAAGGAGACACATGACATCTAAACGAGAGTAAGTAAAATAGGATAGGGGAAAATGACCCTTGAATCTCAAAATGCTCATGACGATCATGCACAGAACACACTTGCGACTAGTCGAATTGGAGTGGAATTATGTAGACTCGCTCATATGAGCTCAGCAAAATCCAGAAACACGGTCAATCGGTGAGGGGACGAGAAAAATCATGGGGAGGTCGAAGCATTCGTGTTGTCCCCTATTTATTTACATAATCCCCGAATGTCATGCATGCATTTTTTTTGTTTGATTGCTACTAAAAGGACTTATATGATGCATGTTGGGTTTTAAAGAAAAAAGTTATCTAATGCATAGCCCGCCTTTGGCAAAGCCTGCTATTACATATGGTTGTTATCCCGCCTTTCAGCTTAAATATTTCAACTAAAGTCTGCTATCATAATTTTGTAAAATTATATCACCTAGCTTGGCTATTCTTGCCAAAGCCCGCTATCAGGATTGTTAGTTATCCTCTCTTTTTTTTTAGCTCAGTCACTTTGGCAAAAGCTCACTATCATGCATTTTAGCTAGCATGCTTAATGGTTTAGCTTCTACGGTTAAAATCCCTCTATCATATTCTGCTAAACTACTTGTTGGCTTACAAGCCCACTTCCATATTGTGTTCTGGCACGTGTAGCCTGCTACCTTGCAACCTTCTGGCTCTCGTAGCCTGCTATCCTGTTATCTTCTGTCTCTTATAGCCTGCTACCCCTGCCTCAGCCTGCTATCCCTGATAATTCTAACTTGCTGCCCCATTATCTTTAGCTCCCGAAGCCTGCTATCTCTAGCTTAACTTGCTATTTTCTAGCTCTCGTAGCTTGCTATCCTACTATCTGCTGGATCTCATAGCCTGCTTTCCATGCTATCTTTTGGCTTTTGTAGCCCGCTAACTTTGGCTCTTGTAGCCTGCTATCCTATTACCTCCTGGCTTTTACAGCCTGCTATATCGCTACTTTTTGGCTCTTGCAGCTTGCTACCTTGCTATCTTTTGACTTTTATAGTCTGCTACCTCCTGGCTTTTACAGCCTGCTACATCGCTACTTTCTGGCTCTTGCAGCTTGCTACCTCACTATCTTTCGACTTTCATAGCCCGCTATCTCTAGCTTTTACAGCCTACTATGCCCGCTATCTCTAAATCTCAAAGCCTGCTATTTTGCTTCTTTGGCTCTAGCAGCTTACTATCTCTAGCTATAGCAGCCTGCTATTCTACTATTTCTGGCTCTTGTAGCCTGCTTGCCCTAGCTCTCGTAACCTCCTATTCCACTATCTCTGGCTCGCAGCCTGTTGTCTTTGGCTCTCATAGGCTACTATTTCATTATTTCTGGCTCTTATAGTCTACTATCCTGGCTTTTATAGCCTATTTTTCTGCTATTTCTAGCTCCTGCAGTCTACTATATCTGGCTATCGTAGCCTACTATTCTACCATCCCTGGCTCTTATAGCCTGCTATTTCGCTATCCTTGCTTGTATAGCTTGCTATGTCACTGTTTTGGCCCTTGTAGTATGCTATCTCTGGCACTTATAGCCCACTATTCTATTATCTCTGGCTTAGCCTACTATCTCTTGCTCTCGTATCCTGCTGTTCCGCTATGTTTGGCTCTCGAAGCCTGCTATCTCACTATCTCTGGCTCTTGCAGTCTGCTATCTCTATCTCTAGCAACCTGCTATTCTACTATTTCTGACTCTTGCAGCTGCTATCTTGGCTTTTACAGCCTGCTATCCTGGCTTTTATAGCCTACTATCTCATTATCTCTGGCTCTTGCAGCCTGCTATCCCGGCCTTTATGGCTTGCTATCGCACTATCCAGCCTCTTGCAGCCTGCTATCCTAGCTTTTATAGCCTGCCATCTCACTACTTTATGGCTCTTACAGCCTGTTATACTGGCTTTTGTAGCTTGTTATCTCACTATCTCCGGGTTTTATAGCATGCTATTACTGCTCTCTCTAGCTCTGGTGACCTATTGTCCTGCTATCTTTGGCTTTTGTAGCCTACAATCCTCATACCTCTCTAGCTTTTGCAGCCCACAATCTCGCTACCCCGTGGCTTAGGCCCGTCTCAGTCATTATTATAATGTCCCACCATGATAATCGATACAGCTCAACGACTTTGGTCTCCCCTGGCAGCTTGCTCTCCCGCTACCTTCTGGCTTTAGAAGCCTACTACCTTACTATCTAAGGCCTTCAAAGTCTACTACCCTGCTGTCTCTGGTTCTTGCTGCCAACTGTCCTATTACCTTCTGGCTATTGTAGCCTACTTTTCACTCTACCTTTTGGCTTTCATAGTCTGCTTCCCTTGTTATCTGTCGGCTTTCACAGCCTGCTCTCCTATTGCCTTTTGGCTTGCACGGCCTACTATCCCACTGATTGTCAGCTCATACAATCCATTGCTACCACTCAGCTTAGACCTTTGGTTGAGGCCCTCTCCCATCATCTTAAACACACCAACAAAGACGGCTACCCTTTCGTTTAACAAAGCCTGCTTCCCTTCTATTTAACAAAGCTCGCTACCCTTCCCTTTAACAAGGCCTACTCTCTTATTTTTGAGTTAGACTTCCCGTCAAACCCTATTGTTTGTTCTAGGCCAAGACTAATATTTTGTGTCCCACTGTAATATTTTATTTGGGACATAAAACATTACAGCTTGATGTGCAGTCTGAATGAAATAAGTTGTATGTAAATGAAAAGATTTATAGTGGAATGTAATATGTTATATATTACATAAGAATGGTGTTATATAATACATAAGAATGGAACATTATCTTACCTCCCTTCTGTTGCTGTTGAGCCCTTCCTCTCTGCGTCTCTTTCATCGCCGTTGCCAAGGACGGGATTTCCTCTTGCTCTTCTTCAACCGCCCTCGCCAAAGCTGGGGTTTTCTCTCCCTGTGGCTCTGACGTCCTCTCTTCTCTTTTTTCTACTTCTTTTTGCCCTTCGACACTATCTCGTAGCATCGACCTCTTCCCCTTGCCGGTCTTAGGTGCCATAGTGTTAGGTATTACGAACCTTAAACCCTCGCCGACGATGGGCTGACATAGACGAGGGGCTTCTCCTTCTGCTCCTTCTTCCGCTCCACTAATCACGACCGGAGAGCGCTCCATTTTAGTTTTAATCTCACTCTCGCCGAAGAAGAAGAAGAGCAATCGAAGAAGGGGGCGACAACCTGCACAAGTAACAGTGAGGCACAAGTAACAGTGATGGATGTTTACCTTTCACGGCGTCAAAATGTACAATGGAGGAAAAGAAGAATGTTTAAAAGGTATTTTTGGTAGGTAAAAATTGAGGCCCTGTAAATGACTTGACTTTATTTAATACTTTCATATCACACCTCATTTGTATACAAACCTCGTCATGGCATATCTACTTGGACCAATCACATGCGAATGTTACACATTGAGGTCGATAATGTGGCAAAACTCCCGAAACCATGTAAGACGGAGAATAATATAAATGCAAATGTAAAGGCCGGAGAAGGCCGAAGTCCACTTTGGTTCCAATCTCCCTATTGCTCTTCTGCCTGCCGCTGCTGCTTCTCTCGATTCCACTGCTTCTCTTCGTCTATTCTTCCCTACTCGTCCTCTTCTTCCTCAATCTTCTCCTCTGATCATCTCTTCTCTGCAATCCTTCCTTCATCACGGCTTCATCTCGCACACGAAGTTCGTCTGCAGGTTCACTGCTGGAGGGGACCGAACGGGATCCTAGGAAGCACCATCTCACCGTCCATGGCGGAGGACCCCGGCGTCTCAAAACCTTCCGACTCTAGTAACCCTTCGGTCTGCAACTTCATCCGGAAGCCCCCCAAGGGCAGGAACATCCGCAAACGGCGATCCGATTCAGCCGATGCCGAGGACGATGGAGATGAAGAACAGCCGCAACCCTCCTCTCTGATGGGGAAGCCCAAGAAAACCCTCGTCCACGACAACAAGCTCCATTTCTCCAGCGCAGCCGGCTCCTCTTCCAGAAGCCGCCAAGCCGCCGCCCCTGCCGAGGACGACGACGAGACGGCGGCGGAGACTTCGTTTGCTGCTTTCCACTTCGAATCCTCCAAGGAGATCCAGGTCCAGAACGACAGCCGCGCCACGGCGACCCTGGAGACCGAGACTGAGTTCACCCGCGACGCCCGAGCCATCCGGGAGAAGACCCTGAAGCTGGCAGAGGAGAAGCTCAAGGGTGGGGGGCGGCCCTCTGGCGACGATAAGGTCTACCGCGGGATCCACGGGTATACGGACCACAAGGCCGGTTTCCGCCGGGAGCAGACGGTCTCCGGCGAGAAGGCGGGCGGGGCCCACGGGCCGCTCCGGGCGCCGGTTCACATCAGGGTCTCGGCTAGATTCGACTACCAGCCGGACATATGCAAGGACTACAAGGAGACGGGCTACTGTGGGTATGGAGACGCGTGCAAGTTCATGCATGACAGGGGAGATTACAAGATGGGCTGGCAGCTGGAGCGGGAGTGGGAAGAGTCGGAGAAAGCTAGGAAGAGGGCCTTGGCGCTCGGTGGCGGGGAAGATGGTGAGGATGGCATTGGTGGCGGTGATGACGACGATGACGATGATTCCTTGCCATTTGCTTGTTTCATCTGCCGTCAGCCGTTTGAGGATCCAGTTGTGACCAAGTGCAAGCATTACTTTTGTGAGCATTGTGCTCTAAAGGTAGGGGACATTTCTTGCTTTCAATTCTTCATTTTTTTCCTCCTATGCTTCAAAATTTTAGGGTTTTATCTATCATATAAATGCCGATTCTATTTTAATTGGTATTGAAATGTCTCGCTGGATGTTTCATTATTTGAAACGTCTTGCTGGATGGTGTTTGTGTGGTTGCTGTTTGATTTGCCTCCTCCTAGTTGCTTATGGGAAGCGGTGGGGATTGGGTGATTGGGGTCTTGGGTTGGTCGGGTGGGGATGGAGGAGTTGAAGTGCTCCTTGGGTTATGGCGATTCGGGTTGGAGGGGGAAATATATCTTGCCCTAAGTTAATCCTTCATGTCCCCTCATGTGGTGATGGGAGCTTCCCCTCTAATTATCATTGACCCGACAATTTGCAACCAATGGGTTTCAGCCCATTTAGTGAGTTACATTTTGGCAACCCAAGCCTTTCCGTCCTCGGACATAGGATACCAAGTGAAGTAAAGGTCCATTGAAGCCTCCCAACCTATACAATCATTAGGATGAGTTCCATCAAAGGTGGGAGGTGGGGGAGGTGTACTTCTATCGTCCACCCACGGGGCAGACCTATTGTCCCCTAATTAGGTAAGTTGGACCTTTTTGCTATCAAGCCGCTCATAGGGATCGGTCATGGTTCCCATGAGGTAGCCATCACAGCCGTGGAGGTCATGTGTGTAGGTGGTGGGTTTCCCTTGGGGGTTTGGACTCATGGAGAGGGCCAATGGGAAAGGTCGGTAGGAGGCGGCCATGCTAGTGGACAAGAGCGATGTATCAGGAGACTGTATTTGAATATGCACACGCTAGGACCAACTTGTAGAGACAAGTTGAGAACTTTCTCTGAAATCACTTGATGTGACACCACCTTGGGGGTGATAGTCACAAGACCAAATAACCCTTGGACCTAGCAAGCAAGCATTCCACGGACCGGTGACTTCACTCAAGCGGGCTCACTCGCGTAGCACACACTAGTGCCCGTAGGCAATTCGACGATGGTGGGAAGAGTCCGAGGTGGGACCTTACTACTCCAGGGGTATGGCTAGTTTGGGATGGACCCCTAAGGGCCTGGGATGCCCGATTCTGTGGGTGGCCAGCACGACGAGGGCATGAGATGTAGTGTCTCACTCACAACTCTCTCCACGATGGACACTCAATTTGATTGATTTTGGATCGGGCACTCCCTCACCACCGATGGAACTAAGAAGCAATACTCATTAAGCAAGGAGTGCAAACAAGGAGGAGTGACCAGAAGCTCACCTGATCAGTGTGAAGACGTCGATCCCAGCCGGAGACGATGATGAGCGATGAGGCATGGGTATGTACCCGCACGCCACACCGGTGTAGCTTTGACCTAAAAACCATTAACTACAAAACTACCCCTCTCATAGGAGGGGGGATCTCGGGGTGGGGGTTAAAAGATTTACAGCTAAAATTACCTCCTCACAGGGAGGGGCCTTCAGTCGGCCAAGCAAGGGGAGGGGAAAAGGGGCTAGGGACCGAAGAGCCAAGCTCTGTCAGTTTTGCCAGTTTCTGGAACAGCTGGACAGATAGTTGAAGACGATGCCACCACAGTCTCTGCAAAGCTCAAAAATTGTTGAAACTAGTGCCGAAATTCTTTGACTTGACCCAAGAGGACGTCAGAATTTTCGTGGAATTTTCTATCGATGTCGTTGGCCGAGGTAGCGTCTAGAACAGGGCTTGACTGCTCTGGTTTTGATTGCTCCCAGAATGATGCTTCTGGAAGACCGGGACGCCATGAACAGTCTCGGGCTCTGTTGAGGGCGAGAATGGTGCCGTTGCGAGCGCGGTCGGGCCTTCTGGTGCACCTTGGAAGAGAAACTTAGAACACTTGATGCCGAGGTGTAAAATTACCTCCGCTTCTTGGGGATGTGAGAGGACTTGAAGGAGTACCCCTCAGCCAAGTTTCACACCTAGAGCTGCAAGGGAGTGGCCTTGGTCGAGCTTCTTCTGGGGCTCTAGTTCTCTGCATGAGTGGTCCTACGTAGTCGGGGAAGAATTTGTCTCACAGATAGCTCGGTGCTTGGATGAAGATGAACTCACCTCGCCTGGAAAGCTCTCTGAACGACCTTTCCAGTGGTGTAGGATATGGCACCAAAAGGATCGGGGAAGAGCCGGAGACGATGCTGCTTCCAGGGCCCTAGTCTGCTACCTACGAACTACGCAGGGTATGGTGGTGGAATGGGATGATAGTGGGGAGATGAGGAGGAGTAGATGGAGTGGGAAGGGGTTGGGGCATCCCCTGACTATTAGGGGGATCAATGGGGGGTCTATCCAATCTAGGAGAAGGTGAAAATGGGGCTGGGTGATGGAGTTTGCAGTGGGTGAAAGGGGGGCTGCGAATTTGGGGCTTAGAGGGAGAGGGGGAAGGTGAGGGGGCACAAGTGGGTGGAGGGAATGGTTTCTCTCCTTTGGATTTGGAATGGGATTATAACCCAGTCGAATAGAACCTTAGTCTTCTCCTTCGGGAAAGAATAGGCCTTCTTCATTTTGTCCCTTAGTGAGGGAGCCTCCTTTTTCTCTTCTACCTTGGCGGGCTAAGGTGTAGCTTCCTTCTTGCCCTTATCCCTTTGCTGTTCAAACACCCTGATATCATGGGTGTTTGCTTCTTTAGGCGCTTGGCGCCACTCTACTGCCTTTGCTTTCTGTGCAGTGGCAGCGGTTGATGTAGGGACAGCTCTTGCCAGAAAAGCTTCTACTTCGGCAACTACATTATTCAAGCGGTCGAACGACTGTATTTTCAGACAATCATCTTTTCTAGCACCTCCCTCCTAGGTTTTGCTTGCAGATTTGTATAGCGTCCTCCTGATGCGGGGGCCACTTGCACCTCATTTTGAGGTTCCTCCACCTCTTGATGTATTCAATGGCAATTTCATCCACCCTTTTCCTTGTTGAGTAGAGCTCAACCATTGTGACCTCCCTCTCGGTGATATGAAATCTTTCTCTGAACTTCTTTTGCATATCCAGCCAGTCGCTAATCGACATGTCCATGAGGCTAGAGTACCATTCAAATGCGAGCCCTGTCAGTGAGGACCCAAAAAACTTCAGCAGATATGAGTCGTCTGTGGCTAGGTCGCCCATGACGGTCATGTAATATGCAACGTGTTCCTTCGGGGATCCCTTACCGTTGAGCTTATCGAACTTAGGCGGCTTGCTGATCCCTGGAGGGAGTTGCTTTGCAGCATGATGGGGTAGATATGGCACCCGATAAGCATAAAATGTGACATAGTCGCCATCACTTCGCTCAGCAAGCTTCAGCTTAATCATTCTTTCCACCATCAGCTTGTTGACGATGGTCGGGTTGACTGGTTCTGGGTAGAAGTGTGCTGGCTGTAGGTAAGGGGTGACCAAGGTGGTCGCCTGCGGAGGGGGACGTAGTAATGAAGGCACTTGGTGCACCTGTGGCAGCACCGGTGGCATCAGTGGCTGCGGTGGGCGTTGCTGGGTAGCCACCATGCTGGGCTCTGCCGGATGGGGTAGGGTATATAGTGGTGCGAAGTCACAGGGGTTAATGCCTCCCCGTGACAACTCAACTTGCAACTCGGGCTGCTTGGAGGTTGAGGCTTGCTCTATTTTCTCCATCAGCTACATCTTCAAAAGTTCTATCTCCTACTGATATTTCTGGAGTAGCATCAGTACTGATGGGTCCATGGTTGTTGTGTTGTGGATGACTTCTGTTGTCTCCCCTGAAGCACCTTTAGATGAGATATTCAGCAACTCCTCCTCCTCTTTAGCTGTCACCACGTTTGCAGTTAGGGTGGTGACTTCATCATATAAAACTTGTTTTCCCCTTGCCGCTTTCAGCATTTCCTTTGCGGCTTCCGCTCTTCTGGTGTTTGGCCCTGGCCTTTCAGCTAATCGAGCCAATTCTTGGGGGTGCTCGGGCAGACCTCCATATTTATCGGCCAATCCGGCCATATTATAGGTAAACACCCGCATATGCTTCCTTTGTCGGTGGACCTTCCTCCTTGCATGACCAGGGAAGGTTAGTCTCTCAAACACAGAGATTCTTCTTCTCTCCCTCTGCTGGGGAGCAGCTTCATCGGCTTCGAGCTCCATGCCATCTTCATATCCATTATCGTCAACCGACGATGTCATTCTTCTTTCTTCTTCTTCATCAACTGCCACTAGTCGACAGTCATCTTCTTCGGTCACGGCTGCCTGCAATAGCCGTTGTTGGCCTAGTGAGGGGCTGCCCATGCCCCTAAAATAACTTCTGACCATGCTGGTCATTTCTTCTTTCCCCTGTCCCTGATGTAGGACTGGGGATAGCTGTCGACCTCCCACCGGAGGGACGTAGGCTAGCCGGGCGCTTCCGGTGGTTTGCTCAAATCTTCTTCCCATTGAAGGGATATTGACTTTTCAGTCACATGCCCTGAAGCTAGTGCGGCGTGGAGGATCCACGACCGTTTCTTCTCTTCTCGGGGCCAAGCCCCTCTCATTCCCCCTCCCCGTCTCAGCATGCTTGGGGCGGTGGCAGACGGATGCCTCTTGTTAAACAAGTTGGGTTTTCTTGGGGACCCATACCTATTTAAACATCTTTGGCCTTGGGGCCAGCTCTTTTCGGCCTCGGTGGCCTTCTTCTTCTCTTTCAGCTCTCCTCCCGGAGAGGGCCTGGAAGGAGTTACGAGTTGGCACAGCGACGACCACCCGATCTAGGATTGCTTGGGCATCGCGTCCATCCAGAAAGGTCTTGAGCTAGTTGGGTCCGGTTTTAGGTTTTCAAAAAGCTTTTTCGACGGTGGTCGACTCATAGGGCCTTGAGAGTCAACTTTCAGCAGCTTCCTGAACCAGCCTGGTTTTTGTCTGACCCAGAAGTCAACTCTCAGGGCCTTCTGTGTCGACACCTGTTTTAGTCCAGAACCTGGGTGGTTCTGTCTGCCATCTGTGGTCGACTTCCAACCCCTTGTAAGTCGACACTTGTGCCTATCCAAAACCTGGTTGGTTCTGTCCTGGAAGTCGACTCATGCACCATAGGTGCAGAACTCTTGTTCTTTTGAGATTTTTGACTGCTTCTTTTCCCTTTTCTTGAGTTGCTTTGACCTTTACACCTGCATTTCACATTTATACAATGCATAAGAGCCAAATTCAATGAATTATTGGATGTAATGACTTATAGTTTGTCATCATCAAAACAAGAGGTGCACAACAGCATCTACAGCCTCTCTTAGTCTTGGTCAAAAATTACCCCAAGCTCTCATTAGATTGGCATAGCATCACAACCTTGGTGGATATATGGCATCTTCAGACACATACCTTCATATTTCCTTCCTTTGAAGCCAGCATCCTATTAGAAGAGGTAGAGGCCTATCTATCCCTTCCTAGATCCAAAATTGGTGAGGAAGACTTAGTCTACCATACGGTTGCACCCATAGATCCTACCTTTATCCCAGGGGAGTTTCTTCCTAGTGCGAAGGATATCAACACCGTAGTTGGTTCACACCACATCCATCTGCTACCTTTGAGCCAGTGGACCATATCCCATTACAAAAACAAGTATAGGTGGGATGAGGTGATAGCCAAGGTTGTTTCCATCTGTCTTTGTGGGGTCATACTCTTCCCTACCACTGACCACATTCTAGATATACCCAACCTCAGCATCATTAGTGGATTATGGCAGGGTCTGTCCATTTCACAGGCCATCCTTTCCTACTTGTATGAGGGACTTAGCTCAGCTGCCTTAGGAGGTCCACTCTTTGGATCCATGATTCTACTTGAGTACTGGATGGGGGTTAGACTGAAGTTCATACCCAGGGAGGATATCGCGTTTGCTAGCTACATCTTCGGGAGCCATCCACTCTTCTTTATTGGTGGCGCCTTCAGGTTCCCTCAGTAGGTTGAGTGCTAGACATCAAACAAGAAGACTAAGGACGAGTGGTGTCTCTAAATGAACACTCTGCCACTGGATCGGTTCATGACGCGCCCATTTTTCCTTCACGGCACCACCCTCAGGCTTCCTAGGAGGCTTGGGCTCGACTTGAGGCTTGTGGGGAACACCACCTTGGCAATGTATAGCCCCTACATGTACTTTCTATAGGTCGGTCTTCCACGTACCATGGTTCCAGCGCTACCTCATCTACCTAGACTACAAGTGAGGAAACTTGGGATAGAGGAGGGTGAGCAGGCAGTCTGGAGTGCCTTGATCATGTGGGAGGTCAGCACAGTGCGTACTTTGCTAGCAAAGGTGACGAAGACCTAGGAGGAGTACCAGGCGTACTTGAGAGAGTTACGTGAGATTTGACCCCGCGGGGATGCCCGGTTGAGGATTGTGTGATATTTCATGATGTATAGAGATTCATAGCTTGAGTGTAATGTGCTTGATATTGAATAAATGAATGAAAGGCTTTGATTGAATAAGATATGGGTTTGGCTTTCTTCTTTGTGCACTTGTGTGGATTGAGGTAGCTATTGGGAAGGGAGACGGCTTACGAAAAGACCGCTAACTGAATGAAACGGTCTGCATCTGACCGTCCAAGGAATGAAAATGGCCTCAACTAGACCGCTAAGTGGACAGGTATCAGAATTTCAGAATTAAGAGCTCTCGGTTAGAGAAGCAACCTGTCGAGGGACCGCTAGAAGTTAAATAATGGTCAAGGCGAGACCGCTAAAGGATAAACGGTCACAGGTAGACCGAAAGAGCATAAAAGCCAGGAAGAGCCAGTGAGCTCATGATTAACAGCTCTTGGATGGGAATGCGGCCTGTTCGTGACCACTGAAGAGATTCGACAGTCATCGTTTGACCACT
This sequence comes from Amorphophallus titanum, assembly GCA_024336825.1. Classification (NCBI taxonomy): domain Eukaryota; kingdom Viridiplantae; phylum Streptophyta; class Magnoliopsida; order Alismatales; family Araceae; genus Amorphophallus; species Amorphophallus titanum. Next base: position 529,694 of record JANBPO010000881.1, read on the forward strand.
AACTTGATGAAAGCGGGCGCATGTAGATCGTCACTATGTAAATGCCAGAATCTCCTGTGGGCTTGTCTCTGCACACACACTAAACAAAGAAACATGTTAGATCTGTTTTACGCTTAACCCCTTGCCTGTGGCAAGCCCGATATGAGACCAATCCTTGAAATTTGGTCAAGAGGTTAAGCCTTATCAAATAGGCAAAAATGACATCAGGGCATGGAAAGGCCGAGTTTCGACCGATCCTCTATTTTTCCCATCGTAACACCTTAGCGGTCCTTCTAGAGACCATTTGTGTCCTCAAGCAGTCCAGAGGTGACCATTTGTGTCTTATGTCGGCTCAGGTCTTCATGGTCGTGCGATAGACCATTTCCTTGGCTCGCAGTCCATTGTAGGATTGTTAAGCTCTGTCAAGCGGCTTATTAGGTGACTGCTAGATGTTAGTGGCACATCAGTTTGGCTAAGCGATCTTATGATAGACTGTATGGCTTGCTTTAGCGGCCCATTTTTAGACCGCTAACCATCATTTGACTTTAGTCAATGGTTTTAGGTCGGTTCAAGTTGTGTCCTTAGCGGCCTATTAGTAGACCGCTAAGTTCTATAAGCGGTCCTATATTAGACCGTTTGGTGGTTTGACTGGTTAAATCAGTTCGAGGGTTGACTGGGTCTAGCGGCCTAGTGTTTGACCGCTACAGTCACCTCGTGGCCTATTCTATGACCGCCAAGTGTCTATGTTCTCTGTGCGAGGTTAGCGGCCCTTTGGCTGATCACTTGGCTTACCTAGTGGTCAAGTGATCGACCGTTTATCCGCCAGAGTGCTGTTTTCCCGATGTTTTGGCTTCCCACTGTCTTGGCTTAACCTTTGCGGTTTGTCCGTTGTCCCGTGGATATCCTTGATGTTTTATGAGGGCTATGACCATGTTATAAGGTAGCCAGGAGTGCGTTATGTCAATTAGTATTCTGTACTGCTTTAGAGTTGTTATTGGTTTCTGGTCAACTCAGTAAGATTCAGTGGTTGACAGGTGACCTTGTGAATGTTTCAGAGGTTCTGTATAGATCGAGACATGATTTTGGACACTTTGAGGTGTTATTTTACCTCGATTTGTGTGTCCATGTGCTTTAAGGGTCTTGATGATCCCTTAGGTCTCCGTGAGTCATATTATGCAGATGTTTGTCCTTTATTGGTGTTTTACCATGACCTTGACTTAGGAATTTGGTGGATTGGCAGCATGTTACCGCTTTTGTGCGATGATCTTGACCCCGAGTGGTAAGACTCAAGGATCGTTGTGTCAGCAGGTCTAGTTGTTATCATGAGTCTGAAGGCAGTTTAGTGTGCAGCCTTATGTTTTGTGGCTTGTGCTTGGTGTTCTAAGGTATGTGCGACAGTGCGTGCTTAGCCTGTCCATACTTCAGCACTGATGTTTCGGAGTCTCTGTGTCTTGTGAGCCTCCACTAGACGTAGCCCGACAGCACTTTCCTGTGTGTCGGCCCACCTGGGAGTGGTGGCGGGGTGAGTTCCCGATATACGAGTTTTAGGCTAGTTTCTGTGGGCCCCTTTGCCTTGTAGTAGCGTCCTACTGGGGGCAAAAATTAGCTAGAGGCTTGGCTCAAGGCATTGAACTTGTGCGTGCACACATGGTTAGGGGCGTTTGGACGAGCACCAACGGGCGTGACCCTGACTAGTCACTCGTTACGGTTGTTCCTTGTACTTGGTTCTGTGAGTGTCTCAATTACCATCGTTTGAGGTGTGTGGGAGATACCTGTGACATAGTGTAAGACGTCAGTGGATGCATCGGCTATTCTTCTAGTGAGGAGGTACTTCTGTCACATGACACATGACTCTAGTGATTCTCATACTTTATGGCTTTCCCAGGTAGTCTGTTCTTGGCTTCACTCGAGATCAGTTTAATGTAGCGTGCACGATGATCTAGTTGTGTATGCGTTAGTGTTTCTTGACTGTGTAGGTCTTTCGTAGGGCTTTTGCCTATTTTAGTAGGCCTTAGCTTTGGAGCTAATGCTCTGTCGATGGATCAATAACTCATGACTTTGTGAGATCAGGGTTTGCTTTTCTGTTGCTGTGTGGAGTAGCTTAGAGAGCCGTGGTTCGATAGCCGTGTTTCTATCCTAACGACTTTGCTCTTTCTTTTAGCTGTCCTTACTCCTATTTTTACAACTTTACTATTGTAGCTTAGCACTACTGTTACTCCTGCTCTTTCTGTTCTTCATGCTTTACTGTTTAGCATAGTTATCTTGTGTGTTACTGCATTGTTTCCAGTGGAGATTTGCATGCCCCTACTGAGCCAGTGACACGAGGCTCACCCTTGCTTTTCAGGTGTGATCGTTCTTCTTCCTCGTGGTTCGTGCGCTGTGTATCAGTTCGTAGTTTCCAGCGTTGCCTACGTCGGGTTTCCCCCAACTTCAGTGTACGTTCTCTGTTCTGTTTGACTGTACTTATTTTTATTTGGACTCGACACACCCTATTGCTTTGATACCACTTGATGTGGCACAGCCAAGTATGCCATGGGGGATGACTCGATGCGCCTGGGACGTAGACCCGCAAGCATGCAACAAAGGCTACAGACTCACTCAGGTGAGCTCACTCGCGTAGCGCTCACTATTGACTGGAGGCAAACCGGCGATGGTGGGAAGGGTCGGAGGTGGGACCATGCCGTTCTGAGGTGTGGCTTATCTTGGGATAAACCCCTAAGGGGCTGGGATACCTGACTCCATGGGCGACCAGCACGTCGAGAGCGTGGGTTATGGGGTTTATCTCTCAACTCGCTCTGCAGTGGGCCCTCAATTTGATGGAAATTGGACCGAGCGCTCACCTCACTGTCTGACGACACTAGAAACGATACTAAACAGTAAAATATGAACCAGTAATGGGTAGCCAGATGCTTACCTGATCGGCGTGAAGGCGTCGATCCCTGCCAGAGATGAGGCAGTCGTGTCAGTGCAGCTGAAGCTTTTATGCTTATCAGGTCGATGCACGTATACATAGTGACAACTATCAGGTCCATGCATCAAGACTCTTCAAAGCAGACACGTCGATGTATCTTCCATCAACACATGAAAAAGGTCGATGTACATGAACAATATTTTGATCAGCAAGGTCGATGCAGAGGAGACATTTCTTGCAACTAAGGTCGATGCGAACTCGGCATCTCTTATGAAAAGGGTTGATGCAGTATCTCGACCATTTCTTGGTCAAGTTGGTGCAGAAGCAAAATCTTCAGTCTGGAGAGAGATAGGTCGAGGCATGAGCCCTTTTCAATGAAGAAGAGGAATTGCTTGATGAAATGTCTCTGAGAGTAAAAGCCTTAATGCGTCAATGTCACAGCTCACTGCATCAACCTCAACGACAAAAGGTCAAAGCATCAGAATGGTGCTTGGATGCACTAAGTCAAAGGTCGATGCAACTGTGCTAACCGCTCTCAGTAAGGTCGATGCTTCAGACCATCCAATTCTGAATCCATTAACTTAAATCCAGAATTGATAAGGGAGTTCGAGCCTGTTGGAAGTAAATAACTGATACATGATCTCAGAAAAGTGAGTGGCACGTAGACCCAGGCGAGAAATGATGGGCACGTGATCTGAGGTTTGATGTCAGAGGAATATTTTTCTACTTTCCTGCCACGTGGACGAATGGGAAATAAAGGGCATCAAACCCCTTACCCAAGCATTTTCGGAGACCCTACTTTGGGTATAAATAGAAAACCATCTTCCTCTGAGATAAGCGACTGGAGGAGTAAAATAAAGTAACACTGAAGAAGAGAGAGTGATCATCTGAGCAGAGGAAGAAGAGCCAGTGAGTGAGCAGAATAGAAGAAAAGAGAAGGAAAAGGAGAGAAAGATAGAAGAGCTGAGAAGAGGATCGTGAGAAGAAGAGAGAGTTCGAGTCAGAGCAGCCAGCCTCGATTGAAGATCAGTGTCTATCAGTTTGTGGATCAGATCCAGAACTGCCTTGCTCTTGTGGAGCTATATGTTTTAATTTCTTTCTATTTTCATTCTCGTTGATCATTTTCTATTTTCTATCTTGTTTTTCCGATTCTCTATTTGGTGATCGAGTTCCTTCTGAGCAATCAGAAGAAGGGAGATATGATCTCCGGGGGTCCCTCTATACGTCAGAGGAAGAGAGGACTTGTCCACTAGTTATGGGCAACTAGGTGTTGCTCACGGTTCTATCTGAGAAATCAGAAGAAGGGAGGATTGGTCCTCCAGGTCACTGCGGGTAGTAGTAGGGCTGATCGGGTAGCAAGCTCAGGTCAGAGAGATTTGTCTCCCTCGATTTCAAGCTGTTTGGTAGTGGCTTGTTTACAGACTGAGTCTGCTTCCTGCAGTTTGCAAGGTGAAGCCTCATTCAGGTCTAAGTGGGGGATGGACGTAGGTTTGTGAGTAGCAGACCGAACCATCTAAAACATTGTGTCCATCATGGTTTGCTCTACATGTACTTTCCATATCTTCTTTCCCCAATTCGCAGGTTGTAACACCTCGGATCTTTGGAGGATCTTTATTGGGTTTTCGGATCCTTTTAGAAGAGTTTCAGACTACTTTTGTAGCTCCTGAGTAGAGAACACTTCAACTCATTTATTCTTAAGGTCCTCGACTCGTGGTTGCTGTAGTTGTATTGTACTCTTCGCCAGGATCGTTTCGACTATTTGCACGAATTTTTAAACCTTGATTAGGCATTTATTTGAATTTGTTAAAGAATTATTAAAATTTAATGAGCATGTAGTTTGAGCACTGAATTTTGTTGTTTCTTGTTATATGGGTAACTTCTTTAGCCTCAAAAATCATACATTTGTTCCACTCTGCTTGGCATGTATTCTGTCTCCTGATGAACATGTGCTTCACATTACAACCTCTTTTTTTTTTTTGAAAGTGGATAGCACCAATGATGTATTAAATAAAAAGAAGATGTACAATAGTACAAGTATCGTCAATCAATTCCCCAAAAAAACCCTATACAAAAGAAGGCCACTATAAGACAGTGTAGCGCTCTAAACTCCCAGCAAGACAAAAAGAGTAGAGTTTTGAAAATTCACATTACAAAGGATCTCAACCCATTCTCCAACTCTATCACAAACAAAAGAGACAACTGTATCCTCGGCTCTAGCCTCCCTCCTGAAAATCCAGTTGTTCTGTTCCACCCACAACGCCCACAGTGTGGCATGGAGGATGAGCCACCACATTGTCTTGTCACCCCTAAAGGGGCAACTTCTGCCCCAATGTTTAATCAAGTGGCGCACCTCACTCTGCCAGCCAAAGACATTGTGTGTCCTCCTAGGAAGCTCTCTCCACACCACCTGAGAGTAGGTACAAGTTAAAAATAGGTGGTCGAGGGTCTCATCGTCCTCTCTGCATAAGCATCGAGTCGGCTGGATACTCGGAAGGAAGCGAAGCAATCTATCCTAAGTAGGTAACCTCCCATGGCAGATCTTCCAAGTTAGGAGCTTCACCTTCAGCGGGCTCTTCAGTCTCCAGGCCTGCGAATAGAGACTGTGGCGAGCACCTTCATCAGAAATAATGGCGTAGGCAGATCTAATTGAAAAGGTACCCTCCCTTTTCCACCTCCGTGTCCACTCATCTTCTCTGTTTGAATGAGGATGAAATTGTAGGAGGAAGGAAAGGAGGCCTTGGAGCTGCACCGTCTCATCAGGCCTGAGATCCCTTTTGAACTTCGATGCCTGGGTGCCTCCTGGAAAGAGGGAGTCAAAAGCCTAAGAGACCAACCCCAGAGGGTCCACTGCAACTGCAAAGAGACTGAGGAACAAAGCCTCCAAAGTGAAGTCTTTACACCATCTATCCTTCCAGAAAAGACTCTTGTCGTCTTTTCCTAGTCGCATTCGAACGTTGGAGACAATATCCCTATAGGTCAAGATATCACGCTAGAGAGGTGAAGTCTTGTGATGTGGCGTAAGTGCCAAGTCTTAGACTCTCCTCCTTCCATAGTACCTCTGACTGATTACCTGCACCCACAGCCCATCCTCCACAACCACTTACACAAGAGAGCTACGTTGAACAATCTGACATCCTTGATTCTCAGACCTCCCTCTTCCTTGCTAGTGGCCATCCTCCCCCAAACTATGCAATGCCATGCCTTACATCTCCCTCCATTGTCATGCCAAAAGAACCTGCTCTGGATAGAATCAATCTTCTTCGCCACCGTCTTCGGGAGCCGGAACATGGAAAGAAAATAACTAGGGAGATTATCCAACATTGATCTCCATAGAACTAGTTTGCCTCCACCAAATAACACTCTAGCTTTCCAAGTAACCAGTCTAGAATCGTATCTCTGAATAATAGGAAGCCAGTCTTCACAATGAAGAGATCTCGGGTAAGCTGGAGACCCAGGCAGGAAATAGGGAACTCTCCAATCTTACACCCCAAAATGCTAGCCGTCCTCTGGAGAGGCCAATCCTTTAAGTTAACCCCTACTAGCAAGCTCTTATTGAAATTCACTTTAAGACCAGTGACCTCCTCCAACAATTTCAACAAGAGTCTGACCACAAAAAATTGTTGCTCCTCATCATTCAAGAACAAGATGGTTTCATCTACATACTACAAGTGAGTAAGTGAAGGTCCCCCTTTGACCACCCGAGAGCCCCTAATCAGACCGATAGTCTCAATTCTCATTCACATCCTATTCAAAACACTAGCCACAAGCACAAAGAGGAGAGGGGACATAGGGCCTTACTGACGGAGCCTCCTACCACTATGGAATCAAGAGGACGACTTTCCATTGACGAGGACCGCAAAGAAAGCCGAAGAAATGCAAGCCCTAACCCAACCGATCCATCTCTTCCCCAAGCCCATCTTCTCCAGCACATCCAACAAGCACTGTTAATTAACCCTATCATAAGTCTTCTCAAAATTTAGCTTCAGTACCACCCCTTTCTTCCTCTGTGACTTCATAGCAAATAAGCATTCATGGACCACCAATAAATTATCCTAGATATGTCTCTCACTAATGAAGTCTCTCTGGAAGTTATTGTTTTGATTGAACTATTGTTTGATTTGCATGATGTTTTACTTTGATAATAAAACTAACTTGTCTAATTCAATCTACAATCATGAGGATGAACAACCTAGCACATCTTATAATCCTCAATTTTATAATCCTCACTACAATGTTTCTAAGGGACCACATCCTTATTCCTATGGCCTTGCCCGCCCCATGGGTAATTCTCAATCTTATGGTCTCTCGCATCAAGCACAAGTCACTATTCCCTGGAGATCATCTCCTCCACATGATGAGAAGGTCTCCCATGAATTGCATGCATTAGATCATCTCACCCCTCAACAAATCCAAGCCCTTAAGGCTATTATTGAGGGTGCATCTTCTCCTTTTCATCCTCCTTCTATTCCCTCACAGGTGGCCCACAACCCACCTCCTTCATCCGTTCATCTTCCTTCCATTACTTCTCGGGTGGCCCATCACCCTCCTCCCTCTTCTTATTTTCCTTCCAATACCTCTCGGGTGGCCCATCACCCGCCTTCTTCCACTCATCCCCCTCTTCACGTGGTCCATCACCTGCCTCCTTGTATTCAACCTCCTCCACGGCCCCAAGGCCCACACATTTCTTGTTCCCTGGCCTGTCCAGGTCCTTTTGCGGGTCAACCCCTTCATTCTACATGGCCTTTATGCCAAGCCACCCCTCCAAGGCCACCATGCCAGCCCTCTGCTTTGCAAGTCACACCCCTCTAACAAGCTCTCCTTGATAAAATCATTTCAATGGAGGAACAACTAAAGAGGGTCACAAGCCCTCGACCTCCTCCTCCTCCTCCTCAAGTCAATCCTCTTCATGCTTTCATGGACAAAATCACCAAGATGGAGAAAGACTGGAATGATAATAGAAGCATGAACGGCAACTTTCGATGATCAAGTGGACGTCGTCTGCCCTCCACTCATTCATCACACTCATTCATATGACCCCCACCTCTGCATCGACATCCACATACACAAAACCCTCCTCCTCAATATACATCTCCACCACCCATCATTACGCCTCCACTACAGCGTCCACTTGTATCCGACGATGAAGAACTGGAAGTAACACACGATGAAATTTTTGATCAAGAATGGGAGACAGCACAAGAGGAAGTTCCTCAAGAGGCACCCACTCCGAGTTTTCTTTGTTTTCCTCTCCCTCCATTACCTGAAGAAGCCCCTGCTCAGGACGATGCGATCATCCCCAACCCTATCTATGAAACCACTTGGTGTTACGATGATGGGTCGATACTCTAATTACCCACATCGGCACACTATAAGTCTTCCCCTACCTTGAAAACCTATCATGCCACTAAAATCTAATGCTTTCTCCATACCAAACCTCCTTCTTCTAAACCTCCAATTACTATACCTTTAATCTCCACCAAGCTGTCAGAGCCCTCCATTGATTCACCTCCAACCACTACCGAACATCCTATTAAAACTCAACCAAGTAACCCTACATTGCCGCCACCTCGTGCCTCCATTATCCCCATAACCCAAAAGCCAATCCTTAATGACCCTTCACTCAACCCTTCACCTAAACCCGTGGCTAATCCTAAGCAGGGTCCACCCTTTTTTGCACTCGAGCCAACCCCGTACGCTTCCGAGAGAGGGGAGAAGCTCGCTGCATTTCAACCTCCACTTTTACCTACCCTTCCACCAACGGCTTCCATTAAACCCTTATCACTCATTGAGCCTACCACCTCCACCTCACCCTCTTCCACTACCCCTCGGAATGGGCGTATAACTACAAGTGCACGTGCCAAAGATGATTTTCAAGAGTCGAGCAAGAAGAATTTGGCCATGGCTATGCTATTCAAGTGTCAAGATTTTTGTAGTCGAATGCCAATCCTTATTCTTATACCAGGAATGGTTGAAGAGGCTAAGTCCTCGCCAATGCTCACTAAAAGGAAATGTCGAGATTTGATGCTATGTAAGTTTATGCTCAAGGGGAGGGCAGGCCATCCCTTATTTGAAGCCTCCAATATCAAGTTTATTCCCTCTACGCTTCCATGCAAGGGCAAATGCCTATCTTACCAAACATTTTTCTTGAGACTATTCTAAGAGCCTTGGGCATTTTGAAGTTTCCTATGTTGAAATTCCAACTGCTACATTTTGATATTTCCCACTTTTCAGGGGAGTTGCCATTCATTATTGACACTTCATCAAGTGAGGGCATTAGGGCATTGATTTTATCCATTGGGCCGTCTGGCCGTGCACTTTCTTTGCCATGGAGGGGCAAGCATTCTTGCATTGCCCCTTTCTCCCCTTGCCATCCCTCCACTTCATACCCCCACATCCATCAAGAATCTTCCTTGCTCTATTCAGTTCGTGGACAGTAGAAGGAGCTCAACTTGCAGAAGCTGTTTCGGAGTCGTTCGGCATCAACTGGAGGCGCACCATATATCGATGAAAAGCTCATCGAGAAAGCTTCGTAGCTGTGATGGTATCGCCGGCATCCGACCTCCCTGCTGTCTGGGAGGCTCTATCTCCCCCGACTACGCAGATCAGGACCAGCTGGCAACCTGAGACGACTTCCTGGAGCTCCCACGGTCGCATCCCACAACTTCTGAGGGTGCCACTTGGCTGAGGACTCCTACAACCAGTCAGCATCCGACAGCAAAAGGCAGCATCCCGTTCTGCATCTAGAGGAGCATCACCCAATTTTCTTCCCCCAAGTGTGCCGAACAGGCCTCTCAGGTCTAGAACTGACCCCCCCTGACTCAACGGGTTCCTCCTCCCTGCTACGACATCGTCTGGAGCTCCCCCTGATTACTGCTAGAAGAAGACTCGTCCACGGTCATCCTCGACTTGGTCCCATCTCGATTGGACTTCGGGAGAGGCTGTGGCACCTGCATCCAGTTGCTATTGTACCCTGGGGCCAGTGTGAACCAGAGCGCAGAGGACCTGTTCCAGGAACCACCCCGACCGGTGACGACAACGGGCTCATCCACGAAAATTCTCCAACGTACCAGGGTCTGTCAGAGACGATTTGGCACCAGTTTCGGTGACTTTCGAGTTCGGTGGAGTGCGTGGCGGTGTCCTAAATTCTAATTAACTACTTCTATTTTACTTGTAACAAGTACGTCGGGCACACCACCTGCGATTGTTGGCTCGTCCGCCCACCCGGGCACACAATCGACAGAAGATGCTGTTAGCCATCAGGAGGGCGAGCAGGTGGTGTTGCAGGAGGGACGCAAGTCATGTTGGGTCTCTGGATAAATATTTAAACTTATGAATTATGTTCATTATCTATCCATCAACTATATAATTGTTGGCCATCATTTTAACATCTATAATTGCAGGGATAAAGTAGAGCCCTGTGACGCTTCTCATTTTACTACCAGCATTATTGAACAACATGTGACCGGCCCATATAAGTCATTTCGACAGTTTTCTCAGGATCTTCGAGATCGATTGTACAACGATTTCTTGGTATACAATTTAATCTTTTAAATTACATATTTTCCAACTCTGTAATTTCAATCGACTAACTTATAAAATTTGAATTCTTGACAGTAAGGATATCAGTTTGTGAGGCGAGCTGACGTCGGACGAGCTTGACGTGCATGGGAGGCCACATCAACTGTAAATTATAAGCATCAATTACACAACTGTTGGGACCGTGCCTAGGCTCTAGCTGGGGGGAGCGAGGACCGTGGCCTTTGGAAGGCACACGGCCCTGCATGGATGAGGAGGGAGCACTAGGAGGACCTCTGTGATGATGGGCCGAGCCTAGTTGGATGGCCAAATCTGCAAAAGTCAAAGCTGTACGTGCGTTACATCCAGACGTGCATCTCCATACTTCTGGATCCGTTTCCTTCGTGGCCCAGAAGGAGAGATTGGTAAGCAATCATCTTAATTTTATTATATTTTATTTCTTATATGTCCCTATTTATTTTCTATAACATGTATAACAGGAAAAGAAGAGGGGTGGTATGGCCTCATATCGCGATTTATTTGCTACAGTTCACCAAAAGAAGGGGACCGATCAGTATGTGAGCGAGAGAGCTTGCTCGGTAGTGGTAAGATTATATACATACACATTTCTTTTCTATTTCTATTTTTAAATATGATTGAATAATATGACATTTATAATATTTTTTATTCAATTTATAGGAGTCATATGACAGGCACATGATTGAAAAGTATGGAGACGAGGAGACGTAGCGGCTGCAATGAGATCCTGATGCATGGGTAGCAGCAGCCGGCCCACCGAAGAAATGACGAGTATATGGTTTTGGGCAGAGCTTGGACACCAGCGCGATTCTAGCATCTTGTCTGGACTCAGCTTCGTTCTACCCCAGTAGCAGTTCCTTCTCTACTCCCTCCACCGGTGATTCTACGAGCCATATTACATCCATCATCAAACGTCACGTAGACGACATCAAGGAATACATCGAGGCACGCATTACTCGGGCGGTTGCTACCCTCCTCTCCTAGGCAGGGATTTTGACTCAGGGAGCACCCTCGAGCACAACACAGACCTCTCATGTGAGTATTAATTCAACTTTCGCATTCAAAGCTCATTCTTAAAGTTCTTCATCCTAGGATGCATTAAAGAGGAGGAAATTGTGTTGTAATGATATTCTACTTTCTTTCTCCTCTTTCATTCACTTTAATCATTTGTATTCACTCTTTGTTGTTCTATCTAAAGGACAGCTGTGAAGAACATTCATTGCTCTGTGTAAGTGGCACTTCGTGTGACTGGTTGGTCTGCTGATACCATAGAATTTAGCTAGGTGGCTAGCCCCTGGAATACTAGTTGGTGCAAAACCACTAGAAAAATTAAGTCACTAGGAGTAATTATTTGATTGCTTGAGACCTGATCAAAATCAGCTGGGTGGCTAGCCCTTGAAGGCTAGTTGGTGTGAGATCACCAGAAAATAAAGTCACTAAAAGTGCCTATTCAGTTGCTGAGATCTAACCAAATCAGCTGGAGAGCTGGCTCAAAAAATAGTTATTGTAACCTTTGAGAAGGTTAGTTAAATATCTCAGATAAACCCTCTGTGCTGGCGATAAACCCTACCCTTTCTGCATCCGCCGTCAGGCGTGGCTCTCTCCCCGCCGGCGATGGCCAGTGTGGTGGGGGGGATCGCCCCCCCTCCCCCTCCTCGTGTGCATGAGGCTGACGACCCTCTGCCTCTGCCTGTAGTCCCTCACATGTCCTACGCCCAAACGCTCATGGAGTCCCACCAGAGGTCACAGCTCTCCTTTCGTGTTAGGCCCCCTACCTTTACCGATCAAGGTAAGCCTACTGTCTTTTTCACACAAGATGAAATCCAGTCCTCCATGCAGCATCTTCATCGTGCCATAATAGAAAAGTGCTCATACGGTCACCCTTCCATACCAGACATCAAATCCTATCTTGTTCAACGTCTCCATCTCTGTTCTGACTTCGTGATCAGCAAACTGAACGCCAAGCACATACTCATCCACCTTAGATGTAAGGCTAACTTTCATAAAGTTGTCCTTCAAAAGAATCTCTATATTAAAGGTTAGTTATTTAGGTTCTTTCGCTGGACTCATAATTTTGATTTCGATTCTAACTCGACTTCTGCTCTGGTGTGGATTGGATTCCCATCCTCCCTGTTAGTTTTTATCATGAGGATCTCATGTGCTCCATTGCGGGAAACTTTGGCCCTATTTTACGGATTCACGACAACACTTTGGCCATGACAGAAACCTCTAAGGCGCTTGCCTGTGTGGAACTAGATCTCTCTACGGAGCGTAGGGAGGGTTTATGGATAGACATGGATGGCGAGGGATGAATTATCATAGAGTCCCCTATCTATGTTCATTCTGTCATAAGCTTGGCCATTTGGAGGCCGACTACAAGAAGAAACTTGGCAAGCCTACCATTCGGCAAGAGGAAGGAAATCCGATTGCTGAATAGAGGACCAGTCATCTGGAGTACAAGCCTCGCCCCTCTCAGTGAGCTAGTCCTAGGTTGGATGCTAGTGTCTCTAATAGGTTTTCTACTTTGCTACATGTACCTGAGGATCAGTTAGATCATGGGCTGCCTCCTCAGCCGGAGCTTGAACCTGAGGGGTCTAAAGATTAGCTGGTGGCCCCAACACATCCAGGGATCTGCCAGCAGCATGCCTCCCCTACGTCGATGCTTCCTGCAATCGGGTCAAATCAGGATGGCTCTAGTTCAGTTAATGCCCCTTCTGGGTTGACTCCCGCTATCTTGCCGTTGACACAAGCTATTGCTCTTTTGGAGCCCCCTACCATAGAGCTCCAAGATGCTTCTATTTTGGTGCAATCGGCCAGTGTGCCAGTAGGTCGGTCGACCATTTCATATTTGGCTGAGTCGACGCGACGTGTGTCTACATCGGTGGTGGAGCCAGTGTTGCAAGGTAATGTCCAAGAGGTCCCTACTTTGGTTGATGCGGCCACTGTGCCTAAAGTAACCACTAGGCCTATGCCAGCCCTTGGCATCGATGCAGCGCCTGACGTTTCCTCATCGAAGGTTGGTATGGAGTCAACGCCTCTACCGATGTTGACTATTCAAGAGTCGACACAGTCGGATTATACTTGTTTTCAAATGGCTGCTCATTTCCCACAGTTTCCACAGGTGTCGACTTCTCTGGGTCAAGAGGCAACTTCTGATGAATAGACGATGAATCCTGCCTTGGAGCTCCCTTCATCCCAAATAATTATTTAGGATGGTATGGCTGTGGATGTTTCTAACCAGACCCTGGCCGAGCATTGTGCTTATGCTTCACATGCTATTGTTCGTGTCCCTGAGGTGCAAGTGGTGGATGTTGAGAATCCAAAAAAAATCAAAAAAAAAGGAAGGAAAAGAGAACCCACTGGGGCGCTTGTTGTGTTTGGTTGTTGTGGTGAATTTCACAAAATCTTCCCTCTCTCTGTCCTCTTTTCATACTAGGCAGTCTCGGTAGAGATGGAAAGGGTCATTAGCAACTTGATCTTCGAGGAGGATTTGGTCCCTCAACATGAATTAGAAACTAGGGACAATCCTCTATTCAAGATAGAGGATGGCCACCCAGCTACCTTCCTAGGCATGTTCTCGGCAACGCAAAATATGGCATCCTTGCCGATTCGACATCTTCTCATAGAGATCATGGTCACGTCAGCCCTCGGGCTCCCAATTTATCATCGCACGAAGATCTGGAGTTGATCAGCGTGCTGTCCCGCTATGCCCCCAAGGAGCTAGTTACGATGGTCACATGGGGTAAGACCCCTACTACTCCTCATGTCTCCCCTCAAGCTACACCACCTCGGGTCAAACTCCCCTTTCAAGGGTCCTCTAGCCAACCCCTACAGGAGACTCCACTCGAACCCAGCCACTTCATGCCTTCCCTAGGGACTTCTCAACCCTAGATTCCTCCCATCCCTACCATACCATCAAAGGGGGTGGATCCCACATTCAAACAGGAAATTCAAAGCTACATTTGGCAAGTGGTGGCCGAAAGTATGCCAACTTCACACCCTCATTCCTTGGCACAATATTGCAAGCTCCCCAATGCTTACTTCCCGTCGAGTTTCACGGCCCCCAAGTATAGGAGGTACAATGGTACCATCAACCCTCACCATCATCTTTCAAGTTTCCTTATGGACTCCCACCAATGGCTACATGATCAGGTCCTACTGCTCCATCTGTTTCAAAAATCTCTTGAGGGCGAGGCTCTACGATGGTTCTCCTCACTTTTGTCCATTGATCTCCTAAACTTTGATATAGTTTTCGAGTGGTTTCTCGCTCAATTTCACCATATGTCCTCAATTGCCCCCACTATGTTTGACTTGGTCATGGAAAAAATGAAGCCCGACGAGGACTTCATTCACTTCGCCAACCATTGGAGAATCATGGCCTCTAGGATGGAGGTGCCTATCTCGGAGTCTCAGACCATCACTATGCTGGTAAACAATGCTACTCGTCAGCTCAGGGCCATCCTTATGCTCAGCGAGCTCCATACATTCCCTCAGCTTTACAATCGAGCACAGATTATGCAAGCCCACATCAAGGAGTCAACTTTGCCTCCTCTTTTCGAGTCATGTGCTAGGGGCCAAAAGGCCCCAACTGTCCCCACCACCGAAGGAGTCACGATCAATGAACAAGTCAATGCTGTCGCCCCATCCTTCAGGCCCAACAATTGCCAGGCTCCACATCCTAATCCACATATCTCCAACTAGGGCGAAGGCAATCCCAAGCAATACGCAAATGTTCCTCCTCCCCAAAATTACAACCACACAGGACTAAAGAGGGCTTCCTTTCCTCCATTACCTGAGACACTGGGTGACATCTTTTTCACCCTCATGTCCTCTCTGGTTATTCAGCTCCCATCTCAAAGGGATTGGGTTCATCTCAATGTCGACACGTCTAAGTACAATCCATATCACCGAGCCTCGGGTGATGATATTTTCAATTGCTTCCAATTCTAGGACTGGGTATATGACATGAACGATAAGGGGAGAATCAACTGGTCTGATGTTAAACTAGCGATTGCCAACCATAAGAAGCCCAATCGGGACCTCGGCATCGTGCAGAACCCGTTGCCTACTCACCCATCAAATCGGGACCCTTCTAGTTCAAAGTAAAATGAGCAAGTCAATATCGTGATAAGCATGGAACCCTGCATGATCAGAAGGGTGCAAATGTGGAGCGTCGAAGGGTTTCCCAGGTGGTACGGGAAATTGGAAGTGGAAGCACATGAGCCATGGGCTAATATCAATGTGTTCTCCCAGTAGCCTAGGTCCTTGACCTTGATCTCACCTCCTAATCAACCTTCAGCTGCTAACCAAGAGCCTTTCACCCTGATTGATCTGCCCCAGTCACCTTCACAGGGATCCCACGTCCCTCTAAATATTCAATCAGGACGAGACCGCCCCTTGATCCTCTTGAGACCTCCTCAACCAAAGCCCATATCCTCTCCTACTCCTGTTGCTCCTAACGAGGGATCGGCCTCCCTCTCATCCATCTTTGGGTCACCCACCCCCTTGCAATTGATCCATCCAAAACCTTTAGAATCGGGAGAACCAAATGAAGCTTCAATGAACATCACACTGAGTACTTAGTTATTTCATGGTGGATTACTCTGCTTTACCCACTCATGCTAAGTTTTCATTGGGGGTTGGTTGCAGGCACCTCTTCTCCTCTGGAGGAGGGAGAGCTTCCCCGGGATACAGCCAGGGTGGCCAGGGACGAGCTTGGTGTCACTGCGTCTACTGGGTGCGACGAGGAGTTCATCGATATCGAGGGGGTGTCCGAGGGGGACCCCCCAGCTGGTGAGCTTCTTCCCTAACACCTTTGGTTAGGGAGTTATCTTTGTGCAAGACTGGACACGGTAGTAGCCTGACTCGGCTCACGGGTGTGTAGGTGCCTCCGATTTGCCCGTGATTGAGGGTTCATCGGGGGCTTCCTCTGGTTCTTCGGGCAGTGACAGTACGGCTATGGAGACCGACGAGAGCTTGAGCTCTTCCTCCTCTGAGGCTTCTTCAGCCGGAGATACTGAGATGAAGGCAGCGCTGAAAGGTACATGTAGCTCCTTCGCTCCCCTTCATTGGCTTTGACTTAGCGTTTATGGCAGGGCTGACATTTTGTGTTATGTTCAGGGCTGGAGTTTGAGGAGGAGCGCATGCCGACTCCCATCGAGGTGGATCTAGGGGAGCCTCCCACTACTTCGATGATTACTGGGGGCACTCGGATGTCAGAGGAGCCTCTACCCTCTCCGACTCTGGCAGGAGACGCTACTGAGGTGGGTGATGGACTACCCTCACCGACCCTGAGCGGGGGTGTTACAGGCACGGTGGGGGCCATAGCAGGTGAGAGCCAAGACATTTCTCAGATTTTTCACCTTGTCTTGTCATAGGGAAGTCCTGAGTGTTGCCGACCCTCTTTGTGTTTGGTGGTGCTACATAGGTCCTTCTGGTGTGCTGGCTGAAGTAGGCCACTCCTACCTGGAGCTGGGGATCGAGTGGCCTTCATTTGTCTCACCACCGAAGCCGCTGTTGGATGCCAACGTGGGCGCGGCTTTGCTCCAGCATGCTCAAGGTTATGCCGGAGGTGACCCCCTGCCTTCTCCGAAGGAGCTCTGACAGCGATTGAGGGAGTGCACCCATGGCTATCACGACTTTGGGTTCCCAGGCGAGCTTTGGATGTTCGGGTTAGCCGGCATCTGGGTGGAGTACCTGTGGCTTCTGGAGGCGCAGGAGTAGAGGGCTTGGCAGCTAGCAACTATCCGAGAGCTGGAGGGGCAGCGGGCTCAGCTTGCACTGGCGGTCGTCGAGCAAGAGTTTGCGCTGACACGACCGTGTCGCTTGCCCAGGACCGTGCTGCTCGACTGAGAGACGCGGAGAGCAGAGCTGAGGCCCTGGCGAAGGCCTTGGAGGAGCAGCGGCGAGACGTGGAGCTCGCTAGGGTCAAGTGGCTATGGACACTAAAAAAAATCCTCATCCCTTATTTACGTGCAAGGGAATAAAGAAGAGGAGAGAAGAGAAGAGAAGATGAAAAGAAGAAAAGAAGAAATGGAAACGCCCAGGTTGCCCTTCCCTAACATTTGTCGGGTTTTGTGCAGTAGATGTTGCAGGATTTGCTCCCAATCCGAAATCCCATGAATAGCTTACGTTTGATGAAGTTCCTGTATTTGTAAAATTAACAGGAACGCCAGTACATTGCGGTGCGGTTGAAGTAAAACTTGCCACAGGTGTTGTATCAATAATAATACTTTGAACTATTGAATTGGAACAACCTTCGGTAGTTTTAATTTCAAAAGTTACCGATTTTGTACCCGAAGAAGAATAAGTAACATCCGATGGATTTTGCGATGTTGAACTTGCAGGACTTGCACCTGCTCCCAAATCCCAGCTGTAAATATAAGTAGTATCAACACTTCCTGTATTGGTAAAGCTCACTCCCGTGTTGGTACATTGCGGCGCAGTTGATGTAAAACTTACTACAGGTGTTTGATTGATATTAATTGGCTGAGTAGCAGTAACAGCACAGGAACCGGCGGTAGTACTTGTTAAAGTTAAAGATACAGTTTTAGTGCCTGCTGTTGAATAAATAACATTTGTAGGGTTTTGTGCAGTAGATGTTGCAGGAGTTGCGCCTGACCCCAAATCCCATGAATAACTTACATTTGATGATGTGTCTGTGTTTGTAAAATTAACAGGAACCCCAGTACATTGCGGTGCAGTTGATGTAAAACTCGCCACAGGTGTAGTATTAATAGTTATATTTTGTGTTATCAAACTAGAACACCCTTGAGTGCTGCTTATTTGAAAAGTTACACTTTTTGTACCTGAAGATGTGTAAGCAATTCCTGAAAACTTAGTGGACTAGTAGAGCTATGGTGCGAAGTTATGAAGGGAAGGTGATGAAGATGCGTGAGATCCCTCTCCACCAGAAGAGGTGAAGTGGTTCCTACTTAGGGGGAGTTTAGGCATGCAGTGCCTTACCTTTCGTCAGAGGGTTTTCCAAGCTTAAATAGTACACTCGTTTCAGGAACACTGTAGGCAGAGGAGTTCAAGGAGGGGGTTACGTCCTCGACGTGGGCTCTGTAAGGCCTCAGGACTCTTGGCATCCCTTATCCTCATGACCTCCTAATATTCGAGGACTCTCAGAGGCAGGTTGGATAAGCGTTTATCGGTCGGCCCAAGCATGAAGCGCCGGCTCCTACCCGAGTGATGGAGGCGTAGCTCGGGTGAGGGGCAAGAGGTCGTGGTGGGCGATCTTCACGATCGAACTGACGCTCGGACTTTCGAGCCTGGAGGCTGCCTAGGAAGCGCTTGATTCTAAGTGACTTATTGTGCTTATTTTATAATAAGTGGCCCCGATGAGCTGTCACTTAGGGGAGCTGGGCCTCGTTTGGTCTGGCAGGACCGTGTTTGGCTACTCATACATGGGCTGTGGAAATCCCCCTCTCCACTTGTCCCCCTCCTACTCCCGAGCCAGTTCAGGCTCAGCTGAGTAGCCGTTGGGGTCAGACTATTGTGGCTAGGGTGAGTGGAGATCCGATAGTGACAGAGGACCACGTGGCATGGTTATCTATGCCCGTAATAATGGTAATCCTAGCAGATTTGATGTGAGGAGGCACCCCTTTTTCCTTAGAGGTTGGAACGTCGCACTGCCTCCCGTTAGGGGTTATAAGCATTGCATGTTGTTTGCATGCCAAAACCCCATTTCCGTAGGGTTTTACCCTCCATCGCTTCTGTGCTTGGGGTTCTTCATGCACCGTGAACGTATGGCGGAGGAGCAGGGACTTGCAGAGGCGTTTACAGTGTTGGCAGAGGCTACTGCGGTGGCGATTCAGTACTTCCCCCTTCCTCCAAGGTCTTCAGAGTCATATTCTTCGAGTTCCCCTTCCTATGGCAGACCAGCATCTAGAGGTTGAGGGATTGGAAGGTGGGCACGCTGCGGGGGCCGTGGTGGTGCCGCTGGCCCCAAAGTGTAGTGAGCTGGGAGAGGCAGAGGTGAAGCGACTGGAGTGTCAATATCGCTTTCCCTGGAAGTACCATTTCGCTGCTCTAACTCCTCACGAAACAATCCTGGATTCTCGCTCTGGGTATTTTTGTTCCTTTCTTTTGTCATGGAGGAGTGGATTTCGCCTTCCCCGCCACCCCTTTGTTGCTGACCTTCTCAACTTCTTTATGTTGGCTCCCATCTAGTTGGTTACCAATTCCTATCTCCTCCTTTATTCCTTTCGCTTCCTTTGTCGTCAGTGTAGGATCACTCCTTCGCTGGATCTCTTTCATTATTTCTTTGAGCTGAAGGAGCACCCCTCGACAGGCAAGGGCTTCTATTTTGTTCCGGCAAGGTGGAATAGGAGTTGTGTGTCATTGTCCCGGAAGGACTCTTCCCACAAGGGGTGGAAGACCCGATACTTCTGGGTGGACACCTTGTCGATAGAAGTGTTCTGAGATTTCCCGGTGGTGCCCAACTTTCATCCGAATATCCCTTCAAAGCCAACCGAACTATCACCGGAGGTGGAGCGGGACGCTGCAATCCTCTTGGAGCATCGATAGTCAACGGACAAGCTGGTGACCACAGCCAATATCGTGCGATACCTTCTCAAGTGGTTGTTTTCGATGGGTAAGAGTATTAGGAATCGAATTCCCCTCTTATATGAAGGGACGCTCTTCTTTTCCTGACCTTATCTCTTTTGCGTAGACACCAGGCGGTCGGTCCAAGGAGGGGGTTCAACAGAATGTCATTTGTTATGTGGACATGACAAGGTAGAAAGAATTGGCGCCTGTTAATAGGGGCGCTCAATCCTTAAATGATGGCAATGGAAGGGTCACCCATTCCATTTGCTCCAAGAAATCTTCTCACAAAGGCTAAATAGCATACCGTGAGGGCTATCCTACCATGTTTCTTTAGACTGACATGGTATTTAAAAGGGGTTTATGGGTTTTATTGGTACAACCTGCTCGGCAGCCTTGAGAGAATCCAAGACTTTGCGTAGACTTACAGAGGTCTCTATGATGAAATTACCAGTCCGAAGGAAAGAATATCCCACGGAAGGCTCAATCATCACCGAGAATTGAGTGGGTAAGCGTGAATCATCAAAAAAATTCTGGGACTATCTATGGGCAACAACAGCTTCTTCTCTTGAGGAAGCTTTCATATTTACAGCCAAGCCTTAAGCAAATGTGGTAAAGAACTTTCCCTCTAAAATCTATTTGATGAAGATACTCTACCAGAAGTATAACTTGAGCTGGCTGGCATCAAGTCCAAGGATAGAGCAGTGACAGTAGAGAAGAAGGGAACCGACCAAATCTTCCATTAGTCAATTTCAGGTCTTCACATTAAATGTCCTTTAGACATGAGGTCTTCTCATTGGCTGGAGTTAATTCTGTCTTACTGAGGACTGCTAGGACATGGGTCACATGGGGTGATAGTAAATAAGGTGGAAAACTGTGAGGTGTCCCTTCTCCAGCTGGATTTCTGACAAAATCATATCCAAAGAGGTAGATTAGATGTGACATGATGACAGGGACAAAAGTCAACCCTGGGTACTTCATCCAGACCTTAAAATCTGTGTATTTAGACACTTGCGGTACCTATTTTCTCTCTCTGAATGACCCACTTGATCTGACAAAAAATTGGCTTGGAATGCTTCTGGAAGACCAGATAGGTAGACATTCTTCTTCATTGAGACATTTTATCAAACATTTCATTCTTCTTATGCTGAAGGCAAACATGCACAGACCTTGGTTCGGAGTATGCTCAGACCTTGTCACTTGGCTTCCACATGTGCACAGACCTTGTAAAGATAGGGGCAAAACATGCACAGACCTTTCTTCTTCATTGAGGCATTTCATCAAACATGCACAGACCTTGAATTCTAAATATGCACAGACTTGGATACTACATGTGCGTAGACCCTAGACATGCATAGACTTACATGTGCACAGACCCTAAGTATGCTTAGACCTATATGCACAGACTTTAAAATATGCATAGACCTATATGAGACTAATGCAAATGTGCATCGACCATATATATGCATGAGACAGGTGTGCATCGACCTTATGTATGCATGAGGTAGATGTGCATCGACCTTATGTATGCATGAACAGGAATGTGCATCGACCTTAATATGCTAAAGTAGTGAATGTGCACCGACCTGATAATCCATAATGCAGATGTGCACCGACCTCTTGCAACATGCCTTCTACATGTGCACAGACTTCATTCAGTAAGTTGTAACATGTGCATAGACCTTGTAATGCTGAAGGCAAAAGAACATGCACCGACCTTCTCTTGTGCTGCCACGATGTGCATCGACCTTAGTTACTGTGCCTGCTCAATATGCGTCGACCTTTGTACAGCGTTGGCAAAATGCGCATTGACCTTTGTTCTGTGCAGACTTGAAGTGTATCGACCTTGACTTGTGTTAGTGAAATGTGCACAGACCTTGGCTTGTGAAATCATTGAGGTGCATCGACCTTCCTTCAGAAGTAGCTAATGTGCATCGACCTTTGTTCTTGAACAGGGGCTATGCACTGACCTGACTGCATGGACTTCTGTGAAACCTGTCTGCCTTGATTTCTGTGCACCAGTTGCCTAGATTTCTGTGCACCCAATATTATCATTTGCCTTGATTTCTGTGCATCCAGTTACCTCGATTTCTTTGCAACCATGTATCTTGAGTTTCTCTTTCAACTTGGAAGGTTCTTGCTCTTAAATTTCTATATCTTAAATTTAGTCTTGATTTTTGTGCTACCAATTGCATCATTCTTGATTTCTTATTCTTTGCTTACAATGACCTGAATGTATGAATGTGTTTATCAGATGCAAGTGAGACCTCACAATGAGTCTTAGTCAGACATCTTCAAAACAATAGAATTAAGCATGTTACACATATGCCCAACGGTCTCGTGTGGCCAAGATTTGCTCCACTGAACTTTAACCATGGGAATACTTTTTTTTCGAAGCTGACATACTTCTCGCTCAATGATCTTGAGCGGTCTTTGCTCGTATGTCAAGTCTTCCTTTATCTCCAAGTTATCATAAGTGATGACATGAAATGGATCGGGGACATACCTTTTTAGCATCGAAACGTGAAAAACATCATGAACTCCTATTAACTGAGGAGGTAAAGTTAGTCGATAAGCAACCTCACCAACCCTTTCAAGAATTTCAAAAGGGCCTATAAATCTTAGAGTAAGTTTGCCTTTAATGTTGAACCTATGGATACCGCGACCCGGAGAAACCTTGAGGAATACATGGTCTCCTATTTGAAATTTTAGATCACACATTCGATTATCAGCATAAGACTTTTGTCTATCTTGAGCCACCTTGAGTCTTTCTCGAATCAGCTTGATCTTTTCAGTAGTATATAGATGTTTGGGGGTGCAGTCTGAGTAAAGTCTCTAGTTTGAGAGATATGGGAAACCTCATGTCTCTCAACATATCCCGGAGGTAGTGGCGGAGACCAATTATCTGATTTTGATGTTGCTTTCTTCTGGCTTGCAGAGGCTTCTTTCTTCTTTGCTCCTTGGGAGACTTCCGTGTAGAACGATGCATCGAGCATGTGGCACTCGAAAACTTCAAAGGGGTGCAAGTCTGCAAACACCCTTTCCTCTTTGCCGTTATGACAATACTTGATACATTGATGTAGTGTAGACAATACTATCTGATATTTATGCAGTCACGGCCGCCCCAGCAAGGCTTTGTATGTGGTGTTGAAATTTATCACGTAAAATTGCACTATGGTGGTGAAATCCCCTAATGTAAGGTTGAATTCTGCCACCCCGAGTAGGGTCTCGCACTTTTGATTGAAGCCTACGATCCTCATATCTTTCACCTTGTTGAGGTGCAAGTCAAAATAATACTTTCGGTAGATGCGATAGGGCATAATGTTCGCAGCAGCTTCTGGATCTATCAATATCCGGCTCAGTGGATGGCAGTTGAGATATCCCCTCATATACAGAGGTCTGTTGTGGCTAGGGTTGGGAATCAGCATGTCATCTTCTATGAATGTAATTGCTGGCCCAGAGTTGACCTCTATCATGAGTGCTTCATATTGAGTTGGCCACTGCAGAGCATCAATAATAGCTTGGCGAGCTTCCTCGCTCAGGGAGAGAATTTCTCATATGGTAAACCTTGTGGGGAGCTTCTTTAGCATCTTCATAATCTGGCTACCTACTCGGACATTAGACAGTCGCATCTCTTTTGCCCAGCGGGGCTTCGGAGGCTCATGGGGTGCCTACGGCATGGATTGCCTTTCTCCTGCTTCCTTCTTCTGAGGGGATTTTGGAGGGGTTTCCACTAGGGAAGTCACCTCTGGTGCTGGGGGAACATCAATGCTTGCCTTATCCTTCTTCTTGAGTACTGAGATAGGTGGTTGATGGGGCTTATTGTTTTTAGCAGTAATCTCCTGAGCCAGCTGTTTGCCTTCCAGAATGGATAGGAACTCGATAAATGATGGAATTTCATCACCTTTCTTTGTTTCTGCATAGAGGCCTGTCAGAGGAGGAATTTCAGTGCCTCAGACTTCGGGCTCTGGCATCTGGTAGGGTTGCTCACCCCTAAAAATAATGTTATTGTTGGCCAGTGGCGGGCGTCCCCATCTTCTTCCAGAGCGGGTAGCATGCATGGAGGTTGTAGCCTCAGCCTGATTTGCTTCCAGGGGCGGAGTGGAAGACTCCCCTTCATCATCTTCCCCCGGCAGAGTGAACAACACTGACAGAGTGTTAAACTGAACTATTGTTATTTTCTTCTTACTTTTTGATTTCTTCTCTCTCTGGCGTCTTGCCTTGGTTGGCTCATGCCCCCAGAGGAGTTTAGTTTCAGCTTTTTCTTGCTCACCCTCTGCTGGCTCTTCAATTGCCAACCCTTCCAGTTGCTCCTATAGGATATGATCTTTTACCAGTAGCGGCTTCGGCTCAGACTGCTCATATTCATCGAGCTGGCTAATATATTACCGTAGATGCCTCACCTCAGGGATCATCTCCTTATGAACAGGGAGTGGAGTTTGCTTTCTCCGGTTAGGAGTGAAGACCCAGATGACCGGTGGAGAATCCGTAGTATGCCACACAGCATTTACTGGAGGTGGTGCTGGTTTTGGAGTAGCACCTCGAGCAGACGCACCCGGTGCTCTAGTGGCAGGTGCTCTTGTGTCTTAGCCGGCACTGTCTGTCATCTGACGTGATCCTTGAGGGGAGTGAGAAAGCAGGCTTCATATGTGTGCTGAGTGCATTCTTCGGCAGCTTCTTCAGATAACTACTGGTATGTAGAGATCATATTGGCAGCCAGCCTCAACACTGGCGGCTCATGGGGGCATGGAGGATCCACTTGGTGCTCCCCGAGTTGCAGCTCTCCTTTCTTAACCATGCTCTCCATGACATCCTTGAAGACATAACTGTAAGATCCGTGTCCTAGCAGATTCTTAGTGGTTCAGATCTAGATTTTATTCCGTAAATTTAGGCTATTTTTATGATTTTTAGGCTATTTTTTGGTATTTAATTGAATTAGTTAAAGAATTATTAAAATTTAATGGGCATTTATACAATTTTGATTCTTTTAAGGTTAAAATACAATTTGAGTTTAAAAATCAAAAAATATATTTATAAAATTTTTAACACACTCTCTCCCCACACGGACATCGAGCCGGTTGTACCTTTCCACCCCTTAGGTTTGCATTTTGCATACGTTGTGAGGGAATTAACCTTAGTCAACTCAAAGTTTGGACCTTATTCCTTATAGGATACCTATCGTGAGGGAATGAATCTTAATTTAAAACATTTAAAGGCCGACCAAAACTTTGACAATAAAATATTTTCCATCATATTAACTTGTTTGACTTGGGTGAAATCCTTCATGTTGTTTGTGTTCTTGGGGCTTGTCCAAGCCCATTTGTGGTGTTTTGTGTTGCATCCCCCATCATCCATATAGGTTTTGTTGCCAGGACCATTTAGGCTAGTCCATTTTGTGTGTCCGTTGTCTAGTCCCAATGTCCTAGGCCCCTTTTTTTTCTTTACATTATTGAGTCAGTCCCCCTCCTTGATCTTCGAGCCCTTACTTCCCTCATTGTATTTCCCTGATTTTTCTTGTATTAAGTCTCCATTTGTCCTTATAGAGCACCACACTAATCCCTTTTACCCTCCTTCTTCATCTTCCTCTTCCCGTGTGGATTCCTCTTCCCATGCGGGCTCATCTCTTCATGGTCCTTCCGACCCACAAGCAAGTCTCATGGCCGACTTATCATCTCTTGCTTGCCACATGGACCTGCCCCAGGCCCAAAGGATCATTGCAAATCATCCTCATGGGTCTCCTTCTCCCAATGGGCCTGTTTCTCATCTTAATAGTTCTTCTCCTCATAATGGGACCTCTTACCTTCATGGGCCACTTTCTTCTCCTTCCCATGCGACTGGCCCAGTTTTTAATTGCCAGTTCCATCTTAATGGGCCTTCTCTTTCTTATGTGACAGGCCTAGTTTCTGATGGTCAATTCTCTCTTAATCGGTCTCATTCTCCTTCTGCTTATGCTGCTGGCCCCATGGGTCTTTATTCTCATGTTTATGATCCTTCCAGGTCCACATATCCTTCCACACCTGGAATGGGCTTTCCTTCTTCTCAATCTGGATCTCCTTATCTGGCCCATTATCATCATTCTGGTCCAAATTCACACTCTCTTCCTCAGGCTGGCTTGCATCCTTCTCGATCTCTCCCCATCCAGGAGATGAGTGCTCAGACCCAACGCCGGCTTGATGAACTACAACACCGAATTGATCCCAAATCTTCTTTGAGTGTCCCTTTTGCATTCCAAGGTCTTCGATTTCCGCCACGCTAAAAAACTCCTGCATATCGCTGCTATGGTGGAGTCCGTGACCCCTATGTCCACTTAAAGGAGTTCATTTATGAGTCGGCCCAATTTTGACATGACCAACACTTGATCGCCTATCTATTTGGTCTATCTTTAGAAGGCCCAGTTCGGGATTGGTTCTTTACATTGCCGCAAGATCAAGTGGTGAATTTCCAAGTTATACAAGACATGTTCGTTCAGGAGTATCAAGACCAGGTTGGGCCCAAGTATTCTATGGTTGTTCTGGCCCACGAGAAGATGAAGCCCAATGAGGAGTTCTCTACCTTTGCTGACCACTAGCATCACTTGGCTGCTCAAGTCTCGGGACATATTCTGGAGGGAGAGCAAATCAAGATGCTCATCTCTAATGCAACGCCTGAGTATCAGTTTGTTTTTGCCTTGAATGATATCACCTCATGGCAACAGCTTTATAGCTGAGCCCACTTCATCTGACAACAACTCCAAGTTGCTCTTGACCCCGAGTCTCCTTCATGTTCTACGTCCACATACTCCGCCGATCCATCATCCCCCATGAGTCAGCCCTCCGCCATATATCCTTCCATGAGTCAGCCTTCCGCTCCCACATACCCGTACTCCGCCACATATCCTTCCACGAGTCAGCCTTCCGCTCCCATATATCCACATGCGTCACCACCTCTGGCCAAGGAAACAACACACCCCGAGTAGGTGGATGTCATTTACATACCTCCCACCTCCCTTTCCACTCCGTGTATGCCTCCACCTAATCCCTCCACCAATTGCCATACGCCTTTGCCCATGCAACCTCTGCTCCCATCCCCAAAACCATCTCCATTACCTTCTCATATCCCTCGGCATCCACCTTGCCCGAAGCGGGCTCCTCGTTCTCCGTTGCCGGAGTCACTTACCTATATTTTCACGACTTTGATGGCCACTCACACGTTGAAACTCCCTTTGGTTGTGCCTTGTCGACCCGTGATCAAAAATATGCTCCCATTTTGTGATTATCACTACCAGCAGGGGCATTTGGTTGTGGATTGCCCTGAGTTCCGGGAGTATGTTCATGGTGTGGCCTCCGGCTCCCAAGTTGCTTCCTCGAAATGAGAATTCCTCCATAACACCTTTACCAGTCGGATGGCTTTATTTCTCAATACATGTTCTTCCAGTCTACGATCTCGCTGGGCTGCTCCTCATAAGACAAGTCTGCTCGAACCTCCAGGGGCTCATATTCTATCACATGTGAGGCATCTCAGACATATTTCCTGAGCATGAAGACGTGAAAGACCGGATGTACATATGTCAGAGCAGGTGAAAGTGCAAGTCGATAAGCCACCTCGCCAACTCTTTGTAAAATCTCAAAAGGCCCGATATATCTAGGACTGAGCTTGCCCTTCTTTTCAAATTGCATGGCTCCCTTGGTAGGAGACACCTTTAGGAGAATATGGTCTCCTACCACAAATGTCAACTCTCTCCGCCGCTGGTCTACATAACTTTTCTGACAGCTCTAGGCCTTGAGGAGTTGCTGCCAGATCATAGATATCTTTTCCGAGCAGTCCTGTACCAATTGTGGCCCGAATAGTTGCTTTTTGCCAACTTCATACCAATACACTAGTGACCTACATGGCCGCCCATAGAGTGCCTCATAAGGTGCCATTCCGATGGCGGAATGGTAACTATTGTTGTATATGAATTCTATCAAGGGTAAATGATCATCCCAGTTCCCCCTCCATTCAATACTGCATGCCCTCAGCATGTCTTCTAGAGTTTGGATGGTACGCTCAGATTGCCCATCGGTATGAGGATGAAATGCCAAGCTGAGCCGCAACTCTTTCCCCATAGCCTGTTGCAAACTCTTCCAGAACCTCGCAGTGAATCGAGGGTCCTAATCAGAGATGATAGACAAGGGTGCACCATGCAACTGAATGATCTTAGCGATGAATAGTTTCACTAAGGATTCGACTGGAGTCTGTTTGTTGATGGGCAGGAAGTATGTAGTCTTTGTAAACCTATCCACAATTACCCAGATTGTGTCATGCTTTCTTCTGGTCATGGGTAGACCAGTCACAAAGTCCATGGTGATTTGCCACCATTTCCATTGTGCCATCTTAATGGTCTGGAGAGGACCACCAGGTCTTTGATGCTCAATTTTTACCTGCTGACATGTGAGACATTTGGACACGAACTCTGCAATGTCTCATTTCATTCCTGGCCACCAATACATCCTCTTCATATCTTGGAACATCTTGGTGCTTCTGGGATGGATGGAGAACTTTGACCCATGAGCCTCCCGCATCAATTCCTTCTTTATTTCCACATCATCCAGTACACAAATCCTTCCTCGGAATGTGATCAGTCCATCAATTCCCACTTGGAAGTCCTCATTATTTAGTTGTTTCTGCAGTGCCATGTCCTACTTTTGCACCTCAGCAATTCTATCTAAGTATGTAGGTCTTCCCGGCAACCCAGCCAAGAGGCCAAATTGTTCCTTTTTCTCAGGTCGTGATTCGACCACACCCTCCATCATACCACACTCTTGATGCAAGCTCAATGCCATCAATTTGCGGCTAAGAGCATCCGCCACCACATTCGCCTTACCTAGATGGTACAGTAGGGCGAAGTCATAGTCTTTCAATAGCTCGACCCATCTCCTCTACCTCAAATTGAGTTCCTTCTGAGTGAATATGTACTTAAGGCTCTGAGGGTCGGTGAAAATCTCAAACTGAACCCCATATAGATAGTGTCTCCAGATGTGCAAAGTGTGGACCACTACTGCCATTTCCAGGCCATGAGTGGAGTAGTTCTTCTCATGGTCCTTTAACTATCTTGAGGCGTAGGAGATCACTCGGCCATTTTGCATTAGTACACAACCGAGGCCGATCCTAGAGGCATATGTGTAAATAGTGAAGCCATCGTCCCCTTGAGGGAGTGCCAACACTGGGGCCGTAGTCAATTTTTCCTTGAGCATCTGAAAACTATCCTCACACTCCTTTGACCAGATAAATTTTGCTCCTTTCTTGGTCAGATTGGTCATAGGGGCTGCAATGGTGGAGAAGCCTTCAATGAACCGGCGATAGTATCCAGCCAGACCAAGGAAGCTTCTAATCTCCATGACTGTCGTCGGTGCTTCCCACTTTGACACTGCTTCCACCTTGCTAGGGTCTACCGATATGCTGTTCTCGGATATAACATGTCTGAGAAACATAACCCAATCTAGCCAAAATTCACACTTGCTGAATTTGGCGAAGAATTTATTCTCCCTGATGGCCTGCAGAACCATTCTCAAGTGCTGCCAGTGTTCCTCTTGACTAGCAGAATATATCAGGATGTCATCTCCACCTCTAGGAGAGTGCTAGACCTGACAAGCAGGGTGTGAGCCTCATCTCATTGGCTCAGTAGGGGTCCCGCGGATCCCCACCACAAACGAAGCGGTATGCAATAGTAATAGTAGCAACGACAACAAGAACAATAACGGCAATAACAAATAAATAACAACGGTCGGTACAGCAAGAACGGCTAGTTAAGGAAACTCGAAAACTCTACACTAGTCGAGCTCCCAACAAGGGAACCTCAACCTCTAATTGGGATTGCTGAGCCATAGTGAATCCACGCTCCTACTGTCAAAAGGAACCTCGCAACGGCACGATAGTAATCCGTCTGATGGAAATACTGACAAAGCCACGTGGCTAAACACATGGCCTCCACCCTCGAGAGGAAAACAGCACACTGGCAACCTCGGTCCTGAGCTAAGGCCAGTGGGAGAAACCCTGCCCACACACAGGGCAGCACACACGCCCGTCTGCCAAAAGGGCCACGACAATGCTATCGCTACCTCAACCTTCACCAGCATAGGGTCTGCTACTCAGCATACACAACATGGCCAGATGCGTCCGCTGACCTCTTATACTATGCCAATGCCTCATATGCATGCACACTACTCACACCCGGTCCCAGGAGGAGTAGAAGAGACACTCATGCACACCACACCCTCAGACTGGCTAGGGTCCGTGCCTCTGCGCCCAATAGCACAGTCGTGTCCAGCTACCTGACACGGGGTACATGCCACTACGTCCGTCAACCACATACACTTATCCCAAGCAAGGTACATACGCTCAGGCAGTCCCACCTTTAACAAGGAGCGTCGTACACACTGGGCGATCCGGCACTGTACCAATCAACCACTGGGATACTCTACAGCCTCATGGAGTCCCGCCGACCTCTCACATCCATGGTCCTGTGGGAAGCTACCTCAAAACACAATCGGTCATGATCTCACGAAAATCTTGAGAAGGGCGTATACACACACGCTAAGGGGTGCTAAGGAAACAACCCCAAGTCATATAGCAAAACTAGTGGGCACTGGCCTAGTAACTCACCTGGAAACCACCCAACTGCGATCACAGAACTCACGTGGATATGACCCTCCACGGTCAATGAACTGACATGGTGAAAGCCTCGCCACGGACACGCAAGCTACGTGGGAACGGTGCTACAAAAGCAAGGTCTAAACCCACCATGGGGAACGCATAACCATGTGAATAAATCCTCGGGCGACTGCCACCCTCACAAGGCCGAAATGGCCCATATTCCATGGGTTTAGGTTGGCCAAATACCCATTTTATGTTCTGGGCGAGAAACCACATAATCGGGGTGAAAATGGCCGCTTAAAACCATCCCCAGGGGAGTTCGGTCGACCAGCCAGGGCTGGTCGGTCGACCAAACTTCCCAGGGGCAAAAGCCCAATCAGTAGGTCGACACACCCTTCACAGGGTGTCGACCTCATCCTAGGTCGGTCAATCGAACCAAGGGGTTTGATCGATGGAACCCTACAGCAGAGCCAGTCTTGGCTCTGCCAGAATCGATCGACCAATTGGTCTACTGATTCCGACAACCAACTCACGGGGGACCCCTTCAGGGCCCCATTCCATGCTCGACTCGCCTCCAATGCGAGCGGGAAGCTAGGGGAACCATTCCTTGACCCCAAATATACTTAAAGGGACCCATTGGGTCGAGAAATAGTGATCAAAATTGCAAATCTAATGCTCATCGTTAACTATGCCTGAATTTCCCTAAAACAACAACAAAACCCAATCTAAGCCTCTCCACGGCCCGAAAACACGGGGGAAATGTGGGAAAGGATGGGGGAAATGCGCCCCAACATCCAATCTACCATTACGCTAAAAATCGTCACCTAGAATGGCGAAATCATCTCTCGTCCCTAAAACATGCTTAAAACTCGTAAAGGAAACTCACTCATTCTCGCTTTGATTAACATGAAACGTGGGGAAATTAATGTGGGGAGGGTAAGGATCCATCACCCTACCTCTCACAAAGAAACAACCGCAATTGGACACTGTTCCAAGCTCGAAATGTCGTGATCCTCACGTCCGATTCACGAAATCCACAAAAACTACACACCACATCTAGTCTCTCAATCCAAGCCCTGATCCTCATTGATCCTTGCTCTGAGCCGCCCTCTGCCTAGTCACCATTCCTCCCCGTCGGCCGCATGAGAGAAGAGGGAGAGAGGGAGAGGCGTGAGAGTGAGAGAGGGAGAATGGGAGTGAGGGAGAAAGTGAGACGAGAGTGAGAAGGCAGTTCAGTTGCTACAACAGATCAAGACCCGGTCTTCAACCACTTCCTTGAATATAGGAAGACACCCAACCTCTGCCCAGTAGATTTGCAGGAGACCTGCAAACAGATTTTTGAAAGTCAAAATTGGCATTTGGCGCGTGAGAAAAAGAAGGGAGAAAAACATAAAAAGGAGAATCATTAGAGGAAGGTGTGCGCATGCAGTCTAGTTGGAAAGAACACTCTCTTGCGACCAGAAAAGAAGTTCCCTGTAACCAGAAAAGAAGAATCCTCAAAAAGGAAAAAGGGAGGTGCTGATAGAGGGGCCTGCAGCTGAAGTAGAAGAAAGGATGGTTTCAATCCTCAACATCAATTGAGTTTTCATCTTCAAGAAACACCTTCAGCATCAAGGGGGATTTCTAATTATTTTTGCTCAAGCTTCTTCAATTTCATTGTCTACATAGTCTAAAATCCTCTTCAACAACATTTCTTCTTTTGTTTCCTTTTTATTCACTTGCATCTTGAATGTCATGCTGTGAATCAGCGTTGAAACCTGTGGGTCAGCATTGGAAGCTGTGAATCAACGTAGGCAAGTTGTGAGTCAGCATGGGGAAGCTGTGATTCAGTGTTGTCAAGCAGTGTGCCAGCGAGTGTAAAAGCTGTGGGATAGTGATGTTGATTGAGGAACATTTCCTTGATAGTGAAGCCTCACTCAAGTAGAGTGGGGGGTGGACTTAGGTCTCATGTGGAGACTGAACCACCTAAAAGATTATTTTGTGTGTGTGGTTTGTCTTGCTGTGATTGCCGTATTCTCTATTATCTCTACTCTTTAGCGTGACAAAAATTATATTTTCATTAAAGTCTTTACTTCCTATCTTTATCTGAAATAACTTTTGAACAAATTTTCATAAACTTAATTTTTGGGGGAAAGATCTATTCACCCCCCCTCTAGATCTATCCAATCCATATTCAACAGAAGCTTCTTGAGCTAGTGATGCAGCGGGTAAGGGATGCTATAGAGGTCCACAGTCGCGACCCCTTCCCCAAAATGAGCGAGCTTGGTCTCAACGATCCGCTTGATCATCTGGCGTTGTGCCATGATATTCTCCGACACCGACGTGTTAGATGGCCATGGTTGAGCTTCAGCCACAGGCGTACCGAACCTGATTACTGTAGGGGCTCGGACAGCTGTAGCTGAGGTATTGGCGCCATTTTGCCCACCTGGTGGGACTAGCATTTTCGTCGAAGGCCCGGGAGGTGATTGAGGGTGGAGGTCACGCTCCTGAAGTAGGTCTTGCAGGAAGGCCTTTAAGTGCTGGTTCTCTTTCATAAGAGTCTCGATGGTCACCTCCTGGACTTCACCGGCTGGAGGATCATTGTTGATCGGCTCCACATTGCTCCACATTGGCAGGGACGACATGATCCTCGGCAGGGACCTCCTCCACTTGTGCCGATGTCTGAGGTCCGACAGAGGTGCCAACATGGTCGACAGGAGCCGACTGCTGGGTCAGGTGACGTGGCCTCCTGAGCTGAGATATTGGCTGGTTCAGATCATCAGTCTGAACCTTAGGCTGGTGCCCGGTGGCATAACATGCGAACACCTTGACCGCATCGTTCAGGAACTGGACCATTCGCTTCTTCTGACAGCACCTCTTGGGGCGGATGGGTGTCCCCAGCCTATCAAAGACTAAGGTGCGTTGCAGAGGAATCTCCATTGGGGCATCTACCTGAGGAGAACTCTAGGCTGGACGTTGGTGAGACCCGAAATGAGCCCGTCTCTGCCTTCGCCTAGCCAGGTGAGAGGCACCAGATGGCTAGGCATCGCCAGGCGATGCGACTATAGAATCGACCGCGTCTTGCTTAGCGACGTGTCTGAGTGCTCAGAAGGGGTTTCTAAGGCGCACCTTCCGAATGACTTGAGCTTCCTCCGGGGTAACCCAGATCCTTCTCAAGTCAAGTTGCTGGTCTCCCTTGTTGCTGTCCCTCCGATGGGACTTGGGAGCTCAGGCATCGAGCAGGTGTGGGTACCTCCGGGCCACCGTCGGAGTGCTCACCTTTCTGAGTTCCACTTTATCCTCTCACATTTACCGCAGGAGGCTAAAGCGGTTGGCGGTGGGGATCATAGGGATGATCCACTCTTGAGGTATAACGGGTTCGCCCCCGTCGAGGCGAATCCGCAGGTCACCGACAAGGATGGTCTTGCCAGAGTTGCAGGTTGCCGCGACAAATCACCTACCTTTACGGCCATGGTGACGCTTCTTCTGGGGAGCCAAAGATGATTCCGCTTCGAGGTGATAAACTGAGAAGACTCGGCTTGTGGCTATTGGTGGCACGAAACCACCAACTGGGAACACCAAAATCGGCCCCCAAGATGCGAAGTCTGTAGTGGAGGCCTGCGGCTGGATGGCTCGAGTGTAAACCCTTGCTTGAGCCGATAGCAGTCTTGCAGATGCTCGTAATGCCGTGCTTGTATCTAGAATCGATACTGTTGGGGGTGTCGGAATACCGGCCACTCGAGGCTGGGCGATTGGACTGGGAGCTAGTAAGACTGGAAGGCAAGGCGAGAGACCTTCGGCCAACATCGGAGTCACCACGTCCCACGGGGGAAGACCCGTACCAAGAGTCAGCGTCACTGAGTTGCGGAGAACATGCCCCCGCAATAGAGC
The DNA here is from genome assembly GCA_024336825.1 of Amorphophallus titanum. NCBI lineage: Eukaryota > Viridiplantae > Streptophyta > Magnoliopsida > Alismatales > Araceae > Amorphophallus > Amorphophallus titanum. The sequence goes on from JANBPO010000881.1 coordinate 564,168, forward strand.
TGAGGGGTCTAGGGCTCGACGCGGATGACCGACGCCGGGTGCCGACCTTGAGGGACCCCGGAGCTGTGCCTCTAGTCTGTGTACTGGAGAGCCTCGAACCCGGTGTTGAAGACCCGTGTGAGGCGATTGCTCTTCAGAGGTTCGGGCTGAGGAACCTGAACAAAATGCTGGGGAGCCCTGCCCCTAGGTCAGGAGACCTGTGCGGGGAGCTGGCTCGGCTGAGGCCCGGGGCTGAAAGCCCGAGTGGGGTATCAGGGAGCCAGGCATCTTAGGGCAGGGACCCGTACCGGATGCTGACTTAACTGGGGCTCGGGGCTGGAATCCTGAGCGGATTGCTGTAGCAGGGACCGAGACTCGGGGCGCGAGATTTACATTGGGAGTCAATCGAGGCTGGGCTCGGGGGATGGTGTTTGCCCGGGAAGGAACTGGTCTAGGACCCTCGTGGGGACCGGTGACAGACAGCCTAAGTATGACACTCGAACGAGTTGCTGGAACTGGCGACTGGTGTGACGCGTTGGTGGCGCTGAAAAGCCTGGAAGCTGAGGATAGCTACGGGGCAGCCATAGGGACCACACCCAGGAAATAGGGTGATCCGACAACTGGGACGAAGTTGTCGAAAGCAATCGGCACTGCCAAGCAGCCCACCCATGCATGGGTGGCGATGAAGATGGGACCGTAGGTGTCGATCGCCATAGCCACTGATGCACTGGACAGGACGGAGGCGACGATCACTGGCAATCGTCGAGCATGATCTGGCAACTGGAAGGCGACCTGGAAGCTGCTGGGAAGTGCGAACAGGTGCTCTCCTCTACCTCTCCTACAAGAACAGGATAAAGGTACCGGGACTTCAGGGCTGGCATAGGCTTTCTCTTTAGCAGAAAGAAGGAAGGTGGGAGACGTCCCACTGGGCATGCCATCCTTTTGTTCGCACACAGCGACGGGGAGTGAGGGTAGCGGGTGCACGTGTGTGCAGTGATTGGACTGAGGGGTGAGATAAGGCGACAGGGGGAGATGCTGAAATCTAGCATGCTTCAGGCACTTCCTCTCATGGTTGTATCTTCTTGAAGGTGGCACCGTGCACTCGCCTTTTACAAAAATTCGAGGGGAGACCGAGTGGCACGGGATGTTTCCTGGTTTTTAGGGAAACATGGCTGGGGTGCGGGCATGCGAGTCGATTTCTCGACAATCACCGATGGAACTGAAAGCTGATCGGGGAAGCGCCGCCAGGGCGTGACACGTGGACTGGGGAGGTGAGAGACACGTGGAGAGATGGGTAGTTTCATAGGTGTGAGTGCGCAAGCGACTGTGGGGAGTCGTGTACTGGACGTCTTTCCCCACCGACCGCAAGCAGTCGATGTTAATTTACATCGGATTGAATCCAAACATCTTCGTTCCATGCTGAAGAAAGAGCTGTATGTGTCTGAAGTCCTGGGTGGAGAGTAGGGGGGGCACTTCATAGCTGTGGGTTCGCACTAAGCCGGATGATGTTGGTTGAGGTCGGAGGTGCTGGAGGTTCACGTCAGGTGACGCGAGGGAAATTGGGGCCCGAACGTGGATGCGAGCGCATCCGTTCAAGTGACAATATAATTTATGAGAGTCGCATGGGCCTTACAGGTGGGCCGTGGTGGCCGAAGTACAACTGGCGCAAGTCATAAGATAATTTTGACACGACGGTCGGTCCCCGGGTCAAGGCGTGGCAGGGCGGATGCCCGCGTGTTTTACAGAGGGCCCTGCTCGTGGCGTGGACCATGTCTTTCTCGCCAAACGAGGGGCTATAACTGTGTGACTGGAGAGAGCAGGGGCTGGCATCCGGGCGAGGGTCAGTCACGACTCGAGTGGATTAGTCAGACATGGCCTCGCGACTGTGGGAGGCATGGTGTCATGACGCGTGCGCGGTTGTGGTTGGCTGGCACACGAGGGGGAGTCCCGGCATGAGGGGATGTTTGCCCTTGTCATAATGTTCCACAAGCAGTGGGTATAGACTTGTGTGTCATGGCTAGACACCGCGTGAGGGAAGTACAAGCGACATACCCTCGACGTAGGTAGCTGACGAACAAGTCACCCACACACAATTCTCCTTTCTTGAAGCCTTGGCGCTTGCTGGATGCTGGAGGTTGGATGCTTGATTGCTTGATACTTGATTGATGCCCCACCCCTTGAGCTTCTAAGGGGTTTTTATAGGGGAAGATGAAGAGGCAAGGAAGGGTTTAGCCGGACTAGGGTGAAGGGTTCAACCTAGTCTGGGTAAAACCCTAAAAAAATATTTTCTTAATTCGTTGCTGAGTGGGGGATGGAGGGTTTAGGCAGACCAGCCCAAAGGGATGGTTTGGTCTGAATCAAGCTCCAAGGAGATAACGGTTCTCTTGAGCCGTGGCTGTGAGGTAGTGAAACTGTATGAAGAAGCGGAGAAGGCATAATGAAAGCCTTTCTCAAAGCATTCAGGAACCGCAGTAGCCAAAGGGATGGCTGGGCGCTGGCCGTGAAAGATTCCCCTAAGCCTCTCTGGTGGACCGTGAGCACCAATCGGGATGAAGCCCGGGAAATGAAGAAGACCGCTGATTCGCTTGGGATTATGGATTTGGAGGTGGTGCCAGTGCGCATTAATGTGGAGCGTGTGAAGTGAAAGAGTCGATGACTTTGACTGGCAATGCCAATGTGCCGGATATGCCGCTTACCGATGCCCAGGTGAGCCACTTGCGGCAGTTGCTGGCCTGGATGCGCGTCGAATACTACCTCGATCCTTCTATGCAGGAAGGGTATCTCGAAGGAACTATGAAGGCTCTTGACATGGAACTCATCACTCAAGAGCAGGCCGATGTAAGCGTGGGAATACTGGCTGATCGAGTAACCAAATGCCCCGCCTATGTGCGCCAAGCAGTGAAGATGCTCACCAAGGCTTTACAGATTCATGAGACTAAAGCAGGCGTTGTCGATGCAGACTCAGGGGATGCCCATGGTCAGTGATGACGCTATCCCCGGCCTTGATGACCTAGACCCAGGCTGTAGCTGCGCAGATTTGCGCCAAGTCGCTTCTCTTGCTGGGGATGATGAGTTTGCCAAGGCTCTGATCGAGCGTGCCAGGAAGGCCAATGAGGCGGGTTATCGGCTGGCTAGGTGTCAGGCAATCAATATCATTTACCACTTCGGGGAATGCGAGCCGAATACTTTACATTTTGAGGTTTCGGATGCAATCCAATTTCCACGGCATGAGTTAATTCAAGAGGCCATCAACTGGCTCACCTTCAATGGGCTGGCTACCTATGATGCGGAGACTCAGGTGGTAACTCTCAATGGCTAACCGCTTCATCGTGAACAGTATCCGAAGCAAGGAAAGGATGCAGCAGATAGTGCAAGAGGCTTTCGATAAGGAACATTACGTCATCTTTAGCTGGCAGGTTGGCGACTTGATGACGGTCAAGCAACGTGGTCTTTTTCACATTTGGCTGAAAATCTGGATTGCCAATGTGCTCAAGAAGGATGAAGCCGATGTAACCGATGATGAATTAGCTGGCATCAAACGTACTGTGAAGGCGCGGTTCTACCATGAGACTGCTCACGATTGGATGGTTCGCAAGGTGCGTGAGGTGTTTCCGCCCTATCGGGAAGTGATGGACTACACCAGCGTCAACGACTGGACAACCGCGCAGACCAATGAGGTTATGACCTGGGTTCAGGCCAGAGCAGCCGAACAAGGGGTCATTCTGGAGTCCAAAGGCGAGTTCGCCGAAATGAAGAAATCCCAAAATAAGTAACGAAATGTGTTGACCCAACAATCCAAAGGCGTATATTTGCCTCAACAGCGGCCCACAAGGCGCGGCCAAAAAGAGGAAAAGAAAATGACTCGCGATCAAATGAAGTTGTATCTGTGCATTCAGGGTGCCCGTCAGGCTAATCGGGACTGGATGGAAACTAGCAATCCCGAATTCCGTCGCATTCGCGATGAGAGTATGCGGGATGCCCTTACTGGCAGCGTCTCGTTGCTGATCCGGTGAGAGGGAATGCCATAAACCAGTAATTACAACCTGCCAACAATCGCCGCACTATTCGGCACGCATAATCAGCGGCAACGCGCCGGAACTGGAACAGAGAATTTAGGAGCGCATAGATATGGTTACTGAGGAGCAAGCAAGAGCAGCCACGCTATTCCATATCGATTGGCTAGATAATAACGGTCATATCAATATGGTCTCAGAGGCCGATTACCGCAAGGCATGCAACATTGCTAGGAAAATGGCCAAGAAACATGGTGGCTCATATCTAATGCCTATTATCAATGGAAAGCGTGCGGCTCAATGGATTTATAGTGATCGCTATTCAAGGCATTTCGATAACTGATTAATCCACAAAAAATAATCTCGCAAAATTGGAACAGTGCAACTAGGAGTCAGGACCATGGCAATCAGCCAAGAACAGCTAACCAAAGAACTTGTAGAAACCGCCGTAGCCTATGCCGACAAGCCGAAACGCGAGTTGCGTGACGCGTTGGCTTGGGCTGTGCGCTTCTGGGCACCTGAGCTGATTGAAGAGCTGGGCGATGATGACGAAGCTCTGGCTGACTGGGCAATAGAGCAGCTTCCTGACCTTTCTGTAATCATCCGTAATGGGTGCCATAATGGTGCTAAAACCCTTAATGAAGCGTCTGTAGAAAGTGACTAATCCGTGGAAACTGCAAACATCATGGACATTCTGGGGTTCTGGCCAGTCTACTATGGCGTGGACCTTGGATTGGTCCACAGACACTCATTGACTAGAAACCACAAATCCGAAGAAAGTGACTCGGTCTGTCATGAACTCACAATTTTTTAAGTTGGCATACGTGGATTGAAGTTTTGAATGAAAATTTGAGTGTTCTTGAGAGAGCGATTCTCTTGGTGTTCTCCCTTGAGCGTGATGCTCAAGAGCTAGTCCTACGACGGGATCTAGCCGGGGTGCGACTCCCCTTGCCGAGGTGCGACGCCGAGGCTCCGTTATCGCTACGTTCGAGTGCTGCTTCCGAGTCTGTCCGCCCAGATCTCGTCTCCAAATAACGAATCTCCCACAGTCGTCTCCTCTTCTGATCTGAAGCTGGTGATTTTACCAGAGGAAGATCTGCGAGTCAGAAACGATTCGGCGCCAATTTTGCGTCAAGCGGAGCTCAGGATCGCCAGCAACAATTCCGACGGTGAAGCTACGCATCGCCGCCTGTTCCTGTGAGCCAGATCCACTCCTCCCTGATGCGAAAATCCCCCAGATCTGCCCTCAACCCCTTTGGATCTGAAATCTGGAGAGGTCGTATCTCTCCCTGTCTTCTCCCAACCTCGCATCGTTCGGAGATCCGTGCTGATCGTGGCGAATATTTTCGTGGGACTGCGCCGACCACCCTGTGCAGATCCGATCCAGAACCAGAATCAACTAGCAGAAGCTGCCCCGTCTCCCTCCTCTCAGATCTGACCAAGCCCTTTGGTCTGGGTCTTCCTCTGGACGTCGCCGACAATATGCAACTAACGGCAATCCATTCGGACACCGGGAACTATTTTTCCCTTAATTCTTTGTCTACCTGTGTAGTTTTGTGCGAGCAGAACCAGAGGCCTAGTGTAGTTGCCGTCACGTCCAGATCTGACCATATCTGATCGCGCTACTTGGCCGAGGCAGTCTTCATCCAGTCGCCAACATTCTCCAACAAGTGGCACCCTGATCGGACGTCGGATCTAGCCGTACCGACTTCCGCAAGTTTACTGCGCCGAGTGACCAGCGCGGACAAAACCGCTCGGCGATCAATCGGCTCACCATATCGGCCCCGACTCGCCTCCCTCGTCTCCTACGAGTGCGGCCCGTCAACTCGTGTTCCAGCAGCCCCGAAATTTGTGCTTGTAGCCTGTTATCTCCCTGCATGGAGTGGGCCATGTTTCTGAAATTGTAATAATTACTCATCTGTGTGTATCGGGGTTGTTCGGATTCGGCCAGGGTTTTCTTCCTCACGCGTTAGTCGTGGAGGTACGCGCACGTTCCTTACACTCGCATTTGCTTATCTAGTATGCTGTTATATATGCTGCGTTTGTGAGAATAAGGCTGTATCCAAGTTGCAAGTCACCTTGATTGTTAGAGTGAGAGCCGTTCCTTAGCTCCAGTTGAGAACCGAGCTCGGACTGCACCACCTTAGGCGATAGTGATTCCTTAATCGCTGCGATCCCGCGTTTCCCTCGCAAGGGACTATCGTAGGGCTAGAGCGAGTTTCTTGTTGAGAGACGTCTCCACCCAGAGTATGCCACGGAAGTCAGCCGCCCGGCTTGCCTTTAGCATGCTAGTGCTGGCCGCACACCGAGTCCGTCGTACGTCTAGCCCGGTTGCGTGTCTCGTCTCGCATCAAATTTGACGCGGACGGCAGCGTGGGAACGATCGTCGGCACTCCAACGGCACGAACATGATGGTGGATAGCACGGGAAGGGGATAGGTACTGTCTCGCGCAACTCGGCCTCTCCCCGGACGGTCTCTCATCGTGCAATCACTCTAATCTCACAGGGAGTTTGGAGAGAAGGGAAGCAATGGGAGGAAAGCTATCATACGTGATGGTTTTCTTTCCTCGAAGTCTCGCAGACTTCCCTCAAATGTTGGACGTGGTCCTGAGGGTTGTGGTTATATTTCAAAATGTCGTCAAAGTAGACAACAACAAAGCGACCAATGAGGGGGCGAAAGACTTCAGTCATGAGCCTAATGAATGTGTTGGGGACATTGGATAGCCCAAATGGCATGACGAGCCACTCATACAGGCCCTCTTTTGTTTTGAAGGCTGTCTTGCATTCACCCTCTGGTCGGATTCGGACCTGGTGGTAGCCACTTTTCAATTCAATCTAGGAAAATATGGTGGCTCCACTCGCCATCGGGGCTTCAAGCCGGTGGATGTTCAGCCTTCGGGGCTTCAATCTGGTAGATGTTCAGCCATCGGGGCTTCAAGCTAGCAGATGTTCAGCCGTCGGGGCTTCAATCCGACAGATGTTCAGCCGTCGGGGCTTTGATCTGATAGATGCTCAGTCGTCGGGGCTTCAATCTGACAGATGTCGATCACTGACGACCAAGCCAGGATCCATCTAGAAGCCACCTAGGACTTTGACCAGCCCCACATGGACCCCTAGGACGTAGGTGGACTAATGGGGAAGAAGTGGGGGCCCCCTTGCTGGACCTACTACACTTTTGAAAATAAACCCAAAGATCCATAGGGAATGACACGTTGGCTTATAAAGCCTTACAATTGCAAGCATACTTTCCCAAGGATATAAAAGCAAAGTAAAAGGACACAAATATAAAATAAAATATTAGTGCTCGATGTTGATTCCCATCAAAAGCATTTTGTCAAATACTTTGTCAGCATAGTTAGATGTTTGTTAAACACGTATGCACAGACTATATCATGCAACTAGCACAGACCTAAGCATGAAGTGCACTGACTTCTATATGCAAGAACACAACATGCACTGACCCTTGCATGCGTTCAGCAAACCATGCACTGACTTTCTATATGAAGAAAGATATGAAAATTCAATTCATTGACCTTCTATAGACACAAGGCAGTGGTGTACGGACCTTGTTATGCTTAAAAAGAATGTGCACGGCCCTTCGCATGTATGATACAAGAACTTGCACCGACCTAAATTGTAGTCATACAAAAATGTGCACCGACTCCATACACATACTGTAGATATGCACTGATCATGCATGCAGTCCCACAGGATCTTGCACCGACCTTACATGCAACGAATGCAACAATGCACAGACTGTGTGTGCAGTTCCATAGGAACTTGCACCGACCTTATATGCAACGAATGAAGCAATGCACCGACCTTGTATGCGACTGGCAGTGACATCCACCGACCTTGAGCCTTTGACACTTGAACCTGCATCGACCTTACTAAGTGTAAGACGTTGCTGGCATAGACCTGACTTTAAGTGGAGTGCAGCCAACCTCGGCCTTGTGCAGACTTGCTAATGCTAGCACCGACCTTATGAGCATATGCATGGACTTTAGTTACCCATATCTGATGCATGCACAGACCTTAAGAATATAAATGCTTATGTATGCCAACCATTTGATGAAATGACGGAACGTATTTTTATGTAAAGATCTAACATGTATAAAAGTTCATCAAAATACACTATATTACCATGGTTAATATGAGGTCACCAAAGTCAACACTCTTGTCAACCAGATCAACTGTATTGTTGCTAATCATTCAAAACACAATCAACACATATAGCAGTCTCCACACTGCTGATTAACTTTAGAGGAGACCCAACATTCTCCCCCTTTTTGATGATGGTAACATCTCGAATTATGATGTATTTTGATGTGACAAGTTTAGTCCAATATCAGATATATTTACCATGAAACACAGTCAGACAATACATTAGACAAATGCACATATGCAGACAATGATTACTCAAGCCATATATGATCCATCTGGTACCAACCAAAAATCTCTCCCCCTGAGCAAAAATTCTCTCCCCCTGAACTTGCCAAGTGTATACCAAGATTTGATCTCCCCCTTTGAACAAAAATATCCAAAAGTATACTCCCTCTAAATCAAAATATTATGAAATCCTTTTTCTCTCCCCCTTTCCTATCAGCAAACAAGGAATGAGGAATAGTGCAGAAGGAAGACGGGGAGCCAAGGGAAGAAGGGAACAGAACAATTGTTCAGAAGATAAGCAGATATAGATAAATCTTCAGTCATAAGAATCAGGATGATGCATTCTTGACAGATGATGGGTTTAATAGTGATAAAAAGTAGAGTAGATGCACTGAATCTCTTAATAGGGTTGCAACACCAATTTTTCGCAATGAACCTAAGTCACATAACCAAGATAGACGAGGTCAAGACTGTATCCTACTGATTTCAGAACTAATGAATATCTATGGAAGTGACTAGGATATGTATTGAGGTTAAACAATGTGACACTTAGTGAAGTTGAAAGTGCAAGGATTACAGCAAATCTATTATGAGAGACAGATTTAAAATTGAACTGTTGAACAGACAAGTATCATTTGTACCTTTGACATTAAGGGTACACATGGGTTAGACGCCAGTACCCCCAGTTACTAGGCACAAACTACTATATCTGTCTCTGATCAAAAACTACGTCGACCTAAATGGGCCAAAAGTTAATTTGGAAGGCCGAAAGTAGATAAAATATGCCCCAGGGCTCTAATAAATCATGATCTTCGAAGTCCAAAGGCTAGGGATCAATGAAATGGGCTCGAAATCTATTCTAGGAAGGCTCCAAAATAATGGATAATTTGGGACATCAAAAATGATGAATAAGAGAAATGACTCGACTTGCAGGCTAAAAACGGGTGTCAACAGCGACGTCATAGCCTTTAGTCCGGCGAGGCTCAAGACAAGCCTTCTTGTTGCTCTGAGCTTTTCTTTAGAAGAAGGGGAAGTTGTCTCTGGGTTGACCTGCCCATCAATAGAGACCCCTACAATGACCGAGCTGGGTCTTGTGCCAATCGAGGTGGGCCACCAAACTTCGTTCAGTTGCCTTGTTACTGTTTACATTCCGCAACGTGGGTTCTGACATTGTCTCCCTTTTATGTAGGATCATGTGATCCCCACGGGGCTAACTCCATTGCTGGAGAGTGCAATACCCTTGCTCCTAACTTCACAACTGGAGCCCTTCATGTTCTCGCCCGGTGAAAGTGTGGTGCTCGTCTGGAGATCGCTCGCGTTTCGATTCCCAAGTGGGTATCTTCAAACGGGGGGCCTTGGCGAGCCAATGAAAATTCTGGGGCTCGACCAGATTATGGAGTAGCTACAACCTCGCCCCTAGCCCTTGAACAAAGGTCAGTCGAAGATGTTGCTGACGGCGGGGCAGCTCCCTCGAAAGCCGAAGAGGTAGCAGCTGAAGTAGCCAATAATCTGGCAATCACTGCCGGGGTAGAGCTTGCAAAGGTTATTCAGGCAGAAGGATATGAGGAACCTTCCCCTGCTAGTCAAGAGCCAATTTTCGGTCCTGTGGAGGCTTCCAGCCTCGCGGTTGAAGTCCGGGACAAGTCAGTGGCTACTGTTCCTGCCCTTCCCCCGCCCCTAGAGGAGAGTGGAGGGGAACCAGTGTCAGCTTCAAGGGAGATAGTAGTGGCTCCGAGCTCTTCGGCGATGCTGTCCTCCTCCTCATCGGAACCCTCCGACGCACTTTGGGCTGACAACGATAGTAGAGTAGAATTTCACCTTCCTACAATAGCACCCTTGGGCCTGCAATCTTCAGACGAGATGGTGTGGCATTATCTTAACGTGCTCCCGCCCCAGCTTAACTTATATGCAGCTGCGGGCGATAGCCGAGCACATCTCTACTATACTTCAGGGTTTCAGATGCCCCCTAGAGGAGTGGACGCAGCTGGTGATATTGCTTCTAAAATTTGTGAACCGATGTGAGTACATCGATCATATCTCAGCTGACCAGATGACAGCCCTGAGGCTTCAGCGTGTCGAGTGCCAAGCTGCCCTCCGGTCATCCGAGGAAGCGGAGCAACGCAAGAGAGACGACGCTGAGGGTGCTACCGACCTCATCGACTCTTTACAGAAAAGGGTAGCAGAGCTTCAAGTTGAACTTGCCCATGTTAGGGACGAGCTAAAGCGCGCCGCACAGCTCCGAGCACTGAGCTTGGACGATGTTGCATTGGCAGCGGGGGAAGCTACCACTTACCGAGAGGAGTTGGCGAGACTCGAAGCCGAAGAATCTCGCTTGCAGGAATTGATTCGCTTCCCGTCTTTGGGGTTCTTGAGTTCAAAGATATCTTTCATCACCCATTATAGTAGTTCTTTTGTTTCTTTATCTCTTTTTCTGAATCCTAATGTATCCTGGGGGATGTCTCGAGTGCTATGTACTCTTCTTTTACGCAAATGAAATTCCTTCATCATCTGCTATGCACATTTACTGCTGCATTACGGCTTTCCTTTCTTTCCTTTTCTTTTCTTTGGCCAATTTAGACATAGGTGTGTCACTAATTTGCCTAGCCTGGGACATATTAGCTACCAGGGCAGGAGAGCGCTCACATCTTCATGGAAGGTATGAGGGGATCGCTCCACCGTAGTGCAACTTCTCCCGAGGCCAGACTGTGATTAGCATAGGCTGAACGCCGGGGGGTAAAGAGGGGTATTTCATCTGATAGGGCTAGAGGGTAAAACCAATAGTTTGTTTGTAGACCTTACCAAAGGTGACAAGGTTTGTAAATGACATGCTTATCGATGGGCTTAAATACCTAAGACAAGGAGTGAGTCTATTTCTCAACAGAGATGAAGGGTCTGAATCGAGGGTAGGTTTGATCATCGACATGGGTTAAATATCAAAGCAAGGAGTTTGTTTATCGATGGGGATGGGAGGTCCAGGTCGACGGCTTGTTGGTTCCAGACAGTGTTCATCCTGAAGGTGTTTGCTACGAGTTTCTGTCCCATGTATGAAGTCATATTTTCCAGTTGCTGATTTTTCACCTGGGCATTCGCCTTTTGTTCCTGAACAGAGCGGAGATGACAAAATTCATGCCAAACATTCTTCACGGCATTCATCCAGGTCTCCTTGGGTAAGCCCATCATATGGTAAGCTTGTGTCGTGTGTGCCGCCTGAGAGTACTTTGCATATCTTCATCTGAGAAAAGAACTTCTCGTTGAACCAAAATTTGAAGGCTGTTGATAAGAGTGGTAACCACTTCAGCTCCTGCAAGACATTCAAATTGTAGAGCATCTGGCCATTCAACCTTCCCATCTGGGAAATGTGGTGTCCTTGTTTCTACAATGCCTGTTGAAGTTGCATTAAATAAAAGGGAGGCGAACTCATATAAAGCACACTGACAAAGAAAAGGGGATGGGCCGCAACATCGTTGTCAAATTGTTATACTTGAAGTATAAATTATGGGCCCGGGTTGCTCTACCCTCTCAAGGATCTCTTTCTCTGACAAAGGCAAGGGAGCATTAGTCTCTATGGCTCCAGACATGGCAACTAAGGAAGTCACCACTGGCTACCCCACCATTTCACCCTCTCTTGTGAATTAGGATATCATCTCAACTATGTGGGGAATGGTGTATATAAAGGATGCATAAGGAAAAGGAGAGAAATTGGAAATTACCCAATCCGGCCACATCTTCGGCCTTAAGAGCAGCTGAAATAACAATCGGCAGAGCAGATTCAGGAGCAGCAGTCCCCTCTACCTCGGCAGCAGTCGGCTGTTGGAAAGTTCTGCCTTGCAAGTCTGCCAGTGATGAAACCGTTGGACCATAAATCCGCATCGTAGAGAGTTCAACGACTTCTAAGGTCGGGCGACAGACTTCTCCCTCCGCTGGTTTAGGTATCGTGGTGTCCCCCAAGGGCAGGTCATCTGAAAAATGACGAGGGAAATTAGACTCTCGTCTAAAGAAAAATTTAAAGAACAAAATTTCAAGAAGGATGTACCTCCGGAGCCGATATTCACATCCCAAGGACCGTCTGTGGTGGCCCTTACATTCTATAAACTTGTAGGTGGTCCAGACTCAGTCACAAGAGGCACCTCGTCGAGTGCCCTAAAAGCATCCAAAGGCTCTGTCATGGTGGCATTTGTTGTTGCCCAAACCAAGAACACCAAATCAATGGAATAAGCACAAAGGAATGAAGAGAAAAATAACAGACTCAAAGATAAAGTCACTCACATATGGTCTGGGAGACCTCGTTGGCAACCAAAGTGCTTGAAAGAGGTAAGTGACTGGTCCCAAAGGTGAGACTGGGTGCCCCAGTCGAAGATGGCATGTTTGTCTGGGCCTGGATATTGGACAACAAAGTTTGAGAATATTAGGCCATGCTCTCGCTATCTATGGTTGGAGTGTTTTCATAGTCCAGCAAGTCTTCATCTAACTTGGAATTCAGAAGTGTTACAAACTCTCCCACAGACTCAGTTGAGCTTGTGCCAATTGAACCTATTAAAAGAAAAGATCAAGGAACGTAGAAGGATGTGTGAGGACCCCGAAAATGAAGATAATCACATCTCAAAGGCCTGGATGTTCCATGCCCATTGTCTTGGGAGGTGTTATTGCCCCCTGATCCTCAAAATCCCCTGTTGAAAGAAGGGTCAGCAGTTAACGGACTTACAACACAAAAGAGGAAAATGGTGTGCCAAGATAAAATACCGCTTGGAGGATTGTGATGTGACAATGTTGGAGACTGGTCTGACAAAGGATTGTAATCATATTTAGGCCCCATGCAAAATCCGAGTTTGTTTGAGGATCATATTCATCAATCCCCACCTCCAATTGGGAGAGAATAGCATCATCCATAGGAGGGAAGGTGCTCTTATCTATTGCTCCCCCGTCTCCAGGGCCTTACAAAGAGTAGAAAGCAGCATACATACTTCGGTGAGAAAGGCAAAACAACCAAATGAACTCCTGAGACAACCGAAAGAAGAAAAAGGAGGTCTATCACCTTCCTTTTCATGAGAGGAAGACTCCTTGCTTTGGGAGCGAGGAACTTTAGCAGGTTGCTGGTCATTCCCTGTAGCCCTTCGCCTTTTAGGAGGGGCCGGTACTTTCTCTTTGGAAGTATTTGATACACCACCAAAGGGAGAAGTGCCAGCTGAAAAAAAAGGAGCCATAAAATAAATACAAGAATGCTGAAAGAACAAATAATCAGAAAAAAATCCTATGGCATATAATCATACCGTATGTTCATAAGACAATTAATTGCTTACTTTTGCTAGGTTAAAGAGGAGTAATTCCTACTAAGCATTTGCTAATATAGTGTTCTTAATGTTTTTAATGTAGTTTTGACGAAAATGAACCTCAATCAGATGGGGTGGGACTGGAGTGAATCTAGAGTGACATTGTAGAGGAATTATTATCCTTCGAGTCTCATAAGTTGGACTTGTCAAATTGATGTTGTCATGAGTTTAATTGTCAAGTTGTAATAGAAGTTGAAATATTATGTTTTAGTCTTAGTCAATGTAACCTTGGTACTTATGGAATATTAAAAAAAGTTTTACTTGGAATGTCATTTGAGTTCAAGCATTTGTCTTTTGGGAATTCCTGATTATTGCTCTGATTGAATGATTATGACTGCTGTGCTATGAGATTCTGCATCAGGACGTGACAGTCTTTGTGGTATCAGAGCCTAGGTAATTCAATACGACCTTAGGTTAGAAGGTCTCAGTCAACAGAACCCATAACCTAAGACGGTATGTTGTATCTGCCAGTGAGAATGGGTAGAGCCAAGGGTTAAGCATTAAACAAGCCTAATAAGTTAAATAGACTTGCTCCAAACATGAGATCACTTACCATATTATTAATTTGAAGGTTAATTAATCCCAATGGCAGCTGTGAGAGCTCAATGGTGTGAAATGCAATGTACTATCCAGGGCATGACCCAAGCTTTTCAACATATGACGTAAGGAGCAACATAGCATGGCACATGAGACTTATACTGAAATTTTAGAGGGTTGAATCCCCCTAGGTTTCATGGATCAATGGATCCAAATGAAGCTGAGCATTGGATTAAGGAATTGTAGTGAATATTCCATGTAATGCAATCCACGAATCAGGAGAAGATCCTATTGATCACTTTCCAGTTAATGAAGGATGCTAGAGCATGGTGGTGATCCATTGAGGCCACTCACCCACACAAGCCAGTATCATGGGATGAATTCTTAGAATTCTTTAGCGACAAATATTTTTCTGAGAGAGTCCGAGAGAAGAAGGCTACTGAGTTTGTGGCACTAACCGAAAGGAACCTCAGTGTAGTGGAGTATGAAGCTCAAATCTCTAGGCAAACATGATATGCTCTTGATCTTGTCTATACATTGAAAATGAAAGTGAAAGATTTATGAATGGCTTAAGGCTTGGGTTTATTCCTCACTTATCTATGCTGGATATTCAAACATACTCAGAGATGTTTAAGAAGGTCCAGCTATTGGAGGACAGACTATCTTTCACTGATGGAATTAGAGGGAAGACTATAAAGAAGAAGCAAGCTAATGGCTTTGGAAGTTTCAAATCCACTGTTGGGAAGAAGAGGCCAAGTGTAGGCCGAGATTTCTCGAAGGATAAGAAGAAGTCGAAGGAGAGCAATAAGCAGATGGTACCCATACATACTAAATAAGAAAGATGCAAGTATTGTGACAAGGGTAATCACTGATCCGATGAATGTTGGAGGCTCCTCAGGAATTTCCTTTGATGTGGGAGCCAAGAGCATAAGATCTTCGAATCTCTGTCGATGAAGGAGTGAGCCCAGCAAGAGAAGGTGCAGGGAGGTTCGAGATGGCAAGGCCGACTGCACGCTCTATTGGAAGCGAAACCCATTGAGGAAGGCAGAGTAGTAGAAGGCATTCTTATTGTTAACTCTAGATCTGCCTTTATTCTATTTGACACTTGTGCAACTCATTCTTTCATAACAGAGAAGTTTGCCGCTACATTATCTTTGGAACCTACTCTGTTAAAATCTGATTTGGTTATCACCACATCGTTAGGAGCATGTACTAAGCTGAAATTATTTTATTCTGCAAATGAAGTTCTAATTGATAACTATAATCTATCTGCTGATCTAACACATATGAACATGGGAGGTTATGATGTGATTTTAGGAGCCGATTGGCTATCTAAGCATGGTGTTAATGTGAAGTGCAAGGAAGGGATGGTGACCCTTGAGAGGCACCCTAAACTTGTTTTCTATGGAGCTAGGTATTCTAAGCCCTCATATCTCATTTATGCTCTTCGAGCTTTTAGAATGGTAAAGAAGGGGTATATGGCTTTTCTAGCCTCTGTGGTATTTGAGAAGAAGGGATTTGCTATTGAAGATATTTTGGTGGTAAGAGACAATCTTGATGTCTTTCTTGATGAATTATCTAGTCTGCCACCTAAAAGTGAGGTTCACTTCACCATTGACTTGATCCCTAGGGCTGCCCCGATGGTCCGTGAAGTACTCGACATAACGCACCTAGGCGAATTTTTTGACGCATCCGACCTACAGCCTGGATCGGATTGGCAATCTGCACTCGACTCGAATGCTGGTCAGCACGCTCTCTTGATGATGCGTACGGACCTATATTCGAGCCGTGAGTGGACTCAGCGAGAGGTCTATTGGGCGAAGCTAAACGACGTTCCGATCGTATGCGCATACGCGGTCCGTGACGAAGAACGAAGAGGGTCATTTCTGATGGATCACGTCCCGGTTGTCGCTTGCCTTCCGGGGAAAGAACGAAAGGGTGTCGAACGAGCTCTCGGTCGTCTCGTAGACGAAACGCTGAAGCGCGCACTTTGGAGAGCGCAAACCACCTACGTGTTTCAAAACGGATTCGACTGGCTGCCCGTGCACTCGCCCGAATTACTAACGACCTCCGAGTGGCTAAAAAGCAATCCATTTGCCGCCGAGAGTCCGCGGCTAGTGATCATGCATCCGGATCCACCACTTCAGCCTCAAGAGACCGCGGCAATTCTCGATCTATGCGAGCTGGCGGGCGCCCAAGGATCGGTCGACATCTTCACGCCCAGAACTTTCGCGATGCGCGGTGGGCGGCTGACTTGATCGAGCCGACCGTTCTCCCGCGCAACTTCCTCGACGGCATGCGAATAGGAATCTCCGTTTCGGAAAGCGCAGACCTTGGGCGACTAGGTCTCACTCCTCTGCACTGTGAACTTGGCATTGCTGAACTCGCGCGCGCCATCTTTGTCGCTGGCGGAACAGTTGTTTATGGGGGTCGACTTATCGATCCCGGGTACACCAAGGTGTTCCTGGATGAACTGCAGAGCTATCGCGACGATCGCGACGCCCTGATTCTGTGCGTTCCCGAAAGTGAGTGGCGGCGTTTGAGTCGCGATGAACTCCGTCGTCGGCGCGACGAGCTTCAGATCTCAGCTCAACTCATTTGCGTCGACGGGATCGGTCAGCCGGTCGACATTGACGACGTTGCAGACGACGGCGCGCTCGCCGTCACACCCACGGATGTCGCCCTCACGGCGATGAGGGTCTTTGCAACGGGTCTTTGTGATGCACGCGTCGTTGCCGGCGGCCGCCTCGAAGGATTCCAAGGAACATTGCCCGGCGTCATGGAGGAGGCGCTCCTCGCCTTCAAAGCATCTCAGCCGCTATACGTTGCTGGCGGTTTCGGCGGTGCTGCGGCGGCTCTTGCGCTGCGGTTGGGAATCGCGCCGAGAGAGGCATTTCCAAGCGAAGCATTCGTCGGTATCGACGAAGCGTCCAAACTGCTTAAGGTGGGCGAAGAAATCGTAGACTTCGCCACGCGTCCGCACGACGGCCTCGATGATGGTGAGCGTAGTCAACTCGCAACCACCTACCGACCAGGGGACATCGCGTCGATTGTTCTGACCGGGCTGGGTCGTACGCGTGGAATCGACACCTGAT
Source organism: Amorphophallus titanum (assembly GCA_024336825.1). Taxonomy (NCBI): domain Eukaryota; kingdom Viridiplantae; phylum Streptophyta; class Magnoliopsida; order Alismatales; family Araceae; genus Amorphophallus; species Amorphophallus titanum. Next base: position 581,508 of record JANBPO010000881.1, read on the forward strand.
TCACGCCGGCGAGATTGCAATCCGAGGCATCGTGACAGTCCGTATATGCCGAAGATTAGATTGAAATCTCGAAGTGTAACGAAGGGCGTGTTGTGGTGATTGGACTTCACAACGTAGTCGACATCGTCCAGCTGTTAGTGAACGTTGGCGCGTTGGTCGGCGGATCCATTGTCTGGAAGCTCTACGTTGGCAATCTCAAAGCAGCATTGACGGCGAAGAATGCCGAGATTTCGAGTGTCGAGAAGAGCCGCGACTACTGGAAGGAGCAAGCGCAGGAGTTGGGGAGGCGAACGCCCGAGTTTATGGAGGTCATGCTTAGCCAACGAATCCAGATGCGCGAACAGGAACTAGGGCGACTGGCCGAAGATAAGGCAAACGAGTCCGAGACGCTGAAGCAAGTCCAGCGCGAAAAGGCGAACTTGGAATCTGACCTTACGCGGGCACGTGGTTTTCGGCTGATG